>JASEVX010000009.1:28773308-29485808 GCA_031761405.1 Serripes groenlandicus
CTTTAGAAATGACTAAATTATCAAGAAAGGAGAGAAAACAGTATCCATTATTTTGGTCTTTGTTTCAATGATGTCCGATATTAAACAGGTCTGTTCAATTTAGTCCCTTCACATTGCATGATTGAGGGTTGTCAGAGACATATAAACACGGTGTATTTATATGTCTCTGAGGTTGTTAAACTGCTTCGAATAATGTGAGTGCAAAAACAAGCACAAAACATGCTCAAAAAGCACAATTTCACTATTTGCCAAACTGTTCAATTTATAAAAAATATAGGCGCATATATTATAATGCTCGATCTCCAAACTAAATTAGGCTACACTTTCAGCATTGATTGCTAATTGACTCTAGAACGTGCAGACGTGTATACACATAACGTGTGTACACACTGACATCGTGTGTCCTTTAAACCTTTGCAAACCAGTCTTATCATCTAGACGCTTTCATATATTTAAACAACTACACAATAAAGCGTTTATAATATTGAGAGTTATTTGCAAGGCAGATAGAACGCGCAATGATATTTATTATCTGCCCAATCATGACGAAGATAATATTATCATATTTTAACTCTATGTAGATAATGTCTCGATAAAACTCAAATATTAGTAACAATCTGGTACCAAAGTAGCACTGACATAATTATTATTAATCACGTCTCTGCATCAATGATGGAACTATAACGGATGTGAGTAAATTAGTTTTCAGTAAGGAAAATAAAGATCAACCGATTGTCCGACTATGTAATTGTTTCTGTTAGCATTGTGGAGATTGTCAAACCAATCGCCACAAAAATGAAATAAAAAACTTTTTAGGAAATTGCTCAATTATGAGTACATACATCCTCGGTACCCAGGCTATTCATAAACTATATGATACCCTGGGCAAATCGGCTGTAAAAATCTTGTACTCATGCATAATTTATGAGGTGAAATGCAGCCGCTTGATTGGCCGCATGACATAAACCTCATGCGATACGATAATTAAAGTGTATTACGGAGGAAATCGTGGTGCATGCTATACGAAGTTTCGCTTGCCAATTTGCCCAGGGTATCATATGTTTTATGAATAGCCTGGGTACCGAGGATGGAGTACATACTGCTGCGAAGGCTTCAAATGTCATTTATTGTTACGAAATTGTTAAACTATAACATGTTTGTTTTGTAAATATAAGCCGGCACATTCTTATCGAAGGTGAACACATGTTGCAAACACCCACTGTTGGAACACTCAGTATATATAATCAGTTTCTCTGTGATTTGACCTGGAACTTCTCCAATAGCCATATTACCTGTCTGCAGCAAGGTATGTATGTAATTTCATAACAGTGATCCCTGGGAGTCATTATCCTTTTTTTGTCAGATAACATCGACATCTTTTGTTTGTCTAGATGGTGTAATTGTAATGCTTTCAACAGGATCAACATTGTTTACCTGTGTGTGTGTGTGTGTGTGTGTGTGTGTAGGACATTAACCATTTCCCAGATGCAACAACTCTACAGCAGACGACTTTGAAAAAATAACCGAAATAATTTGGAAACTCCTTTTAAATGAAAGTACACTTATTGAATAGAGTTGAAAACAGTGTGACAAAAGGAGAAATTGCTCGTTTTGAGCAATTTATCATTTTGTCACAATGTTTTCAAGAGTCGGCTGCTGCAGAGGCGTCAGAAAGCGTCTGTATGTCGGAAAGAGTTATGCCAGGTCACACACAAAGTGTATACCATCACCATATTGATTGATGTGATCATTTCTAGCATTTTGACCTTGTTTGAAAGTGACACCAGTCTAGTCCTACCCCGATTTCTTCCAAAATGACGGTAACCATTTCCGCCGGGTGAATATATTCTTGCATAATACATGACCCCCTCATTTCCTTTGGATTATTTTAAAGCTTAGAGGTAACCCGTTTCAATGATATATGGTGTTCTGCATAATACATGCTTAGAAAGTTTGACATTTGAGCGTTGACACTGGTTGATTTACATGGAAACAAAGAATGTATTCATTTGGTGTATTGTGACCTGAACGGACTGCGCAGAGACTACCTCATATCCCGCTCCTCCTTGACAGTATCGATCTATGACCAGGGTAGATCAGACAGTTTCTAAAACAGTGTTTAACCCTTTCCCACATACATCAAATCAGCAGCAAACGACCTCGGAAACATCTAGGAAAAACTACAAGAAGTCTGTATAAATTAATGTGTAATAAATTACAAGAGTTGAACACATTGTGACAAAATGAGAAATTGCTCATTTCGAGCATTTCCTTCTTTTCCGACAATGTTTTCAAAATCTATTTTCTGCAGTGGCGTCATAATGCGTCTGCATGAAGGAACGAGTTAATTGCTATAACAATCTGAGCACGCATTCTACAGGTTATGATGAATGAGCGCCCTTATTGCTTGACACAACATGGAGAGACACTTCATTCAAATCGCTTCATATAGGATTTCGGATATAATGCGAAAAGTTTCAAGTTAGCTTTTGTAGACAGTGTAGATTTAGATCAGCCTGTGCATTATTTTCATATTGCTTACAAAGGTTTGTTAGAAGTTTCTGTCAGCGTGTGTATAGTGTGATTAGATGGTGCAGTTGTACATGGTGATCTGAACCTACACTGTTGAAAAAATACCAAATTGTATCTGTTCGCCCCTCGTCTTACGTAGAAATTCGGTTTTTTTCGTTATAATTCGTACGATGAAATAGTTCGTGTATATTGAGTGATTAACCCGTTCCCGCTCACAACAGACCTGCAGCAGAAAACGTTGAAAACATCTAGTCAAACATATGGGGAAATATCTATAACTTAATTTATCATTATGAGCAATTTCTCATTTTGTCAAAATGTTTTCAATAGTCGTTTACTGCAGAGTCGTGAGAAAGCGGCTTATATGGGTAAGGATCTTAGTCGGTTATAACGATTGCGCCTGTAAAAAAAAAACACATTACAACAGCCCCAGCCCCCTCCCTCTGCCCCTCCCCCTCTCCTCAAATAAAAAACAAACAAAAAAACAAACAAAAACAAAAAAACAATATTTTAAGATCCGTATCAAGTCCAGCCGTTTCGTGTCAATATCATCAAAACGAAACTTTGTACCAAATCTGTACTTAAACACGAAATTATAGATTGTGCGTGGTAAAGTATCGGCCCGGATCAACCTAAGCATGCCGCACAGGCTAACCAGGACAAGTATTGTTCGCCTCCTGTGGATTTTCTGTTTCAGGAATCATTACTCTATACCTCTTTCCCCTGAGAAGGAATGTTTCGGCTCGGTTTAGCCTGCGCGGCCTGCGCAGGCTGATCTGTGTCGACACATTACGCAGAGTCCATACTGTTGGTTTTCTCGTGGAACGGCTCATTTATGTTAGCATATTTAAACGCAACGCTTGAATTGTGAGCTTCTTTTAAACATGATAGCCAAGCAAAACAAATCATTACCTTAGTATTCCGTGTTTACAAAACAGTCAATAATAATCCACTTAAATCCGAATACCCATGTTTTTTTAAATAGTTAAGGCTGGCACATAACACTCACTAATGACTTAAACCACAGAGTAATTTACGTTAACACAGCATGTTACTGTTATTAAATAAAACATACAGTAAAGACTTTAATTAATATACCACACTTAATTGCACTAACTCGCTTCATTGTATCTACGGCATAGCATTAATATACTGCGATCGGTGTCAGCGGGAAAAAAAAGGACCCCTATTATATCAACATTTCTTCGTCATAAAAAGGGACATTGCAATAAATCTGTTTGGGCGACAAGTTAAGATTTTTGTACAAATCCATATATATAGCTGTACTAACTGTTAGCGAACGGTGACTGCTCCGAGAAGACTGTACGTATGTACAGCTACATGCGAGTCTTCACTTTTCGCAGATTCAACAAGATCCCATTTCACTTGACGCATCTCACTGATTTCATGATTGGTCCGCGTTACAAGAAAACAAATCGATCCCCTGTACGATGCATCTATTATAGATACAGATCCAGATCGGCATTTACCTTTACGCAGTCTGATCAGGCTATTTCCTGTATGCGATCTCGTCTTACGAGCATCAAGGATAACGGCTATGATAACACATTTATAGGCACGCAAATGCCAACAATGTTTATAGTAGACCTACGAAGCTGTGCGTTCGTATGACCTGACCCACATTGTATTTAGAAGAACAGGAAGAACAATACCCAATCATGTTTAATTAACTCTTTCAGCGCCAAAGGCAATATTGAAGTATTTGCAAACAATACTGATTCAGGCGAGTCAGCTCGTAACGAGCTGCCTCACCTGAAATCAGCATTGTTTGCCTTTTATATATCAAAATAGTGCAAACTCTTATTACATGAGAAATGGAGACGCCCGATTTTGAACATGGAAGAGGCTACTTTAAACAATTTGGCGCTGAAAGAGTAAACCCGTTCCACGTTTACAAATATCCAGCAGACGCAAATCAGTACGTCTGTTACCCGGCGTATTAAAACAAATCAGTACGTCTGTTACCCGGCGTATTAAAACAAATCAGTACGTCTGTTACCCGGCGTATTAAAACAAATCAGTACGTCTGTTACCCAGCGTATTAAAACGAATCAGTACGTCTGTTACCCGGCGTATTGAAACAAATCAGTACGTCTGTTACCCGGCGTATTAAAACAAATCAGTACGTCTGTTACCCGGCGTATTAAAACAAATCAGTACGTCTGTTACCCGGCGTATTAAAACGAATCAGTACGTCTGTTACCCAGCGTATTAAAACGAATCAGTACGTCTGTTACCCGGCGTATTGAAACAAATCAGTACGTCTGTTACCCGGCGTATTAAAACAAATCAGTACGTATGTTACCCGGCGTATTAAAACAAATCAGTACGTCTGTTACCCAGCGTATTAAAACGAATCAGTACGTCTGTTACCCGGCGTATTGAAACAAATCAGTACGTCTGTTACCCGGCGTATTAAAACAAATCAGTACGTCTGTTACCCAGCGTATTAAAACAAATCAGTACGTCTGTTACCCGGCGTATTAAAACGAATCAGTACGTCTGTTACCCAGCGTATTAAAACGAATCAGTACGTCTGTTACCCGGCATATTGAAACAAATCAGTACGTCTGTTACCCGGCGTATTAAAACGAATCAGTACGTCTGTTACCGGGCGTATTAAAACGAACCAGTACGTCTGTTACCCAGCGTATTAAAACAAATCAGTACGTCTGTTACCCGGCGTATTAAAACAAATCAGTACGTCTGTTACCCGGCGTATTAAAACTAATCAGTACGTGGCGTATTAAAACAAATCAGTACGTCTGGTAGCTGGCGTATTAAAACAAATCAGTACCTCTGGTAGCCGGCGTATTAAAACAAATCAGTACGTCTGTTACCCGGCGTATTAAAACAAATCAGTACCTCTGGTAGCCGGCGTATTAAAACAAATCAGTACGTCTGTTAACCGGCGTACTAAAACAAATCAGTACCTCTGGTAGCCGGCGTATTAAAACAAATCAGTACGTCTGTTACCCGGCGTATTAAAACAAATCAGTACCTCTGGTAGCCGGCGTATTAACCCTTCCCTTCATACAAAACTTCTGCAGCAGACGACTTTGAAATAATGCAGGCAACAATTAGGAAATTGTCTATAACATAATGCAAACTTTTCAGATTATGTTGAAAATATTGTTGCAAGAGATGGAATTGGTTATTAAAAACAATTTCACCTTTTGCCACAATGATTTCAAAAGACGTCTTATGCAGAGGCGTCAGTAATCGTCTACATGTGGAGAAGATTGTTTAAGTCAATCAGTACGTCTGGCATGATCCAAGAATGGTGACTAAATTGGTCACCTCCCATTATATATCTCTATCGCATACATGTATATGATAAATTGGTAAATATAGATTTTCGTAAACTATAAACCGCGGACCACTTTGGAATTCAATGCATGAATAATGCAGCAAAAAGCTTTCGGAGTTTGAAAGGTAACAAAAAGTTCATCTCTTTAACCTTTATCTTTCTTGCTACAACATATCCGCCCCGGTAGATCAGTCGGTAGCGACGCGGGCTGTCAATCCAGGGGTTGTGAGTTCGAATCCCAGCTCGGCCAACATTCTTTCCGACGTTTGACAAAAGTCACTGTGACCTGCGTCATTCTCCTTTCACCAATGGGCTGTTTAACAGTCTATGTGGAAAAGTAGCCAGTTGATTGGAAAGTATGTTGTGTGGTGTACTGGTGTGGGAAAACCAGGAAACGCATGAGTAGATGAACTGGTCGCCGTGATATGACTGAAAAATTGTTGAAAACGGCGTTAAACCCCAATCAATCAATCAATCAATGCTACATTGTGCCACCATTATCGATGTATGCCTGATAATAAATGGTAGGGGCAGGGGCAGGTAACTCGAGACTATTGTATTCTTAACTTTGTTATTACTATCTGCCTTTTGAACAAAGGTATCGAGGGCTTGGCGTGAAACGGTTGTAACTAAAATTGGTATTTTTATACCAAAGTTAATCACCTAGCCATAGTGTCTTTATAAACGTTAAATGAGCAATGGCACCTAAATTTGCATTGTTTACAAAAAGGTCAAAATGGCCCCTAAATCTAGGGTTTTCAAAATAGGTTTTTAGTTACAACCGTTTCACGCCAAGACCTCGGTATGTATTTGACCATCGTTGGACACCTAAGGTTTTGGACTCCGCTATTCAATCAAAACATGATGTTTGGAGTGTAAATGAGACAACAAACTAGGATGTCCAACGATGCATATATATTTATAAAATCTGTGATTTGTTTTTATGAAAACACACATAATGGGATAAACTACACACATAGTAAATTTGATGAAAATACGACTACGACATAAAAATAAATATACATGTATCTGTCCAGATGTTAGGAGCAGATCAACTGCGTAGGATAATACCCCTTTGTTACAAAGATCGTAGATATTTATCTATAGTCGAAATACAATACATAACTTAATCGTGTATTTGCACATTTTGTCTAACCTGTGTTTTAAGACCACCCATGGGAAGAAAACAATCAATCTGGTCTTTGTTCACAGGTGGTCCTTTAAAAACAGGGTTATTTATGCCGAAAATGCGTAATTTGGAAATTAAAAGTGTGGTCGCATAGGCAGGGTATTGCTAAACAAAGGTGATCTTTAGCACAGGTTTGACTGTACATGTTCACTATAAATGACAAAGTCCGGCGCCAAAGAACGGTGCAAAGGGACGACGCCAAAGAACAGCCGAACCTTGATTGTTTGCGACCCTAGAACACATAGATCAGCATGCGTCACACAATCTAACCTGTCACGATCGCCAGCTCCGCGAATTAGGAATATACTGGACCACTGTTTCGTGTTACTAAATATTCATGATACATGGATAGCGGTGTTTTGAAAGTTTTCTATAGTATGAACATGTTCTTCATCTTCACAAAATCTTCTCATTATAATGTTAACACATACTCAACACCCGTATAGTGAAAATGAATTGCAAATTAACTCTTTCACTGCCGAATTTCACAAAGTCGACTCTTCCATGATGAAAAATGGACCACTCCATTTTCCCCCCAACACAAAATTTTGTTAAATTTAATATATAAGTATCATCAATGAAGATTTCAGGAGAGACAGCTCGTTATGAGCTGTCTCACCTGAAATCTGCATTGTTTGCAAAAGCCTTAAATTGCCTTTCGCAGCGAAAGGGTTAATAATATGATTTCGAATGGGTTCCACAGACCGAAACTACACGAAACGGATTATCCCGTACGAGAAGGTCAGAGAGCTGCCCAAATGATCATCAACACAGATAGAATGTAGCATAGCGGTCAATTACCCTTATTGTTAATTGATTAGAAGAGACTATTAGTACAGGTAGTAATTGATACTGAACCCTTAATATACCGGTATGATAAAATGTACATTACGGAAGCCTATAAGAACCATTAGATATGATCACATGATTGGTTGGTGTATTGTTTGTTTGTTTGTTTGTTTGTTTGTTTTTGGGTTTTACGCCATTTTCAACATTATTTCAGTTATATCACGGGCGACTGTTCACTTATTCATGTTCCCTGGGTACTAGGCAAGGGAATGTGCCTTGCCCAAATACACGCCTCCTTGACCTTCGTGCCGCGACTGGGGATCGAACCCGGGACGCTCACCACTCGACCATGGTGTATTGAATGCGGTTTCTGAGCCATTTCTGTATTTGACACACTGTTTTCAATTCAATATAATAATCATAATTTGATTTGAAGAGGTCTTCCATGATTTTGTACAGAAGTTTTCCAATCTCGTCTGTTTCAGAGTATATGTGCACTGTATGTAAGAAAGGGGTTAGCTCCATTTAAATCAGATTCTCTGTGTTATCACTGAGACCTATTCACCTGCCAACGTGTTTAACCTAGACGTCTCTCTGCAGTACTATGCACAACGTTCATCCCAGTCAGATAACTACATTGCCACATTGCCTATCAGTGCTTTGATTCTTGTTACAATTACTTTTGCAGTCTCTGAAAAGAATATCGGCCAAGCCAGGATTTGAATTCACGGCGCCATGACCTATTACCACTATTGGATTATAATTTTATGTTATATACTCAATGATAAAATATAGAGATTTCCCAACTTGAGAAAACCTATAACATGCTTTTTGTCTACTGAGCAATATCGCCTAGTGTGCAATATAGCTCACTAGCCGGATTTTCGAAACTACTTTTTTTAATCTCTAATTTTTTAATTTTCTTAAATTTAAAAATAATTAAATAAAAATAATAAAAAAATAAGCATTAAAATTAAAAAAAAATAGAAATCTACCATAAAATATTACTAAAATAAGAGCTTGAATCGACATGACACATTTATTTCAATCAATGTACACATGTGTTGGTGCGCGCGTAGTGACGTCACTGCAAAACTGGCAGATTACGTCATTCAGAGCCCGGCCCGTATTCACCAAACTTTTAATTTTGGACTTGAGACATCTAAATCCAAATATTGTTCGTTTGAAATCCGGCAGCTTTCGTTTTCAATATCGTTGATAAGAGTCCAAATATAAATCTCCTCTTTGCTGAATATCATGTTTAAATATCACTTTATCCACCGAAAACATCGACAACGACTGCCCACTGCATCAAAATTTAATTTTCTATTCAAACCGGATATTTACAAATGTGTTCACTAACAATGGGAGATAATCGCACAAAAAGTATCTTTCCACCCCATTTTCTCCCAAATCATGGGGTTTACATTGATAAAAAGTCCAAACAAAATATCGTAGCGGTAGCTTTGAGCTGACGCCATCTTTTTTTTCAATTTAGTCCGATAATTTAGCACGCCTCATAGTGAACTTTGATCCTGAGTCCGAAATCCTAAGATTAGTTTAGTTTAAACTTATTTATTTTACATCGATTGCGAAACAAGCCTTGGGCTTAGATTAATCACGCTGGATGTCTGCTTCCTGGAGACTTCACCAGTACTCGCGCCGTTTGTGTGGAAAAATCCCAAAGTCAGTACCCGCTCATCACGGGACTCGAACCAGGGACCTTTGATACGAGAGGCCGACGCTCTACCTCTGCACCACTGTCTTCCAAATCCTAAGATTTAGTTCGATTCTCAATTTAGTCGGGTTGGTGAATACGGACTAAATCTCGAAAACGTACTTGAGTCCGATAATTTAGTCTCAAGTCCGAACTTGAGATCGGTTGGTGAATACTGGCCCTGATCTCTCCGCTTCTGAGCTAACAATAAATGAGCTGCACAGGGGTATTGTCGTATATGGCGCACTCGTTTTTATATCGCAAGAATCTCTTCCACTTGGGATTTAAATCCCGTATCATGAAAACAATGTTAATTAAACTCTATATAACCATTTTAAACAGACGACTTTTGAAAATATCTTTATAAAATCCCTATAAACGAATTTGGTATTATTGAAAAGAAAGAGTGAAAAACATTGAGGCTAGAGGAAAGAGAGAGCTCAAAGAGATCAATGTCTATTCCTTGGTAACAATGTTTTTTTAAAAGTCGTCTGGTGTAGATGCGTCAACATGCGTATTCAGGAAGGAACGAGTTAACATTGCATGTTTAATGTCGTCTGCTATGGAAACGGCTGATGTAAAAGTGTAATTATACGGAGACTTATTTCATACAGATGCGAAGGGAGGGGTTTCAATGTTTTCAAAAATCGTTTGCTGCAGTAGCTTCACATGTATCCTGAGTCGCAATGCTTTTCCTAAACCATGTCGCCGAAGAGGGGTGTCACTACTGAAAAGTGTGTTGGCATGACTCGACCAGGGATCGAACCTTGTGTACCAGCTCTCCAACAAGGGGATTTTCTACCAACAACATCTTCCAAAGGAGAAGACAGTGGTGCAGAGATAGAGCGTCGGCCTCTCGTATCAAAGGTCCCTGGTTCGAGTACCGTGATGAGCGGGTCCTGACCTTGGGATTTTTCCACACAAACGGCGCGAGTTCTGGTTAAGTCTCCAGGAAGCAGACATCGAACGTGATTAATATAAGCTGAAAGCTTGCTTCGCAATCGATGTAAAATAAATAATGTTTAAATTTCAATCGTGTGTGGTGTAATTTTGCCAGAACACATGGCTATGTGAACTGACTGTCGTGACGTGTCTGACGTACTTTTGAAACACGGCCTTAGATCCATATAATGTAAATACATGACCCGACAAGGCATCGAACTTTAGTCACCCGCTCTACAAGCGGAGGTTCTAACCATTACACCTCCAAGGCGGTATTTCGATCTTGTGTGGAGCACTAGTGTAGTACTACCATAAAGATGGTTAGGTGGAATGTCGTGACTTGACTGACATACTTTTGAAACACGGCCTTAGAACCATATAATGTAAATACATGACCCGACCAGGGATCGAACTATGGACTCCCACTCTCAATGTGGAAGTTATAACCATTAACTCTTTCAGCGCCAAATTTGTTTAAAGTAGACTCGTCCATGTTCAAAATCGGGCTACTCCATTTCTCTTGTAATAAGAGCTTTGGAATATTTGTATTACTAAAACGCAAACAATGCTGAGTTCAGGTGAGACAGCTCGTTACGAGCTGACTCGCCTGAATCTGTATTGTTTTCAAAAACAACAATATTGCCTTTGGCGCTGAAAGAGTTAAGCCTCCAAGGCGGTCTTTCGATGTTTTTGGAGCACTGGTGAAATACTTCCATAAAAATGGCTAGGTGGAATAATTGTCGTGACTTCACTATCATCTTTTTGGAGCACGGCGTTTCATCATTATAATGTTATCAAATATGCGGATCAGAACTATTCAGGTATTGAAATTCTATAAAAACGTAACGGAAGAAATTTCAATAAAACATAACAAAATGCTACTTACATAATCACCTTTTATTAAAGACGAGATTGAAATAGTGTAAGTCAAATTTAAAGGAATGGCGGTAGCTTTCAATTAATGGGGTTATTATGAGTTCGATTCCCAGCTCGGTCAACATTCTTTGCAAAATTCACTGTGACAAGCGCCGTTCGTCTTTCAACAATGGATTAACAGTATATGTGGAAAAGAAGCGAGTTGAAAAGTATGTTGGAGTACTGGTGTGAGAAAACCAGGAAACGCATGAGTAGGTGAAATGGCCTACGTTATATATATGACAAATTGTTGAAAACGGCGTTAAACCCTGACCAATCAATTGGTGTGTCGTCAGGCCGTGGTACAGTTATATGTACAATGAATTTGTTTGTAAATATTACCCGTTATTTTTAGCAATGCAATCCGTTGAACTAAACTAGATATTCCGCGAGAAACCAACAGTATGGACTCTGTGTAATATATCGACCCGGATTAAGCTAAGCAAGCCGCGCAGTCTAACTCGGACAGACACTTTTCGCCTCCTGTGGTTTTTCTGTTCCAGGAATCATTACTCTATACCTATATCCCCCTGAGACGGAATGTGTCGGCCCGGATTAGCCTGCGCGGACTGCGCAGGCTGATCTGGGTCGACACATTACGCAAAGTCCATAATGTTGGTTTTCTCGTGGACCGGCTCATATCTACATCGCTAAGGCACTTATCGGCCACCGTAGTACGGGATAATATCCCTACTGATTAATTAGAGTCGTTGTTTTATGTGTAGGTATTTTCTCACACAAGTACAGGCTACTTCTTCGGTAAATACAGTCCCGGCTTAACCCTTTTCCCAGATACAGACGACAGATCGCATATTTGCAGCAGACGACTTTTAAAAAGGTATTGTGGGATAAGGGAGAAATTGCTACAAGAGTAAAATTCTTCCTTTTCACACAATACTTATACATTTATGATAATTAATCAATACCTTACTTACATATGTTAATTGATTACAAAACATGTCATTGTCTGTTTTTACAGCAGACGGCAATTAATCTACATTTGGGTCATAGCAGGTAAACGATTTATACGAAGACAGACATTTGCCAAAAATATGTCGAGTCTCTTATTGAGTGGCACGAAGAAAGAAGTGTCCGTCGTTATTAACCACTTTGAATATAGTTGAAAATATTGTGAGTAGTTTCTACTTTTACCACAATGTTTTAAAAAGTCATCTGCTGCAGGGGTTTCAGAAAGCGTCCGGTTCTGGCAAAGGTTTAAGCTTTTCTGATTTCAATTAATTTCATAAGTTTGGTTATGGTGTATAATCACATTCGTTTACTTGATATGTTGGGTTTTTTTTGTTTTGTTTTTTTAAGTTAAACACATTACTTCACATGGCTTTTCAAAGGTCGTCTGCTTTACAATCATCAGTCGAAAAATTTAACTAATCTAGAAAACTGAAAGAATTATATTGATAAAGAGTTGGAAATATTGCAATAAAAGGTGAAAGTGCTCGTTTTGAGCAATTTCACCTTTAATTGCAATGTTTTTAAAAGTCATCTTCAACAGCAGGCGTCAAATGTCGTCTATGTGAAGTAATAGGTTAATGGCGTTTTCAACTGTATTTTAGTTATAGCACGATGGTCAGTTCACCTATCACGTGTTTCCTGGCTTTGACACAACAGTACTCCAAAATTGATTTTAAACTTATTTAATTTAAACTTAGTTAAGTACTATTTCTCAACTATTTCATTGTCTTAACCATTTCTGTATGTATATTTGTGAATATCAACCATGAGCTGTTTATGCTAAAGTTGAAAATAAAATTTCTGTTCTGTTCTGTTCTGTTCCAAAATGAATTAGTTCGAGGTAACTGGCAACCTTCCTACATAGACACATTTAGCCAATTAGCGAGAGACAAATAAAGCTGGTCATAATGACTTTTGTCAATCATCGGGAAAGTAAGTGACCGGAGAGCGCATCGAACTCACGACCCCTCGATTGATAGCCCTCGACGTTTTCGACTGGACCATCACGTATCCACTGGGTCGTCTGCTTTTAACACATAAGAAGGAAATCTAAATCTGAGGAACTGAAAGCATAATTTGAAAACATAGTTTAAACATTAATGGGAAAGTATACATTGCTCGTTCTGTGCCATTTCCCGTACGTCTACAACATTTTAAAAGATTCTCTGTCGAAAAGATGTCGAAAGTCTTCTACCTCAAGTGAAGGATAAAATAATATATCGCATCCGATTGCTTCGTGCTTAACGGCGCATTCAATAATTGTTCAGTTATATCACGGCGTTTCCTAGATAAGTTACCAGTATTACTAGTCCATTTATCCTGACACCAGCCAGTCAGTCGTAATACTAACTTCGCAATCCTGAGCGCCAAGGAGGGCAGCCATTACTCCTAATTTAAAGTCGTTGGTTTTATGACCCGGCCGGGGATCGAATCCACACCATAGGATACCACTAAACTACGAAGGCAGTCATCGCATCCGAGCGGTCTGATCTGGCTCTGCGTTATTTCGCAAATTAGTCGTAGAATAGTGTTAAGCAACTTCAGATAACAACTTTTAAAAACCTTGTGGCCTAAGGTGAAATTGCTCATGATGCAATTTCACCTTAGGTCACAATTTTTCAACTTTATTTAACAATTAAGCTATCTCTTATTGGAGATCTTCAGGTGTTTGTCACTATGTTTTTAAAGTCGTCTGCTGTATATTTGTTGTAGGTGTAATAATACGTTAAGGTTGTTTTTTGCAGAGGACCACTCATTTAAACTTCGGAACTTCGAAAGAGGTTCAGTGATATACATACATGTGGATGGTTTCCGGCTATGCATTTGGTTTGAATGTTTTGTGTTTTACGCCACTTTCAACAATGTTTCAGTTACATCACGGCTTTTCTCTGGCTAAGTTACCAGTACTACTGGTCCATTTATCCTGACACCTGTCAGTCGTAATGCTAACCCTGAAATCCTGAGCGTTAAGGAGGGGAGCCATTACTACCATTCTTTTAAGTCTTATTTGGTTTGAAAGTATCAGAAACAGTCGACAAAGGTTACCTTCGTTCTCAATAGAATTACGTTACTCTGTAGACTTAACAATGGTTGTAATGGATTTCTCCAATTGGCGCTAACGGTTGATTGGTTAGCATTACGACTGACTCGTGGGTGCCAGGATAAATGGACCAATTATACTAATAACTTACCGCAGAAACGCCGTGATATAATTGAAAATTGTTGAAACTTATGGCACAATGCTCGTCATGCCATAAACAGGGGAGACAATGTACCACTGTTTAAGCCGTACTAATTATTGACTAATTTGACTGTTATCTGCTCGTGTTATCATTTGGCTAATTAACGGAAATTACCGGACATTTACGTAATATTCGGCGGCGTAACACCATACAAACGAGCAAACATACGTCATTCTGATAACGTACTATTTATTGTATATGTTGTTTTCTGAAAATAGTCAAAAATTGTCGAATTAGCATTACTGAGGTCGATTTATTTCGTGTTGAGAACATCCAATAAACACCCGACGTCGTACCAACGTTGCAACAACGTTGGATTAAGGACTGTTCGACGTTAGATAAATAAAGTCAGTTTGAAGGTGGAATCGAATCTTTGACTGCTAGACATCAGCGAACACTACTAGACACCTGTGACTTTACGACGTGGTTACAATTTATGTGTTCCAACGTAAGTTAGATAATGGCTAGGAAATAAAGAAAAACAATACACTTCTTAAATTGTATGAACATGTTTTCTGACTATGCTGGTCCCTACAAAATCTAATTACTTTCTTTCTTTGGCCAATGTCCCCGTTGGGCCATCAGCAAGATTACTTATTGTATACACTGTTTCACGGCTACATGCTTTTACGGACTGTACGCTACTATTGCAATTACTATATATATCAACGTTTTTACGTAGAACTGCATCGATATATCCACGGTAAAAATATTCTACGTGAATATACACTTAGGAATAAGACATTTTAAAACATTCGAAAACGCGCATTGTACCAGGCTCTCGCAATGAGGTTGTACGGGAGATTTTTTTGAAGGGGAAAAATGTCATGAAGGACAAGTTACGGTTTTCTTTAGAAACACTGATATTGACAAGTTATTTCTCCGAAAATGAATTGTAACAAATTTAACGGGCGCATTTTGCGACAGTTCTATACTCATGATATATTTATGTTTGAAGTTTAGAACTTTAGCTAATTTAAAAAAAGTATGATTTTGCGTATGTATTATTTCAGAATACTACGCTCTTGCGACGAATTCATGCTGAATGATTTATTGCTGAACATTTGCTGCGATTAAAAGTTATGTTTATTTCGATTACAAAATGGTTATATTTCGGTTGGAAAATAGTTGGATTTGGGTCATATTGTTGCTTTGCGATGGTTGGTTATTGGTCGTGAATGATCCTATTCTGACGCTGGAAAGGTGCTGACATCTAGGTAGTTTGCAAAAACGTCACAAATCCAACGTAAAAATTACGTCTTTACATCATTAATATGACAGCTATCTTTTTCTTGGGTAAGTTTTAAGTTGTGTTTAAAATAACATTTTACTCACTTTGTATTTATTTCCATGGATATTTAAATTTTCATCCGGAAAAGGATTAGGAGTTTGTTAACCTTTATATATGGCAATGAACTCTACTTGGCTAGCCTCTGACATAAAACACGTGTCATACTGTCATTTTAACCGTTGCTTTCTTCAATTTTCTGTTGATTGCTGAATTGGTTCAACTGAGAGACATCGACTATCGTAAGTACATCATCACTGTACATGACTTGAAAACGAGTTATTCGATACGCGTTATAAAAACAGGTCTACACTATTAATTTGAAGAGTAAGTGAAGATGTTGATTTTAACTACGCTGCTGGGAAACCAACCACAAAATCAAGATCAACCTGCACATCGTCAAAGTCTGATCTTAATCTGAAATTGACAATTCGGTATGCTTTCATTGTTGTTCATGTAAAGCTATAAATCTGGATTTAGACATTAAGGTGTGCAATGTGCATGTTACATGCTTGTTTCAACACATTACGAAAGAAAGTGTTTTTTTTTAGTGAAGCAGGGTTCGTTATCCCTTTTCCTCATATAGACGCTTTCTGACGCCTCTGCAGCAGACGGCTTTTTGAAAACATAGTGACAAAAGAAGAAATTGCACAGAACGTGCAATTTCTCCTTTTGCCACAACGTTTTTCACTTTTTGTCATAAGTTATCCATTCAATTATAGAGATTTTCCATGTTTTGACAAAATATGTTCAAAGTCGTCTGCTGCAGAATTGTCGTATGAGGGAAAGGGTTAAACACCACCCTTTCCAGGGATCTAGTTTTGTGCCTAGTTGAATCATGGGCATTTAGCCTTTCCCTCAAATATACGCTTTCTGACGCCTCTGAAGCAGACGGCTTTTTGAAACATAGTGACAAAAGAAGAAATTGCACAAAACGTGCAATTTCTCCTTTTGCCACAATGTTTTCCACTCTTTGTCATAGGTTATTTTGGCGATTTTCTATTTTTTGACAAAATACGTTCAAAGTCGTCTGCTGCAGAATTGTCGTATGAGGGAAAGGGTTAATGAAGAAAGGTATATAAGTCTCGTCTAGCGAAAAACGTTTTTCCCGCAGCTTCAATTCGGATTAGTCTAACTCTTTCCGATATGCAGGCGGAATTTGACGCAGCTTCAATTCGGGTGAGTCTAACTCTTTCCGATATGCAGGCGTTTTTCCCGCAGCTTCAATTCGGGTGAGTCTAACTCTTTCCGATATGCAGGCGTTTTTCCCGCAGCTTCAATTCGGATGAGTCTAACTCTTTCCGATATGCAAGCGAATTTTGATGCATCAGCAGCAGACACCTTTTGAACGATTTATTGTGGAAGACAGTGGTACAGAGGTAGAGCGTCGGCCTCTTGTACCAAAGGTCCCGGGTTCGAATCCCGTGATGAGCGGGTTCTGCCTTTGGGATTTTTTTTCTACACAAACGGCGCGAGTACTGGTTAAGTATCCAGGAAGCAGACATCGAGCGTGGTTAATATAAGCTTAAAGCTTGTTTCGCAATCGATGTTAAATAAATGAGTTTAAACTATGATGTATTACAAAAAGAGAAATTACTCAACAAGGTGTTCAATTCAATTGCTATACTTAAAATATCAAGCCATTTCGATATGTTTGCCGAAGTAATTTCAAAGTCGTCTGCTGCACATTTGATGTATGTGGGAAATAGTTATGAATTGTCATATGTGACTGTCCTCCAACGTGCAGTCAGACGTGGACGTACACGAATGCTCTTGCACATTATATGTACATGAACGTGTATATATATTTTTTTGTCCTCAGATAAAACAAATATCCTTCGGTTATTTAACCTGGAGCCCGGTTCATTTATGACATGCTCATAAATTGCGTACATAATGACCTTTCACACAGTAAACACGTATAACCTGTAGCCCGGTTCATTTATGAAATACTCATACAATGCGTACATAATGACCTTACACACAATAGACACGGCGTTGTGCTTCTAATTATTTTCCTCGGCGGGGAAGTAAAAGAATTATTCTAATTACCACAATACTTCTTCGAAAGAACCACACGCAGGCGGATTCAAAACGTAACATGAAAGGCGCCGAGTCGCGTAAACAGATGTCCTCACGCTTTATATTTTTACTCTAGCAGCGCTAATGGCAATATTGAGGCTTTATGCAAACAACACAGATTCAGGTTGGTCAGCTCGTAAAGAGCTATCTTACTTGAAATCAGCATTGTTTGCCATTAAGTCATCAAAATATGCCCAAACTCTTATAACATGAGAACTTGAGATGCCCGATTTTTGAACATGGAATAGTCTACGTTAAACAATTCGGTGCTGAAAGAGTTAAGATAAGTCAGTTTCAATGGTTTAATGATTCCGCCATGACAGAGTGAATTGCGTGGGTGTTGAGACCGCGGGCTTCCCTGATTCGGATCCAACTAGAGATGAACATGGTGGAGTGAATGGCGTGGGTATTGAGATCGGGCTTCCCTGATTCGGATCCAGCTAGAGTTGAACATGGTTGAGTGAATGGCGTTAGTGTTAAGACCGGGCTTCCCTGATTCGGATCCAGCTAGAGGTGAACATGGTGGAGTGAATGGCGTTAGTGTTAAGATCGGGCTTCCCTGATTCGGATCCAGCTACAGATGAACATGACAAAGTGAATGGCGCCGGTGTTTAGACCGGGCTTCCCTGACTCGGATCCAGCTAGAGTTAAACATGGTGGAGTGAATGGCGTGGGTGTTAAGACCGGGATTCCCTGATTCGGATCCAGCTAGAGATGAACATGACATAGTGAATGGCGTGGGTGTTAAGACCGGGCTTCCCTGATTCGGATCCAGCTAGAGATGAACATGACAGAGTGAATGGCGTTAGTGTTAAGACCGGACTTCCTTGATTCGGATCCAGCTAGAGGTGAACATGACAGAGTGAATGGCGTTAGTGTTAACACCGGACTTCCCTGATTCTGATCCAGCTAGAGGTGAACATGACAGAGTGAATGGCGTTAGTGTTAAGACCGGACTTCCTTGATTCGGATCCAGCTAGAGGTGAACATGACAGAGTGAATGGCGTTAGTGTTAACACCGGACTTCCTTGATTCGAATCCAGCTAGAGGTGAACATGGTGGAGTACCCTTGGGTGCATTTCTTTGCCAGAACTGGTTAGTCTCTAAGAGATCGTGAAAAGTTCCAACCCGGTTACAACTGCAATACTGTTGGAAACGACTTGTGAAAACATTTAGGCAAACGGACGAATAGCTCAAAATGAGCGATCGTGCCTTTGCCTCTCTGTTTTCAGATATACGCAATTTTTTTTCAAATTCGTCTGCTCAGATTTGACATATGTGGGAAAGGGTTAACCTGAATACCATTAATTAATTTCGTTAGAAAGAAATAGCCAGCTCCTTCACAATAAAGTCATCAAAGGAACATGTCCGCCCATATACTTCAAATTTGAACCACAATTTTTCTGATGAGAATATGTACAAAGCAAGTATGCCCATTCCTCCGACGGTCATCTTGTTCTTCCATATCAGCATTAATACAAAAAAAGGACTAGTTTAATTGTCACTCCATGGTCAGTGTCCTTTTCAAACTCGAGCTATCACAATACCTCAAATTAAGCCAAACTGTGGGAGACGTTTGGAGGTTCATGTTTACGTTACGCAGCTACTACAAGGTATACGAATTAGTTTATAATGAACTTTGCCACGATCAAGGTGTGATTTATGGTCCTGACACTGGGTAATAAAAAACCAAGCCTTTTGATGTGATGGATGATGAATTGCTTGTAAAGAGGTTTAACAAAGAGTACCGAGAAAGTAATCATTATACTTTATTTCTAGCAATCCGATCACCTGAGACTATTTTTAAAGGCGCGCAAGAATACATCAAAGATCAATGTGTAACTCGGTTTCCGTGTTTAACCCTTTCCCTCATATAGACGCTTTCTGACGCCCCTGCAGCAGACGGCTTTTTGAAAACATAGTGACAATAGAAGAAATTGCACAAAACGTGCAATTTCTCCTTTTGCCACAATGTTTTCCCACTTTTGGTCATAGGTTATCCATTCAATTATAGAGATTTTCTATCTTTTGACAAAATATGTTCAAAGTCGTCTGCTGCAGAATTGTCGTATGAGGAGGGAAAGGGTTAAAAACATCGGTGCCAATATGACTGGTGATCGAAGTACTATATCTGACGTTAGGCAATTATTTTAGGAAAAAAAACATGCGTTGTAATTTTTCGAAGTATTTTTTAATCCTTTCCCTCATACGACAATTCTGCAGTAGACGACTTTGAACATATTTTGTCAAAAAATAGAAAATCTCCATAATTGAATGGATAACCTATGACTAAAAAGTGGAAAACATTGTGGCAAAAGGAGAAGTTGCACGTTTTGTGCAATTTCTTCTTTTGTCACTATGTTTTCAAAAAGCCGTCTGCTGCAGAGGCGTCAGAGAGCGTCTGTATGAGGGGAAAGGGTTAAGCACATGAACTTCAACATTCCCATTCTAGTAATTAGTACTAGAGCTCTACATTAACCCGTTCCCACATACAACAAATTTGCAGCAGACGACTTTGAAATGATCTGGACAAAACTACGAAAACTCTTCATAAATGAAAGTTTAATTATTAAAAAGAGATAAAAACATTGAGACAACGGGAGGAATTGATCATTATGAGCAATTTCTCCATTTCCCAAATTGTTTTCAAAAGTCTTCTGCTGCAGAGGTTTCAGAAAAAGCGTCCGTATGTGGGAAAGGGTTAAAGGTAGGTATACGGGTTTTTACAAACACAAAAAGGACAACGTACCATGATACAAATATGTAATTTTCCTGGAAAATCTACCACTGAAGACCAAGATCTGCGCCTCCACAATTTATAGCGATAATGATCACATGAGCCGATCCCGCGAGAAAACCATCAGTGTGGACTCTGCGTAAAGAAACGACCCGGATCAGTCTAAGCATTCCGCGCAAGCTAACCCGGACATACTCTTTTCGCCTCCTGTGGATTTTCTGTTCCAGGAATCATTACTCTATATACCTCTATCCACCTAAGACGGAATGTGTCGGCCCGGATTAGCCAGCGCGGACTGCGTAGGCTGATCTGGATCGATACATTACGCAGAGTCCAGAATGTTGGTTTTCTCGCGGGACGGCTCATTATTGCGTACATGTACGGTGGTTATATATCAAAATCGTTCACCAAATGCAGACTTTGGGGACAGGACTGAGAATCACCCGATTCCCTGAAAAACTTACGCGAAAGCACATGCTGATCTGGATCTTCGCTAGACAGTGCGACCTGATATTTAGACGCCCAGTCCCGAGCAGACGGCTTTTTGAAAAAATAGTGACAAAAGAAGAAATTGCACAAAACGTGCAATTTCTCCTTTTACCACAATGTTTTCCACTTTTGGTCAAAGGTTGTCCATTCAATTTTAGCCGATGGACGGTTTTCCTCTGTGTGACACAAATATGAATTTCTTGTGATATACATGATACTAGTCGAAACATTTTCCTGTATAACCCTTTCTGTCATATAGACGCTTTCTGACGCTTCTGCAGCAGACGGTTATCGGAAGCAATATTACAAATTGAGCAATTTCTCCTCGGCTTATTTCCTACACTCGGTTATGTCTTCGAACGTCTTTCATTAATTTATTAAAATGTTGTATATACTTGGTTTCCGGTTGCATGCAGCTGTTGAAAGGGACCGAGCATTGATGTTGGATAATATCCGAAACAATCCAAAATAATTCCAGTCATCGAACCGGAAATGCATCACTGAATTTGGAATAATGTCACAGCGCCTGGTTTTGTCATAGGATGTTTTTAAGAGATAGCCGATTTTGAATATTGTACGATTCAATCTTATTCATGTGGGATATTTTGGATATATCATCCTTTGACACTAAGGACCTATTTGAAACCGCATCACACCATCGTTTGGAGCGATTGCCATTTTCTTTGAAGATTTACTGTGAAGTTGTTCAATTATAATGACCCGTATGAAAGAACGTAGTTACGTATCAAGCGGTATTACTTGCAGCTCTCCCCAGATGTACAGTGCAATAACGTTAAAAATATATGATCTAAGTTCAATAACTCAATGTGGAAATATCTCACGTTAGCACAGGTTAACTCCCTTGTTTTTCATCCGATGTAAACCAAGTCCTTATATTTGCTTAGGGACGTATATTATATTTTGAATTTATCTACGTACCTGATTTGCTACGCTATAATACACAGTGTACTTCCGTGAGGTAATTCTTCCGTTACCTGATACAGAAGACTTTTGAAAAGAGAAATTGCCCATGATTTTCAGATTTGTTTCTAAGTGTTGTTCTTCAGAATGTTTTCAAAGCGTAGACGACGCAAACAGTATACTAGTATATGAACGGTTCATGGTAAACATGTGTGTTATCAGTTGATATGGAAATCAGGCCCTACTCGACGATTTACGAAGATTGACATTTGGGGAGAATAAATCACCATTGTTACTCGCAAAGAGTTCTCCTGCAATTTCGATTCAATTCCACTCTGAATCAGGGGCGTAGCTCCCTTTAGGCACTGTAGGCACGTGTCTGCACATTTTTTCTAAAAATGCCCCAAAATGCAGCTGCGGCGATACACATCTGCGTAATGTATCGACCAGATCAGCCTGCGCTGTCCGCGCAGACTGATCCGGACGATACATTCCGTCTAAGAGGGGATAGATAGAGAAGTGATTCCTGAAACAGAAAATCCACAGTAGGCGAAAAGTGTATACCCGGGTACGCAATGTTGATTTTCTCACGAGATGGCCTACACATTGATTATTGCCAAGCTACGCCCCTGTAAATGAATGCAATTCATGCGGGCTGTTTCGGATAGCAGCCCATCGCCATTTTGAGACTATATTTATATATTTCAAACCACACTACTATACATAATCGGAACAATTTCATTGCCCATGGTTTGGGTATTTTCGTGAGCGACGTCTGGCTCCTAATTGATCGGCGACATGCGAAAGCCAACCGTACTTACTTATCTGGGTTTACACTAGTTGAAAATGCCCTGGCACAATACAATTGAGTCGAGTCAGAATGCACATCTGATACACCTCTGTGTTGAAGTGGTAAAGCGTCCGCCTCGGGTCCTGGAGGTCGCGGCTTCTATCCCCGGTCGGGTCATACCAAAGATTTTAATAATGGTAGTATAAATGCCTGCCATCCTCGGTACTCAATATTGTGGGGTTGGCATTACGACTGACAGGCTGGTATCAGGATAATAGACCAGTAGTGCTGGTACATGACCCAGGAAACGCCTTGATATAACTGAACAATAGTTGAACACGGCGTAAAGCATCATACAAAGCAATATTATGCAGCAGAGCAGAACAATTTTGATTGATGACTACTTAACGAACATAATGTGTGACATTATTTGAAATTGGATCAGTGGTTAACGAGTAAATGTTGACCGATTTTTATAATTTTCAGCATTTGCCGCTGTCTTATGCAGTGAATCCGAACAGTTTGAACACTTTTGATAGATGATAAGCTTAGGAAGACGATTGTGAAAATATTTTAAAATTCAGCCAATGGTTTAGGAAGAGATGTCGTTGAAAGATTGTTCTTTCTGCGTTTAACTCTGACGGCCATCTGTTGCAGCTACTTGAGGAACAAGTGTGTACTTATTTAAGAATAGGGCTAGTGGTTAAGGAAGAGATATAATTCAAAGACTTGTCAATGTTTAGCTCTGGTAGCCACCTAGTGGTAAGCGTCGGGGATTTAGAACCGGGCGTCTCTGGTTCGATCCCAGCCGAGCCCCGGTAGCTCAGTCGGTAGCGACGCGGACTGTCAATCCAGGGGTTGTGAGTTCGAACCCCAACTCGGCCAACATTTGACAAAATCTACTGAGACAAGGATTATTCATCTTTCACCAATGGGCTAACAGTCTATGTGGAAAAGCAGCCAGTTGCTTGGAAAGAATGTTGTGTGGAGTACTGGTGTGAGCAACCCAGGAAACTTTTGAGTACTGGTCGCCGTGATGACTGAACAATTGTTGAAAACCGCGTTAAACCCCAATCAATCGATCAAACAGTGGTTTCGTCCCAAGTCGCCGCGAGGTGGTCATGGTGGAGTATATTCTTGTGCAATGCACATTTCCTAGCCTAGTTTGGTCTAAATAAGTGACTGTCACCGAGACATTACTGAAATAATGTTAAAAACGCCGTAAAACCCCCAACAAAACCGTCTTGCACAACAGTTTAAACAATTTTGATAGAGGATTTCTTAATAACTATTTGAGTGAACTTATTTCGAAAATGGGCCAGGAGTTTAGAAGTGTTTAAAGTGTGTTCTACTTTTAGCTCTCGTTGTTATATTGTATTACAGAGTATAATGATTTGCTAGAATAAATTGATAGAGGTAATAAAGCTTTGGAACATTCTTGTGAAAATATTCTGAAATTGAGTCATTGGTTTAGGAATATATGTCATTAAAAGTATTCTATTTTCTGCTATGGGCCATCTTGTGCACCGAAGCTGCAAGGATTAAACCATTTTCGTAGAGAGCTACTAAAGGACCCACATGTGTAATTATTTTGAATCGGGTCAGGCAGTGGTTTATGTGTTGCCCTTTAAAGATGGCTAAAGTTATCTTTAGCTTTTGAAGCCAGATTGTGCAATGGAGTTGAACGATTCGAATAATGTTGGTAGATGCCTATTGGAACAATGATGTGAAATTATTTTTAAAACAAGAGGGCCATGATGGCCCTGGATCGCTCACCTTAATTATACAATGTACTGTTATGCAAAACACATCAAGACAATTATTCTGAACGCAACCTCCAGTGTTAACAAGATTTTCCTTCATTTGGCCTAGTGATATTTAAATTATTTTTCCTGATATGACCCATATTCTAACATGGACTAGATATCATCAAAACAACATTCTGACAAATTTTCAACTTGCTCGAAGTAAAAATGCGGCCTCTGGAGTTTAAACAATATTTTCCTTTATTGATCTTGTTTCTGACCCCCATATGACCCATATTCGAACTTGAACTAGATATCATTTAGACAAACATTCTGACCAAATTTCAAGATGCTTAAGCAAAAAATGCGGCATCCAAAGTGTTAACAAGATTTTTCTTCAGTTTGGCCTAATGATCTAGTGTTTGACCAAGCATGACCCATATTCGAACTTGGCCTAGATATCATTCAGCTAAACATTCTGACCAAATTTCAAGCTGCTGTAGCAAAACATGCGGCTTCTACAGTTAACAAGATTTTCCCTCAATTTGGCCTAGTGACCTAGTTTCTAACCCAATATGACCCATATTTAAACTTGACCTACATATCATCAAGACAAACATTCTGATAAAGTTTCAACATGCTCAAGTTGAAAATGTGGCCTCTAGTGTTAACAAGATTACCCTTCAATTTGGCCTAGTGACCTAGTTTTTGACCCGGCATGACCCATATTCAAACTTGGCCTAGATATCATTCAGCTCAACATTCTGACTAAATTTCAAGCTGTTGAAGCAAAAAATGCAGCTTCTACAGTGTTAACAAGATTTCCCCTCAATTTGGCCTAGTGACCTAGTTTTTGACCCGGCATGACCCATATTCGAACTTGACCTAGATATTTTAAAGACAAACATTCTGACAAAATTTTAAAACTGCTGAAGCAAAAATTGCGGCCTCTGGAGTGTTAACAAGATTTTCCTTCAATTTGACCTAGTGACCCACTTTTTGATCCGACATGACCCATGTTCGAACTTGACCTACATATCATCAAGACAAACATTCTGATAAAGTTTCAACATGCTCAAGTTAAAAATGTGGCCTCCAGAGTGTTAACAAGATTTCGCTTCAATTTGACCTAGTGACCTCGTTTTTGACCTCATATGGCCCAGTTTCGAACTTGTCCAAGATTTGATGGAGATGAATGTTCTGATACACTTTCATGAAGATTGGATGAAAAATGTAGCCTGTCGAGTGTTAACAAGCTGAAATGTTGACGACGCACGACGGACGGACGCCGGACAAAATATGATCACAAAAGCTCACCTTCCACTTCGTGCATAGGTGAGCTAAAAATTTGGTCAGTGTTTCAAGATGTTAATTAAAGCTCGTTACGTATTAACCTATGGCGGCCATCTTGATCTTAGGAACATTCTTGTGAAAATAGCAGCCAGCTCATGCAGCAGTCCGGAATGGTTTGAACAACTTTAGACGAGAACATTCCGGTGAAATTATTTTGAAATCAGCCCAATGGTTGCAGAGAAGAAAATTTGAATAGATGGATGGTGGGCAGTGATCTTAATCACTCATTCCTGAACAAAATCCATCAAATGGATAAACAAGTTATGCAATGATTCCTGAAGATGGGGCATTCCTATCCCAGAACATGCTATAGAGGGATTGTTTTAACAAATGAAATGTCAACAAATAAAAGAGGATTAATAAATGTTCAACAATTTTAATGATGAGTTTTAACATATTATTTCATCAATAAAAACAAAGTATTAGTAATGAAAAGCTCCATTACCAAATACAATGGCACCTTCTTCCGTCATAGATAAATGCCAAAATACATAATTACAAATTGGGTCATATCACACAAAATGAGACACTCTGTACCGGACCACGATTAGCCTGTGCCTCTAGCACCGACTCATCATGGTCTTCCCTGTTTGCTATATATTACAACAGACATCCCTAATGCTTATCAGAAAACGTTTTTGATCAAAACTTAATTAAACATGAGGACAATGATGGTCCTATATATCACTAACCTGATTCAATAAAAAATTTAGAAGTAATTTTCTATGTTCTTACTCGGTACATATAAAGAAAACGAGACCCGGCCCACTGTAAGCCATGTTTGTCAACGGATCAGAATAATTTCAACATTCTTTGCAGAGTCACACAAAGAGCATTTGTGCTAAATTTATTTTCTAAATGGGCCAGTTATTTTGATCAAGATGATTATAAAGTTTTCACTAAAGTGGAAACAAGCCCAGGTAACCATGTTTTTCCACGGATCGGAATGATTTGAACAATCTTAGTATAAGGGTCACCTAAGAAACATGTTAAAGATTTTACTATATATATACATAAAAGAGAAACAAGACCTGTTCCATCATATGTCAGTAATGTTTTCAAAGGATTGGAAATTTGAACAATCTTGGAAGTTGGTCACCCAAGGAATATTTGTGCCAAATTATTTTCAAATCGAGCCAGAAGAATTGTTTAGTCTTGGACACTTTCCTTCTTTCTGATGCCACAGAAGCAACAGTTCTACATATAATTTAATTATTTAAACAAATTTGAAATTTCATGAAAATTGGCCCAGTGGTATTTTTAGATATTGTTTTAAAAAGAAAATTGATAGACGGACGTCGGACAGTGAGTGATCAAAATCACCTCGCACTTTGTGCTAAACCTATATAGGTTAACTTTTGTGTAGGGTGGTCAAATCCAAGTTTCACAGAAACTATACAATATACATTCTTTATCCCTTTCCCACTTGTAGATGCACTCTGACACATCTGCAGCAGACGACTTTTGAAAACATTGTGACAAAAGGAGAAATTGCTCAAAGCGAGCAATTTCATCTTTTGCCACAAGGTTTTCAACTTTTTTCAGTAATTACACTTTCGTTTATAGAGATTTTCCATGTTATCGCGTGATTGTTATCAAAGTCGTCTGCTGTAGTTTGTTGTATGTGGGAAAGGTTAAACCATAACCGATACATGTATGAAACCCAGTTAGTGGATGATACCTTCACCTTACATACTGTTATGTTATACATTTATGTCAGGTCAATTAGGATCTTATTGCATTCACTAACAGTGGAAAACCCTTCGGCGAACCAGTACACAGTCTCTACAGAGCTGCAGCGAATTTTTGAAAGTTTAGTAAAATTAACTTAGAAACAGTAACTGTTCTCCAAATTGCTATTTTCATTCCAGTTTATTTTTGCTTAAAAAATATATTTTGACAATATTTATTTTCTTCAAAATCATGTTTTAAGGAGGAATTTAGATGAGTATGCTTTAAAACACTTAATTATTCATTTTTATCTGCATATTTTGTAGATCTTGCAGTGCAATGGAGCAACCTTTTTATCCAACTTATAATTCTGAAATCACCCTGAGGACTTCACTAAGATTTTATTGTTTTTGTCTTTTTTCAAAGGTATTTTATTTCATAACAACTAAACAATCAATACATTATTTATGGTACGAGTAATGTAACTTTGGATTAAGATTTTAACAATATAACAGCATACACTTTACACACTCGGAAGCAAAATAAATGTGCTTTAACCCTTTCCCTCATACGACAATTCTGCAGCAGACGACTTTGAAAATATTTTGTCAAAAAATAGAAAATCTCTATAATTGAATGGATTTAACCTATTACTAAAAGTGGAAAACATTGTGGCAAAAGAAGAAATTGCTCGTTTTGAGCAATTTCTTCTTTTGTCACTATGTTTTCAAAAAGCTGTCTGCTGCAGATGCGTCAGAAAGCGTCTATATGAGGGAAAGGGTTAAAAAGTGAAAAAAGTAGTAATCATACAGATTAGTGTCTTCTCTTTTCACAATATTTTGTTTTCTGAATCATTGCCTATCGATGTGATTAAAGTCCATCCCATCAAGAACTTAGGGTAAATTTCAGAATTATCAGAACATATAACATTTCAAATTGAAAGCTGTACCCCTATTACTACATACATATAATTCAAAAATAATGTTTCACCATTTATTCTATTTTTTCAACATATATAGTTAAATATCAGTTTGGCACTTTAAATTCATTCAATTCATAATGATAATCAATCACATAGTCAGAATGTTTACCATGTGTTACTTAATTAATACTATCCACTTCACACAAAATAGTTGAAATGATTTCATCTTGTAACAGATGTTGTTACAACCACTTTGCATAAACTTTGATAAAGTCAGGGACGTAGATATTATCTATGTTCCTGATTACGTCTACAAATTATTGTTACAAAACCACTGATTGATCACAAAAAATTCAACGAGATAATACAAACTGTTCAAATCTGATACTTCACTAGCAAAAAATTTCACTTTTTCCCCCACTAAAATTGTTTTAAGTTTTGTCTATCTATTAAAACAATAACAATAATATAGCACTACCATCAAGACTGGTTTTTCTCTGTGTCTATATAATTGTAGGCTGTATGTAAAATTCGAGTCTGCATACTACTGTCGTTGTTACAGCTGCTGTTTGAGTTGTTGTTTGAGTTGTCATCAGTTAATACTACATGGACCTTGGAAAGGTGGAGTTTCATCGCAGCCTCGTGTATGGTATTCACAAAACATGGTAAGCCTGTGAAGAATATTAGATTTAATGACATTTAGTACAGTTTTAACATTATTTCATAATCTTTAACATGTTGAAGATAGAACACTTCTGTATGATCTATTAACCCTTTCCCTCATATAGATGCTTTCTGACGCCTCTGCAGCAGACAGCTTTTTGAAAACATAGTGACAAAAGAAGAAATTGCACAAAACGTGCAATTTCTCCTTTTGCCACAATGTTTTTCACTTTTTGTCATCTATAGGTTATCCATTCAACTATGGAGATTTTCTATGTTTTGACAAAATATTTTTGCTGCAGAATTGCCGTATGAGGGAAAGGGTTAATTGTATGTATACCCAGAGCGTCGGCCTCTCGTACCAAAGGTTCCAGGTTTGAATCCTGTGGAGAGTGGGTTCTGCCTATGGAATTTTTCACACAAACAGCGTGAGTACTGGTTAACCCTTTCCCTATTACGACAATTCTGCAGCAGACGACTTTGAATTTTTTTTGTCAAAAAATAGAAAATCTCTATAATTGAATGGATAACCTATGACTAAAAGTAGAAAACATTGTGGCAAAAGGAGAAATTGCTCGTTTTGAGCAATTTCTTCTTTTGTCACTTTGTTTTCAAAAAGACGTCTGCTGCAGAGGCATCAGAAAGCGTCTATATGAGGGAAAGGGTTAAGTCTCCAGGAAGCAGACATCAAGCTTTATTAATATCAGCTGAAAGCTTGTTTCGCAATCAGTGTAAAATGAATCAGTTTAAACTTATACCCAGCCATAGTTCATGTTGACTGTGAAGAGAGGGATGAATCCCTGGCCTTATAATAACTCACAGACAATTCCATCAACATTGAAATAAACCAAAATCATCTAAATATCATAAGTAGGCTAAATAGGGACTGTATTCTTTAACAGCTTTCAGGACAAACTATATAACAGCTTATTTTCCAGTAAGAGCATTTCAAGGGCTTGGCATGAGACTGTTGTAACTAAAATGGGTATTTTGTTACCAAGGTTAATCACCCTGCCATAAAGTCTTTAAAAGCGTTAAATCATATTTCTTGGTAAACAATGGAAATTTAGGTGCCATTGCTCGTTCTGAGCAATGGCACCTAAATTTGCATTGTTTACAAAGGGGTCAAAATTGCCCCTAAACCAGGGTTTTCAAAATAGGTTTTTAGTTACAACCGTTACACGCCAAGCCCTTGATTTTTGAAATCCAAGCCACATGTGTATGTAAACAGGCATGGTCTTATTGCATCTGCCTACAGCTAACATATATGCATGTCCCAGTCGCAACAGAGCATTCAATGTACCTGTCATCCGTTAATCCTTTCCCTCATATAGACGCTTTCTGACACCCCAGCATCAGACAGATTTTTGAAACATAGTGACAAAAGAAGAAATTGCTCAAAACGAGCAATTTCTCCTTTTGCCACAATATTTTTCGACTTTTATTCATAGGTTATCCATTCAATTATAGAGGTTTTCTATATTTTGACAAAATATGTGTAAAATCGTCTGCTGCAGAATTGTTGTATGAGGGAAAGGGTTAAAGAGCCATAAATAGTTAAATGTATTTTTTTTTTCCAACCATTTTTCACAGTATTTCAGTTATATTACCTACTTTGTCTCCAGATATTAAATTTTCAACCTCAGATGTATTCAAAGAAAATGTCACTAAAAATATTGTATCATGAAAAGGTTTAAGAACAAGAAACCACTGAAGACGGTAAGGCCGGATTGTCGGCAATTTGACCTTGAAAATTGACAAACCAAGGTCAAGGTCAAAATAACCATAGAAATCAATAGAACTTGTTACTGGTTACCTTCAGGCAAAGTTTAAAGTTTGTTACCCTTTCCAGTGCTGAGATTTTGCCTCAACCTGAAACTTTAACCAAAATGTTGACGGACATCGCCAATCTATAGACCGGAATTGCTAAAGCAATCCGGCCAAAAAATATGAAAAACAAACTTACTGCTCAATGTCATCTTATTGACGGCCCAGCTTGGTACATAGAGTTGAGGATCGTCATAGTAATACATGACATAATCGAAACCTTTCTCGTCAAACGTTGTGTGGGGCTTTATCAACATGTTAGAATCGTAGGGGTTTACTCTAACAAAGTCGTCCGATATTGGAAATCTGGGGTGATTGACAGCCTTGGCTGATATTGTCATAACGTTACGTTTCTCATCAACCTGGAAAATGCATTTTAAAGTAATACCCAGTCGCGGCAATTCGGTCATGGTGGAGTGCCCTTGGGCAAGGCACATTTTCTAGCCTAGTACTGGTTTGTTCACCCAGGGAACATGAATAATAAAATTTAAATGCGCGCTAAATGACCTTAGCTGTCGATGCGCCATAAAACAATATACATTCATTTAAAGTAATAAATGATATTGAAAGTAATTTTCTGTATATCAACAAGATTGTTCTTACAAACTCATGTGTCGGCTCCCAAAGTGTCTGTTAGTGAAAGCTTGAGGGACACATAGACGTACGTAGGCAGGCAACAAAAAAACAAAGAATATCCTTAGAGAATTTTATTGTATTACACCTCATGAATTGAAGTAATTGTATTTTTGTATTCATCAAATTATAACTGGATATAGTAGATTAATTAGAATTAAATGTGACCTCTTTGAATTAAAATTAATAATAGCATTGAGCTGAAACATTGAGGCAAAATGAAAAATTGCCCATTGTGTGCAGTTTCTCCTTTGGCGACAATGTTTTCAAAAGTGAATTATCCAATTCAGTAAATTTTATGTAATGTTTGCGTACACATAAATATCAAGTTTCATGGAAAAAGAGATTTGAAATTTATAAAGAAATTATAGTCTCACCTCGCATCTTCTGACATAGAGGTAGTCGCGGCTGGACATAAAGTTAAGCTGTAATGGAAACAAAAATAACTAGAAATACTGTGAGCAAAGCTCACTGAAGAATACCCCCCGCTCCCCTCCCAAAGCATCGGATACAATGGTAAAGTTTAAGTTGCGCTTACAAGGTATCACAGGAGTTCCTCGTAACCTCTTAGTTGAATTATCTTCCCTTGGAAGAATCTGAGGAGAAAAATCTTCCTTCATGCATATCTACATATGATGTGTAGCCTTCATATACAGTTTAAATCAAATCAACTGAGCCCTTTAGGAGGAGTAGCGCTTACGAGGTATGTGCACAGGAGTCCCTCGCAGGTAACCTCTAAGTTGAATTATCTCCCCTTGGAAGAATCCGAGGCGTATGATCTTCCTTCATGCATATCTACATATGATGTGTAACCTTCATGTAAAGTTTGAACCAAATCCATTGAGCCGTTTAGGAGGAGTAGTGCTTACAAGAAATGTGGAGGTATGTGCACAGGAGTCCCTCGCAGGGTGATTCCTATATACCCCCCCAAACTTTGTTTGCCGGGGGGTATAATAATTAATATCTTAAAACAACTTCAAAAAATTCATGAAAGTTAACTATTACCACATACAGACAAATTTTGACCGATCTACATCAGGTCTTTTTAAAACTTAGTTTTCATTTTTTGCAATTTTGGGTTTAATATCATTTCAATATTATTTCAGATATATTTATGGCAACAGTTTACTTATTCGTGATCCCTGGGTAAACAAACCAATACTAGACTAGGAAATGTGCCTTGACTGCAGCTACTTTAGATCGAACCAGGGACGCCCAGTTTTAAATCATAGTCGCTAATCACTCGGAGTTTAACAAATACGATATATTTCTAGTAGGCTACCTGTTCCTTTAAAACTTATGAATAGAAGTGTCACATCTAATAGTAAGACAAAGGGTTTAATAGTGTTGGAATTTAATTTTTTAATAGACTCATGTATTACATTTGGTTGTCGAAATATTTTCAAACTTTTCTGAGACAAATATTGTTACTTGGAAAGGGTTAAAAGAATTTATGATCAAGTTCAAAACTTTTAATCACCCCAGGCAATAATACAAGGAAGTTACCAAGTATTAATAATGTATACATGTATCATGTACAATTTTAGTGAAGGGAATGTAAAGACGTATGAATTGACAGATAGATGATTCACTTTTCACTATTCCCTAAACTAATATCCTGAACTGCCTGTTACACTCGAAATGTGAAATGAAAATATATGAAATCAAAAAGTAGATAATCTACAAGATGGAAAAATTCAAGTTGCAAAATAACCTAAAACTAGAATGGAGTCCTCCCAAGAGCACGTGTGTCACCTGCCGGGGCCTTGTCAGAAAATTTTAATTTTTGACATAAAAGGGGCAATAACTCTGATATAAAAATATTTGGATTATCCCCCTTTTGTGAACCAATCACACACAAAGATATAAACATTTGTCAGAAGTTTAAATATAATCCTTTGAGTAGAAAAAAAGTTATTTGAAACGTGACGAAAAAGTGTGATGGACAGACGGAACGTGACGAAAAAGTGTGACAGACAGAAGCCGGTCAAAAAAAAAAGTAATCCCTAAGTGCATACATTGCTAAGCAGGTGACACAATAAAATTGTGGAAAGTAAAATATGAAAGGAATCCCTTTCCCTGATTTGTTTGCTGTAGGTATAAAATCTACAAAGAAGAAATATTTCAAGTACATAAAATTTGCACTAACATGATTAAATTAAAACAAAAATAGAAACTGGTCTGTATTTGAAAAATTCCAAGTTAACAGTTGTAGATCATTAAATTGAAACTATATTGAGAAAATGAGAAACCAGGAACATAGATAGTCTACGTCTCTGGAGAAACCGACTACTTCAAACAATTTCTCATTTTCACAAAATGTTGTCATATTGACATTTATAAGACCCTTACTGCCAGACGCATCAAATGCTGCCTGTATCATATTAGGTTAACCCTTTGCCTCATATAGATGCTTTCTGACGCCTCTGCAGCAGACGGCTCTTTGAAAACATAGTAACAAAAGAAGAAATTGCACAAAACGTGCAATTTCTCCTTTTGTCACAATGTTTTCCACTTTTAGTCATAGGTTATCCATTCAATTGTAGAGATTTTCCAATATTTGACAAAATATGTTCAAAGTCGTCTGCTGCAGAATTGTTGTATGAGGGAAAGGGTTAAAGCAGACGGCGTTTTGAAAACATAGTGACAAAAGAAGAAATTGCACAAAACGTGCAATTTCTCCTTTTGTCACAATGTTTTCCACTTTTAGTCATAGGTTATCCATTCAGTTATAGAGATTTTCCATTATTTGACAAAATATGTTCAAAGTCGTCTGCTGCAGAATTGTTGTATGAGGGAAAGGGTTAAGGGTTAATTTAACCTCTTCCCACATGTGTATACAGACGCTTTGCATACACCTTTCAGTAATGCAGCTAAGCTGATGACTTTTGGAAACGTTGTGGCAAATGGAGAAATTGCTCATGATGAGCATTTTTTTTTTATTAGCAACAATGCTTTCACTTTGATTCAATAGTTATACTTTTATTTAACCCTTTCCCCCCATACAACAAATCTGCAGCAGACTGCTTTGAAAACATCTAGGCAACAAGAGGGCCAAGATTGCCCTAAATCGATATCACCAGGGTTATAGTATAGTAGCAAATGCTATTGCTTATAAAGGTGAAAATTTGACCAAGAGTGGAAAATTAGACAGCTTATCAGTAAAGAACATCTGAAATAATGCATTAAATCTTTAAATAATTTCAAAGAGGACCCCCACAGGAACCTATCTTTGAAGTTTGGTTGATATTATTTCATTGGTTTGAAAGAAGATGTCGTTTGAAGCTCAAAGTTCCTTTCACCCCCTTCCTGATGCCGCCTGGCAGCTATCTTTTTCAACCAATCAATATGGCTTAAAAAATTATGTAGTGTCAATCTGCTAAGCTATCTTGAAATCAGATGAAAACTTTAAGAGATTAAGAACTTTAAAGTTTTGGCATTTTTCTCCCTTTCTGATGCCGCAGCCACCAAAGCTCTCAATAGAATATAATTATATCTTTGAACAAATTTGAAAGAGGTCCCCAAAGTAACATTTCTAATAAGTTTGGCTGAAATTGGTCTAGTGGGTACAGAGATGTCATTCGAGCTCAAGGTTAACTTTATCCCTTTTCTGATGCCACCTGTATGCAGTGTCCGACAAATTTCAGAATTGTTTGGTAGCCCACTGGGCTACCAGATTTGGAAGCTGGTAGCCCGAAATATCGCGGATGCCAATGAGTGTTTCTACTTCTGTACAAACATAATATTAAGAGCACACCATGTACATGATTTAAGGGTAGTGACCAATTCAAATAACATGACTGTGTTGCAAAAGACCTGAAGTGCAGCATTCAGTTAAAAAAAAACGAAATTTGGAAAGAAGACTTTTTGGTGGAGCTTAACAGATATGAGAAAATTGGTACTAAAGTTTTTCAAGATTATTTCTCACTAGGTTATTTGAAATATTCTGCATAAAATGTATGTATTTTATCCATATTTACAAAAGATTTAAAGCTAGTGACAGAAATGTTTAAACTTGAGACCAAAAATTCAAATGATGTAGTATAAACTCTTCAAATTGGAGGTCACCGATTTAGGTCCCTCACCGAAACAGGGCATACGATACGAGTGTCAGTTTTACAAAGAAAGATTCAGTTTTATTAACCAAAAGTCAAATTTATCAGGTTCAATGAAGTTATTAACCCTTTCCCTCATATAGACGCTCTCTGACGTCTCTGCAGCAGACAGCTTTTTGAAAACATAGTGACAACAGAAGAAATTGATCAAAACAAGCAATAGCTCCTTTTACCACAATGTTTTCCACTTAGTCATAGGTTGTCCAATTTTTTTTAATTTTTTTTGACAAAATATGTTCAAAGTCGTCTGCTGCAGAATTGTTGTATGAGGGAAAGGGTTAAATAAAATATTGTCAAAAACAATGACGCGAATAATACCGTAACACATGAAACACGTTAAATTTGTTTCATGTGTTACCGTATTATTCACAACATAGCCACCATTTTGATATTAAATTGCGCAATGTTAATCATGGTTCCCTACTGAGAATTTGAAATCGGTAAACAGCGTTGAATGTAAACACCGGGGTACACTCATGATCCGGGTCGTCGGGTCGTTAACGTCATTGACCCAATTTCTCATTTCTTCCAATGAAATCGCAATTATTAAGTCATATGATTTTTTTCCCGCCGATTATGCTAATTAATTTTAGTAAACAAAGCCGTGATTGGGCATTTATTATTCATTATAGATTTCATACCAAACATTTTCTTTGATATTACGAATACTATGTCGATTATGAAGGTGTTTCATATTTGATTAACGGCAAGATAAGATCTAGAAGTGGTCGTATTGTATTGTCTTTAATATTTGGATCGAATTTATTTTATTAACTTCTGCATGGCGACAATTTTCTTCTCCGTCTTTCTGAACCGGTCTGCACCAGTTTGCAACATCGCATACCGAAAGTAGAAATATGGATCAAAATACATTTAAGGGAATATTTGAATTTCATTGGTTATTCGCAATCATTCATGGATTAACACATAGCCCCAGGGAACAATGGTCACTAATTATTGGACCGCCGTAATGGGTATATATTATCACGTTAATTGACTATTACTGACGCGATTCGGTTGGCTGAAACTACTCGATCTGGGTGGGTAACTCCGCCTACTGATATTGATTTGTTTATGGTCACAGCGAGTGGTTTCGCATGTAACATACAGTCACTGTTTATACACGACATGTGTGTACGTAATTAAGCCGGGCTACCAGACACGGGAATAAACAGTAGCCCGCCGGGCTTTCATTTGAAAATGACAGTAGCCCGAGCAATTATTTTGGTAGCCCGCGGGCTCCGGGCAATGGATTTGTCGGACACTGTGTATGACATGTCTTTCAACAAAGCATGATTGTTGCTCGGAACAATTATGTAGAGCTAAGAGGCTCACTAATTAAAAGGAGTATTTCAACACACATTTATCTTGAAATTAGGCAAGCACTTTCATAAAAATCTAATTTTAAATAAATTTGTCATTTTGCCCCTTTTCTGATTCCATCTTGCAGCCATGTTTTTCAACAAATCAGTATGGCTCTTTAACAATGTTTGTAGCGGGTCACCCAAGAAACATTTCTGTCATATTATATTGGAATCTGAAAAGCAGATCCAGAAAAGAAGAATTTTAAAGATTGGCAGTTTTTCCCACATTCTGATGCCGCAGCAACCAAATTACTTCATAAAATTTTAATCTTTCCACAATTTTGAAAGAGTAGCACCAAATGATGATTCCAGTGATTACGTTTGGTGTAAATTGGTCCAGTTGTTTAGGAGGAGATGTTGTTTAAAGCTAAAACGACAACGACAGAAGTTGACGGACAGATTGATCAGAATAGACCACCTCGAGCCTTTGGCTCAGGTGATCTAAAAATGTGGTCAATGAAAGTATTTCACATTGTATTAGACATTGCTCATTATGAACAATTTCTCCTTTTGCCACAATGTTTGCAGAAATCATTTGCTGTATATGCGTCAAAATGTGTCTACAAGTGAGAATGGGTTAAAGAAATAGCCCATTTTTTTGCAGACCTGTATGTTATCGTATCAAAGTCGTCTGCCTGCAGATTTATGTCTGTGAGAAAGGTTTAACTCTTATGCAATACTTACAGGAAAATGTGTGGCCCAGTAGATCACCTCACTGCCAGTCTGTTCATCATGTTCCACTCTCTCCAGCTTTACAACATACTTGTCCCATTTCTTCCTGTATTCCAGATCAAGCTGTTTCAAATATAAAGAACATAAATCTTAAGCAGTGCATAATGTTTGCCATGACTGACTAAGCCCCTACTTCTTTTCAATGATCCACAAAAATCATTGTGACAGACTAGCTTCATTCATCTTCCACCAATGGGCTAAAAAATAGTTTATGTTAGAAGCCAGTTGCCTGGGAAGAATGTTTTATGAAGCCCTGATGCAAGGAAGCCAGAAAAAAAACATGTTAAGGTGAATGGACTGCAGTAATATAGTTAATACTGAAAAACAGTTTAAATCCAATGAATTTATATAAATGTTTTAACTGTTAAGGTTCCCTTCATTCTGATGCTTCTGCATCAGTCTATTTTATCCACAATATTTTCAACTCTGTTCAATAAGTGTCCTTTAATTGGGTTGTGTACACGATGGAAAGAGTTAAGAGTTGAACTTTCATTAAAAAATTCCTAAATCGAACAATTTCAAAGAATCAGTTTTAACTTCCATAAGACCTTGTCTCAAAGATGACATATATATATATATATTAAATGTTTTTAGGTTTTCAGAGGTATTTTCATCCTTAGTTGCTAAATTTTCTTGTGATTTACATTTAACCCGTTCCATCATACAACAATTCTGCAGCAGACGACTTTGAACATATTCTGTCAAAAAATAGAAAATATCTGTAATTGAATGGATAACCTATGATTAAAAGTGGAAAACATTGTGGCAAAAGGAGAAATTGCTAGTTTTGAGCAATTTCTTCTTTTGACACTATGTTTTCAAAAAGCCTTCTGTTGCAGAGGCGTCAGAAAGCGTCTACATGAGGGAAAGGGTTAATACATGTACAAACTTTTACTCATAATTGCATATCACCTGCAACTTCCAAACTTTTATGTTATTTTTAAATCACCTTAACTTAGGCGTTAGTTGAACAAACAATGTATTACCTGTACTTTATAGAATGCTGATGCTGGCAAGTCTTTGAATGTACCAAATACTGAAATATGCACAGAAAAATTAAATTAACACTTATCCTGCACTTAAGTTCTTAACAAATCTAAATTTGCATTAATAATAAAGTTGACAATAATTTATACAAAACAAGTTTGCATCATCATCTTTGATTTTACATGTTATTCACTAAAAACCAATAATAAAGTGCCAGACAGTTTTTTCAAGATAAGTCATAACACTGCCCAAAGGCATAGGTTGATCTTTGTCTATGTTGAACATTAGCAAATATTAAATAAGCTGTTTTCATACTCATAGCTGGATATTTTCAATTTAGCTAAAATAAAACAAATTTATATAAGCTTCAAGTTTTTAACCCTTACCCTCATGATAGACGCTTTTTGAGACCTCTGCAGCAGACAGCTTATGAAAACATTGTGACAAAAGGAGAAATTGCTCAAAACAAGCAATTTCTCGTTTTGCCACAATATTTTCAACTCTGTCTAGCATTAACCTTTTTATTTATTTAGATTTTTCAAGGTTTAGGCAAAATCTTTCCAAATCCGTCTGCTGCAGATTTGTGATATGTTGTTAAGGGTTAAGTCATCAATATTTGCATATATATATTTATCACATGGCAATGCTTGTATCCGATCTTATAGTAATATAGCCATTACGTATTTATTTATATGTAATGTGTGTAATAAAAAATCACCAAATCACTATTTCTGTAATCAGTATTCATCCGCGAATGTTAACAAAATGGCTGAGAATGTGTAAACACAAAAGTCACGATAGATGAACGAGGAAAAGGGACCATTAACGGTCATAATAAAAAAAAAATGTGATAAGTTAACAGTTTATTAAGTATTACATGTCTGACTGCGAAAACCTGATTTTCTTTTTGTGTTTCGTCATGTGATTAAAAGAATCTGACATTCGTTGTCATTTCATAAAGTTTTATCAAAAAACCTCCAAGAAATGTGTTATTAAGCTGGCCGATAGCTCGATTAATAACAAACTTCTTGATCTTGTTTAATAAAACTTTATATGAAATGACAATGTCCGATCCTATATATATATATAATTATGTCTATCAGTTTTAATTTATGACTAACAAATAAAACATTCTACTGTTCTAACTCTAGCTTTGTGATTCGAAGAAGTACAGCAAAAGACTAGCCCTTTCGCACAAGCCACATACAACAATTCTGCAGCGGACCACTTTGAAAACATCTATACATAAATATAGAAAATCTCTATTTAAATGAATGAAGAACTATTGAAAAGAGTTGAAAATATTGTGGCAAAAGGTTAAATTGCTCATTATATATATAAAGCAACTTCTCCTTTTACCACAATGTTTTCAAAAGATGTCTGCTGCAAATGCATCGTTATATGTCTGTATGTGGGGAAAAGGTTTAAAAAATCAGGAGCATGCATACCTTTATATTTGTACAAAGAGCTGCCTGGTACTGGACATCTCCACAGCTTAAAGGAATCACTGTCCACCACCTTTTCCCACACGTCACCATCAGAATCTTCCAGCCTTGCATTATCTGTTGATTTTGCATGAATCTCAATGAAATTTTTCATATCATTCTTTGTCCTGAAATAAGACGGGGTTTTTTCTGGGTTATAATCACAGTCAACAAAGGAATCAAAATTTATGACAATCTAAGTAGTCTAAATAATTAAGATGCACATTGAACATTTACACAAATACTTATATCATTGTCTTAAAGCTGCATGGCATGCCCAGAGTTGTACGTAGCATATAGATCATTAGATGCAATAAATTGACAAAAATGCAGTACTACTTACACATTCAAGTATTAATACCTCCTTGGTATGTCACTATGTGGAAAAAACTGTACATGTCAAGAATTTAAAGAAAGCAATTTGGTTTGTTTGGTGTTTTACGCTTTCAACAATGTTTCAGTTATATTAAAGAGTTTCCAGGTAAGTTACCAACTGGTAGTACTGGTCCATTTATCCTGACACCAACTAGTCAGTCACTCAGTGGTAAAGTTTACCCCACAAACCTGAGCGCCAAGGAAGGCTATTACTACCATTTTCAAAGTCTTTGGTATGACCCGGACGAGGATTGAACCAGCGACTTCCTGAACAGGATGTGGACGCATACCAAGGAGGTCTTAAGAAGACAATAAACAAAGCACACAATGTTTATTTTTATTTTCTCGCTCCACTTTCCTTATTATTGCATAAACGACAGCATTTGCAATGTTCAGCGGGAACCCAGGGTTTTTGCAGTTCATGTTGGTACGATCATTATTACTATTCTATCAGTGATCTTATCTACGTCCCTCATTCTATGTAGAAATAAAGCTTCATGATCTCATTAAATGAATGTTTAATTATTGAAGCCAGTTAAAACAGAGACATATAAACACAGAGACAAGCGACACGCGACTGCAAATGCCTTACGAAGAACAAAATCCTTCAAACGGCGAGCGGGTCAAGCCACGTGATCAAACCACGTGATCATTACAGTGGATTCTGAAAATGACCGCGATATTTATTTTGTTGTGAAAGGAAGCGAGCGGTGGAAAATTGTTTTTTCACATCTAGGAAACTAAATAAGGTAAATTGTTTGATAATAATTAATGTTTTTGATATTTATTAATTCATATTTATAGGAGAAGTAGTCCTATGTGGAAAACTTGTTTTAAACAAGAGGGCCATGATGGCCCTGGAATCGCTCACCTGATTTTTTTTTTCACTTTAGCTATATAAGCCCCGCCATCTGGCGGACATAGTTTCCGACCAATCGACTTGGCTTGAAGGAATCTGATAGAGGGTCACCCTAGGAACATTTCTACAAAATTATTTGAAAATCGGCCTGACACTTTTGGAGGAGAAGATTTTTTAAGTTTTCACTATAGCCATAAAAGGCAAAATAGCCCCGACCCCTTGTGGCCATGTTTTTTGACCAATCAACATGGCTTGAAGGAATCTGATAGAGGGTCATCCAAGGAACATTTCTACAAAATTATTTGAAAATCGGCCTGACACTTTTGGAGAAGAAGATTTTTTAAGTTTGCACTATAGCTATATAAGGCAAAATAGCCCCACCCCCCCTGGCGGCCATAATTTTTGACCAATCAACATGGCTTAAAGGAATCTGATAGAGGGTCATCCAAGGAACATTTCTACAAAATTATTTGAAAATCAGCCTGACACTTTTGAAGGGGAAGATTTTTTAAGTTTTCACTATAGCCGTATAAGGCAAAAAAGCCCCGCCCCCCTGGCGGCCATGTTTTTCGACCAATCAACATGACTTCAAGGAATCTGATAGAGAGTCACCCAAGGAACATTTCTACAAAATAAGTTCAAAATCTGCCAACCAATTTGGGAGGAGAAGAATTTTGAAGTTTTTTTCGTTTCGTTGCCATGGAAACCAGAATTCTAAATGGATCCCAATAATTTGAAGGAATTCTGGTGAGGTCATTGAGAGGATGCTTTCTGTGAAGTTTCATCCCAATTGACCCACTGGTTACTGAGGAGAAGATGTTGAAGATTTTTTAAGTTTTCACTATAACCATAAAAGGCAAAATAGCCCCGCCCCCTGGCGGCCATGTTTTTCAACCAATCAACATGGCTTGAAGGAATCTGATAGAGGGTCACCCAAGGAACATTTCTACAAAATTATTTGAAAATCGGCCTGACACTTTTGGAGGAGAAGATTTTTTAAGTTTGCACTATAGCCATATAAGGCAAAATAGCCCCCCCCCCTGGCGGCCATGTTTTTCAACCAATCAACATGGCTTGAAGGAATCTGATAGAGGGTCACCCAAGGATCATTTCTACAAAATAATTTGAAAATCGGCCTGACACTTTCGGAGGAGAAGATTTTTTAAGAATTTTGAAGTTTTTTTCATTTCATTGCCATGGAAACCAGAATTCTGCATGGATCCCAAAAATGTTAAGGAATTCTGGTGAGGACATTGAGAGGATGCTTTCTGTGAAGTTTCATCCCAGTTGACCCACCGGTTACAGAGGAGAAAATGTTGACGGACGACGGACAACGGACGCCGGACATAGGGCGATCACAATAACTCACCCTGAGCACTTCGTGCACAGGTGAGCTAAAAATATCTTGTTTGCAAATATTGTGAAGCCAAGTGCTCCGTATTGTGACAGCTATTTGTTTATGTATATTCACAGCAATAAAAATAATATTTTCATACCTTCCGATTCCTATTTCAGGTCTGATATAGGAAACTTTTGATGGTTGATTTTGTTTATCATTGTTAATCATTTATTTGGAAGTTCTATAGAATTGTATGTGAAAGTGAAAGTACAGATTGTACTGATTTGGAATATTGTGATACCACCGTCTACCACTAAAATGAGCAAAAAGACATGTTGATAAATTACATTTTTCAATAATTATTATTCTGTGTCAATTTAAAACATTTCGTCTTGTCGGGAAGACTTATATCTTTCAACGGTGTGCAACTTTTGTTCAAATTGATAATGCAAACCATAGGTGTTTACTGTTATGACTACGATTTCTTTGATTTGCCCTGTTCGTTAGAGGTCCTCCTTCTTTTTTAAATTGGTCAAAATGAGTGATTTCAATTGTTTTATGTCAATTTGAATTATTCCATCTTGTCAGGAAGACTTATATCTTTGAAACGGTGTACAATTTTTTAAAATTGATAATTCGAAACGTAGGTGTTATTACTAAGATTTCTCTGATTGTACTTATCAAATGCACTGTTTTTGAGAGCCCCTCCTTTTTTAAATTGGTCAAAATGAGTGATTTCAATTGTTTCTTGTCAATTTGAATTAATCCGTCTTGTCAGGAAGACTTATATCTTTAAAACGGTGTACAATTTTTTAAAATTGATTATGCGAAACATAGGTGTTATGACTAAGATTTCTCTGATTTTACTTATCAAATGCACTGTTTTTGAGAGCGCCTCCTTTTTTAAATTGGTCAAAATGAGTGATTTTAATTGTTTCTTTTCAATTTGAATTGATCCGTATTGTCAGGAAGACTTATATCTTTAAAACGCTGTACAATTTTTTTAAATTGATAATGCGAAACATAGGTGTTATGACTAAGATTTCTCTGATTTTACTTATCAAATGCACTGTTTTTGAGAGCGTCTCTTTTTTTAAATTGTTCAAAATGAGTAATTTCAATTGTTTCTTGTCAATTTGAATTAATCCGTCTTGTCAGGAAGAATATATCTTTGAAACGGTGTACACATTTTTCAAATTCATAATGGGGAACATAGGTTTTATGACTAAGATTTCTCTGATGTTCCTTATCAAATGCTCTGTTTTCAACAGCGCCTCCTTTTTTAAATTTAAATTTTGTGAGCGACATTTTTGTTTTGATGTGAAAAGACATGTTAATAGATTAGTGGAATAGAAATAGTTTCAGCTCTTCTATGACAATATTATTCCTAAGATATATATAACTTATAGATAAGTGTCCTGGTTTGGTGAATTACATAAATCAGTGATTTACTTATCATGCATTTTTCTTTTTAATGTTGAATGTTTTGTCTCCAGAGTAGCTAAAACATGAAAAATCTCTGTAAATAAAAGTATAATAATATAAAATTGAACAAATTGTGGCTAAAGGACAAATTGTTCATTATAATATGATACGGTTTAATTGATACAACTTGTTTCCAGATGGTAACCAGGTGGTGACATACCGACGATAGTACCAGATGTGATGTTTGATTTGACATGTACACAATAACACCAGTATCTTTCAATTAAATTTCAGTTCAAAGTTTACTGCTTTTGATGTTAACTTTCAACTGCTTTTTAAAAACCCTTTACACTTAACCACATCTAATTGACAATTGATGTAATCCTTTCTTACCAAAACGGTAAAGCGCATAAATCAAAATGTTTTCTTTTAACGTTTCCCATAATTTGCAGCAAACGACTTTTGAAAACAAGCATTATATCTTTTTGCAACAAAGCTTTCAAATGATTTTAGTAATTGAACTTTCATGTATTGAGGTTTTCTTAATGTGTTCAAAGCCATCTGCTGCAATTTCTTTTGCAACTGGGAAAGGGATAAGAAAGGGTTAAGACAGTATTGCACAATTCGAACACATATTATTAGTGGCAGATGACTTTAAAATATGTAATATTTAATTGTAAATTATATTTTCAGACTAAGACTAGAGCCCCAAAAAAGAGAAGAATCGTGATTTGTCCCCCCCGAAAACTATTTTGGAAATAAAAGATCTCTATAGAAACAGGGAAAACATCAAATTTACTCAATTACGTTACAGAGCTGTTGAATGTGTCATTATTGATAAAAAATTACCATCTTGAAATTAAAACAAGAGGGCCATGATGGCCATGGAATCGCTCACCTGATTTTTTTTTTTTACTTTAGCTATATAAGCCCCGCCCCCTGGCGGCCATAGTTTCCGACCAATCAACTTGGCTTGAAGGAATCTGATAGAGGGTCACCCTAGGAACATTCCTACAAAATTATTTGAAAATCGGCCTGACAATTTTGGAGAAGAAGATTTTTTTAAGTTTTCACAATAGCCATATAAGGCAAAGTAGACCCGCTCCCCCTGGCTTCCATGTTTTTTTACCAATCAACATGGCTTGAAGGAATTTGATAGAGGGTCATCCAAGGAACATTTCTACAAAATTATTTGAAAATCGGCCTGACACATTCGGAGGAGAAGATTTTTTAAGTTTTCACTATAGCCATATAAGGCAAAATAGCCCCGCCCCCTGGCGGCCATGTTTTTTGACCAATCAAGATGGCTTGAAGGAATCTGATAGAGGGTCATCCAATGAGCATTTCTACAAAATTATTTGAAAATCTGCCAACCAGTTTGGGAGAAGAAGATTTTTTAAGTTTTCAATATAGCCATATAAGGCAAAATAGCCCCGCCCCCCTGGCGGCCATGTTTTTCGACAAATCAACATGGCTTGAAGGAATCTGACAGAGGATCATCCAAGGAACATTTCTACAAAATTATTTGCAAATCTGCCAACCAGTTTGGGAGAAGAAGAATTTTTAAGTTTTTTTCATTTCGTTGCCATGGAAACCAGAATTATACATGGATCCCAAAAATTTGAAGGAAATCTGGTGAGGTCAATGAGAGGATGCTTTCTGTGAAGTTTCATCCCAATTGACCCACTGGTTACTGAGGAGAAGAAGTTGACGCACGACGCACAATGGACGCCGGACAAAAGGCGATCACAATAACTCACCTTGAGCAAAGCTCAGGTGAGCTAAAAATGATATAAGCTTTATGAATTTATCCCAAACAATTTGCAAACTACGTTTTTTAAGTTTGTCTTGTATCCGATATTGTTCATTGTTTGAACATATATCTAAAAATATATATTCATAATCCAGTTGTTGGGACATTCAATAAATGGATTAACTTGTATTATATTGTTATATAATTTAACAGAATTTCTTGCAATGTTGTCAGAGTGATCAATGGAAATAAATTGATATGTATGTGTAACACCAGTTATTTTCATTATTATCCCACGAGAAAAAGTCTCCTTGTTTGTACTTTGCCATCATTTACAATCTTTTGTATGTTTATCCGAGAAGAGTTATACTCCAAATGAGAGATAATTAAAATTCCACAGATGGAAGAAATGTATTGATGACTAATTTGCTAATTAGGTAATAACTGTGAAACATTTTTCACAAGCAATGGGCCCTTTTATAATGGAAAGATGCGAAAACATTTACTCTATGTCAACTTCTAATTAACAAATTTATCTCAAACAATTAAACAAAGAATAGGGATAGTTGGCCACAATCATGTAAATATGTGAAAACACATACTCTCTGTCTGTCATCTTCTAATTATCCTGCCTCACAATCAACGAATTTGCAGCAGACGACTTTAAAAATATCTATAAAAGATAGTATGATTATTGAAATCAGTGTTGCAAAAGGAGAAATTGTTAATTATGAGTTATTTCTCCTTGTGCCCCAATTATTTCAAAAGGCGTATGTAAGTGGGAAATTATGTCAAACCGGAAATGTTATTAAAGAAATAGGGCCTTTGAATTGACATAAAATACATCGACATGTACACCATTATTGGTTATTCATTTATTAAAACAAAACCTTGATGATGATTGCAAAATCATTGTACTGCCGAGTACATGATGGTACTAAAAAACAGAACAGTAGAAGGGTAACATCCAATTTCATCTACAGTTTTTTGAATAAGCGTGTTAGCAACTTATTTAGGGACTGTCTGTCTCATAAATCTAAGTGTAGACGAAATGGCACCGGGTTGTAGACGAACTAGGATAAAGTGTACAAAGTGTAGACAAAATTGGATTAGACGAAATCGGCATAAACCAGTAGAAGCTGTGTTTATATGTGTTTATATGTCTCTGCGGTCCCTATAACGTTGACCAGTAGATGTTTACAAGTAATGGTGTATTTGTTCTCGTATTCCATTATTAAACTACCAAAGATAAGTAAATAAATATTGACGGGACAACAGACATATAACTAGTATTTTTTGTTGGTCAAATAAGACTTCGCCTGGAATTCAGGGTATTAATTGTATACAACCTACAAAGTAAAACAAGTATTCCGAGTGAATAATCGGGGTAGTCAGACGCTTTTCATTTTCTATAAAGCGCTTGCAATACACGGATCATATTACGCAATATTTTTTTTTGGCTATACCCGTTCACTAAATCGGGATTTCGCTTGAAAATCCAGTGTCGCTTATCTCTGTGTTTATATGTCTCTGGTTAAAAACATTTTGAAACTTTTTACAGAAAATGAGATTTTGCTCATTATGAATAAATTCTCCTTATGCAACTATGTTAACTAAAGTTTTCTGATGCAGATGCGCTTAAATATGTCTGCATCATGTGAGAACTGGTTTAGAGACAAAAATGGTATGAGGAAGTAGTTTTTATTTAATGAAGCTTTTAGTCCTATGAGTATGACGAGTTATCTGAAAAAATTAGATATGCCCTTACCTAGAAAAGGTATCATCCGTGATTCTTTCGTTGTGCCAGTCAAACAGTACAGCTGACAGCAGAAACAGTCGTTTACCTTTAGCGTCCTTCAAACGTAAAATGTCCCTCAGTTTTTGCAGCAACTCTTGCGCCCTTCCTGGATGTGCCCCGTATAAATCCTTATAAAGGGTCAAAATCTGAACAGTCCGTCTCGCTCTGTGTTGCCCGACTACCTGACACTGTTTCCCTATCAACTTAAACATCTTTTCGAATTTTTCATTCATAAATTTCACATATGGATGTTCCATAATAGGCATAAATGTCCCCGCCTGTGATTCATGAATGCATTTCAGTTTGTTCATCAATTTGTCGTTCGTTTTGTTACAAGATCCGTGAAAAATCCGATGGCAAAATGTTTTCAAACTCGCCATGTTGATGTATTTGGTTTCACTTGTTGTACGAAAGTGTTAAATAAGCGGTGTAACACTTATTGACAAGCAACGTTATAAAATACGACCTTCTCGTGAACCTTACACATGGTAAACTAGTGACAACGTCTTCTAACCACAGTTACACAAATGACGTCGTGGTTCCCTTCTTTCAGATTTATTATTGTGTGCATAGGCTAAATATATATAGCTAAACGGAGAACCAGTCCGTATTTTTGCTTATGAATTTGTTTGCTTTTGACCTTGAAATATTGGTAACAAAGGGAAGTAATGTGTATAGTCAGCAGGTTTTCTAATTATGTTATAATTATTTCCCTTTTTTACAACAAAGGCCCGTGTAGGTTTAGGTCAAATTACCCCATAGTCCCTTAAAACCTTTGATTGTGCAGACATTAGTGTATACCTTCATCACAATGTATTGAATATATGACATTGAACTTAAGTATATTGTAAATGTGTATATAAGCTGCACTTGATCATTTTTAGTTTGTTGACCTTGTTTGAAAGTGAAAGTAGAATATGTGAAATACCAGTTTCGTCCCAGCATGATATGGCATTAATGCCGAGTGCGGGGTAAATAATCACAACAAACAACAAAAGCATGATTTCGTCCAAAATGACGGTAACCAATTTCGGAGGAAGAGTTCTTTTTTTGCATAATGCATAACCCACCCTCATTTCTTTGGATTAATTGTTTTAAAGTCTAGAGCCGAACCCCGATTGCTCCGTCGGTAGGGACGCGGGCTGTCAATCCAGTGGTTGTGAATTCGAATCCAGGCTCGGCCGACTTTCTTTCCAACGTTTGACAAAAGTTAATGCGACAATCGTCTTCTACCAATGGGCTAAGTCTATGTTTCCACATAAAAATCTTCCCAATCAACTGGCTGCTTTTCCACATAGACTTAGCCCATTGGTGGAAGATGAATGACGCTTGTCGCATTGACTTTTGTCAATCGTCGGAAAGAAAGTTGGCCGAGCCGGGATTCGAACTCACAACCCCTGGATTGACAGCCCGCGTCGCTACCGACTGAGCTACCGGGGCTCGGCTCACATGAGTAGGTGAACTAGCCGCGGTGATATGACTGAGAAATTGTAAAAAACGGCGTTAAATCTCAATCAATCAATCAATTTAAAGTTTAGAGGTAACTCTAGAAAGTGTGACATTTGGGGGTTGAAACTGGTTGATTATCATGGAAACAAAAGATGGAATTTATTTGATGTTTTATGACCTCTAGCATTAGTATCTGCTCACCAAAAAGTTGGGTAAATAAAATCATTAACTGACTCCATTAGCAGTACTTCTGGCAATTAATTAACACTTTCCCACACTGCTGCAGATGTGTTGCATTTGGAACTGTGACTATATATGTTTCGGCCTAAAAAAGTTTAACCAGCTCTAAAGGGGTCTGAAGTGTCTTGGGAATGATTTACAGATATATTGTAAAAAGTAACACGAGAGGAAGTTAATTGATGCAAGGCACCAATGTCGTCGGAAGACTGAATTTATTTCTTTTTACCACACACCATAAGAAAAATCAATTGAACTTCGTGTCAGACAATCATGACAATCCTTATCTACACATATACATATAGTGCTTTAAAAACTCCTGTTATAAGTAGAACTATGTCTATCGGCAGTCTTCGGTTGAATTTTAAAGCTCGTTCTAGGAGACTTGTTTGTTTGAATGGTATTTGACGCCGTTTCAACAGTATTTCAGTTATATCACGACATTTACTACTTAAATTACCAGTTCAATGTTACCGGTCCGGTAATATTTATATGGGCTTATCTCAAATTATTATAACCTTATTGACCCTCAGACCCTATTTTGTGTGTTCAAATATCCGTAGTAAGGAGACGATTCTTTGAGCCTTCACAACAAAGGATTTGACTCGAAAGTAGGAGATATCATGGAGAAAAAATCCTTCGTTTCTAGGATTCTGAAAATATGTAACAAATCTCTAAATGAAAGTTTAATCATTGAATGGAGTTGAAAACAACGTGACAAAATATGAAATTGCCAATCATGCACACTTTCTCCTTTTGTCAAATATCGTTTGCTAAAGACACTTCAAGATGTGTGTACAAGTAGGAAAGAGTTGAAGAAGTATAAGGACACGGATTAGTATAACACGGATTTGTAAACACGGATTGGCAAACACGGATTTGTAAACACGGATTGGTAAACACAAATAGCATCAGCAGGTGAACACATGGTAAGAATACAGCATTAACTCTTTCCCTTATAAATATGCTTTTTGACGCCTCTGCAGCAGACGGCTTTATGAAAACATAGTGGAAAAAGAAGAAATAACTTGGACGAGTAATGACAATTATTGACGCCGCGTGGAATCGCGGTGTCAGTATTGAAAAGGTTTCAAATGTGTACCACGGGTATGCGTAATCGAATAGGGAGCAACCAACATTATTATTGTAAAGAAAAACTCTGTAATATGTTTGAACAAAACAACCTTTATGAATCAATAAATTGTATAAACTGATTTAAGAAAGAACAAGATACAAAATACGTATGTCTTCTACCGTTATTACAAAACTTTAGACACACATTTAATGACTGTTTAATAACTTTTTCCCCAACTTCCTAGGCTACGCTTTTTTTAATAGTTTACGGCCCTGACGACCCGATTCATCAAAACTCCGAAAAAAGGTTTCAGGGGATGTTTTTGCCTATTTATAGAATTATGTTGTATTTCTAAACTGAAAACATTCTTCCTCATACAATTCGTAATTCAGACCATTGTATTCTTGCTATATGTTGTCTATACATGTGAACTTTTTTTAAAATTTCATAAATGCTCAATTTTGATAATAAATGTCTCAAACTTGTTAAAATTACTTTGTATGTTTTGTTTATATACTCCCGTTTTTGTTATCATACCTCTGCTAATCGAGAAGGAGAAGAGACTTCCTTCCCCCTTCTCCTTCAAAAGTTTGTGTCACACTAAACTTAGAACTAGAGGCATTACACCTTAAGTTAGTATCTGTGAATATTTCAGCACCTAAGTTTTTTTTTTATCTAATTGATCTAGTTAGAGCAATCTAAAACCGTTTATTGGTAAAAAATAAAGAAACTTCAGCGTGTATGCCACATTATAGTTGCAGTCAATGTTAAGCAAACTGTAAACCAAATGGTTTCAGGACTAAACTTGTCATTTCACGACTAAACTTCACGTACTGAATATCGCATAGATCTTAGCATATAAAACGTCTAATCCTTCCGTCAAAATTTACCCGTTCTGCTATTGTTAACCTTTTAATACAGACTATGGTAGCCAGGTGAGCATTATAGGCACATATTGGCCTTCTTGCTTAAAATAAAGGGACGTTTGGCTTTTCTATTCAAAATATTTACATCCTGTCTGTTTTAACTGCATCTGCTTTCTTTAAGTCATGCTTCAAAATCATGCGCGGCGTCTTTAATGCTTTGCATCAAAATTCGTCTTGTTATACTTGTAGTAATGCATGAATATAGCAAATGAATGTATATTGTTTTATGGCGCATCGACAGCTAAGGTCATTTAGCGCGCAATTAAATTTAATTATTCATGATCCCTGGGTAAACAAACCAGTACTAGGCTAGAAAATGTGCCTTGCCCAAGGGCACTCCACCATGACCGTAGTGAATATACCAAAGGTAACCATGACTGGTGACATACATGCAGACAGTTAACATGCCATCATTTATCATTGCGACACACGGTACGGAAAAGACTCGCCATTCGCAACATCCCGATATAGATGCTGTCCCCTGACCGATTATAAATGATAATCCCGCAAATCATGCTCCTTGTTAGACGTCTTTTGACGCCATGCGCAAACTACTTTTGAAAACTTCATCATTCGTAATTTTCCGATCATGTGTTCAACATTTTATCAAAATGATACGTCAATATTTAAGATAGTGTCTTGACCACAGCAGGATCTACTTATACGTAATAGTAGCCTAGCTATAGATGCGAAGCTATAGGAGAATGTTACACAACTTGTCATACTGTACATTACCTGACAAAAGTCTTAATGTTTGACCAACATTGACCTTGATCTATTGGGTACTGAGTCATATACCAATTTTATATTCTAAATAAATGGTAGTTTGCCAGTATGTAAAACTTCACCAACACAAGTCTAAGCCTTTCCCACCTTTTAAAGCATCTACAGCAGATGACATTTGGAAACATAATGACAAAAGGAGAAATTGCTCAAAACTTTGTTTGGTTAGTATACCTTCAATTCCTAGAGATGTTCCAGATCTTGGGTAAATGTTTTCAAAGTCGTCTGCTGCAGATTTGATGAATGTGGGAACGGGTTAAACTAACACAACGAGCACTCGGGCGAGTGCCAGCCGAATCCACCAATCAAATTATAGCTTTTTTTAACCCTTTCCCACATAAAGCAAATCTGCAGCAGACGACTTTGAACATGTCTACTAAAAAATAAGGAAAATCTCTATAATTGTAGGTATAATTACTGAAAAAAGTTGAAAACATTGTGGCAAAAGAAGAAATTGCTCGTTTTAAGCAATTTCCCCTTTTGTCACGATGTCTTCAAAAGTAATCTGCTGCATATGCGTATATAGGTGGGAAAGGGTTAAAAGAAGCATACGCCCGTCTTATCGGTGTGTTAGGAAACGAAGAAAACACTTTTTGTGTCACCTGCGTAGCATGGTAGGCACAAGTTTAGGTATTACTTTTTTTTTGTCCGGCGTCTGTCCGTCCGTCCGTCCGTCCGTCCGTCCGTCCGTCCGTCCGTCCGTCCGTCCGTCCGCACGTCCGCGTGAGAGAGTACTTGTGGGGTGGCCCACCCACCACCCTTATAAAGACACTTAGATAAATAGTTATTTTTTATTTTTTATAACAGGTATCTCATTTGCATATTAATGTTATTCATTCCGTAAAAGGGGGTTAATTACGGAATGAATTGCATACTTGTGGGGTGCACCCCACAAGTAAACATCAAAGGAAATAACCCCACAAGTACACTCCCATGAGTTCGTCTCTCTGTCTGTCCGTCACACTTTTTCGTCGCGTTTTCAAATAACTTTTTTTCTACTCAAAGGATTACATTTAAAATTCTGACAAATGTGTATATCAATGTGTGATTGGTTCACAAAAGGGGTATAATCCAATCAGAGTTATTGCCCCTTTTCTGTTAAATTAAATTAATTTTTTCTTACAAGGCCCCGGCAGGTGACACACGTGCTCCGGGGAGCACTCCATTCTAGTTTATTATAAACATGTATCAATAGATTGACATAGCTAGCTGGTGAAACTACAGGAGAACCCATAGTAGGCTAATGGCATCTAGCATTAACAAAAGTTAATATTATAGTTGCCAAATAAAATTCCCGATCACATTCTTTTTCATGATTGCTTGTTTGTTTTATTGGCGTTTTACCGTTTTCAACATCACGTCGACTGTTCACTTATTCATAATCCCCTGGGTAACAAACCAGTATAAGGCTTGGAAATGTGCCTTGCCCAAGGGCACTCCACCTTGACCGCTGCGACTTGGGATTAAACACAGGACGCCCGTTTCCAAATCCCCGTCAATAACCATCCGGATATGGCGGTTTCCTTTCTGATAATTGACTGTACATAGTCATTGTGACAAACGTCATTTGTCTTCCACAAATATGTATGTGGAAAGTTAGCCAGTTGCCTTGAAAAAACCTGTTTGGAGTGAGAGAACCAGGAAAAACACGGTTAACTGAACTAGGAGCAGTGTCATCACTGTTGAAAATAGCGTGAAACTCAAATAAAGTCTAGAAATGCGATGAACTTGCAGTTTTATCACCACGCAAATGCGAACCGCAGCACAGTCATCCAATGTCATGTATATCAAGGAAACGTATGCCCGGTAAACTGTCAAATTGACTTCAGCCGGAGGTTATAGCGAAAACATTTTGATAATTTTCCGCTTGTTTCGCCAACTAAAGCATGTAAAAAGGAATATTGTTGTAATTTTACAGAAAATATTCCAAAAATCAGAAAATCCCATCAGCTAGATATTCCACAATTAATGTCTTTTACAAATGATCGGACAATATTTTCAGCGATTCTCTTGATATTGCATGTGGCGTCCTGTAACATTTTTGAAAATGAAAATAGATCAGTTGAATGATCTACTCAAACTTGTATCGCTGTCTGCTGAAATGACATTTAACGTTTTATTCGACATTAGAATGCACTCATTCTGGAGAGAAGAAACATTTACCGGAGATCAATTTGACTCATGGGACCTAGTTTTTGACCCCACATAACCCAGTTTGAATCTGTCTGGTATTTGATGGAGATTGTGTATTCTGGCAGTATTTGTTCATGAAAATTGGATAAAACTGTGGCCTTAAATGTGTTCAAAACCGGTGTCTTCTTCTTCTAATATTTGACCTAGAAACCCAGTTTTGAACTTGACTAGGAATTGATGGAGATGATTTGCTTGATGATGGGGGTGGTGGGTTTTAACATAACTTTTAAGGACCAGGCTGAAAAAGAGACATGTGTTTATATGTCTCTGGCTGAAATAAGAGCATTTTTCTTAACAAGACTTGTCCCCTTTCATTCTATCTCAAATACAACAAATCTGCAACAGACGACTTGAAAGAAATATTTTTTTTTTTTTGAAATCTCTATAATGACAGATGTTTAATATAGTAATATAGTTTTAAACATTGAGGCAAAATGAGTATTTAACCAGTGCATGAGAAAATGTACAAGTTAGCCTTTTATAACAGTAAAGATCCAGATAAGCCTGTGCATTGGCAGTCTGATCAAAATCTACACTGTTTACATATTTGTTAGTATATTCTGTAAACATGCGTAGATTCTGATAAGTTGATTGATTGATTGTTTGGTGTTTTACGCCACTATCAACAATTATCTAGTTATATCAAAGTGTTTCCTGGGTAAGTTACGAGTTCTACTGGAAATGTGGACAAGATGATCTTAACCTATACTCTTCAGAAAGGCAAGAAACTGTTTTCAAAAGTCATCTGCTACGGATGAATCTGGAAAAAGGATTAACATGATATGAAAAATGACAAGTACTGAATTGAGTAACAGACATTTTAATAAGTTGTCACAATTGAACATTAATTTAACTGTTTTAGTGACATTTTGTGGTAACAAACATTTTAATACGGTGCCACAATTAAACAAAACGTAACTGTATTAGTGACATTTTGTAGCAACACACATATATTAACCATTTCCCACATACAACAAATCTGCAGCAGACAACTTTAAACATTTCATAGCAAATATATTGAAATTTTCTATAAGCGAAAGTCTTATTATTGAATAGAGTTGAAAGTTGAGCAATTCCTCTATTTGCCACAATGTTTTGAATAGTCGTCTGCTGCAGAAGATCCAAAATGTGTCTATATGTGGGAAATGGTTAAAGTAAAGCACATAATATGAAAAGGACTAGATTCTATAATCCTGACATCTCAAATGAGGTATCTAACATTACATAATATACAAATAAGAGACAAATAGATTTTATGTTCGCTTTTAACCCTTTCCAACATACAGACACTTTCTGACGCCTCTGCAGCAGATGAATTTTGAAAACATTGTGAAAAAAGAAGAAATTGCTCCAGAAATTAAACCTTTATTTAAAGATATTTTCCATGCTTTTGAGTAGACATTTTCAAAGTAGTCTGCTGCAGATTTGCTGTATGTGGGAAAGGGTTAAGGTAGTAAATCCAGTTTTCAAATTACAGATGCATGTACATCACAGTAGTTATTATTTACTGTGATACTGTTAACCCTTTCCCACATACAACAAATCTGTAGGAAGTATTTTAGCAAAAACATGAAAAATCTCATTATGTGAAATTATAATAATTGAATAGGGTTGTAAACATTGTGGCAAATGGAGAAATTGCTCACAAGCTATTTCACCATTTGCCAAAATGTTTTCAAAAGTCGTCTGCTGCAGAGGCATCAGGAAGCATTTGATATGTGGGAAAGGGTTAACAAACATATTTATTGTGTTTGATGTTAAACGACACTTTCAAACAATTTTTTTCAGTTATATCACGCCTTTTCCTGGTCCATTTATCCCGACACCGAGACAGAGAGACAGGCATTAATGCTTACCCCTTAACCCTTTCCCTCATATGACAATTCTGCAGCAGACGACTTAGAACATATTTTGTCAAAAAATAGAAAATCTCTTTAATTGAATGGATAAGTTACTATGACTAAAAGTGGAAAACATTGTGGCAAAAGGAGAAATTGCTTGTTTTGAGCAATTTCTACTTTTGTCACTGTTTTCAAAAAGCCGTCTGCTGCAGAAGCGTCACAAGCGTCTATATGAGGGAAAGGGTTAACCCTTGCCCACATACAGACGCTTTCTGACACCTATGCAGCAGACAACTTTATAAAACATTATGGCAAAAGGAGAAATTGCTCACAACAAGCAATTTCTCCTTTTGCCACAATGTTTTCAACTCTTTTTCAGTATTTATACCTACATTTATAGAGCTTTTCCATGTTTTTGTCTGGATGATTTCAAAGTCGTCGTCTGCAGATTTGTTGAATGAGGGAAAGGGTTTATCCCGAGCACCTAGGAGGGCAGCCATTACTACCATAAGAGTTACATGTAGGTAATTGTATTTATTTAACCCTTTCCCACACACAACAAATTTGCAGATGACAATTTTGAAAACATCTTAAAATAAGAAAAAATCTCTAGAAATGAAAGGGCAACATGAAAGATAGCTCATTGGGAACAATTTTTCGTTTTGCTTTTACTTTTCAAACTTATCTGAGGAAGATGCATCAAAATATTGCATCAGGAACTGTTTATATAATAACGTTGTCAAAACAACCGAGTAACAAACAGAATTCAATCTCAGCAAAATTGCAAGAAACAATTTTGATACATAGTTGTAGACATAGGTCCATTTTTCATGTTTTCTAAAGATGGTATGGACAGAGGCTAATTGATAGCTGTCATGTAACATGTTGCCTATATCGAGAAAAAGTTTAAATAGCGGCACAGATTTGTAACACAGATTTGTAACACGTTCCATGAAATACTTTTAAACTGAGAGTGACCATTTCTCACATATAGTCCCATTTGGACACATCTGCAGCAGGCGACTTTTGAAAATGTTGTGACAAAAGGAGAATAGCTCAAAAAGAGCAATTTCTCCTTTTGCCACAATGTTTTTATTATTTTTTTTCCTTAATTATACCTACAATTAAAGAGATTTTCCATATTTTTTAGCAGACATTTTCAAAGTTGTCTGCTGCAGATTTGTTGTATGTGGGGAAGTGTTAAAGGAAAAATCAAAACTAGAAATTGAAAATATAAATGTTGGAAAAAAACATTACAAAAAAATAACAATGCTTCATTCATCCTTTGCAATTTCTTTTTCCAGCCATCTTCTATAAATGGGCCAAAAATTGCCTTTACTTGTATTTGTTTGTTTAAATTTGATTTAACATCAGTATTTCAGTTATATCACTGTGATGGAAACACCAATTCATGATTCCTTGATGACCAACCAATACTAGGCTGGGTAAAATGTCTCATCCTTGGCCACTGACACACATGACCTCCTCAAGCCTCTGATTGGAAAATGATTATAACTACATCTAAAGTATGCATAGTTACGTTGAATTAAATGCAGTGGTTGCTAAAAATATCTTAAGACATTACCAGTTGTAATAGATATGCTTAACCCTTTCTCACAAGAACCATCATTCTAACATAGCAGACGGCATTTGAAAGTGGTGTGGCAAAAGTAGACATAATGCTCATGACGCGCAATGTCTCCTTTCGCCACACTGCTTTCAAATTTGTTCAATAGCTTTACTTTCAATCCTAGACATCTTCCATATATTTGTCAAGATGTTTTCAAAGTCATCTGCAGCAGATTTGCAGGATGGCGCAAAGGGTCAAAGAAGTAAAAAAGAAATTAAAAAAAAGCCACAACTCCACTTAACCCTTACCAATATATAAATATCTTCAGCAGACGACTTTAAAAATGTCTACTCAAAAATATGGAAAATCTCTATTATTGTAGGTATAATTACTGAACATTTAGTTTAGAGCAATTTCACCTTTTGTCACAATGTTTTTGAAAGTTGTTGGCTGAAGATGTGTCAAAATATGTCTACAGGTGGAAAAGGATTGAAAAAAGATACTGAGCAATGCTCAGTGAGCATCATAGATCACATGAATAAAGTTTCATTGACTTCCAGTCAGAGCCTAGTCAAGTGAAATCATGACAAGAAGTTACCCATGGTTGTATGGAGAGGTTGAACTTTCATTATAACTAAGATGAAAACATTGTGGAAATAAGCGTAATCGAAAATTACAAAGCTTCGGTTGGTAAGGTACTGTAAAGGCTTAATTTGATTTACTTGTCAAAAGACTATTCAGATGCAGGTACATAAGCTTGAATGAAGAGCCAGATCATTTTATCCATCCATTAAAATTGGATACTCCTTTACAAGAATGATAAATAGGACTACCTAATAAGGTTTATATCAATGTAGTACAATGCATAACAAACTTCGAAACAAAAGACTTGATCAATCTACATGGCCAAAATCATTCAAGCAGAAATTATAGATCACACTTTGGCACCTCAAGCAAGAAGGCAAGTCAGCATTCATATGTATAAGATGTATATGGTGCACATTTGGCTAAAAAAAGCACATACAATTTGAGAAACAGATTTAACACAAACTTCTTAACTAAAACTTGATCTGAAGCAAACTTCTTTTCCAATGCCATTCAAGCAGACTATTATACAGGATGCTCAGCATCTGAAGCAAGATAGTAGCTAAGCATGAATAGATGCAATTACACTGCACATTTTGTCAATTGGTCATCATAAAGCTTGAATACTTTGATAACATTTACAGAACTTAATTAAGATCAACCATAACCAAACTTATCAACCATATTTATTGACACAGAAAAAATTGGTAACACACAGCATCTGATGAAAGTAAAGTAACTAAGAATCCAAAGAGGCACCACTGGTGCAAAATCAGTCAATGTAACACTTGTATTTTGACTGTAACAGACCTTAACCAAACTTGTTAACCCTTTCCCTCATACGACAATTCTGCAGCAGACGACTTTGAACATATTTTGTCAAAAAAATGAAAATCTCTATAATTGAATGGATAACCTATGACTAAAAGTGGAAAACATTGTGGCAAAAGGAGAAATTGCTCATTTTGAGCAATTTCTTCTTTTGTCACTATGTTTTCAAAAAACCGTCTGCTGCAGAGGCATCAGAAAGCGTCTATTAAAGGGAAAGGGTTAATACTGTATCATGATTTTTTTTATAAATCCTTTTGAGCTAAAAAGAGAAAAGTCTGGTCTTGATCAATCTTAACTGTCCTTTTACCTCAATATTGGCAAGGTATCAATACTCATCTTTATCAGGTCAGAGACATATAAACACAGTTTATATGTCTCTGATCAGGTCGAGGGATTTTGTAGGATTTTCAACTGGGAAAAATCACGTATGAATGTGACAGGAAAGATCTTTATAAAGCTTTTGGCATAGTAAACCATTGAAACACAAAAAATAGCAATCAGGAGGTTTTGCATTTAACGATATATTATAATAGAATTGCAAAATTGTTTAGCAGGTTTTAATCATTCAGCCTTTTACCAGAGCTCCAGGATGCTTGACCAACTTAATACTGAACAGGAATGATTTGTATGTGAGTTCAAAAAGGTTCAGGCTAAACTGTGTCTTTGGTGGTCATTAATCCTTTTCCCACATACAACACATCTGCAGCAGATGACTTTGAACTCATTTGAACAAAGATATAGAAAATGTCTATAAATTAAAGAATTTATGAATAAGAGTTGAAAACATAGTGGCAAAAGGAGAAATTGCTCATAATTAGCGTTTTATTCTTTTGATGCAATGTTTTAAAAATTCGTCTGCTGCAGAGGCGTCAGAAAGCGTTTGTTTGTGGTCAAGGGTTAATGTGTCGTCTTCAAGGTCAGTTTTTATACGATGTTGTTAAATTCTGAGAATAGGATTTAAAACAAAGGGTTGTTTTTTTAGTGATAAAAAGTTTCATTCTTTATGGATATGGAATATAGATTTGTAATAAAAAGAAATACATTCTGAATTCAATACTTTTTCTCTGAACATTATTCAACATATAACAAAGATTATATTGCACTCTGGAGCAGTGCCATCATTTAATTAGCAACAGCAAACAAGCTTACCAACCTTCCAGATTCAATCATGAGTCTCACAATTTGAATTGGGTAACCCCTCCCACAATAGCATGTCAGGTAAAAACTCACATTATTTTCGAATTTTTTTTTTTTTTTTTTTTTTAAATCATGAGGATAAATGTTCGGAAAATGACTAAAACCATTTTCTAACATCCACCTAAACACATTGTCACTGATTAAAGGCCCTATCTTTCAACAGTTCAAAACAATGTGTCGGTCAAGTAAATGATTACGTAATTTATAGTCCCTGTGTCATTAGATTAACAAACCAGTTTTTCAAAAGTTTGTCTAATAAAAATGGTGTTAAGTTGTTTATTTTCTTGGATTCAATATGAAAAAATTATTGACACAATAGACAACTTGCTTGATTTTCTAGTTGACTACAGTTAAAAGTTTTTTGAATATCATGCAATGCATGGATTTGAAAACATACCAAAATAATACTTAAATGTTAAATTATTACAGTAACAATTGAAATTATTCTGTTAAATAGAAAATATTTCTTTAAATGAGTCTTTTTTTATTTTTTTTCTATAAATTTAGAAAGTATGTCTCCTGCATAATTATCTAAATTCCGTTCTATTGTGAAAAGTTCTACTGTTAAATTCATTGCACTGAAAATCTCCCAACTTCAAACCCCAATCTCCCACTTTGAGATCATGAAACTCCCCCTTGAGGACGAGAAAAGGTTGGTAAGCATGAGCAAAGCATTAAATATTTCATGTCCTCAAATCATTGTTAGCCTTCCAAACTCTTTGTTGTGGGTTCTAAAAAGAATCATATCACAAAGATGTTCTAATTGATCACCCACAACATCATTTCAATTGAGGAATAAGAGATATACTGTCAGACGCAATATATTTATTCCCCCTTATCTTGGTATCAGTAATAGAGCACCAAAGCTGACTAGATAAAAGGAGTATTTAACCTTTTCCCACATACAACAAATCTGCATCAAAAATACGGAAACTCTAAACATGAAGGTTTAATTACTGTAAAAAGTTGAAAATATTGTGGCAAAAGGAGAAAGAATCATATCACAAAGATGTTCTAATTGATCCCCCACAACATCAGTTCAATTGAGGAATAAGAGATATACAGTCAGAGGCAAAAACATATTTATTCCCCTTAATCTTGGTATCAGTAATAGAGCACCGAAGCTGACTAGATAAAAGGAGTATTTAACATTTTCCCACATACAACAAATCTGCAGCAAAAATACAGAAACTCTCTAAACATGAAGGTTTAATTACTGTAAAAAGTTGAAAACATTAAGGCATAAGGAAAAAGAATCATATCACATAGATGTTCTAATTGATCACCCACAACATCAGTTCAATTGAGGAATAAGAGATATACTGTCAGAGCACCGAAGCTGACTAGATAAAAGGAGTATTTAACCTTTTCCCACATACAACAAATCTGCAGCAAAAATATGATAACTTTCCAAACATGAAGGTTTAATTACTGTAAAAAGTTGAAAACATTGTGGCAAAAGAAGAAATTGCTCGTTTCGAGCAATTCCTCTTTTTGTCACAATGTTTTCAAAAGTCGTCTAAGGCAGAGGCATCAGAAAGCGTCTATTTGTGGTAAAGGGTTAATGTCCACAAATCTCTATTTGATATGATATGACTGAGTTATCAAAGAGGTGTAATGTGGCAAACACTTATTTACTTAATTACTTCCCCTGCATGAGAGGACCCGGCTCTAAATAAGTAAAGGGTGAATTTCGTGTTTCAAAAATTTTGACATTCAAATAAGAACTGAATGAGACGATTGTTTTGAAGAGATACAACCAGAAAAACAACCAGTGAACATCATCTTATCTAGGCCGCTGAAGCACTAAGATTTCCGTTTCCTTTCTTTAGGATCCAGCACGGACTCTCGGTAATACCTGACTCTGTGTGGATGATAAAGCAGTGAATGAAGGTTGACTGTAAGCACCCGAGTATCCATGACCGTATGTAACTTGAGTGGCACTCCTGGTCATTGTGCTGTAGTTTGGAATTATGGCGACGCTGTCCTGATGTTTGGCAGATAAAGGGAGATAATCCCCATACTCTTTTTGTGAAGCGGTGATGTACGAGTTGTGTACAGTGTATTGTTGCTGGGTCTGAGAACATATCTCCATATCTTGACCGTGTGTACTGAAAAACATCAAACACAATTCAGCCCGTTCTAGCTATGTCCTTGTTTTATTGCATCTGCGTACAGAGAAGACTGGTGAGTCTGTGTGCATATGCACAGTCTAACCTATATTCACTGTCTGCCTATAGATAATATATATATAGACTTAACCCTTTCCCTCATGATGCCTCTTCAGCAGACGGCGTTTGAAAACATGATGGAGTAGCAATTTCTCCATTTGCCACAATTTTTTCATATTTTGTCAGTAATTACCCCGTTTACCTTCGTTATAGTGATTTTCAACATTTTCGCCTACAAGATTTCAGAATTGTTTACTTCAAATTTGTTGTATGTTGGAAAGGGTAAAATGCATTTTCTAAAAAAAAATTAAAGTGTATCACTTTCCCCTTATTAAAACAAATACATATTAAAGCACATGCAAGTTTATAATATGAGTCAACCAAGGATGAAGGAATATAAAATCTTGTTTAATCTTGTCTGTTCATAGTTTTTGCCTGAAATAATACATTTGAATATATTACAATTTACGCAGACAGTAAAGACATGCTGACCCTGTCACCATGTGCATTGATCAACATAACTCTTTGTCTAACATGATTCATATGGGCATACATTTATTTGTTAAAGAGGTCTTTATTTACATGTATAATTAAGTGCTTTAAATTAGCTAGACCAAATTTCACATGCAGACCCAATTTAATGCATATGCAGCTGTTGACTTTCGAAAACAATGTAGCAATAGGGTAAGTTTTGCCACAATGTTTTTAACTTTATACAATGATTATACTTTCACCTCAAGAGAGTTTTGATTGTTTTGCCTAAATGATTTCGAAGTCAACTGCTTTAAAAGATTTGTTGTATTTTGGAAAGTGTTAAAGAAGTATAAAGTATGATACAAGAACAGCTAGAATCATTACAAACAAGAAAATGTGTCCATGGAACACGGATGCCCCGGTTGTTAATGGACGAACAGACACACGAACAGACGAACGGACGGACGAACAGTTGGTCCAACCTCAAATTGATACAATTTTTTAAACAATGATATGTTGATTGTCATTTGTGTGAAGTTTCATAATGATAGGACATCAGGTTCACTAAAATCTAACTTGACCAAAAACTTTAACCTGAGAATGGAATGGACGAACAGACAGACGAACAGACGGACGAACAGTTGGTCCAACCTCAAATTGATACAATTTTTTAAACAATGATATGTTGATTGTCATTTGTGTGAAGTTTCATAATGATAGGACATCAGGTTCACTAAAATCTAACTTGACCAAAAACTTTAACCTGAGAATGGAATGGACGAACAGACAGACGAACAGACGGACGAACAGTTGGTCCAACCTCAAATTGATACAATTTTTTAAACAATGATATGTTGATTGTCATTTGTGTGAAGTTTCATAATGATAGGACATCAGGTTCACTAAAATCTAACTTGACCAAAAACTTTAACCTGAGAATGGAATGGACGAACAGACAGACGAACAGACGGACGAACAGTTGGTCCAACCTCAAATTGATACAATTTTTTAAACAATTATATGTTGATTGTCATTTGTGTGAAGTTTCATAATGATAGTACATCAACTTCACTAAAATCTAACTTGACCAAAAACTTTAACCTGAGCGGGACGGACGAACGGACGCACGGACGCACGGACGGACTAACAGACCGGAAAACTATATGCCCCTCATACTTCGTATGCCGGGGCATAATAAAAATAAATAAAAAGGCAATTTATATTGTTATCATACAGAATCTCAATGCCTGTAATTCCATATATTCTTAACCCTTTGCCACATACATCAAAACTGAAGCAGACGACTTTGAAAGCATATTGGCAAGAATACCACAAAAGTATCCCTCTATGAGAGTTAAATTATTAAATAGATTTGAAAACATTGTGGCAAATGGAGAAAAATGCTCATTTTTTCATAAATTTCTAAGTCGAAAAACTGGGTATAACTGAATAATTATTAAAGACAGAGTTATGTGACTTGGTATATACATATGAATTGTTTCTAGGAACATGTATACCAAGTTTCATTTGAATATGTGTTACTGTTTTTAAGTTATGAGATAAGGTTAAGACAAATTGACGACGACGCCATTAGGACCACAATAGCCTGACTTTTTATCTTTGAAAAACAGACCAGCTCAAAATCAAGAAATAAACATGTCTTACCTGAGCATACTTTGAAGACAAGGTAACAGTTCTTCCAAATAATAATCTGTCATGAGTTCCAACTGTTTTGGCCAGGATGGCGTGAGTCGCAGACAAATTCTTGATGCAGCTACGCATGATGCGGCAACCAGGGACGAACAGTAGTTCCTAAACTGATGATCTGCAGGGAGGAAATACATCAATATTTAAGTTGTGCCAGAGAAAAATCAACCTGAGTATATTTATGGTTTAAAAAGGATGTTGGAGATTTCGTCTAACTACCATTTCGTCTAACTGATACTATAGAGTAAACGGGGTAGAGATTTCGTCTAACTTATAAATAAGAAGTATTATTATGTCTTATATTTAATATATACACTTAGAAGCTAAATATTATAATTGTTTATAAACTCAATAGTATAATAGTGTTTTATAAACTCAATTAATAAACATCACTTACGATTTATTGTCCGATGTGTTCTTATATATATTAATAATATGTTTTATTCATTACAGAAACTTGAAAAAAAAATTACCTAGCTAATGTTTTTTGTCATAACATTCTCAATTATATAGTTTATTGCACTTTATTTCAATTGACTGGTTGCCGACCTGGGTGTCGATTGTTTGAACTCAATTGTGTTTTGGTGTAATTAATTATTTAAAAAAAAAATTCAATTGATTGGACAGTCGGCTTTAATCATACATGTTAAATGCTAATTAAAAACAACTTGTGAATTAAAGAGTTGATGTTTGTCTTTTGTTAAACCCTCTGTTTGTTACGTTATTTGTATCTATTTCCCAATTCTCATTCAACAAAATATATTTGCAAGATGAATGTGTAGGCCTACATGTGTGTATTAGTTATAATATGAAGAGTATAATTTGAATTGGCGAGTGACTGAATTATATATAATTATTCTATTCCTGTAATCTTCATTGAGTCGAGAACTTGGAAAAGGTATAATTCATGTAAGAAAAGGAGCCGTCGCTAATTTTTAACAACTTCTAATTTTCTTCTTTGAAAATTGACTGAATGTGATATAATTATTCTATTCCCATAAGAGTGACTGAATGTGATATCATTATTCTATTTCCATAAGAGTGACTGAATGTGATATAATTATTCTATTCCCGTAAGAGTGAATGAATGTGATATAATTATTCTATTCTCGTAGTCTTGATTGAGTCGAAAACTTAGAAAAGGTATAATTCATGTAAGAAAAGGAGCCGTCGCTAATTTTTAACGACTTCTACTTTTCTTCTTTGAATTGACGAGTGACTGAATGATGATATTTAATTATTCTATTCCCTTAAACTTCAATGAGTCGAGAACTTGGAAAAGTTATAATTCATGTAAGAAAAGGAGCCGTCGCTAGATTTTAACGACTTCTACTTTTATTGAAAACATTGAGGACAAGTATTAAATTTACTGTAAATAAATTAAATGATAACAAATACAAATTAAAATTAAGATCATAAAATGTTCAAACTAATTGAAATTGTTTGTTGTCTTTCACTATAATCGGTCAATTAACACCTTACTATAACACCTTCATATCGCTATAGATTATATTGTACTATAATCGATAAGTTAGACGAAATCTCTACCCCATTTACTCTATAGTATCAGTTAGACGAAATGGTAGTTAGACGAAATCTCCAGAATCCGTTTAAAAATACCAGTGTCTGCATGTTTTAAAATATAATCTGATCCTCATACATCATTGAGCAGTGCTCCAGTAAAACCAACCTTAACGTAATTATCACACATGTGGATAAAGACCTGCCATCCCATCCATGCTTAGGATAACAAGAGGTCCAAGAGGGCCAGTATCGCTCCACGGCCATAAGGCAAAAATCAAATCTCCAAACAGCCTGGTGGCCATGTTTTTTACCAACCACCATGGCTTAAAGGAATCTTGTAGAGTGTCACCCAAGGAATGTTTCTGCAAAACTATTTTAAAATCGGCCTGACACTTTCGGAGGAGAGAATATTTTAAGTTTTCACTATAGCCATATAATGCAACTAGCTCCACCCCCTGGCGGCCATATTTTTCAACCAATCAACATGGCTTGAAGGAATCTGATAGAGGGTCAGCCTCAGACATGTGATCTCTCCTGATATCGGCGGAAGCTTCCAATTTGAAGCCTCATCTTACATTCTCCCGATTGGGTAATGAAATCTCCTGTCGAAAAAAATATATTAATAAAACTAATATTAAAGTTACCTTGAAATTACAACAGATGCTCGTAATTCCGTAAGTTTTACATCATCTTAAGTGGTGTAAAGCGATATTGACTTTCTGGGTAAAGTTTAAGTCATGTCATGTGTAAACTACCTGTACACAGTAATGTGTCAATTTATGACCATTGGCAAATGTCAAATATAGTTGAAGAGTGTGTTGATCAACCTCTGATTAGTAGATTATCACACTTAGTCTGCCAGGCTGCAGTGAAGAAGATTCCTCTTCCAGTGGAAGAACTTCTCAAAGAAACATACGACCCTACCTTTTAAAATCCCATTAAATCCAGAATTAATTTATCCTGACAAACTGTTGATAACCTCTTCAAATAAAAGTGTAACTAATAGCGTTGAAAACATCATAGTAAAAGGAGAAGTTGCATCCATTACTCATTTTGTCACAATGCTATCAAAAGCTGTTTGCTGCAAATGTTTCAAAATTCGTCTGCAAATAGTTCAGGGTCAAATTTTCCACAAAGAAATAAACCACGTCATACAAAAATGACCTTTTTTGGGAGTTTTTTTTTTACAACCAGCCAAAATTTATATAAGCCTTTGCAATCTGATCAGGTAATTCTGTTCACCATCGACGGTAGTCACACACAAGCATCTTTGACAGGAAAGAACAATGACTTTAAATAAACTGACAGTAGGAGTATCATGAAATATGATTTTGACTTTCATTGATTTTTAAGGTGGATTTTCATTTGATATGGCTATTCTACCCGGGATAATTAAGTCAAGTCAAATCATTGCGTCATATATTATTTTAGCTGAGAAAGGTTACATAAGAGTCAAAAATATTTTAGGCCCCACGATTGTGAATTCACGTGAATTCAGCCAGAAGTAAAAAATGAAAAAAGTTTTAACACTTGTTTTACCATATTTCTGTCATATTTCCGAAATTGAAATATACAAATAAGTCAAATGTCATAGAATCAGACAGTAAATATGTTTATGTCTCTGAATCAGGTAAAATGTGCAGAATGAAGGTTCAGCATACTAAGCATCAAAGTACTGAAAGTACTAGTATCAAATTATTTTGAACATGTATTTAACAAGAGGGCCATGAGGCCATGGAATCGCTCACCTGAGAATGAGCTATTTAAGACTTAACTCTTTCAGCGCCAATGGCAATATCATCAAGACAAACTTTCTCACAAAAAGCCAAATATGTGATCTAGTCGTGTTAACTAGATTGTTCTACAATTTGGCCTAGTGACCTAGTTGTTGACCAGACCTGACCCATATTCGAACTTGGCATAGAAATCATCAGGAAAAACTTACTGATAAAGTTTCAACATGCTCAAGCCAAAAAAGTGGCTTCCAGAGTGTTCACAAGATTTTCCTTAAATTTGGCCTAGTGACCTAGCTTTTGAACCGATATGACATTTATTTGACCTTGGCCTAGATTTCATCAAGACAAACATTCTGACAAAGTTTCAACTTGTTCAAGCTAAAAATCCGAGTTCAAGCTCGACTTCCACAGTGTTAACAAGATTTCCTTAAATTTGGCCTAGTGACCTAGTTTTTGACAGGAAATGACCCATATTCGAACTTGGCCTAGATATCACCAGGACAAACTTTCTGATTAAGTTTCAACATGCTCAAGTTTAAAATGCGGCTTCAAGTGTTAACAAGATTTTCGTTCAGTTTGGCCTAGTGACCTAGTTTTTGACCTGACAAGACCTATATTAAAACTTGGCCTAGATATCACTTAGACAAATATTCTGACATAGTTTCAACATGCTCAAGCCAAAAATTGTGGCTTCCAGAGTGTTAACAAGATTTTTCTTAAATTTAGCCTAGTGACCTAGTTTTTGACGGGACATGACCCATAATTAAACTTGTCCTAGATATCATCAAGGCAAACATTCTGACAAAGTTTCAACATGCTCAAGTTTAAAATGTGGCTTCAAGAGTGTTAACAAGATTTTCCTTCATTTTGGTCTAGTGACCTAGTTTTTTACCTGACCTGACATGACCTAGAAATCACTAGCACAAACATTCTGACAAAGTTTCAACATGCTCAAGCCAAAAACAAGATTTTCATTAAATTTGGCCTAGTGACCTAGTTTTTGACCTGACATGACCCAGTTTCAAACTTGGCCTAGATATCATCAGGACAAACTTTCTGACAAAGTTTCAACATGCTCAAGTTTAAAATGTTGCTTCCAGATTGTTAACAAGATTTTCCTTCAATTTGTGAAGTTTTCGAACTTGGCCTAGATTTGATCAAGATATATGTTCTGATAAACATATTTGTGATATTATACTGAAATGTTTTCATTAATAAAATTATAGTAATAAATGATTATGAAATTTTCTTTTCAATTAACAAATTATTACTTCCTATAATGCAAGTTATACCCTGCTTGATTTGACCCTATTTTAGCATCAAATGAAAAGTATTGTGACTGGTCGCAGAAAATCTTGCCGCGAAAAAAGCTCCCTCTTTGGGACACCAATCTCCCTACCAAAAATACCAAATCCCTATTTGGCTTCAGGAAAATATCACATGTCTGGTCAGCCTAGAAACATTTCTAAGTTTTCTCTTTAGCCATATAATGCAAAATAGCCCCGCCCTTTGGCAGCCATGTTTTTTTTACCAATCAACATGGCTTGAAGGAATCTGATAGAGGGTCACCCAATGAACATTTCTACAAAATTATTTGAAAATTGGCTGAACACATTCGGAGAAGAAGATTTTTTAAGTTTTCACTATAGCTATATAAGGCAAAATAGCCTGGCCCCCTGGTGGCCATGTTTTTCAAACCAATCAACATTTCTTGAAAGAATCTAATAAAGGGTCACCCAAGGAACATTTCTACAAAATTATTTGAAAATCGGCCTGACACTTTCGGAGAAGAAGATTTTTTAAGTTTTCACTATTTTTTTCTTTTGGTTGCCATGGAAACCAGAATTTTGGATAGATAAAGAAAAATTGAAGGAATTTAAGAGAGGACATTGAGAGCATGCTTCCTATGAAGTTTCAACCAAATTGGCCAAGTGGTTAGGGAGAAGAAGTTGTTTAAAGGAAAGAGTTAACGCATGCAGGAACGCACGCTTGCAATCATGAGCAATTTCTCCTTTGGTTAACATATTTTCAAAAGTCATCTGCTAGAGGTTTCAGAAAGCGTCTGTTTGTGGGAAAGGGTTAAATGCCCTTATTTGGTTTTCTTACAGCTTTCAACTGATACTCAATATACTAGAAGGTGCGTTACATTCTAAAAAGGTAAATAAATTGATTCAACTGCACAAATGTGCTGAAGGACCCTTTACAACATACAGATACATTTTGAAGCATATATACTTCAATTCCTATGGATTTTCTATGGATTTCCATACTTTTATCAATATATTTTCACAATTGTCATCTGCAGATTTATCTTAAGTAGGAAAAGACCAAAAAGATATTCTGAAATTCACAACAACAAATTTGTTGTATAGTTTTACCTTGTAAACTAATTTCTTGGAAGTAAGAGGCATGTTTGTCCAGGTACTTTTCCACCAAATCTTTGTTTTGCATAGGAAATCCGTCTCTCAAGTCATCCACATCTACAGCAACCTTGAAAACATAAAAGATTCTTCAATGAAACTGTAACCCGACTGAAAGAGTCCGACCCGAACAGGGCTCAAACTTGTCCCGTTGGCAAACACTCTACTGTGTAGGTATAAAAGCCAGCTCTATAGCAAGGCAATAAAATGTATCACCTTATACAAACACATAGCTACAGAATTATTGTCTATCTATGGGACAGACCACTATACTACATACTCCCCCTCCATATGATTATTCATCCTCGAATCGTTCAATTTTCTACACCTACTACTCAGAATCTCACATCAGCAATTTCATCTTTTCCCAATAAGTTTTCGGGAGACATATATCAGCTGCAGAGTTTGGATAACAGAGAAGGTTCATTAAACCTTTCCCACATATAGACACTTTCTGACGCCTCTAGAGCAGATGACTTTTGAAAAAATTGTGACAAAAAGAGAAATTGCTCAAAAACGAGCAATTTCTCCTTTTGCTACAATGTTTTTAACTTTTTCCAGTCATTATACTGTCATGTACTGAGAATTTCCATAAGTCTTGCCTGGATGTTTTGAAAGTCGTCTGCTGCAGTTTTGATGTATTTAGGAAAGGATTAAACTTTAAACATATATCAGATTCACCAACTGGTCCTGTGTTGCAACTTCTCATCTCAACAGTACTTTATTTTTTATGAACAAAGAACTCATACATTGTTTATATAATTATACCAACCCTTTCCTACAAGGAACAAATTTGCAGCAGAGAAAGTCTCACACAGCAGAATATAAGTTAAAATCTTAGAAGTCGAATAGAATAAATTCAATACAGCCTTGCAATCATTGTAGAAGATTAGAAATTATCACTTATGACCAATCATTTGTCAATTTCAAACACAACTGCTGAAAATGAGTCAAAGGTTGTCTTACCTTTTCCACATCTTAGCAGAAGGAACAAATGTGCAATTTCAACTTTTGTCACAATATTTTCAACTCTTATTTAATGACTGTACTTCCACGGATGCGGGAGGGGACGGGTTCGATCACATGTCTCTTCATACCTTAAGACTTTTAAAATGGTAGTTATGGCTGCCCTGATTGGCGCTCAGGGTTGTGGGGTTGGCATAAAAACTGACAGGATAAGTGAACCAGTAGTACACTGGTCACTTACCTAGGAAATGCCATGATAGAACTGAAAACATTGTTAAAAGCGAGAAAAAACACCAAACAATCCTTTTATACGGAATTTCCATTTTTGGGTTGTTGATTATTTTGGTTGTTGATTAGTTGTATGCAGTAAAGGGTTAATTGAATGAATAAATAGCTGAGCTTACCTGTAAGAAATAGGGTAAGAAATGGCTAACTGTAGGTATACAAAGTTCCCAGGAGGAGAATTTCAAGATGTTAAGTTCCATGTCGAGGAATTGTCTTGCTGTATAAAACTGTTGAAGGTTGTTCTGGGGTATGTATTTGTTCAGTTTGGTGTAGTGCGGGATCTTTTCACAGTGATCTTCAAACTTGGCTGTAAAATATAAATCCTCAACCTGACACAGATCAATGGCATTTGATTGAGGCCTCAGACGATAAAGGTAAGGGCTATCAATCCAGGTGTTGTCAGTTTGAACACTGGCTAGACCATTCATTCTTTCCGATAATCATTTAACCCTTTCCAAGTTTCCCTCATATAGACGCTTTCTGACGCGTCTATATGAAAACATAGTGACAAAAGAAGAAATTGCACAAAACGTGCAATTTCTCCTTTTGACACAATGTTTTTCACTTTTAGTCATAGGTAATCCATTCAATTATAGAGATATTCTATTTTTTGACAAAATATGTTCAAAGTCGTCTGCTGCAGAATTGTTGTATGAGGGAAAGGGTTAAAATCATTGAGACTAGCTGCATTTGTTCGCTTAACCCTTTCCCATATATAGACGCTTTTTGACGTTCTGCTGCAGATGAATATTAACAAGAGGGCCAATGATGGCCCTGGATCGCTCACCTTAATTATACAATGTACCGTTATGCAAAACACATCAAGACAATTATTCTGAATGCAACCTCCAGTGTTAACAAGATTTTCCTTCATTTGGCCTAGTGTTCTATAAATTATTTTTCCTGATATGACCCATATTCCAACATGGACTAGATATCATCAAAACAACATTCTGACAAATTTTTAACTTGCTCAAAGTAAATATGCGGCCTCCGGAGTTTGAACAATATTTTCCTTTATTAACCTTGTTTCTGACCCCCATATGACCCATATTCGAACTTGAACTAGATATCATTTAGACAAACATTCTGACCAAATTTCAAGATGCTTAAGCAAAAAATGCGGCATCCAAAGTGTTAACAAGATTTTCCTTCAGTTTGGCCTAGTGACCTTGTTTTTGACCCAGCATGACCCATATTCGAACTTGGCCTAGATATCATTCAGCTAAACATTCTGACCAAATTTCAAGCTGCTGTAGCAAAACATGCGGCTTCTACAGAGTTAACAAGATTTTCCCTCAATTTGGCCTAGTGACCTAGCTTCTGACCCAATATGACCCATATTTAAACTTGACCTACATATCATCAAGACAAACATTCTGATAAAGTTTCAACATGTGGCCTCTAGAGTGTTAACAAGATTACCCTTCAATTTGGCCTAGTGACCTAGTTTTTTACCCGGCATGACCCATATTCGAACTTGACCTAGATATCATTCAGCTCAACATTCTGACTAAATTTCAAGCTGCTGAAGCAAACAAGAGGCCCATGAGGGCCTATGCTCTACTGGTATGGTTCTTTGGTCATTTTCAATCCAGAGCATGTATGTATGGTGAAGATCGGATAGTAAATGGGGGCTCTTTTGTTTTCACAAGCTGTATTATAGTAATTTTTACAATTTCATAGGCCATAATCCAGTCTTGCATTGGCCGATCTGGCTGGTTTTCAAAAGGAACCAAGCTCTAATCAGTATTTAACTACTATCTAAGTTTGGTGAAGATCAGATAGTAAATGGAGCCTCTATTGTGTTCACAAGCTCAATTATAGCAATTTGGACAATTTCAAGGGCCATAATCCAGTCATACATGGGCGGATCTGGCTGGTTTTCGAAAGGAACCGAGCTCTCATGGATATCTAACTACTGTATAAGTTTGGTTGAGATACAATCAAAAGTGAAGACTGTATCGTGTTAACAAGCTCTTTTATAGCAATTTTGACCATTTCAAGGGCCATAATCCAGTCATACATGGGCGGATCTGGCTGGTTTTCGAAAGGAACCGAGCTCTTATGAATATCTAACTACTGTAAAAGTTTGGTTGAGATACAATCAAAAGTGAAGACTGTATCGTGTTAACAAGAAATTGTTTACGGACGGACGGACGGACGGACGGACAAATCGCCACGACATAAGCCCTTCTGGCCTTTGGCCAGTAGAGCTAAAAATACAGCTTGTACAGTGTTAACAAGATTTCCCTTCAATTTGGCCTAGTGACCTAGTTTTTGACCCGGCATGACCCGTATTCGAACTTGACCTAGATATCATTCAGCTCAACATTCTGACTAAATTTCAAGCTGCTGAAGCAAAAAATACAGCTTCTATGGTGTAAACAAGATTTCCCTTCAATTTGGCCTAGTGACCTAGTTTTTGACCCGGCATGACCCGTATTCGAACTTGACCTAGATATCATTCAGCTCAACATTCTGACTAAATTTCAAGCTGCTGAAGCAAAAAATGCAGCTTCTACGGTGTTAACAAGATTTCCCTTCAATTTGGCCTAGTGACCTAGTTTTTGACCCGGCATAACCCATATTCGAACTTGACCTAGATATCATTCAGCTCAACATTCTGACTAAATTTCAAGCTGCTGAAGCAAAAAATGCAGCTTCTACGGTGTTAACAAGATTTCCATTCAATTTGGCCTAGTGACCTAGTTTTTGACCCGGCATAACCCATATTCGAACTTGACCTAGATATTTTAAAGACAAACATTCTGACAAAATTTCAAACTGCTGAAGCAAAAATTGCGGCTTATGGAGTGTTAACAAGATTTTCCTTCAATTTGACCTAGTGACCTACTTTTTGACCCGACATGACCCATGTTCGAACTTGACCTACATATCATCAATACAAACATTCTGATAAAGTTTCAACATGCTCAAGTTGAAAATGTGGCCTCCAGAGTGTTAACAAGATTTCGCTTCAATTTGACCTAGTGACCTCGTTTTTGACTTCATATGGCCCAGTTTCAAACTTGTCCAAGATTTGATGGAGATGAATGTTCTGATAAACTTTCATGAAGATTGGATGAAAAATGTAGCCTGTAGAGTGTTAACAAGCTGAAATGTTGACGACGCACGACGGACGACGGACAACAGACGACGGACAACAGACGGACGCCGGACAAAATGTGATCACAATAGCTCACCTTGCACTTCGTGCATAGGTGAGCTAAAAACACTGTGACAAAAGGAGAAATTGCTAAAAATGAGCAATTTCTCTTTTTGCCACAATGTTTTCAACTTTTTGTCCCCCACTTTAGCGAAAGCGTGGGGACTATTATTTCTCATTCGTCAGTCAGTCCGTCAGTCCCTCCGTCACAAAAACTTTAACCTTGGTCATAACTTCTGAACCGTAATAGGTACTGCTTTCATATTTCACATGTGTATTCCTTGTGACAACCCCTTTCCATCAATACCAATTTTTTTGACCTTGTGACCTTGACCCTGGCGGGGGACCATAATTCTCTGAATTTGCTTGTTTTATTAATTGTACCTTTATTTATAGCGACTTCCCATGATTTGGCCAATATATGTTCAAAGTTGTTTGCTGCAGATTTGTCGTATATGGGAAAGGGTTAATATTCTATGTCAAAAGATAGCCAGTACCTGGGTAAAAAGTTGTGAGGAGTACAACTGTCAGAAAACCAGGACACACATATTAGGTGAACTGACCGTCATGAGATAACTGAAATACCATCGAAAAAGTCATTCAACTCCAATAAAGTGACCCAGATTAGACTGCACAAAATGTAAAGTTTGACCTTTGCCTATATTGTTCATAAAATCAACATAAAGTTATGCAGTAAGATGTATCAAAATGTTGTTTGAAGTCAAATATAGGAGAAGAAATGTTAACATAACTTCACTAGGAGCCACATTATATTCAAAGAAAATATTTATTTGCAGTACAGTGAGTGAGTGAGTGAGTGTTAGCAGTCAAAAATGGCTTGAACAAACTTTGTAGAAGTTTACTACAAGAGAATTTATAGTGGAATCATTTACTTAGATTCCAACTGGCAGTTTCACAGGAGAATATTTTAAAAATTTAATGGCAGCCATGCATTTTTAACAATCAATATGGCTTGAAAGTCTTTTTGAAGGTCGCCCAAGGGATATTTCTTTGAAAGTATTTTCAAAGCGATTGATTGATTGGGGTTTAATGCGGTTTTTAACAATTGCTCAGTAATATCACGGCAGCCAGTTCACCTACTCATGCATTTCCTGGTTTTCTCACACCAGTACTCCACACAACAATCTTCCCGAGCAATTGGCTGCTTTTCCACATGGACTTAGTCAATTGGTGGAAGACGAATGATGCATTGACTTTTCAAAGTGAACCAATTGTTTCTGAGAAGATTTTTAAAGAAATTGGTGAAAGTATACTCATACCAGAAATGGCGGATAGTGATTACTCACAACAGCTCAGCCTGAGCATTTCCTACTCTGGTGAGCTAAATGACGTCAGGCAGGTTTTTTTTACCTCCAAACCCATGTAAAGGGTACTCAAAGATATGATTCTTTGAGAACCACAACATAGGGTTCACTTAACCCTTTCTCACACACAGAAGATGTATGACGCCTCTGCAGCAGTGGACTTTTGAAAAGGATTATGGCAAAAGAAGAAATGGCTTTAAATGATCCATTTCCCCTTTTGCCACAATGTTTTCAACGCTATTTGATAATCACTCACAATTTTTGAAGATTTTTCTCATTTTTGATAAAATAGAAGTTGTTTACTGCAGATTTGTTGTGTGTGGGAAAGCGTAAAGTAATGAGGGAGATACTGCATGACAAAGACCACACTCCTCTTTATCAAGGCTTAGGTTAACAATGAAACTGTAACATACTTGCTATAAGCAGGCAAACAAGGGCGACAAGGTGTAGGTATTTCTGCTCCACCTCCAGCTTATCCATGAAATTATCCAGTAGATATACAGCCAGATGTTGGGCCATGGTACAGATCTCCAGTTCCCCTCTTATAACGGAGATCCAGTCCACAAGATGGCGCCGCATGGCTATCTGCGGTGAGTGGCCGTGATACACAGGAATGGACTGTTCTTTCTCCTTTAAATGAAGCCATACATGTTTTTGACAAACAAACAAAAAATATTTTTATTTAAACAAGAGGGCCATGAGGCCCTGGAATCGCTCACCTGAGAATGGGCTATTTAAGACATAACTCTCTCATGCTCAAGCCAAACATGTGGCTTCCAGAGTGTTAACAAGATTTCCCTTAAATTTGGTCTAGTGACCTAGTTTTTGACATGACATGACCCATATTCGAACTTGGCCTAGATATCAAAAGACAAACTTTCTAATAAAGTTTCAACATGCTCAAGTTTAAAATGTGGCTTCCAGAGTGTTAACAAGATTTTCCTTCAATTTGGCCTAGTGACTTACTTTTTGACCGGACATGACCCATATTCGAACTTGGCCTAGATATCATCAAGACAAACTTTCCGACAAAGTTTCAACATGGTCAAGTTTAAAATGTGGCTTCCAGAGTGTTAACAAGATTTTCCTTCAATTTGGCCTAGTGACCTAGTTTTTGACCCGACATGACCTATATTCGAACTTGGCCTAGATATCACTATGACAAACATTATGACAAAGTTTCAACATGCTCAAGCCAAAAATGCGGCTTCAGGAGTGTTAACAAGATTTTCCTTAAATTTGACCTAGTGACCTAGCTTTTGACCCGACATGACCTATTTTCAAACTTGGCCTAGATATCACTAAGGCAAACATTCTGACAAAGTTTCAACATGCTCAAGCCAAAAATGCGGCTTCAGGAGTGTTAACAAGATTTTCCTTAAATTTAACCTAGTGACCTAAATTTTGACCCCACATGACCCAGTTTCGAACTTGGCCTAGAGTTGATCGAGATATATGTTCTGATAAACTTTTATAAAGATTGGATGCAAAATGTTGCCTCTAGTGAATTAACAAGCAAATGTTGACGACGGACGATGAACGACGGACGACGGACAAAAGGCGATCACAATAACTCACCTTGAGCACTACGTGCTCTGGTGAGCTAAAAAAGGGGCATTTTTGAACAGTAACGGTAACTGTTGTTAAAGTGAGAGTTATGTGACTTGGTATAGACATGCATATTGTTCCTAGGAGCATGTGTACCAAGATTCATTTGAAAATGTTGAACAGTTTTTAAGTTAGTAAGGTTTAAGTTTTGTGGCGATGCAGACGAGGGTATCACAATAGCCCAATGCTAAATGACAAGCTAATAAATTGATATTGGACTGATTTTATTCATTCAAGTCAAACTTGTCTTAATAGGTGGCTATCCAGGGAGAGGATGCAAAGTATTTTTGGCTGTGAAAGAAACAGGAAGATGCTTACAAGTGAAATATATAAGAAAACCTTCACCTGGCTGCTCAACAGAGGTGAATGCTAACAGAAAGTCTTTTGATTAACCCTTTCCCTCATATAATTGAATGGATAACCTATGACTTATTTTTATAACCTATTTTGTGCAATTTCTTCTTTTGTCACTATGTTTTCAAAAAGCCGTCTGCTGCAGAGGCATCAAAAAGCGTCTAGATGAAGGAAAGGGTTAAAGATGTCTTGTAAATATTAATAGGTTATGCCATTTACATTTAAATTTATCTTGTAAATATTTTTACCTTAATGAATGGTTGAGTTGACATAATAATTTGATCTGCGAGTATCGAACATTTAAAAACCCCATCTTTTGCTGGAATAATATCTTCAAACACTGTATACAGCTAAGTTGTATCTTCATAATCATACATGTACACTATTTCAATATTTAAGAATATCTCTCAACGAAACGGTTTCTGTAATTTAACTTATTCCAATTGTGTGTTTCTTATTATATTATTTGTAAATATTTGAATAAAGAAATTGAATTGAATTGAATATCATCTGTACCATATTTATTTATTTATTGGGGTTTTACGCCGCTTTGTACAATATTTCAGTTATATCACGGCGACAGTTCACTTATTCATGATCCCTGGGTAAACAAACCAGTACTAGGCTAGAAAATGTGCCTTGCCCAAGGGCACTCCACCATGACCATAGTGCCGCGACTGGGGATCGAACCCGGGACACCCGGTTTCGAAATCCCCGACGCTAACCACTCAACCACAGCGGATTATCTGTACCAATTAAGTTGTAAATTTGGTTCAGGCTATATCATTTATATTGAAATCCTTAAAAGACTGTGTAGCCTTAACCCTTTCCCACATATATAGATACCTCTTCAGCAGACGACTATTGAAAACAATGTGACAAAAGAAGAAATTGCTCATTTTTGAAAACATTGTGACAAAAGGTGAAATTGCTCAAAACAAGAAATTTCACCTTTTGTCAATGTTTTCAAAAACGAGCAATTTCTCCTTTTGCCACAATGTTTTCAACTTTACTTAGTAATAATGATTTCATTTACACAGTTTTTCTCATTTTTGTCAAGACGTTATCAGTGGTCTGCTGCAAAAATGTTGTATGTGGCAAAGAGGTTAAAGCTTTGTAGATATTTTTAACACCGTTTCAAACAAAATATTAATCTATCAAAATAGCTTAAGTTTGTAAAGAGCCATTTCATACATTAAATTGTATTGACTATAAGAACCAACATAAACACCTACCTTTAAGGTTTCATAGATGTCCTCAGCTAGTTTGTTCTTCCACCATTCCTGCTCGATTGCCATGATCACTTATATGAATCCAAGCTCCTGTAGGATTATAAATAATTCAAATTAAGTTTATTTTATTTATTGGAATGGTCCCTTATGCCGTTTCCAACAATATTTCAGTTCGATCATGGCACTAATTCTGGGTAATCTGCTTCTTCAAGAAATCAGTAAATCAGTACATGATTGTGGTGTAATGTCATCATGCTGAAACATGACATAATATTCATGCATGACAGGATGACATGGACTTAGAGGTAGAATTCACCTGTTAACCCTTTCCCTTATACGACAATTCTGCAGCAGACGACTTTGAACGCATGTTATCGAAAAATAGAAAATCTCCATAATTGAATGGATAACCTATGACAAAAAGTGGAAAACATTGTGGCAAAAGGAGAAATTGCATGTTTTGTTCAATTTCTTCTTTTGTCCCTATGTTTTCGAAAAAGCCGTCTGCTGCAGAGGCGTCAGAAAGCGTCTATATGAGGGAAAGGGTTAAATTTTAACTAATGACCACTACAGCTGTTCTATTGATTGATTGAGTGTTTAACGCCATTTTCAAAAAAAATCCTGGGTAAGTTACCAGTACTACTAGTTCATTTATCCTGAAACCAGCCTGTCAGTCATAACTCAAACCCCGCAAACCCTGAGCGGCAAGGAGGGCAGCCAACCAGTGAGTGAGTGAGTGCGACCTCCCCCATCCGAGGCGGACACTCTATCACTACACCACCGAGGCGGGAGAGCTGTTCTAGCATTCACTGTCACTACTGTGTAATTTAAACCCTGACTCTTCAAAGATTAAAATGTGCGCCCAGTCCTACCTCCTTCGTCAAGAAAGACAAGCAACAAGATGACATCATTTCAGAACAGGATGGCTACTTTGACATTTAAGCAGGCAATTTCTCACAACTCTTGGATTGATTTTCCGCAATCGAGAAATATTTCCGTATCAAAACCTACAGTTCGAAAGTGCTTTCATAGGTGCACAACCTGGATGTATAGGTCCAAGATTAACGTAATGACATCACACAATGGACAATTCCATAAGACATGTGCAGTGTTAGGATGCATGTCTAGAATCATTCCTATGGCCTGCTTGCTCTCACATTCACTAAGTCTAGGCATAGCCTACCATACCCATCTTAATTGAATACGTTTTCAGGATATTTTAGATCCAAACATCATCACAACAAATGAAAATTTCAAATAAAGATCCTGTTAGAAAATTCTAAAAATATTTTCGTATTTTAATACTATCCATAAAAGTATGTAGTCCGACAAGAGTGCATGGAGAAATAAATACACATGCCAAAAATGTGTTCACCAATCAATGTTGCTTAGAAGTATAAACACCTAATTGTGTCAAATTTCATGTTGAATTTTCTATGTTCTTGTTTATACATGTACATGCATGCATATAGTTACCAGTACACTTTTCCACTTGTATAATATATGGACAATTTCTGTAAATTAACCCTTTTCCCTCATACGGCAATTCTGCAGCAGACAACTTTGAACGTATTTTGTCAAAAAATAGAAAATCTCCATAATTGAATGGATAACCTATGACAAAAAGTTGAAAACATTATGGCAAAAGGAGAAATTGCATGTTTTGTGCAATTTCTTCTTTTGTCACTATATATAATGTTTTCAAAAAGCTGTCTGCTGCAGAGGCGTCAGAAAGCGTCTATATGAGGGAAAGGGTTAATCTATAATTATCCCTTTCTGACATACAATAAATCTGCAGCAGACGACTTTAAAAACTTTTATGCAAAAGTATGGAAAATCTCAATAAATGCGGGTATTATTACTAAAAACAAGAGGCCCATGAGGGCCTATGCTCTACTGGTATGGTTCTTTGGTCATTTTCTATCCAGAGCATGTATGTATGGTGAAGATCGGATAGTAAATGGAGGCTCTTTTGTGTCCACAAGCTGTATTATAGCAATTTTGACAATTTAATGGGCCATTATCCAGTATTGCATTGGCGGATCTGGCTTGTTTGCGAAAGGAACCGAGCTCTCATCAATATTAAACTACTGGCTGGTTTGCAAAAGGAACCAAGCTCTCATGGATACCTAACTACATGTACTGTGTAAGTTTGGTGAAGATCAGATAGTAAATGGAGCCTCTATTGTGTTCACATGCTCTATTATAGCAGTTTTGACAATTACAAGGGCCATAATCCAGTCTTGCATAGGCGGATCTGGCTGGTTTGCAAAAGGAACAGAGCTATCATGGATATCTAACTACTGTATAAGTTTGATTGAGATACAATCAAAACTGAAGACTGTATCGCGTTCACAAGCAATTGTTTATGGACGGACACCACACCACGGCATAAGTTCTTCCCACTTGCAGATGCATTTCGAAGCATCTGCAACACATAATTTTCGAAACCTTGGCCACAAAGAAATTGCTTGAAATAACCAAAAACTCCTCTTTTACCACAATATTTTCAACTCTTAACCCTTTCCCTCAACAACAATCCTGCAGCAGACGACTTTGAACATATTTTGTCAAAATATTTAAAATCTCTTTAATTGAATGGATCACCAATGACTTAAAGTGGAAAGCATTGTGGCAAAAGGAGAAATTGCTTGTTTGAGCAATTTCTTCTTTTGTCACTATGTTTTCAAAAAGTCGTCTGCTGCAGAGGCGTCAGAACGCATCTTTAGGAGGGAAAGGGTTAAAGATTATTACCTTCACAATTACCCTTTCTTACACACAACAAGATTATCTATAGCAGAAAACCCTCTAATTATCTTGGCAAAAATATTGAAAGTTTCGTTAACCCTTTTCCTCATGTAGACACTTTCTGACGCTTCTGCAGCAGACGAAATTTGAAATTTTGTGACAGAAGAAGAAATTGCTCAAAAGTAACAATTTCTCATTTTGACACAATGTTTTCAACTTGATTCAATTAGTATGTCTTCTTTTGGGGAGATTTTCCATATTTTTGTTCAGATGATTTCAAAGTCGTCTATGGAGATTTGTTGTATGTGGGACAGGGTTAAATGAAATATTGAATAGTGATGAAAACATTGTGGAAAATATAGAAATTGCTCATTATAAGCAATTTCTCCTTTTGCCAAACTGTTATCAAAAGTTGTCTCAATGTTTTGTCTAATTTTCTTCAAAGTGTTCTATTGCATTAAGTACATGTTCAAATGAATTTTTGGAGCATTTTTCTTAATTTTTTTTTTTTTTCCATCAATGATTTGACAAGTAATTTGTCAACCCTTTCCCTCATAAAGACGCTTTCTGACGCCTCTGCAGCAGACAGCCTTTTGAAAACATAGTAACAAAACAATAAAATGGCTCAAAACGAGCAATTTCTCATTTTGCCACAATGTTTTCCACTTTTAGTCATAGGTTATCCATTCAATTATAGAGATTTTCTATTTTTTGACAAATTATGTTCAAAGTCGTCTGCTGGCAGAATTGTCGTATGAGGGAAAAGGTTAAAGGCTGGCTCCAGTAGTTAGGAAAGCGAGTTAAAGAAAAGAGTACTGCTGCACATTAAAGTCCATATTAATTGCATACATCTCCCGATTCTTAACCCTTTCCCAAATATAGATGCCTCTGCAGCAGACGACTTTTGAAAACATTGTTACAAAAGAAGAAATTGCTCAAAACAAGCAATTTCTCCATCTGCCACAATTTTTTCAACTTTTTTCAGTAAATATACCCTCATTTATAAGGCTTATCCATTGTTTTGTCCAAATGTTTCCAAAGTGGTCTGCTTCAGATTTGTTGTATGTGCTGCAATAGGATCCTGAAGTTAAAGTAAATATTGCTAAACTATAACACTCATGGGACAAATTTGTCACTAAACCTTTTCTTACAATATTAATTTTAATGTATGACATAACATTTTTATTAGACCCAAAAGTTAATATCAAGATAATCATGAAAACGGGAAAATGGAATTAAAATGAATATAGATTTAAAGATACCTACTCTTGGTATACCACAATATGCCGGAGATTGGCAAAAAGTTGGAACAAACAAACAACCTAACAATATAGCTGTATTGGTTTAAAATCTCACTGTAAAATGAACATCTTTGATGAGAGAAAAGTGATTTCCCAGATGATTGGGTGTGTAGATAAATGTTAAATGTCAAGTCTCAGGGGTTTTTTACCTTATATAAAAGGGGCCGCTTAACGGCCCCTTCCCCTCCGAAAATAAGCATAGTTTTTCCCCTAAAAATATAAATTCCCCTCGGATAAAAAAAAAAAAAAAAAAAAAATTTTTTTTTTTTTTTTTTCATATTTAACTTTTGAACATTAGCTTAAATCTCATTTATCTTTCCACAACGAACAGAATAAAATTTGACTTGAGGTGTAGGCTTGGTGCTGAAATACTTGATAATTTGATGGGAATTAAAGTTGCTGATGTTGCCCTTAGAGAATATGACCCAAAAACTGCTGTAACAAGTAGGATGTTGTCTTGACTAAGTCAGAAAAGACCACATACTTTGCCATATGGAGCAAGAAATGGAAACACAGTTTTTAGACTATGTTGTATATCTGACAGTCTCAGCAGCTTCTTTTCACAGCATGTTTTGGACCATGTTTACATTACATTCATGATTGACCATAACAGTGTATTGCACTATTGTAGTTCACATTGTGTTGCTTAAAATTAAAGTTCTAATAAGTTGTTTTCTCATTTAGCAAGTAACAAAAAATAGCACTTGCGAAAAAATGCAAGTAGAAAATCTTGCTAATTTCGACCTTTGACAGTGGTATAGTTTGAGTGAACTGGATTATGACAATCTAGCGGAGGAGTTCAAGAATATGAAAAATAGACAGATGGCCTTGTATTAATGATAAAAGTTAAACATGAACATTATAGTTTTATACTAGTTTACAATTTTTCCCCTTTATTCTAAAATGCCGCGAAATTTTCCCCTTCTCAAAGGCCCCAGGCCCCTTCCCCTTTTTCAGAAAAAAACCCCTGAGTCTACAATGCTCTACAGTTTACATATATATGATTATACATGGGTCATGTGATTAACCTCACCCATTCAATCAGCTTTCCTTCTCTTACCCTGCAAAACTAACTCAAGCCTTTAAACCTAATTGACATGACTGTGTATGTTGTGACCCAGCTATTGTTAAATTCTTCAGCTTTTTTCTCTCTCTTGTTTATACAATACACGATAATCTTTAAAAACCCTTTCTCTGATACAGACAATTAGTTTTTATGACAACTATGTAGCAGACTATTTATTGGAAACAGATTGGGAAAAGGAGAAAATACTAAGCACAAACAACTTACCTTTCTCCCAAGATACTTGAATAAGATGACCTTAACCTTTTCCCACATACAAAAAATCTGCAGCAGACGACTTTCAAATCATTTAGTCGAAAAATATGGAAACACTCTGTGTATGAAAGAACAATCATTATATAAAGTTGAAAAACGTGGCAAAAGGAGAAATTGCTCATTATGAGCAATTTCAAATTTTGCCACAATGTTTTTAAAAAACGTCTGCTGCAGAGGAATCAGAAAGCGTCTATATGAGGTAAAGGGTTAAAAATATCATATTAGGTAAATGATTAACTCTTTCCAACTTAAAAAACAAATCTGCAGACTTTGAAAACATCTAGGCAAAATGATGGACAACCTTTATAAATGAATGTATATTTACTGAACATAATTTGAGCACATAATGAGCCGTCCGGCAAGAAAACCAACATTATGGTCTTTGCGTAATGTATCGACCAAGACCAGCCTGCGCATTCCGCACAGCCTAATCTGGGCCAACACATTCCGTCTCGGGGGATAGAGGTATAAAGTAATGATTTCTGAAACAGAAAAACCACAGGAGGCCAAAAATGTTGATACAGGTTAGCCTGTGCTACATGCTGTAACTGATCCGGGTCGTTACTTTACGCAGAGTCCATAATGTTGGTTATCTGGCGGGACTGCTCATATAGTTGCAAAAGGAGAAATATTATAGTGATTGCTTTATCTTGAAGTTTTATCAAAAATTGTGTTGTCTGTTGCAGAGGAATCAAAATGCATCTGCATGTGGGAAAGGCTTTACCCTTTTCCACATACAACAAATCCGCAGCAGACAACTTCTTGGAAAACGTCTTAGCCTAAAACACGGAAAAGCTCTATAAATATAAGTATAATTACTGAAGAGTTGAAAACATTTTGGCAAAAGAAGAAATTGCTTGTTTTGAGCAATTTCTACTTTTGTCACAATGTTTTCAAAAGTTGTCCGCTGCAAATGTGTCTAAACGTGTCTATAAGTGGGAAAGGCATAATACACATTCATGATTTTTAATGCCTCTGTGGAAGTCAATTTTATATATATTCTTTGAAAAGTAGAAAGTGCTTTTCTTGTTTATTTTCATCTGTCCAACAAAAAAGAACAGTTCCAGTTTTCAACATTTACTTAAAAAAAGACTTAACTCAGAAATATAAATTCTGTGTTGAAAGTTGCCCACATAAAGATGCTTTCTAATGCCTCTGCAGCAGACTACTTTTGAAAACAATAAGGCAAATTGAGAAATTACTCATAATGAGCAATTTTTCCATTTGCCATAATGTTTTTAACTCTATTAAATAATAATAATTTAAATTCACTTTAAGAGGTTTTCCATATTTTTGAGGGTTTGTTTTCAAAGCTGTCTGCAGCAAATTTGTTGTATGTGGAAAGGGTTAATATACAAGTCCAAGAACATAGAAAGTAAATGCTCTGTTGGTTAAAACATTACACTGCTTATTTATTTAATGACTTCCACGGGAAAATCTATTTAATGCCAATATTATTGAAGTTATGGGACACAAATATATTGCAGGAATGATTTCAGTCATGTCTTTGAATTTCTTCTCTAATATATATGGACAAACAGTGAAATATTTTTCCAGTTACAATGTATAGTTGTATACATATTGTACATTCAATTTTAAGTTGATTTTTATAAAGCTGCAATGTAAGCATACAATAACTATCTCTACAATGTACTATTTCATAATTTAACCCTTTCCGTCTTCAACAATTCTGCAGCAGACAAATTTGAACATATTTTGTCAAAAAATAGAAAATTTCTATAATTGAATGGATAACCTATGACTAAAAGTGGTAAACATTGTGTCAAAAGGAAAAATTGCTTGTTTCGAGCAATTTTTTCTTTTGTCACTTTGTTTTCAAACAGCCGTCTGCTGCAGAGGCGTCAGAAAGCGTCTATATGACAGAAACAGTTAACTGATATTTGATCTGGATATTTGTTACCATTTAACCCTCTTTCCCACCTGCAGACGCATCGGCAGCTGAGGTCATTTAAAAATATTGTTGCAAAAATTGAGCAATTATTACTCCTTTGGTCAAAATGTTTTCAACTGGTAAAATTAGAATTGTTTCATTCGTTGAGATTATTTTTGCCTAGAGAAGTTTTCATTCAAAGTCTGCTGCTGAAGATTTGTTGTACTTGGATATTTTGTTAACAAATCAAACATTTCCAGACCAACGTATACATATGGTACATATTTTTAAAATTTATGTTTTAAAATTCATTTAAACTTCAAACCATATGACTTGTAATGGTATTAAAAAAATAATCATCTCACTGGCATTTCGTTGGGTGATGAAAGGGATTATAATTCAAAGAAAGTCTTTCATAGAAAGAGGTTTTCAATACCATTTAAAGTATAAAATTCAGTTAGGCCAAATTGGCCTTCCAGTCACTTTCCATCCAATTTTGAGAAGACTCCCTAGGCTATTGCTTTTGTGAAATTCAATGTGAAAAATTGCTAAATTGTGAAAACAATGACATACGAAATCGCAAAACTGTGATGCAAAATTATATGTTATGTATAATTGAGGTATTATGAAATCTTATGAACAAGGTATATTCCAATTCATTTTGCTTTATCAGTTTATGACTTAATGCACTTTATACTGGATTATGCAAACATAGGCTTAGTAGTATGTTACTTCATATAAAAACAAGTTGGATAAGTCTTCAGTGAATTAATGGAAAATATGGCTGTTCTAGCCTCTAGGTGATAGTTTTGTTTGGACAGGAAATGTCAACAAACATCCATGCATAGCATCATTATTCTGTAGTTTGTGATAAATTTTTTTGCATAAAAGGGGGTCTTTGTAAATGAACGGACATTACTTTGCCTTTCTACCGCTTCCTTTGGAATTTTTAGTATCTATCCATAACAGTGCAAACTTAAAAGAGAATTACAGTACAAACCAGCTTTATTCACATTGTTAGATAGGATCCAGTCTTTTGGTCCAAAAGTATCTTTAGTTAGTTATTAGCATAGAAACACCTGTTCTCGAACCTCTTAACATTTATCAGGGCTCATGGGAATACTTATAAATACATGTCAAAAACCAACAATACTGATGAATAAATTCAACAATTTATTTGTAAGTAAACAAAGCACAGGTTCACATAAAATTTATTACGTAAATATGTTTTTGGAAATATATAAACAGCAGATCTTATAAACAGTCCTTGAACTAAAGGTTTGAGAATAGGTACGGTTCGAGAACAGGGACCTGTACGATAAAGGGAGGTTATCATACATAAATAAACATTGAACACTTCTGTAAGTTTCTTGGAAACTGACTTGCAATATCTAGGGTCATATGGGTGTACAACACAACAAAAAACAATATTGGATAGAAAGTTTAAACTTATTTTTTTACATCGATTGCGAAACAAGCTTTCAGCTTATATGACTTAACAAGTTCTCGCGCCATTTGTGTGGAAAAAGTCCAGTCAGAACCCGCTCATCAATGGACTCGAAACCGGGACCTTTGGTACGAGAGGTATTAGGTTCGAGTCCCGTGATGAGCGGGTTCTAACTTTGGGATAGAAAGTTAGAGGGAACACTCGGCTCAACAGCTTCAGGAATTAAGGGTTCCTCCAATTTACGTGAATTTACCTTAATCGATCGATCTCAGCATCTGAATATTATTCTGTTGATTGGTCATTTTCTCTAGTTGCCATTACATTCTTAATGTTGACAATAAATTGGAGGCTGTTAATTGTTCCTTTTTTTCCCGTAGAAAGAGAAGGTAAAGTTTTCACTACCCTTTTTTGGTTTCTTATCTGAAGAGCCCATGCTTTTAATCAAAGTACAGCAGTACTTGTCACTTTCCCACATATATAGAGGATATTTGTTTGTTTTGAGTGGATATGGAATATATCTCATCGAGACGTGATACAATTGAATATTTTCACGAGCGCGTAGCGCGAGTGAAAATGTTTAAATTGTATCACTTCGAGTTGAAATATATTCCATATACACTCAAAACAAACAAATTTTCTTTTTATTTAATGACAAATTGATGAAAAACAAATAATATACCCATTATGTATTTCTTTATATATAACTTGTGTAGTATAACATGACCGAATACTAGGAAAATGACGTCACGTCAGCGGTTTGACGTCATAATGTTAGTCTCTTTGACGTCATTTATTCATATTCCACAGTGTGGAATAAGGATTTTATATTTCACTCTGATAAACAGCAAATTCATTGGTTGTCATATAATAAAGACGCTTTCTGACGCCTCTGCAGCAGACAACTTTTGAAAACATTGTGAGAAAAGAATAAATTGCTCGAAATGATTAATTTCTCCTTTTGCCACAATGTTTTCAACTCTTTTCAATAATTAAACTTTCCTAACATAAATTCTCCACAATTGTTCATAGATGTTTTCAAAGTCGTCTGCTTCAGATTTGCTGTATGTGGGAAAGCGATATGCGTTAGATATCTATGTTACTGCATGTATGTTGTTGAGAGTTGTAGGATTGCCTAGGTGCTAGCCGGATATGATGTGTTAGAATACTGATTACATATTGGTTGACGGAATTTGATGAAATGGTTTCCATTATACTTATTGGTCATTTAGCTGACGCTGCATCTATGGTGGTTCATGCTCTTTAACGAATCGGGAAGCTCTTTTCTATACCATTTTCAATTGTTATCGACCGCCTTTATTATGTTTTTATTGATGTTGATAATGCTGCTAACGTTTGCTTTTTTATTGTAATGTTGGAGACATGCTGCCCCTAGACTAGATTTTGATGGTTGCTGGTTGTGCTTCCAAGATATTTGGATGAGTCGACATGTTAAATTGTGTATGGCCAAAGGGTGTAGAGTTGAAGGTCGTCATGGGTTTTTGCGGTGAACGAGATAGTACTGCTGGTAAATTTATCTAGACATCACCGAGTCGAAATGTCATCCCTTATATCCTGAGCGCCAAGACGGAAAGCCAAAATACCAAATGAACAAATGTTTAAGTATTTGGTATGACCTACCCGGAATCGAACCAATGTCTCCCGCTCCCGAGGCAGACGGTCTTATCACTAAACCTAAACCACCAAGGCGGTCAGAAGATATCAAGTTGTATTTGGAGAATGTTGTGTGTAAAACAGTTGCGAGAATGCCAGAATGCCAGAAAACTAACGGTAGGTGAACTGGCCGCCGTGATATAACTCAAATATCGCGGGAAAACTGTTGAAAACTCTAATCAATCATTGCACGTGTTGTTTATTAATCATCTTTTATTAAAATTATATATTAGTTGATATAACCCTGGTTGGGTTATATCACATTTTTGAGTGAGACTTGCTTTGGAAACATCTGCGAGAATAATTGTGTAACATAGTTAAAAAACATTCCGGGGAAAGAGAGAAATAATGTTCTTATTTTGCACAATTTCTCCTTTTCCCCTTTTAAGTGTTAAATTGTCACACTCTGGATTTTAGTCATTGCCTCAGGGAAAGGGTTAATCTCCTACATAGGCTACACCTTTAGAAGGGATTATCCCGGGATTAGCACATCAACCATTTAGTCCATCACCGACATGACTAGCCCTTATCGCCTTCTTTGTAATATTCTAATATAATTCGACTTACGGAATTGAGTAGTGGGTGGGTGCACCATTATCCTATCAAAACTCAACGCTTAACACATAGGAGAACATGTTTGTGAAGGCTCAACTCCTGCTTTACTCGTAAGATGACCAATGTAGACATATACTATAATATGCATAATATGTACGATTTATCAGAATTGCTACATAGCCATTTTTCTTAATATGATTTTATAACTGACATGCTTTTCATAAATCAACTCTTAAGTCTAAATGAATGATGAAGCTGGCTATTTACACATTAAAGTATTGTAAATCTAGCGTTCCCTCGAACAAGTCGATGACTTGAAAAATGTGCTTGGTCCCTTTTGATTTCAATTTATCGCAAACTGTCTACAATTATCATATGTTTAAAGAGTGAAACTCACGTGGTGTTTGCTTAAAAGTTAAATGAAATGTTACTTTGCCCAATTGTGTGCCATCAGTGACAACGTAAAACCAATCTACAGCATACTTATTTTTGATAAGTAATGCTGTGCTCAAAGGATTAATTCATTGTTTGGTGTTTTACGCCGCTTTCCTAGGTAAGTTACCAGTACTACTGGAACATTTATCCTGACACCAGCCAGTTAGTCGTAATGCTAACATCGCAACCCTTAGCGCTAAGGAGGACAGTCATTACTACCATTTTGGAGTCTTTGGCAATTGCTCATTTTCAACTCAAAGTTAAACAAATGTGTACATAATTTATTTCAAATTTCAGGATGCTGCAGGATTGTTCATCGGACGTTTTCAAAGCAGAACGATGATCGTTAAAGTTTCTCAACTGATAACATACTTTATTACTATCCAAATACGGCGAAACACGCCTAGTATACCTATAAACATCTGGATTAATGCTGTTTCTTCATACATACAGTCGTTTCCATACATACTTGTTAGTACGTGTTAGAAGTATACATGAATCTGTCCACATTTTGTATTTAAACAACTTATTTAATGAAGACCTTTCAAACCAGAATGAAGACGTTTTAAAATATATTCACAAACAGTGTCTTATAATCCAGATAAGACGATATACAACAAAAAGAAGCATTTGTTGTATGGTTTCAATAACGACGTTTTAATAAGGAAAGGGTAGTCTATTTCATACGGATTTTCAGCTGTTAGTTTTAATTGGATGGTAACTGTTTCTGGATTATTTTATATCGTTTAGATAGTTGTCTAACTGGAATACCACTAAACATATAGCACTATAACGTGGGAATAAAGGATACTGGATTGGGTGACATTATAAAGATGTTTCGTGAACCAAATAAAATGGCGTGTCGGATAGTGTTATACATATTTCTTGTAGTATATAACGGTAAGTTGATTATTTCTTAAGTATAATTTAATTAGTCATGTGTCGTATTGCGCTGAGAAATAATATTGCAATCATAACCTTGCTGACATTACAATACTTGATGGATAGTCGTGGACTATTTTGTCAACCGTTAATCACCTCATGGTTTTCTGTATATCGTTTCAGCATATAGTATCCCGACACATGACAACAGGAATGTAGTCCCAAGTGCGAGCCTCCCGGTCGACGTACCTATGCTCTCACTGAAACAAAATGCCAGCATCATGGCATGTAGTCAGGCTCTTGTTTTACCAGCCATGAGGTAATATCACAAACCACGTTGAATCCCTCAATTCAAAGTGCTAGACGCAAAGTCCGTTAGAATGGCAATTGGTACTCTTTGACCAAACTCGTAAATCAGTTTAGATTGATCTTCCTTCTTCCTAACATAGTCGGATGATTCCCGTACCCGCATTCAGCAATCATTCCTCATCCTTATCCCGCTATACGCGACTTTAAATACTATTTGCTAAATATGGTTTGCTCGACTTTAACCCTTTCCCTCATACGACAATTCTGCAGCAGACGACTTTGAACGTATTTTGTCGAAACATAGAAAATATCCATAATTGAATGGATAACCTATGACAAAAAGTGGAAAACATTGTGGCAAAAGGAGAAATTGCACGTTTTGTGCAATTTCTTCTTTTGTCACTATGTTTTAAAAAAGCCGTCCGCTGCAGAGGCGTCAGAAAGCGTCTATATGAGGGAAAGGGTTAAACGGCATTTGCAGAGTATATAGACCAAGATCGGCGTGAACGTTCGTACAGTCTGATCTTGGTTTGCATTGTTCGCTACTTATGTATTAATATTAAGTAAAGACTAGCTCAAAACCATGTAAGAATGTGTCGAAATCAGCTGATTCAGGTCGCAGGCATTCAGCGGAATAAGGGTTAACAGTTATTGTTTTATTCCCAGTTTGTAGAGGTTTAAGGTTGTAGAGGTTTAAGGTTGTAGAGGTTTAAGGTAAAAGTGAAATAATTTCTGATAACCTATCGTACATCAGTTTACTTCATGATTTAAGAATATGAAATAGGATAATGCTTATAATTGTTATGGAATACGGGCCCCGATATTGAAGATAGGTTTGCCTCTGGGATGGCCAAGCGTTAATGGCATCAATATAATTGCCCTAGGTTTGCCTCTGGTATGGCCAAGCTTTGAAAGCATCACTAGAATTGCCATAGGTTTGACCCTGGTATTGTCGAGCGTTGTTGGCATCATTAAAATAACTATAGGTTTGACTCTGGTGTGGCGAAACGTTGATGCCATCACTAGAATTGTCATATGTTTGTCTCTGGTGTGGCCAAGCGTTGATGCATCACTAGAATTGCCCTAGGTTTGCCACTAGTTTGGCCAAACGTTGAACGCCCCACTAGAATTGCCCTAGGTTTGCCTCTGGTTTGGCCAAGCGTTGATGACATCATTAGAATTGCCATAGGTCTGCTCAGGTGTGGCCAAACGTTGATGGCGTCACTAGAATTGCTCTTGGTTTGCCTCTGATGTGGCCAAACGTTGATGGCATCACTAGAATTGTCATAGGTTCGACTCTAGTGTGGCCAAGCTTTGGTGGCATCACTACGATTGCACTTGGTTTGTCTCAGGGGTTGCCAAGCGTTGAAAGCTCCACTAGAATTGCCCTAGGGTTGCCTCTGGTGTGGCCAAACGTTGCTGGCATCACTAGAATTGCCCTAGGTTTGACTCTGGTGTGTCCAATCGTTGGTGGCATCACTAGAATAACCATAGGTTTGGTTCTGGTATGGCCAAGCGGTTATGGCATCACTAAATTTAGGCTTGACTCTGGTGTGGCCGAGCGTTGATATCGTCACTAGAATTGCCCTAGGTTTGCCTCTTGTGTGGCCAAGCATTGATAGCATCACTAGACTTGCCCTAGATTTTCCTCTGGTGTTGCAAACCGTTGATGGCATCACTAGAATTGACATAGGTTTGCCTCTTGTGTGGCCGAGCGTTGATGGCATCACTAGAATTGTACAAGGTTTGCCTCTGGTGTGGCCAAGAGCTGATGGCATCACTAGATTTGCCCTAGGTTTGCATCCAGTGTGGCCAAGCGTTGATAGCATGACTATAATTTCCCTATGTTTGATTCTGGTTTGGCCAAACGTTGGTGGCATCACTATAATTGCCATAGGTTTACCTCTGGTGTAGCCAAAGCGTTGATGACATCACTAGAATTGCCCGATGCAGACGACATTTTACTCTACATCTCACGGCTATTTCAAAAACTGTTGGAAATTGCTCATGTAAAATATAGTCGACATCCGTTTGAAAAGGTCATACCAAAGGTTTTACAAGTGGTAGTTATGGATTTCTCTAATTGGCACTCCGGATTGGTGGTTTATATGGAGTAGTAGAAGTAGTAACTTACCCAGATAACGCCGTGGTATAACTGAATATTTTTTTACATCTGTGAAAGTTACCATAGAAACAAACAGGCAAACAAATATTACCAAATTTCTAACAGAGAACTACATAAACTTTATATCCCTGTTCTCATTCGATTTCAATTTTGTGTGGTGCTGAAAGGAATCGTCTTAAAGAGGGATACTTTTGAGTACCTAAAACTTAGTGCTTGTAATTCAAATAAGGAATTTTAAAATAACTTGAACCATGCCCCTTCACTGGAGCTCTGGGTAAATTTATATTGTGTGACAGAAGTTATTTTAATGGCACTTTCTACATGTAACTTTCGCAACAGAACGGTGCATCTTACTGATAGCCAGATGCGAGAACTGATGGAAAACAAAGGAGCTAATTATCTGTTCGATTACATGGCTGCAACACAAGAAGAGGCTCTAGAAAATTTCCCGAACATGTTGCTGGTGACAGACCCTTCACTGGTACGTACAAACACTAACCAAATCTCTGTTTGTTGGATATCCATAATTATGTCGAAATTCTCTGTACCTCTGACTTTAACCAAACGTTTCGTAATCATGTCATGCACGACGTTTAAATTACAATGCAGATCAAAATCAGACTTCACGCTCGGGCAGTCTAATCTACATCGACATTGTTTGTTCGCTTCTCATTTATCATAACATGTATTTTGCAAAGACTAGCGCATAAGAACTTGTCAAAAATCAGCAGTGATGATTGCAGTTACGGTAATTCAGCGGAGACAAGGGTTAACCCTAGTCAAGGTTTATGTATTCGAATGCGACTTCATATTTCGACTGTTCGCAATATATAACGTCGACATGTTGAAACTAGGATTTACCGGTCGGTAGGCACTCGGTGGTATGTACGGTTACATTCCGTGATCTCCGCCGTTAGAAAACGTTCAAGCAAGTCGGGTAGCCGTACATACCACCCAAGGCCTATGAGTTAACCCATTTCCACATGCAGATGCTTCTGTAGCAGGCGAGTTTAGAAAACATTGTGATAAATGGAGAATTGGCAATTTCTTCTTTTGTCACAATGGGCCAAACTATATTAATTTTCGATTATAGAGAGTTTTCATATGTTTGCCAATACATGCTTTTAAAATTGTCTGCTGCATATTGTATTTCATTTCTTTATGGCCTTGCCGTATGAAAAACTATTAAAGTTCGTTTGCGATCGAAATAGATAAATACCAACCTACACATTCACATGGCGTTCAGTCTCTTCAATACTTTTTGATTCGGATCAACTGGAGTGGATGTCAAGGCATGTCATAAATAAGCTGAGATTGGATGACAATATGGACACTTAATCTGTTATTAGTCCGTGTGTGTATCCTTTCTCATATCATTAACGAATGTTTGTAATATGTCTGACATCGTAAATATTAAAAACAAAGATACTTTGACAATTGATTCAATATATGAGCCGTTCCACGAGGAAACCAACATTATGGACTCTGCGTAATGTATCGACCCGGATCAGCCTGCGCAGTCCGTACAGGCTAATCCGGGCCGACACATTCCGTCTCAGGGGGATGGAGGTATAGAGTAATGATTCCTGAAACAGACAATCAGCAGGAGGCGAAAAGTGTCTGTTCGGGTTAGCTTGTACGGCATGCTTATGCTGATCCTGGTCGATACTTTACGCAGAGTCCACAATGTTGTGTTTCTGGCTCATATTACGAACTACTAGCACAATTAAATATATATTCTCGGCGATTTTTCTACAACAATTGTCTTGAGAAGGGTTAGATGTCTCCATCAAGCAGAGACATCAAGTGGGATTAATATTAGCTGAAATCTGTTTTCAGAATCTAACTTAAATATATAAGTTTATCATTTGGATCAAATAGAATGGATGAAAAGGCAGATCGTTTTTTCCTAAATAAGTTCAGGCTGGTTGTCATGGACACAGCTCATTTGCCCTAAACGATTATTATCTTTCGTACATTTGTAGGGCCTATTTAGTGGGGTACCAATGTCTGTGTACGATAACTTCATTGCAAAAAGTCTTTTGATGGAAGATCTAGAAAAACTGAAGTTTTATATACTGAACACTACAAATGACAATGGAAAACCAACCATGGGAATGTACATTGTCAATCCTGTGGACAATGTTAAAGAAACAGTCAATGACACAGATAGATTAGAAACAAGTAGTCAACCACCACACCACCCGATACATGTGGAAAATATACCTACACCAGACGACAACACCACACGAGATGCCACTGTGTCACAAAGGCTGACTCCAGCCACCACACGTAAATCTAACAGCGGTCAAGTTACATCAACTGGAACCACGACTGGTAAAACTTATAACACACCAGTGCTATACCCTCCGACTAAAACAACTACAAGAAACTCATCAAGATTACACGGAAATAAGCACACCACATATGCAGCCACAGCACCGGGCAATTCGATACACTATTCTCCAACAGATAAAGGTATGTGTCATCGTTTTAGGCAAAAATAATGATAATGTTTTGCCAGTGCTTTGTCGAGTCATATAAAAGTAAGTTTGTTTTAATTGAAAACGTATTCCCAAGGAATGTGTAGTGAATAAACAGTATTTTTGTAATCAGTCTATGTATCCTTGCATCATATCATAATACGCATGTTTGGTATGTGTCTGGCATAGTAAATATTTAAAACGAACATGTTCTTTTACCGATTTTGTTTTCACACAAACGGCGTAAGAACTGATAATATGTCATTTCGATTGTGATAAATATAAACTGAACCATTTTATTCACAACAGATGTTAAATAAATAATTTTAAACTAAATAGTAAATAATTTTAAACCAAGTTGTTTCAACAAAATCCTTTATATATATATATATATACCTACTATACAAGATCGATATCGAGTAGCTTGATAACCATTGTAATGCGTATTTCGAGAGCTTGGCGTGAAACGGTTGTAACTAAAAACCTATTTTGAAAACCCTTGTTTAGGGGCAATTTTGACCCCTTTGTAAACAATGCAAATTTAGATGCCATAGCTCAGAACGAGCAATGGCACCTCAATTTCCATTGTTTACCAAGAAAAATGAGTTAACGCTTATAAAGACTTTATGGCGAGGTGATAAACCTTAGTAAAAAAATACCAATTTTAGTTACAACCTTTTCACACCAAGCCCTCGATTTTGTCTTTGAAAAAGAAACGTTTACTCTACAGTTAAAGGCACAGACAACTCAACAGTACCAACTTCAAGCAGTTCGGGTAGCACAGGAATGTCACATACGACCCCTAACGCTGTTTCCACTACACCAGGAGCACACAGCAGGAATACAACAGCGACATCTGATCCACTCATCTCGCTTTCATCTACTGTAGACCCTGATGTTCTGAAAAGCCTTGCGGAGCTGAACAAATATCTCAGTGTAAATAAGTTTGACCCCTTTAACCCGTACAACAAATCTGCAGCAGACGACTTTGAAAACATCTGAGCAAAAATATGATCAATCTCCATTTATGACAAGTTCATGTATTAGGTACATTTGAAACATTGTGTGAAATTGTGAAATTGCGCATCTTGAGCAATTTCACCTTTGCCACAATGTTTTCAAATGTCGCAGACACCATTTGAAAACACATAGATTTTTAAGATATTCTACATGTTTGCCTCGATGTCTTCAACGTCCTCTGCTGTAGATCTCTTGTAAGTGGATTTAATTCATGTTTTAATGGGGTTTTTTTCTCAGTGAAACTATAACATGGACTTACATTGAAACAAATAATCACAGGACCGAAGTCCTGTAGAGCTAATGTCGATGGCGTCTACATCGTTGGCAAAGTTAGCCAACAAATTAAGTTAACATTAGAAAAGTTTGGTTATATACCTGGAGCTTTGCTATCTTATGATATCTATATTTTTTTCAATTTGGAAACATCTTTTAACATCATAAGTTATTATCTGATTTATTTAAATTTTCATCTGCTTTGAAATCAAATGTATCAAAAGTGGAAATACTTGGGAAAACGGAAGAATACCTTTGGTATGGAGGGTACTGAGAAAATTGAGGGGAAATGAGAAGTTCATATTTATCAGGTTCTCATGATGAGCAATTTCTCCTTTTTCCGCAATGTTTTCAAAAGTTTATTTGTTTTGTAAATGTGCCAAACGTTGTCTGGTGTCAGAGGGGGGATTTAACCCTTTTCCGTATAAAACAAATCAGCAGCAGACGATTTTGAAAACATATAGACGAAAAGACGAACATCTTTGCAAACGAAATTATTAGTCTAGAATAGATTTGGAAACATTGTGGCTAAAGGAGAATTTTTCCTTACTTCCCAATGTTTTTAAAAGTCGTCTGCTGCAGAGGCGTCAGAAAGCGTCTATATGTGGAACAGCGTAGCTTTGAAGTCTGAAAAGTACTGTCAAATACTGTAAAATACTGTAAAATATTGTAAATTTATACTGTAAAATACTGTAAATTTATACTGTAAAATACTGTAAATACTGTAAATTTATACTGTAAAATACTGTAACATACTGTAACATACTGTAAATTTATACTGTAGAATACTGTTACTAAAACAAATCTCTGTCACATTGCTAAACATAGCCCTACTCGACACCCTAAATAATACCTATATGAAGCAACAATATTTTACGAATGTAAATTCCCATGACAGCGGTTAAACAACATTTATTTCAGGGACTTGATGGATTTTCCCAATCTGACTGGAGCTCTGCACTAAGAGAGGTTCAAACGACTGTAGATCCAGATCGCTTGGTTCGTTTGGCAAACAAAGTCAGTAGAAGAAAGCGGAATACAGATGGTAATTTAAACTGTTTTTCTTATTAACGCTTTTCCGCATACAAACGCTTTCAGACGCCTCTGCTGCAGACGACATTTAAAAACATTGTGACAAAAGGAGAAATTGCTCATAATGAGCAATTTCTCCATTTGTCACAATGTTTTCAACTGTATTTAAAATTATACTTTCCTTTACAGAGATTTTTCATAGTTTTGCCTAGATGATTTCAATGTCATCTGCTGCAGATTTGTTGTATGTGGGAAAGTGTTAAATGAGCATCTTATTCTGTTATAGCCGACTATAAATAAACTGTAACAACAAGGACAAGCCTAAAACATCAAGGTATTGTGCTTTTATTAATTCAAAGCATTAACTACTCAATAAATATTAAAAAATAGAACAAATATCATCATTTAAAAAAAAAAAAAAAAAAAAAAAAAAAATCCAATTCATTATCCCAGAATGCGTCTGTATGTGGAAAAGGATTGAACAAAGGTTTGTGAATTTTCTTTCAAAATTATGTTACCAAATATAGAACATATACGTTTTTAATGCAATTTTTCAAAGGGACAAATATGTCTGCTTCAAAAGTTGGATAATATGGCGGGACAATCAATTGACAAAGGGGGATAACTCGATTGATTGATATAATGGGGTTTAACGCCGTTTTCAACAATTCTTCATTCATATCACGGCGGCCAGTTCATCTACTCATGTTTCTTGGTTTTCCCACACCAGTACTACATACAACATACTTTCAAAGCAACTGGCTGCTTTTCCACATAGACTGTTAGCCCAGCGGTGGGATAACTTGAAATTGATGCAAGCTAAAACTATTGTGTTTATTTGCACTGCACATCTGCATGTCACAAGCTCCATGATAGACCATCAACATTTTATATTCCTTGAGCTGTTCCATTCTCCGGATGACTATGTATCCATTTTGCATGTTTGAGGTAAATGCACCAAACAGAAACAAAGTTATGACCAATTACATGCATGCTAGAGTTATCGTCATTGTATTAGTCCATATTCTCATAATATCTAGGTATCAGTGCTGCGGGGTTTTAACCCTTTCCCTCATATAGACGCTTTCTGACGCCTCTGCAGCAGACAGCTTTTTGAAAACATAGTGACAAAAGAAGAAATTGCTCAAAACGAGCAATTTCTCCTTTTGACACAATGTTTTCCACTTTTAGTCATAGATTATCAATTATAGAGATATTCCATTTTTTGACAAAATATGTTCAAAGTCGTCTGCTGCAGAATTGCCGTATGAGGAAAAGGATTAAGTGATTACAAATAAAGTTATGACCTTACAATTCAAAGTGTGACAGACAGACAGGCGACGGACAAATGATCCCTAATCAGTGTAACATAAACACGAGGCGTTATGCACATTGTATGAAGGAGGATTGTTTGATTGATCTGGGTTGTACGCCGTCACTTTCAAAAAATGTCCAGTCATGTCACCAAGCAACTGGCCGTTTTTTCCACATAGACTGTTTGCTCATTGGTGAAAGACGAGTGACGCTTGTCGCATTGACTTTTATCAAATGCCAGAAAGAATGTTGGCCGAGCTCGGATTCGACAGCCCGCGTCGTTACAGACTGAGCTACCGAGGCTGTGGAAGACGAGTGACGCTTGTCGCATTGACTTTTATCAAATGTCAGAAAGAATGTTGGCCGAGCTGGGATTCGACAGCCCGCGTCGCTACAGACTGAGCTACCGAGGCTGTGGAAGACGAGTGACGCTTGTCGCAGTGACTTTTATCAAATGTCAGAAAGAATGTTGGCCGAGCTGGGATTCGACAGCCCGCGTCGCTACAGACTGAGCTACCGAGGCTGTGTAAGACGAGTGACGCTTGTCGCATTGACTTTTATCAAATGTCAGAAAGAATGTTGGCCGAGCTGGGATTCGACAGCCCGCGTCGCTACAGACTGAGCTACCGAGGCTCGGCTGTAGGACGTAGGATGTTACTACTGTGCTTTTTTTTTTGTAATATTTGAGCAGCGTCAAACAAAATGGGTCTGATTTTATTCCCCATTATGGCATCACACAAAAATTTATTTTGTTCAGAATTTACATATTTCACATTTGTTCTCTTTCCAAATACAACAAATCTGCAGCACACGACATTGAAATCATCTAGGCAAATTATGTAAAATCTCTTTAAAGGAAAGATAAGTTCTAGAATATAGTTGAAAACAATGTGACAAAAGGGACAATCTCTCATTATAAGCAATTTCTCTGCTTGCGACAATATTTAAAAAATACACTGTTGCAGAGGCGTTAGAAAGCGTGTGTATGTGGGAAAAAGGCAATGCCTGCAGATAGTGAAGACCCATGGTGAAACTACGGCACATGCACAGGCTCCCCCGAGCCTTCAATGTTCCCATCATCAACAGGACCACATTTTGCTCAATTTGGTCAACCCTTTCCACGCCTCTGGAGCAGACGACTTTTGAAAACATTATTGCAAACGGAGAAATTGCTCATGATGAGCAATTTCTCCTTTTGCTGCAATTTTTTCAAATCTCTTGGATAATTAAACACTTCTTTATGGAGAATTTTCACGTTTTTGCCAACATGTTCTCAAAGTCGTCTACTGCATTATTGTTGGATTTAAGAAATGGTTTATATTTTATGAATGGTACTTGGGTGTGACACCGATTGTTCCTTTCACTTCAGGTTCATCAACTCAGGAGAATTACTGCCAGCTGAAGGGATCACCGACAGATGACAAACAGTATGTACACATATGCTCCAGCTGTGCCGCAACGACTCAACTGATGGAAGATTTCTTCCCCCGCTATATTAATGAAGTGGTGTGTAAAACCGGGGATACCGATTGTTTTAAAATAGGAGACACAGGTCAGTATATAACTCCTCCATTTTATTTAATCATTTAAAGTGAACATGCACGGACATTAACCCTTTTCCTGATACAGATAACATTTGAGCCGTCCCGCGAGATAACCAACAGCATGCCGCGCAGGCGAACCCGGACAGACACTGTTCGCTTCCTGTGTTTTTTCTGTTTTAGGAATCATTATTCTATACCTCTATCTCCCTGAGACGGAATGTGTCTGCCCGGATCAGTCTGCGCGGACTGCGCTGGCTGATCTTGGTCGATACATTACGCGGAGGTTATATTGTTGTTTTTTCTCGCGGGACGGCTCATTTGTCATCTCTGTAACATATTTCTTTTGATAACACAGTAGATTGTACGAGGATAACATGTTCTGCTAGCAAATTTGACCTATTAGCATCTAATCATGGCTATTAATTTGAAAATAAAGTTATGCTTTTACAAGGTGAAGTCTGGAAAATTCTATTTCTCATTTTTAACCGTTGACCTGATGTTTGACCTTGACCTTATAGCCAGTCATTGGACAGCAATATCACGGTAAAATGATCCCTATGTAACAACTGGCTTATAAACATGCTCAAAATCAAACCAAGATGGTTTCGGAGTAACACAAGTGTTGCCTGGCAATATGTCAGTAAGAGAAAGCATAGCAAATTGATCCATCCCTATTGGTCTCTGCCAAGAAAGGCAATGCAAAAATAATATTAGGACAGGTACCCTATATGGTATAAAGCCCAAACTATCTACATACATGTACCTATATTTCAGTCCATGGACGATGCAAACAGCGTTACTTTACATTAAACATGCTCAGAAAATCCAAGAGCCATTGCATGGTGATGATGCACAATGGTGAGAGCCTCGTTCTGGATAACTGGGAGCTCGTACCGAAGAGAATCCGCGTCTCGTGCGAATGTACCATCAACAAACTTTCCTTTCTAAAACGATATGTGGCGCAGGATGCAGTTACCGTGGGGTAGACTGGTCCTTTGATTTTGGTTCCCTTAACACACAGAGGTTTTTAAAGATTATGACATTCATGATAATAAAGAATCGTTGTATAATATGTATAAGTGAAGATCCTGATATGACAGGGCAGAGGGCCAGGTAGATCTGAATCTCTAATGTACCAAAATCTGACATGGCAGTACTTGTACCAGGTTCTTTTTATCAGGTCTACATGATACACATACATATCTTCATTGTTTTGCAACAGACCTTACTTCCTCAGTTCATAATTGTATACCAAAAAAAACAACGTCGAACAAAATATTTTACCTAAATTGCCAGTGAATATTTAAAAGTTCCAGCTTACAGCGACTGAAATCCAGATGGCACGCAAATAAAAAAAAAATAAAAAAAAAAAAAAAAAAAAAAATCGAATTCGCCCTTAATGTTATTCTTTCTGTTATTCAAGTAAAACCAGGGTAGAAAATGTATCGTTTTTTATCAATAAAGTGAACTTGAGTCGTTTTCAATTGTCCCGATGAAGGGGTTTCCTATTTAAAAATACTTACCCCGTTACTGACAGGGTAGAATTTGCGATGGAAAAAGTATCGAAAACAAGAAAATCTCACCGATTATAGGGGTATGTAATATGTCAGTTATCATATTTTAATGCCCCAAATACAAAAATAACACTTATTTTCTTAAAATATTTTTTTTTTTTTTTTTCGACAGTTTGATATCTGGAGTTCAGTAGCTTTAATGCTAGAAGAAAAGTTATCAACAATCATTTTGTTCACGAAAGCAAAATTTACACCCAATAAACCATTTTAACAATTGGATGTTATTATATTTGCTATTTTACAATCTCTTGGACATTCAAATTCCACAACATTAAAACTGTTTTCTTTAATTCTTGAACAAAAATTAAAAAATTAAACTAAAATAAAAAACATTGCTTCTTCATTATTGTTGTTATCTTTAAATCTTAACCCTTTCCCACATACAGACGCCTTCTGATGCCACTATGCAGGTGACTTTTATAAACATAATGGCAAAAAGAGAAATTGATCATGATGAGCAATTTCTTCTTTTGCCACAATGTTTTCAGCCCAATTTCATAATTTTTAAGATGTTACAATAAATTCCTCAGATGACTTAAACATAATCAGGCAAGCTTTTTTTGAACTGTGCGACTCCAATGATGCAGTAGTTTTGAGTTATTTCATGAACCTGTATGACTCCATTGATAAAGTAATTTCGAATTATTTCATGAACATGTGCGACTCCAATGATGCAGTAACTTTGTGAGTTATTTGTGAGTTATTCCATGAACCTGCGCGAGTCCAAAGATACAGTAGTATTGAGTTATTTTTAGAACCTGTGCGACTTCAATGATGCAGTAATTTTGTGTTATTTCATGAACCTGTGCGACTTCAAAGATGCAGTAATTTTGATTTTTTTTCATGAACCTGTACGACTCCAATGATGCAGTCATTTCAAGTTATTCCATGAACCTGTGCGACTCCATTGATGCAGTAATTTTGAGTTATTTCATGAACCTGCGTGACTCCAAAGATGCAGTAATTTTGAGTTATTCCATGAACCTGCGCGACTCCAAAGATACAGTAATATTGAGTTATTTTTAGAACCTGTGCAACTTCAAAGATGCAGTGATTTTGAGTTATTTCATGAACCTGTACGACTCCAAAGATACAGTAATATTGAGTTATTTTTAGAACCTGTGCAACTTCAAAGATGCAGTAATTTTGAGTTATTTCATGAACCTGAACGACTCCATTGATAATGTCATTTGGAGTTATTTCATGAACCTGTGCGACTTCAAAGATGCAGTAATTTTGAGTTATTCCATGAACCTGTGCAACCCCAAAGATGCAGTAATTTTGAGTTATTTCATGAGCCTGCATGACTCCATTGATACACTTATTTTGAGTTATTTCATGAACCTGCGTGACTCCAATGATGCAGTAATTTTGAGTTATTCCATGAACATGTGCGACTCCAAAGATAAAGTAACATCAAGTTATTTTTAGAACCTGTGCAACTTCAAAGATGCAGTAATTTCGAGTTATTCCATGAACCTGCGCGACTCCAAAGATACAGTAATATTGAGTTATTTTTAGAACATGTGCAACTTCAAAGATGCAGTAATTTTGAGTTATTTCATGAACCTATACAGCTCCAATGATAAAGTAATTTTTGAGTTATTTCATGAACCTATACAACTTCAAAGATGCAGTAATTTTGAGTTATTTCATGAACCTATACAACTCCAATGATGCAGTAATTTGAGTTATTTCATGAACCTGCATGACTCCATTGATAATGTTATTTTGAGTTATTTCATGAGCCTGCATGACTCTAAATATGTTGTAATTTTGAGTTATTCCATGAACCCGTGTGACTCCAATGGTGCAGTAACTTTGAGTTATTTCATGAACCTATACAACTCCAAAGATGCAGTAATTTTGAGTTATTTCATGAGCCTGCATGTCTCCATTGATACACTTATTTTGAGTTATTTCATGAACCTGCACAACTTCAAAGATGTAGTAATTTTGAGTTATTTCATGAACCTATGCGACTCCAAAGATACAGTAATATTGAGTTATTTTTAGAACCTGTGCAACTTCAAAGATGCAGTAATTTTTAGTTATTTCATGAACCTATACAACTCCAATGATGCAGTACTTTTTTGAGTTATTTCATGAACCTATACAACTTCAAAGATGCAGTAATTTTGAGTTACTTCATGAACCTGTATGACTCCATTGATAAAGTAATTTTGAGTTATTTCATGAGCCTGCATGACTCTAAATATGTTGTAATTTTGAGTTATTCCATGAACCCGTGTGACTCCAATGGTGCAGTAACTTTGAGTTATTTCATGAACCTATACAACTCCAAAGATGCAGTAATTTTGAGTTATTTCATGAGCCTGCATGTCTCCATTGATACACTTATTTTGAGTTATTTCATGAACCTGCACAACTTCAAAGATGTAGTAATTTTGAGTTATTTCATGAACCTGCACAACTTCAAAGATGTAGTAATTTTGAGTTATTTCATGAACCTATGCGACTCCAAAGATACAGTAATATTGAGTTATTTTTAGAACCTGTGCAACTTCAAAGATGCAGTAATTTTTAGTTATTTCATGAACCTATACAACTCCAATGATGCAGTACTTTTTTGAGTTATTTCATGAACCTATACAACTTCAAAGATGCAGTAATTTTGAGTTACTTCATGAACCTGTATGACTCCATTGATAAAGTAATTTTGAGTTATTTCATGAACCTATACAACTCCAATGATGCAGTAATTTGAGTTATTTCATGAACCTGCATGACTCCATTGATAATGTTATTTGGAGTTATTTCATGAGCCTGCATGACTCTAAATATGCAGTAATTTTGAGTTATTCCATGAACCTGTGTGACTCCAATGGTGCAGTAACTTTTGAGTTATTTCATGAACCTATACAACTCCAAAGATGCAGTAATTTTTAGTTATTTCATGAGCCTGCATGTCTCCATTGATACACTTATTTTGAGTTATTTCATGAACCTGCGCGACTCCAAAGATACAGTAATTTTGAGTTATTTCATGAATCTGTGCGACTTCAAAGATGTAGTAATTTTTAGTTATTTCATGAACCTATGCGACTCCAAAGATGCAGTAATTTTGAGTTGTTCATGAACCTGTGCCTTAACTATATAACACTGACAACGTTCTCAGTCCTCAAAATAAGTCTTTTGACTCTGGTTAATTGTTTCTTACCAATTAAGTACATGAGTTCACAGTTTGAGTACAGTGAATAGAGAAATAAGTTAGGAGCTTCTCAAACATTTAACTGTCTCGTTAACTTCTTATGATTTTTTAATTTCCTTTTACATTTATTAGAAATCATCTGATTATAAAATTGTAAGACATTGAAAACTCAACTTTTCAATGATATTTCAGTCAATTTGCTTATTTCTGTTTCCTAGATTCATCACACCAGTACCCCATACCAAGTTCTTCCTAAGCACTTGGCTACTTTTTCACTATATAGCCAATTGGTTGAACAAGAATAAAATGCTAGTCACAATGAATTTTGTCAATCATCAGAAAGATTGATTGATTGGTGTTTTAAGCAAGTCTCAACATTTTTCAGTTATATCACAATGTTTCCGGGTTAAGTTACCAGTACTACTTGTCCATTTATACAGACATCAGCCAGTCAGTCGTAATGCTAACCCTGAAACCCTCAGCGCCAAGGAGGGCAGCCATTAACAGAGATACCACTTTCTTTTACAACATGCTTTCATAAACAAGAGGCCCAAGAGGGCCAGTATTGCTCCACTGCCATTAGGCAACAAAAGGCCCAAGAGATACCACTTTCTTTTAGAACATGCTTTCATAAACAAGAGGCCCAAGAGGGCCAGTATCACTCCACTGCCATTAGGCAAAAATTAAATCTCCAAACAGCCCCGCCCCCTAGTGGCCATGTTTTTCGACCAATCAACATGGTTTAAAGGAATCTGTTAGAGGGTATCCCAAGGAACATTTCTACAAAATTATTTGAAAATTGGCCAAACACTTTTGGAGGAGAACATTTTTTAAGTTTTCACTATAGCCATATAAGGCAAGATAGCCCCGCCCCCTGGCAGCCATGTTTTTTGACCAATCAACATGGCTTGAAGAAATCTGTTAGAGGGTATCCCAAGGAACATTTCTACAAAATTATTTGAAAATTAGCCAAACACTTTTGGAGAAGAAGATTTTTTAAGTTTTCACGATAGCCATATATGGCAAAATAGCCCCGCCCCCTGGCAGCCATGTTTTTCGACCAATCAACATGGCTTGAATGAATCTGATAGAGCTAAGAGGGTCACCCAAGGAACATTTTTGCAAAATTATTTGAAAATTGGCCTCACACTTTTGGAGGAGAAGACCTTTTTCACTATAGCCATATAAGGCAAAATAGCCCCGCCCCCTGGCGACCATGTTTTTCGACAAATCAACATTGCTTGAAGGAATCTAATAGAGGGTCATTCGACGAACATTTCTACAAAATTAATTGAAAATCTATTTGCCATGGAAACCAGAATTGTGCATGGATTGAAGAAATTTGAAGGAATTTTGGAGCGGACATTGAGAGGATGCTTTCTATGAAGTTTCATCCTAATTGGCCAAATGGTTAGGGAGGAGAAGTCGTTTGAAGAATAAAATTAACGTGCACACGCACGGCGGACAATTCGCCATGACATAAGCTGGACTGTCTTTCAGCCAGTGGAGCTAAAAATGAATAGACACCAATAACATTTCAAATTAGGTGATTGGTTTGTTTGTTTGTAATTTATGAAGTTGTTGCCATGATCCAAGTTCCATAAGAGTTACCCGTTACATTTTGTATTTTTGACTGCTGTCTGCATTGAAAATATCTCAGACAGGAACTGTAACATTATGGAACAATGACTATACTACAGAGTTGAAAACATTGAGGGATGAATTCTCCATTTTATCACAATCAGAGAACTAGATAAGGAATAGTAAACAAGTCTTGTTTCTTTTGTTTTATTGGGGTTTTAAAACTTTTATGTAATTTTCAACATTATTTCAGTTATATCATGGCAACAATTCACTTTTGCATGATCCCTGGGTAAACAAACCAGTACTAGGCTAGGAAATGTGCCTTGCAAAAGGGCACTCCGGCGACGGTCATACTGGGGATCAAACCCCGACGCTAACCTCTTGACCACGGCGGATTCCAGGTCTTGTTTCCATGATATCTCTGTTAGCACTCATTAAAACCTAGTATGTTGATGGTACTCAAAAGAATCATCTCTCTGAGTCTGCTGCAGATGTGTAAGAATTTTTCTGCATGTAGAAACAAGAGGGCCATATGAGGCCTTTGATTGCTCACCTGAGAATGGGCTAATTTAAGACTTAACTCTTTGCCCGTTTTCAAATCCCCAATGCTAACCACTCGACCACGGCAAATTTAAGTTCTTGTTTCCATGATATCTCAGTTAGCACTCATTAAAACCTAGTATGTTGATGGTACTCAAAAGAATCATCTCTCTGAGTCTGCTGCAGATGTGTATGAATTTTTCTGCATGTAGAAAATGGTTAACATGAGGGTTATTGACATAAAAGTAGAAGGGCTTAACTGCTAGATTTTTGTCAAAACGAGAAAACCAACAGTGTGGATTCTGCGTAAAGTATTGACCCGGATCAGCCTAAGCATACCGTGCAAGCTAACCAGGACAGATACTTTTCACCTTCTCTGGATTTTCTGTTTCAGGAATCATTACTCTAAACCTGTATCCCCCTGAGATGGAAAATGTCTGCCCGTAGGCTGATCTGGGTCGATACATTACGCAGAGTCCATATTTTTTTTTTTTTTGTGGAACAGCTCATATCATCTAGGTACAAAGAAGATAAAGGTGAGACTGTCCCTACGCATAGTCTCATATTCATGAAGCTTAACTAATTTGCAAGCACAATAAAGATACATCTTATTTCTTTTTGTTATGGCGATTCCTTATATGTTTCTTCAAGTAGCCTCCATTTATACATTGATAACTGCAAACTGAACACTCTGTCCAAGTTCCTGATAAGGAATGTGTCGGCCCGATCTGGGTCTGAATATATCTGATCTGGGTCGATACATTACGCAGAATCCATAATGTTGGTTTTCTCGTGGATCGGCTCATATTATCTAGGTCCAAAGAAGATAAAGGCTGACAGTGAAAGGTCAGGTGAGACTGTCCCTACACATACTCATATTTATGAAGCTGAACAAATTTGCAAACACAATTAAGATACATCTTATTTCTTATCCACCTTTGAATGGCGATTCCGGATATGTTTCTTCAAGTTGCCTCCATTTATACATTTATAGCTACAAACTGAACACTCGTACGGTTTCTCACCGGTATGGGTTCTAACATGATTATCTAAGGTTTGTTTTGTGTAGAACCCTTTACCACATTCTTTACAAAACAGTGATCTTTCATTCCTGTGTCTTTTCACATGTAAATTTAAATCAGTCTGCAAAAAGAAGGCTTTACCACAGTAGCTACAGACTTTGTCTTTGTTGTTGGTGTGTCTTTTCATATGCCGGTTTAATGTTCCTTTCTGTTTAAAGTAGGTGTCACAATGTTCACATTTGTAGGTGTACTCTGCATTATGCACATCCTTTATATGGCTGTAAAGTCCTTTAGAGAATTTAAAGGATGACCCACACTTATCACAGACGCAGCGTTTCGGAACGGGTAGATGATTTGTTTTTTCATGATTCACACGTCCGGCTGCTGTAAAAAACAAATAAACTGTATAATAGTATGCATTAACCCTTTCCCACCTGCAGACACATTTTGACGCAATAGCAGCAGACTTTTCAGGTTTATGTCACTATGTTTCAAAGTCGTCTGCTTCAGATTTGTTGTATACATGTGGGAAAAGGTTAACCCTTTACCAACTGTAGATGCATTTAAACGCATCTGCAGCAGACGACTTTTGAAAACATTTTGGCAAATGGAGAAATTGCTCATCATATGAGGATTTACTCCATTTTACACAATGTTTTCAACTGTGTTCAATAATTACACTTTGTGGAGATTTTCCAATTTCTTATGCAGACATTTTGAAAGATGTCTGCTGTGGAATTGATGTATGTGGGAAAGTGTTTACACTTCCCGTATGCAGGTAACTTTAATAAATCAATATCATGGCAAAAGCACAAACTGCTCAGGAATGTCCCTGTTCATCACCTAGTAAGAATCATACCTAGATGCATCTGCAGAATATTAATGCTCTCAAAAAGAATATTTCTACTAGAAGGTACTTTGATTGAAATGTTCTTAAATTTCAAAGCTGTTCCGAAAAATGTGTTGGGGTTTTATGTTGTTTTCAACTTTATTTTAGTTATATCACGGCAACAGTTCACTTATTCATGATCCCTAGGTAAACAAACTAGTACTAGGCTAGGAAATGTGCCTTGCCCATGGGCACTCCACCATGACCACAGCGACTGAGAAATCCAACCCGGGACGCCCGCTATCCGCTAGGCCACAGCGAATTCCTAAAAGAAGCTATCCAACAACACAATTCTTTTAGTTTAGCACCATGCATTTCTTCATACAACAATTTTTTTTTAACAATCAACATGGCTTAAAGGAATCTAGGAGAAGTACCACCAATGAACATTTGAAATTTTCTACAAATTTTGTTGAAATTAGGCCAAACAGTTTCAGATTGTTAAAGTTATCACTATAGCCATATAAGTAACAAGAGCGCCAAATGTCACAAAATACGCCCGTCCTGTTTTTTTGAGACCAAGTATAGTGGTAATTGGTTGTACGTCAGCCAAACTTAGAGAGCGGCACTGTTAGTACAGTTTTGGCCATTTCGACGGACATAATTGTGTAGTGACTAAGATAATGTTGTAAGTTATCAAATGTGACCAAGATATTCTGCCCATCAACATATTGTCTAAATTTGGTGATGATCGGATAAAGGCTTTACAAGTTATTTAGCTGACAAGACCAATTTTAGGTAATTTCTATAATTAAAGGGCAATAACTCTCTATCAACTAGAGCAATATGGCTAGTTATCCAACTTGTCCAAGATATTATGCCAATACACATTCTGACCAAATTTGGTGATAATTGGAAAAAACCTCCTAAAGTTATTGAGCTGACAACGGAGACCAATTTTAGGTAATTTCTATAATTAAAGAGGGATAACTCTCGATTGACAAGCGATATGGCTAGTTATCGAACTTGTCCGAGATATTACGCCAATACACATTCTGATCAAATTTTGTAATGATAGGACAAAGGCTTCTAAAGTTATTGAGCTGACAAGACCAATTTTAGGTAATTTCTATAATTAAAGGGCGATAACTCTTGATTGACTTAAGTGATATAACTAGTTATCGAACTTGTCCGAGATATTATGCCAATACACATTCTGATTAAATTTGGTGATGATTGGACAAAGGCTTCTTAAGTTATTGAGCTGACAAGACCAATTTTGGGTAATTTCTATAATAAAAGGGCAATAACTCTTGATTGACTAAAGCGATATGGCTAGTTATCGAACTTGTCCGAGATATTAGCCTAATACACATTCTGACAAAATTTGGTGATCATTTGACAAAGGCTTCTAAAGTTATTGAGCTGACAAGACCAATTTTGGGTAATTTCTATAATTAAAGGGCGATAACTCTTGATTGACTAAAGCGATATGGCTAGTTATCGAACTTGTCCAAGATATTATCCCAATACACATTCTGACTAAATTTGGTGATGATTGGACAAAGGCTTCTAAAGTTATTGAGCTGACAACATACTGGACGCCGCCCGCCCGTACGCCACAGGTGAAACTATAATACGATCCGTTTTTTCAAAACGGGTGTATAAAAACCAGCCAACCACCTGGCAGAAATGATTTTGAACACTGAAATGGATTAAAGGAATCGGATAGAGGATCACCACATGAACCTTTCTTAACCCTTTCCCACTTATAGACTCTTTCTGATGCCTCTGCAGCAGACGACTTTTGAAAACATTGTGACAAAAGGAAAAATTACTCAAAACAAGCAATTTCTTCTTTTGTCACAATGTTTCAATTTTTTTCAGTAAGAATGCCTACAATAACAGAAATTTTCATCTGCTGCAATTTTGTTGTATGTGGGAAAGGGTTAAGTTTCTATAAATTATTTTAAAATTTGACAACCAGTTTTGTTGAGTGTGAAGTTAGCCGGAGTAGACGGAACTGTATCAACCAGCCGGAACTCTGGCAACACTGGCTGTATTAACCAACCGGAACAGAGGGAACTCCAGTTACACCAGCTGTATTAACCAGCCGGAACTCAAGCTTCTACAGGTGTATTAAGGCTGCATTTCACCAAGGATTGATTTTTCCAATCGGCCCGATATGGACCAGATTGTCCACAATGAATCAATTGTTTTGATCGGCCCGATTGTCGTCCTGAATCGCCTCCAATCGTTCCCTTTTTTGATCAGCACAGAGGTTGGCTTCTTGCGGGGGGTGATCGGGCACTTACGGGGCACATGCGGGTCGGTCATCTGAGGATCTGGTGAGGGTCGGGTGCTTACACTTTGCCGACACTACGCGAAACTCTCGGTAGAGAGCGGCAGAGGCTATATGAAAGCTCCAGAGGGCAGGCGAGACAAGAGGACCTTCAGGGGACCCTCGGATGACCAAGACGACTACAGGCCGACGGTTTTTGATCAGCTACTGTTTTTAACAAGAGGGCCAAGATGGCCCTAAATCGATCACCTGTTAGTTAATTAGAAGCAAATATTTAACTGCAAATATCTGTGAAAATTTGATCAGGAGTTCAAATGAAACTGCAAGGAGTGGACACTCAGTTAAAGAAATAGTTTATCAGTAAAAGCCATTTTTATCTTGAAATCTAACAAGAGCTTTCTCAATTTCTGATGCTGCAGCAACAAAGGTTCTACACAGAATGCAAGTATTTGAACAATTTTGAAAGAGGACCATCAAAGGAACATTCCTGTGAAGTAAGGTTGAACTTGGTCAAGTGGAATGGTAGGAGTTGTCATTTGTAGCAAAAAGTTCAATTTACCCCTTATGTGATGACGCGAGGTTGCTATGATTTTGTAACTAATCAAAACAGATTGAACAAATTAAATGTAGAGGATCACTGAAGTAGGATTTATATTCAATTTCCTTAATATCAGACAAGAACTTAAAAAAATGGAATTTCCAAATTTTGTCATTTTGCCCCTTTTCTGATGCCTCCTGACTGCCATGTTTTTCAACCAAACAGTATGCCTTGAACAATCTTTGTAGAGGCTCACCTAAGGAACATTTCTACCAAACTATAATGGAATCAGACATGCAGATTCAAAGAAGAAGATTTTTAAAACTTGGACATTTTGCCCCCTTTCTGATGCTGCAGCAACCCTGACGGCCATGTTTTTCAACAGATCAGACATATTTGAACAATCTTGGTAGAGGGTGCCCCAAAGAACATTTGTGAAAAATTATTTTCAAATCAGGCTAATTCTTTTGGACGAGAAGATTTTTTAAGTTTTAACAATACACACATATATAAGGAAAACAAGCTTAGCCCCCTGGCAGCCATGTTTTTTCAACGGATCGGAAATATTTGAACAATCTTGGTAAATGGTGCCCCAATGAACATTTGTGCAAAATAATTTTCAAATCGGGCCAGTAGTTTTGGACAAGAAGGTTTTTAAAGTTTTAACAATGCACATATAAGGAAAACAGGCTCCACCCCCTGGCGGCCATGTTTTTCAACGGATCGGAAATATTTGAACAATCTTGATAAAGGGTTCCCAAAGGAACATTTGTGCAAAATAATTTTCAAATTGGGCTTATACTTTTGGACAAGAAGATTTTCAAAGTTTTAACAATGCACATATAAGGAGAACAAGCTCTACCCCCTGGTGGCCATGTTTTTCAACTGATCAGAAATATTTGAACAATCTTGGAGTGCCCCAAGGAATATTTGTGGAAAATAATTGTCAAATCAAGCCAGTACTTTTGGACAAGAAGATTTTTAAAGTTTTAACAATGCATATATAAGGAAAACAAGATCCGCCCCCTGGCGGCCATGTTTTTCAACCGATCGGAAATATTTGAACAATCTTGGTAAAGGGTGCCCAAAGGAACATTTGTGCAAAATAATTTTCAAATCGGGCCAGTACTTTTGGACAAGAAGATTTTTAAAGTTTTAACAATGGACGTATAAGGAAAACAAGCTTCGCCCCCTGGCGGCCATGTTTTTCAACGGATCAGAAATATTTGAACAATCTTGGTAAAGGGTGCCCCAAGGAACATTTGTGCAAAATAATTTTCAAATTGGGCCAGTGCTTTTGGACAAGAAGATTTTTAAAATTTTAACAATGCACATATAAGGAAAACAGGTTCGACCCCCTGGCGGCCATGTTTTTTCAACCGATCGGAAATATTTGAACAATCTTGGTAAAGGGTGCCCCAATGAACATTTGTGGAAAATAATTTTCAAATTTGGCCAGTACTTTTGGACAAGAAGATTTTTTAAGTTTTAACAATGCACATATAAGGAAAACAAGCTCCGCACCCTGGCGGCCATGTTTTTCAACAGATCGGAAATATTTGAACAATCTTGGTAAAGGGTGCCCCTAGGAACATTTGTGCAAAATAATTTTCAAATCGGGCCAGTACTTTTTGACAAGAAGATTTTTAAATTTTAACAATGCACATATAAGGAAAACAGGTTCCGCCCCCTGGCGGCCATGTTTTTCAACCGATCGGAAATATTTGAACAATCTTGGTAAAGGGTGCCCCAATGTACATTTGTGCAAAATAATTTTCAAATCGGGCCAGTACTTTTGGACAAGAAGATTTTTAAAGTTTTAACAATGCACATATAAGGAAAATAAGCTCCGCCCCCTGGCGGCCATGTTTTTCAACGGATCGGAAATATTTGAACAATCTTGGTAGAGGGTACCCCAAGGAACATTTGTGCAATTTTTTAAAATCGGGCCAGTAATTTTAGACAAGAAGATTTTTTAAGATTTGGCAATTTTCCCCTTTTCTGTTGCCGCAGCAACCAAAGTTCTCGATGGAATTTAAATCTTTGAACAATTTTGAAAGAAGTTCACCAAAGAAACATTCCTGTGAAGTTTGGTTCAAATTGGTCAAGTGGTTAAGGAGGAGATGATCTAAATGTCTAAATGTTAACGCCGGACGGACAAAAAGTGATTAGAATAGCTCACCTTGAGCTCTAGGTGATCTAAAAACAGTAGCCGATCACTTTTTCTGTACCTGACCCTTGGAGGACTGAGGCAATCGCGCAAAAAAGGCTGCCAATCAAACAAAAAAAGGATTGTGTACTATCGGGACCAAAACAATCCTTGGTGAAATGGCCACTTTAATCAGCCAGAACTGTGGCTACACCGGCTGTATTAACCAGCCGAAAAAGGCGGAACTCCGGCTACTCAGACTGTATTAAACAGCCGGTACTCTGGCTACTCAGACTGTATTAAACAGCCAGTACTCTGGCTACTCAGACTGTATTAAACAGCCGGTACTCTGGCTACTCAGACTGTATTAAACAGCCGGTAATCTGGCTACTCAGTCTGTATTAACAAGCCGGAACAGGGGGAACTCCGGCTACTCAGACTGTATTAAACAGCCGGTACTCTGGCTACTCAGACTGTATTAAACAGCCAGTACTCTGGCTACTCAGACTGTATTAAACAGCCGGTACTCTGGCTACTCAGACTGTATTAAACAGCCGGTAATCTAGCTACTCAGTCTGTATTAACAAGCCGGAACAGGCGGAACTCCAGCTACTCAGACTGGCTTAATTAACCGGCCAGAACAACTGAATTTCCGGCTGTATCAACCAGCCAGAAGAGGCGGAACTCCAGTTACACCGGCTGTATTAACCAGCCTCGCTGCCTGAACAGCCGGAACTTGGCTTCTCCGGCTGTATTGCAGCTTGGTTGTATGTGGGAAATGTTAAAATCTGTTTCAGTAGCTCCAAGCTCTTAAACTTGCACTTCAGAGAAAAAATAACTCTTTATTACAGCATTTCTCTGCAGAGGATGCATGTATTTGTATTGCACTTATACACCAAGTGACTTAACACTTTCCCACATGTAGACATATTCCGACGCCTCTGCAGCAGCTGACATTTGAAAACATTGTGGCAAAAGGAGAAATTTCTCAATATTTTGCCACAATGTTTTCAATTTTATGCAATGAATTTTCTTTCATTTCATTTCTATATTTTGTCCAAATGTTTTCAAAGTCGTCTGCTGCAGAACTGTTGTATGTTGGAAAGCGTTAAATACAGAGCAATCTCTTTAAATACAATTGTTTTTTTCCTTTAGGAGTTCAAGTGATATTAACTATTAACATGTTTTTCAAATGGTTGCTTAACATGGCTCCTAATCATTTATCCCGTTTCAACTTACATACAATTTTTGAAAACATGACAGAAGGAGAAATAGCTCAAAAACCACATATAGACATTTTCTGACGCCGCTACTGCAGCCGTCCTTTGAAAACATTGTGACAAAAGAAGAAATTTCTTAAATCGAGCAATTTCTCCTTGGCACAATGTTTCAAACTCAAGTTTTGCCTAGATGTTTTTAAAGTCGTCTGCTGCAGATTTGTTGTATGAGGGAAAGGGTTATACCTGATGTAAATCCAACAGGACAGTATCTGCAGACAAACGGTCTTTCCCCTGAATGGTGCCTCATATGATCCCTTAGCGTGTTTGCTCGAAGGAACGATTTACCACACAACTCACAAACATGGGCTCTTTCCTTCCTGTGCTTCAGTAGATGTATTGTGTACTCAGTGAGCCGGGAACCCCTAAAAGATTTCCCACAATGTCGACATGTCAAGAATTCTCCCGTTTTCTGCATCATACCAGGCTGACATACCTGAGATAACTTGTGACGCAGTAATGAAGATATCTGTCGAAAACCTGCGGGACAATTCTTACATTTATATAGGCGGCTTCCAACCCTTTGAAATAGATTTTTGAGACAGATATCAGCATGAGCTTCAAATGAAACGGAGTCATTGAATTCCTTATTACACATACAACAAATGTTCTTGATCACACCGTCCACTTCACTGGTTATTTCAAGTGACTTTTTATAAATCTTTTCAGACTCTGGTGTTGGTAAGCCAACAGGTATTTCACAGTTTATGGCTTTCATTTGATTCCTGCTTTTCGGTGATTTTTTCTTTGTTATCTTATCAGTTTCTTTCTTGGATGCGACAGCTACAATATCCTGTTCTTTTTCTTGTCCTTGAACAATAACATTTGCACATGTTTGTGTTGGCTCATCTGTCAGCAGAGATTTTCCTTTGACAAAAATTGTGTTTGATTCGTTATTTTGAAAATACTTCAAATCTAGAGGAAGTTTATACACAATATCATTATCGATTGTAATGTCATTGTCTACCTGACTCAGAGTGTTTGTTTTAAGAGGGGCGTCTTTCACTCTTATACCATCTGTTAAAGTGTTTGGAACAACGCCTTTCTTTACAGCCATATAAACTGGTCTACCATCTAGAAAATTGGTGGATTCTTCCTTTACAACTTCCTTATTCTCTACACCATATCCATTGTTCATTACATCAACATAAACAGAACTACCATCTTCAAGTTCAGCTGAAGATTCAGATGGAATTACTACTTCCTCGTTAACAACTGCACCATTCTCTTCACCAAATTGGTTTTCTTGGAGTGAACTTACACAATAACTGTTACCATCTTCAACCAAATATGTTACTTTAACACCCTCTTCAACACTGAGAGAATCACTTGATTTAGCATCACCCGATTCTTGTTGGTTAATGCAATACTGTGTTAAACTACCATTAGAGTTGGACTCTGATCTGACAGGGTTTGCGTGATATGCTGAGTGATCATTCTGATTGTCTACACTATTAGTTTCAGATGTTATTATTTGTGAGGTGTCCTGTGGGCTGGTTGAGGTCTCAGCTGTTGATATCTGTGAGGTGTCCTGTGGGCTGGTTGAGGTCTCAGCTGAGGCAATTTCAATGGTACTTTCAGGGGATGTAAACAGGCCAACATCTTCATCATCTGGAAAAACAAATAAGAGCTGTCTAAGAAAAGAATGGTCGACTGTTTAAAGTTCTTCAAATATAAGTATAATCAACTATTAATGCAAATTATAGGGTATACAGTCATGTAGATGGCAGGTCAACATCAATGATAGGAATAAGTTTTATCTTGTTGAAAGCTTAAACCATCATTGTTTTCTGGTTGATTGATTGATTGATTGAATGTGAGTTAACACCTTTTCAACAATTTTTTGGTCATATCACGGGGGCCAGATCACCTACTCATGTGTTTCCTAGCTTTCTCACACCAGTTATCCACACAACATAGTTTCCAAGCAACTAAGTGCTTTTCCAAATAGACTGTTAGCCCATTGGGGAAATAAGAATGACGCTTGTCACAGTGAATTTTGTCAAAGGTCAAAAAATGTTGGCCGAGCTGGGATTCGAAATCACAACCCCCGGATTGACAGCCTGCAATGTATGATACCAACAGAGCTACCATTGTTTTTTTTAGTGATAAAGATATATAACAATGAAAGACAACAAACATTCTTCTTCAAAGTTTGTGACAAGTTCCTTGCAAATACTGGTTCCCATATCGATAAACATGTATTACATTTCTATAATATGATGGTATAAGTACATGTATTTGACATTTTATCAAAGTAAGAGCTGTAACTACAAAGATTCAAGTTTAAAACACAACTTTCCCTAAATGTTCAACCTTACAACAGCCTTAGTGTATGAACCAGAGCTACCTAGACTTTAGAAATATTGCATTCCCTACATATACATTGCCTGTCTATAATACTGTTTCTTTTCACTATGCAAAGTTTCAGCAAGATTGGAGTTCAAAAGATAAAATTTTAAAACACAACGTTCCCTAAAATTATTAGATTGTGACAGTCCAAGAAGCTCTGACAAACAGTGTTCATTAACCCTTTCCCACATACAACAAATCTGCAGTAGATGACGACAAAAACCTGAAAAATCTCAATAAAAGATAGCTTAATTGTTATAAACAAAGTTGCAAACATTGTGGCCAAAGGAAAATAGGTCATCATGAGCAATTTCACCTTTGGCAACACTGTTGCTTAAGATAACGTTGTAAGTTATCAAACCCAATCAAGATATTCTGCCCATCAACATATTGTCTAAATTTGGTGATGAACGGATAAAGGATTTACAAGTTATTTAACTGACAAGACCAGTTTTAGGCAATTTCTATAATTAAAAGGCAATAACTCTCTATCGACTGGAGCAATATAGCTAGTTATCAAACTTGTCCGAGATATTACGCCAATACACATTCTGACCAAATTTGGTGATAATTGGACTACAAAGGCTCCTAAAGTTATTGAGCTGACAAGACCAATTTTAGGTTATTTCTATAATTAAAGAGCGATAACTCTCGATTGACTATTTAAAGTGATATGGCTAGTTATCGAACTTGTCCAAGATATTATGCCAGTACACATTCTGACCAAATTTAGTGATGATTGGACAAAGGCTTCTAAAGTTATAGAGCTGACAAGACCAATTTAGGTAATTTCTATAATTAAAGAGCGATAACTCTCAATTGACTAAAGCGATAAAGCTAGTTATTGAGCTTGTTCGAGATATTATGCCAATACACATTCTGACTAAATTTGGTGATGATTGGACAAAGGCTTCTAGTTATTGAGCTGACAAGACCAATTTTAGGTAATTTCTATAATTAAAGGGCAATTATGAATAGCTCTCAATTGACTAAAGCGATATGGCTACGTAGTTATCGAACTTGTCCGAAATCTTATGCAAATACACAGTCTGACTAAATTTGGAGATGATTGGACAAAGACTTCTAAGGTTATTAGGCTGACAAGACCAATTTTAAGTAATAACTATAATTAAAGGTCGATAACTCTCGATTGACCAAAGCGATATGGCTAGTTATCAAACTTTCCCAAGATATTATGCCAATACACATTCTGACCAAATTTTGTGGTGATTAGACAAAGGCTTCTAAAGTTATTGAGCTGACAAGACCAATTTTAGGTAATTTCTACAATTAAAGGGCGATAACTCTCAATTGACTGAAGCGATATGGCTAGTTATCGAACTTGTCCGAGATATTATGCCAAGACACATTCTGAACAAATTTGGTGATGATTGGACAAAGGCTTCTCAAGTTATTCAGCTGAAAACATACTGGATGCCGCCCGCCGCAGGTAAAACTATAATACGTTCCATATTTTCAAAACGCCCATAAAAAGGGGCATAAATCTACAAATATGGTTGACAGAGTTATGTCACTTGTTGCAGTTGTCGATCTTGTCATAAGAAACAAGTATGCCAAGTGTGAAGTAAATATGTTTGATGGTATAGAAGATATTAGTATTTGTATAACTTGAACCAATGCAGACACCGACGCAAGTGCAATAGCCTCCTTCTTCTTCGAATAGTGGAGAAAAAAGGAATTGACTTGATTATTCCCAAGGCAACAAGTAATCTTTAAACAGCATATCCATTGACTAAATTGACTTTAAGCCATTTTCAACAGGTTTTTAGTTGTATCACGTTACCAGTCCACCTAACCACATTTCCTAGTTTTCTCAACCAGTACTCCACACAATATTTTTCCAAGGCAACTGGCTACATTCCCACAGACTATTTTTGCGTCCATTGGTGGAAGATATATATATGACACTATTTATAAAAATATTTTGCAACTGTAGAAAAGAATGAATGGAAAGGAGCGGGAGCTGAATTGCTAACCCAAAGCAAAGTTTAGACAAGAGCACCGCGTACGGCACAGACGCTCGACTGATAGGGAGAAAAAAAAAAATGAGCTAAACAAAAAACCTTAACCGGACGACCACGCCGCCGCCGACGACCATGCCAGGGTCATGACAATAGCTCTCATTTTTTCAAAAGTCAAGCTAATAAGGGGTGAATTCCATATTTTGCAAAAGCAGCAGACGACTTTTGGCCACAATGTTTTCAACTTTATTTTACAATTAAGCTATCTTTTATGGAGATTTTTCAGGTTTTTGTCACTATGTTTTCAAAGTCGTCTGCTGCATGTGGGAAAGGGTTACCTTTCCCACAAGTAGAAACATTCTGACATATTTGCAGCATAGGAGTTTTGAAAACATTATGTCAAAAGAAGAACATACTCAGGATGAGCAATTTCTCATTTTGTCACATTGTATTCAACTCTATTAAATAAATATAACATTATGTTCCTTTATAATTAGTGATTTCTTTTTATATTTTGCCTAGTCATTTAATGATTTTAAAGTCGTCTGCTGCAGATTTGTTGTATGATGGAAAGGGTTAAATCCTTATTAGTTCTCAAAACCCTATATATTGTGGGTCCTCACAAGAACTAGCTCAGTGAGACAAATCTTGTATATATTCATTTCATAGGGTTAGATTAAGTCATAAGAAAGATAGTGAGGAATATGTTTAACCTTTTCTCACATACAGCAAACCTGCAGTCGACGACTGAAAACATACCCAAACAAATTTGGTAACCCCCTTTAAATGAATGAAAGTAATTGAATAGAGTTGAAAACATGGTGACAAAAGTAGAAATTGCTCGTTTTGAGAAATTTCTTCTTTTGTTGACATGTTTTCAAAATGCTGTCTGCTGCAGAGGCGTCGGAAAGCGTCTATATGAGGGAAAGAGTTAATCTACTTATGTAGGGCCGGCTCTAGCTAGACTAGGGCTTTGTTTTTAATCATCTTACTTTGAAATTTTATGTAGGGCCATCCTTTGTCATGAAACAAATGCATGATAGCCAGCTCCTCGTCCAAGTTTACCCAGAGGGTGATTTGGTACTTTCTGCTCCCCATAGCAGATCACAGGCAATCGATCAACTGTAAATACAAAGTAGAAAAAATATTACTTCATTAAATCGTTCCCATAGCCTAGTGGCTCATGCATATATAGCTGGTTACACAATATTGCTCTCAGATGCTATATAAGCAGACAATTTAATCCTTTCCCACATGCAGCAAATATGAAGCAGGTGACTTTGAAGAAATCTAGACAAACATGTGGAAAATCTTTATAATTGAAAGTGTAATTATTGAATCTAGTTGAAAACATTGTGGCAAAGGAAATTGAATTTCTCCTTTTGTAACAGTGTTTTCAAAAGTTGTCTGCTGCAAATGTTTCTGCAAGTGTATAAGGTCAGGGGTTAATCCATCATATTTAACCCTTTACCACATATAGACTCTTTCAGAGGCCTCTGCAGCATACAACTTTTTAAAACACTGTGGTATAGATGAAATTGCTCATGATGAGCAATATTATGAGCAATTTTACCATTTGCCACAATGTTTTCAACTCTATTTAATAATAAAACTGCAATTAATGGAGATTTTTCACATTTTTAAAAAGATGTTTTCAAAGTTATCTGCTAGAGATTTGTTGAATGTTGGAAAGTGTTAATCAACTTTACTTTATACTCTTTAGTCTAAAGTATCTATCATGTTATTATTTTGTAATGATTGATTTCATAAAACATTATCTGCTGTTATTCTGCACAAAAGGATGCAGTCAACCTAATAGAACAGATACATATCACAGTGGCCAGTTCACATATTCATGTGTTTCATCGCTTTCTCACACCAGTACTCCACACAACAGAATTTCCAAACAACCAGCTGCTTTTCCACATAGACCCTTAGTCTATTGGTGAAAATGAATGCCGCTTGTCACAGTGACTTTTGTCAAATGTAGGAAATAATGTTGGCCGAGCTGGCATTCAAACTCACAACCCCTGGAATGACAGCCGAAGTCGCTCCTGGGGATCCGCCGCTGAAAGATCAAGCAGACACCACTAATTGCTAAATTAGTCACATGACTATGTCACTTACACATCTTGCAATACCCACAAGAATCGTTCTTTGCTTAATCTAAGTTGCCAATCTCTTTATTTATACATACCTCTGTTTAGCTGAACTAAATGGCCATGCTTACCAACCTTTTCTCATTCTCAAGGGGAGTTTCATGATCTCAACCTGGGAGATTGGGGTTTGAAGGGGGAGATTTTCAGTGCGATGAATTTAATTAACAGTAGAAATGTTCACGAAAGAACGGAATTTAGATAACTATACAGGAGACAATACTTTCAATATTTATAGGAAAAGAATAAAATAGACTCATTTTGAGAATGTTTTCTATTTAACAGAATATTTTCAACAGTATGTTAGCATTTAAATATTATTTTGGCATGTTTTCAAATCCATGCATTGATATTAAAAAACCCTTTTAATTGTGGTTATCTAGAAAATCAAGCAAGTTGTCTGTTGTGTCAATGACTTTTCACATTGCATCCAAGAAAGAAAAATCTTAACCACATTTAAATTAGATCTACTTTTGAATGAAATACTGAGTACCAATGGAATCTTTGTTACTCTAATGACACAGGGAGAAATCATTTAGTTGACAGACACACATTGTTTTGAACTTGTTGAAAGAAAGGGCGTTTAATCAGTGACAATTTGTTTAGAAGTGGATTTTACAAAATGGTTGTAGTAATTTTCAGTACATATCTTCATGATTTAAAAATGTTTTGCATGTCCAGGTTCAAATCATCTTCTGCAACTGTGACAGCACCCTGAACTCTTCATTGAGACTGAGCCTGTTAATCCTTTCCCTCATATAGACGCGTTCTGATGCCTCTGCAGCAGACGGCTTTTTGAAAACATAGTGACAAAAGAAGAAATTGCTCAAAACGAGATGTCTCCTTTTGCCACAATGTTTTCCACTTTTAGTCATAGGTTTATATCCATTCAACTATAGAGATTTTCTATTCTTTGACAAAATATGTTTAAAGTCGTCTGCTGCAGAATTGACGTATGTGGGAAAGGGTTAATCCAGGGGTACAGGTTCAAATCCTAGTTGGGGTATTACATTACAAGGGATCTATTTCAGAAGTCTCTGAATGAGCTGTGGCATCATACCTTGTATCTTCCCTGTCTCTTGAGTCTTGAAATGATCTTCACAAGTAAGATATTTTTAAAAAGGGCATATTGGATGTTAGGTTGTTGCGAACATTACAAAGGAAGTTAAATAATCTTCAGGTGCTCTGAATAGTGGAAGAATAAAACAGAAAAAGACAAAATACGAGCAGCATCTTGAAATTTGGTGCCTTACAGACTTACCACTTTGGCATTATTTAAAAGTACATTGCTATACATTGAGTGGGCTGCACTTCAAGTTTTTTTTTTTGAAGATGCATTTACATCTGTATCCCATATAGGCGGACAGAAATCGGCTGTTTTTTACCCGAAAATATCTAGGCCGTTTCGAGTCCAAATAATTTAGACTTTCGAATGCTCATTTTATCATCTGTCATTTATTGGTCAACCAAAAGCAGCAGGATAATAACAAAATGGAAAATTAGCATACGCGATGTCTTTTTTTTTAGGACTAGGCTGTACCCTAAAATTAATCAGCTGTTTAGTACAGTACCCGAAAATAAATCAATTGTTCATTTGTGGGTCTCTAAACAGCTGATTAATTTTCGGGTACAAAACAGCCAAACGTTTTCCGTGTACAAAACGGCCTATTTGTTCCGTGTACAAAACGGCCTATTTGTTCCGTGTACAAAACGGCCTATTTGTTTCGGTTACGACACGGACAAGTTAAGAAACGACTCTCCTCCCAAGAACCGTGGTATCTATAATGCTTTGATTTCATAATTCTGATATCCAACAATGTTTTACCTCTTCAGTTTTTACAGGTAGATTTTGTCACGATGTAAATCTGGCACTCTCTTCTTTGATTTGTTAAGAAAGTTGTCAAAAACAATACATTCGTACTTTAATTCTGTGTAGCAGATTCTTTTTTCCATCTGTGGCTGCAAAAACACTTAGAGTTATTGGCCTTTCTTTTCTATATTCGACTGTGCTGTTAGTCTACGTATTAACCATCGGTTAGGTTTAGAAAACAGAGCTCTAGGTAAGAGGCAATTTTCACGTTCTTAACCCATTTTTGACTGAGTGAGACGATTCTGTAGAGTACCCACATCATAGGGTTAGGTTAAGTATTAAGAGATATATTATGGAGAAGACCTCTGAACTTCACCTTATCTAGTCCTATGGAAATAGTTCAGTGGTGCCTGATTAGTCAAATCAATTAGTTGACGCATAATAAAGAGAAAATTCAGTGTATTATTCGTTCAGGATGTGCGATATTGCCGCATTATAAACATAAATTTCACGTCGGCCATTTTGATTTACGAAACACAATGTTATCGTTAAAAATCCTCAATCTTCCACTATTTTCCCGATTATCAGCTGAAATAATATAAGAAATAAATATATAATATGACACATGTAAATCAAATTAAACTTTTTATAACTTAAAAATCGTATAAAACTTTGTATTTATTGCTTAATAATGACCAGACTCTACCAGTGTCCGTGTTCACGCATATAATATTTCTATATTCACTCGAAAATGAACTGAAATAGGCAAATACCATTTTTATTTATATTTATATGATACAACAACACGTTATTTCATTCATTTCATCACAAAAACACAACAAAACAGTGATATAATGGGATATTTGACGACCAGACTCTACCGGACTCTACCAGACTCTACCAGACTCTGTTTAGTGACACCGATCTATTATATTATACAAGCATTAGAGAAATTAACGAGAACAGTGGCGATGATCTGCATATAATAGGTATCAATTTACCTTTGTAAATAATCGAATGAAGCACTAATTTCAATATAACTACAGCATCCGATACAGTCGAATACAGGGTATGGGTTTCTGCTTTCACGCCCATTTTATATCGGGAACCAGTACAAACACAGAGAAGTGGGCGTCGAAAACAAGGGACTCGCATTCACATTTTAGCATGGCTCTATCCTTACAAAACTCATTTGTTTTGGAATAACTCGAGGTAGAAATTTACCCTATTAATGTATTTATTTTATGTTTCAAATTATTAACTTTACTATAATACATTGGTAGATTAGTGATATTTATAAAACATTCTACTTTCGTTTTCGAAATATAGCCATATTTTGTGGGAAGGTCTTAAATCAGGACGCGATCTGCGGACAAATGGAATATAGAGAGAAAATGCGGACAAAAGCAATATAGAAGAAAAATGCGGACAATATAGAATATAGAGCGAATCTACGGACGCTATGATTTAAGTGTAAAAATGTCTAATTGAAGATGGGAAAATTTGTATAATTTGTTACATGTGATCATATTCGGTGTTTTCTTTGTAAATATATACAGTGTTTGATTTCTTTTATCAGTGATATAATTTAAACCAAAAATTCGAGAGCATGTTTAAGTGGAACCTTGCTGTAAAGGTTTTTCAAGAACTTTTATTTTATTTTTTATATTTTGTAATTGTCTCGATAGTATATATAAAGGAACTTTATGTCATATGTATATATAACAATAACGAATATTGATGGATTGATTTCCAGACAAGTAAACGTCTTTTGATGCATCTGCTGCAGACGACATTTGAAAACATTGCAAGAATAGAATAGGTTGCTAGCCTAACAAGCCATAGGTTCTGCTTCAACTATATTATCTCCTTTACAATAACCTTGAAATGGAATGAGGGGTCATGTGTTCGATTATTTTTTTTTTGGCCTCTTCATTTTCTACTTTGTAACTTTCCACAGTATTCTATGTGCACAGCGCCATACTACGAGGCAACTTATCCATGTAACATTATATTCTCTAGGGTACTTGGAAGGGGCAGACAAATGAAATTTAGAGACATTGCTCATTATGAGTCATTTCTCCATATCCCATAATGTTTTCGAATGTCTGCTACATATATACGTCAAAAGTCTGTATCATGCAAAGAATTACTCGAGTAATTATATATTTTTACACAATAATACTAATAATCTATAACAAATGAGTTAAAAGTTTTTTTCTTGCTGTGTGGACAGTCTAAAGAAAAGAGTAATAAACAACGGTGTGTTCCCACTTTCCCAACCTTTAATTATTCCTATAGAAATTGAGGTAGGGGTTGGGAGGATGTATTGTTTGGTGTAACGATAGAGTTGATAGGTAATAATTGGCGAAAATCGCTCTACTGTACTGAAAAGTTGTGTTTCTAAATTTGGGAAAGTTGTTCATAAATATAAGACAAACACAAATATAGGCCTACTATGAATGAAAACATGGAACAAAGAATTGGGAATAACTGATTTACATGCTTAGCACAAAATAGATATAAATAGCACATCTTGAAATATTGTGTATGACGGATTTAAAACATATATTAACTCATATTGTACATATTCACTTTAATTTAACTAAGTGAGAAGCAGCATCAACATACGTCATGATGTCCATTTCGCCAGCTCGCAGTTGGTGCTTCAGTCTGATGAGTATTTGCTCAAGCTCACGGTATACCCGCTTCCTTGGTCGCTGCTTTCCACCATTGTCGTGCTGGAACAGCTTCACCTCGTTAGCAGCCTGCTCTTTCTGGACCAAGTCTATCAGAGTGTAATTATTAGGATGGCAATGTCGTAGTTGGTTGTTTATTTTATGGTGCCAACCCTCAACATGATTGGTAGTGCGTGGATGATTCCAAGAGCGGCGGTCTCCCTCTACCCACTGCACATAGTCACATAGTCCTTAAACTTAGACACCAACACAGAGTCATTGTCACATTCTTCCAGAGTCTGGAACCACACATCTTCGACAGAGGCTAGGGGCACAAGTGACAAGTTTCTTCACTTCTTCATTGTCCTTGAAGTCAGCTACAAGACTACAATATTGTACTTTTCTTGACATACACTGTGTGAAGTGAAAGAAACATCCACGGTCTTGAACACCAACAAACACGCTACTCTGTCTGCTGTTTATTTGGAAGTAGTCAATACGCCAGGGGACACGATATATATACCCGTCGATCATTGCGTGGATGGTGTATAGCTGGTAGAAATATGACGGCGAAGCGTAGAAGGTACCGTCCATAAACAAGGTCTCGGCTGTAGACAGCTGGCTCAGGTTGTCAGCGGTGGCGTATATGAACATTCGCTCCACATCACCGTCATTGGCGTTTAGGAATGGCTCCCCCTGCTAGCGACTCTGTCCACGTCCCTTCTAAGTTGACATCCGCCCTTGTGTTTGACAGGACTGGTTTAGTATTAGACCACTGTCTATATACACTTGATTTGGCTTCGTAGATTGTGGGACGATTATCCACAACCTCTTGGGTGGAATTGTCCCATTCGATCGATCTTATTTCTGCCATTATATCGTTGAAGATGGAGAACATCGGCTGTGTTGTCCCCCGGACCTGATTTCGGACACCACTCATGATGTCCGCAACAACAATGCTGCTGTCAACTCTTGGGTGATTGTGTTCACCAGCGATTTAGGTAGGAAGATCATTATAAGTGTTAATTTTCCCATTGCATGCTTTGTTGACACAGTTCCAGTAGCGACGCTCCCGTTTTCTGGTTTTTAGTCTGTACATTGAGCCATTTAGAACCAGTCTGACTTCCTCTGCTATTTTCTATGATACATATTGTTAATTGTTTGTATCTTGATAGTTCATATTTCAAAATTGAAATATGTCTGCCATTATTATTATGAACCTTTATCTGAGTTATTATTGTTAAACGTACATACTTACAATTTATATTTATCTATACACAATTAAAAACACTTTTCTTTTTATGCATACGCACTGGAAACAAAACTAACACAAAAATAATTATATTCTAGAAAAAGTGCGTATTTTCAACAGATGGACCAAGATTTCTGAAATAAATAACATTGAAATAATACACTGCAAGTACAAGTTTATGTGTGTAGTTCATTTAGTTTTTGACCTGTATAGAAAATACAGGTAAGTTTAAGGTGCGAAGAGATAATTGGGGATAATTGGTATGTGTGAAAATTAGGGGTTGGGAAAGTTGGAACAAACCAAAACAACATATATTGAAAACATTGTGGGAAAAGGAGAATTTTCTTAATTAAACACATTCTTGCTGTATGGACAGTCTAAAGTAAACAGTAAAAAACAACATATATTGAAAACAGTGTGGGAAAAGGAGAATTTGATTAATTAAACACTTTCTTAATTCCCATAACCTTTCTTTACCGTCGTATAAACCTAATTTGTATAAATTTGTATGCTGTTATAAGTAGAAAACCTAAATGTTGCCGATTTAATCACTCATGATATAATTATAATAGCCAAATAATTAACAAAAGTTACAATTAAAGTCCGCATCAGTTGTCGAGATATAAGGTGAATTAACACAAGATTTGTGAAACCAATTTGTGCATTTATCACATTGTACCACGACGGTATCGACACATCCCGGCAAGTTACAAATACAATAGTTTTCAATTTCTATTTCTAGTGTTTTGACATTCGAGTAAATGGCTTCTCATTTTATTACAGTCAAAAATTATATAAAAACACAATTTTTTAGGAAACCATTAATATGTCACAAATGCTTCCGCAAAAAGACCGCAGTCTATGCTGTTGTTCTGCTTAATTATGTTTAGAATTTTTATTTGAATGTTTGATTTACCTCGACCGTAGATCTGTGACAGTTGAATTTTCAGACCGTTAGTTAAAATATTGTCTGTTGGACGCTCCGTGCCAAGGCTATCCAGTTAGTACACTGACAGCTCATTATGCTATTTGTCTTAAAAGTATCGCTTGCGGACCTCTGTGCGTTGAGTCATTGTGGTGAATTGTAGAAACCAAATGGTTGTTGTGGTTGTGATGAATTTGGCAGGCGGGATACGTAACAGGATCCATGAGTAGTTTCGTTTTCCTTCGTTTTTCATTTGTACAAAACAAAAAACTGGCATTATTTATGTCAATTGAAAACTATTAATTTTCTTAAATGTTTGACGTAACAATTTGTTAACTGCTTCCATATGGTTTCATTTTAGTTTATTATTTTCGGTTATACATTTCATGTCACCACTGATAAATCCTTGATATTCATTCCACATTTCCTCGCGAATATCTGTCTGGAAACTGTTGTCTCTGCTGCTGATTTCGAACGTTTGTAATTCATTTTCTTTGTTATTCACGGATAGGTCTGGCTCTATTTTGGGTAATTTATAAATGGAATCTGGAGTATCGCACTTTCTTTTATTGTTCATTGTCTGTGGCGATCTTAGTTGAGAATTTAATTAAGGCGTAGAATTTTCGAAATGTAAATACTTCATTAGAATGTTTTCCTTTGAACGTCGAAGTTGAGGTTTCAAATAGTTTTCCTTTTTAAAATTGAAGTTGGTGTTCACAAATCAACTGTCCAATTTTAAAAAGGTTAATTTTCATTAACAAAAGGACCGCCTTTAAACAACATTTGCAGACATATTTTGTTATTCTGTAATCCGGCGTTGTATGATAACATATTCCGTGTTCACACTCGCCGTCGACGTACACGAATATATCATACACTCACGTACAGTAAACAAGTCGGTACTACGTATATTACTTAGCTCTAAGCAAAATATTCAAATGGTTTAAGTAAACGACCAAGTTGACATAAATAGACCTTGCTTAATAAAGATTTTCGATAGGTTCTAAATGAAATATTTGGACTCTTTTAGCTCGACTACTCGGATAATATGAGAGCTATACTACTCACCCTGGCATCGGCGTCACACATTGGTTAAAGGTTTGCATGCAAGTACTAATATACTACATGTATTGCATTGAAACTTTCTACGACCCAACCTAACTATCACACCTATGCAGATTATCAAGTTAAATTACCATACCCTGCATAGCTTTAAAACTTTGAAATTTTTTAAATAATTTTGTAGAAATGTTCCGTGGGTGCCCCTCTATCACAATCCATCATGCCATGTTGATTGGTTGAAAAACATTGCCACCAGATGGGGGTCTGTTTTGCCTTATATGGTTAAAGTGAAAGCTTTTAAAATCTTCTTCTCCAAAAGTATCTGGCAAATTTCCAAATAATTTTGTAGCGATGTTCATTGGGTAACCCTCTATCAGATTCCTTCAATCTATAATGGTTCGTCGAAAAAACATGACAGCCATGGCAGTTGTTCAAGCCATAATGATTAATTGAAACTGTGGTGGGGAAAGGGGGGAGGGGGGGTTGCCTTATATGGTTATATTGAAAACTTTACAAATCCTCTTCTCCAAAAATATCTGGCCGATTTCCAAATATGTTTGTTGAAATGTTCCTTTGGTAACCCTGTTATTGTGGTAGGCATCCCAATCACATGGCACAATTTAGGTGAGCAATCAAGGACCATCATGGCCCACTTGTTTAAAAAAACCAACAACATGAAAACACTACTTATTTTTGATATAAAGATATATTTAAAACAGATATATGTTAGAAAACTATATTAGATAACAGAAAAACGTCCTAAAACAAAACGTCCGGGGCAAAACATCCATTGGCCGAAACATCCTACAACCAACATGTTCAAATGACCACAGGTTTTAATCTCGACATCAGGCCAAGAAACCTGCTTTGATATACTGGTTGACCAGAGTGGATTATACCTTCTCTGGAATAAATAATCAAAAATGACTGTTTTTGTTATAAGATATTACCTGAGAGGCCTATAAGTGCTTACGAGGGTATAGCCAGAAATTTGCGGAATTGTTCAATACAATTAAAACCATTGACAGCATGTCTTAAAAACATTCATACAATAATTATAAGGTAATTTGTAATGCGGAAGGCGAATTTCACTGTATAGCATGTAATAATGGCAACGTAGTGCTCTATGGTAACACGTGGTCGCGCGTACCTCCGCAGTTGCTAAAATAACCATATACTACTTTTTTGTTTTGTTGATAACTCACATGGAAACCAATTTAATAGCGCGAAAGTTTGCACATTTGACGGGACGTCATTTACGTTTTATGACGTCAAATTTTTCAAGTCAGTTCGTATTTTTGTAATTTCCAACGATGCATTTTAAACAGTACGCTGCAATTTTATATTGTGTGAAATGACGCCAGAAAACAAATTGAAAAATCGGGCAGTGATACAATTCTGCGTGAACCTAGGGAAAACTCCAGCGCAAACACTAACTATGATGAATAAGGCATCGGATGAACCAACGGTGAAGCGAATGCTGGTCTACAAGTGGCACAAGCGTTTCAGTGAGGGTCGAGACTGCATTTTTGACGATGTGAGGGCTGGACCACCGGTTTCACAGACTAGGGAAAATGACGTCGAGGCCGTGAAAAATATCGTTGACGCTGATCGTCGAGTCACTAGCTCTTCATGAAATATGTAAACGCTTCAATGACTTTCAGGAACTACAGAGTAAAGCCCAGACACTGTTATATATATATTTACCGGCAATGCCATTTACAGCTGAATTAAATTTTTGCAGTGAACTAACGTTCGTTTGAAAATGTAAAAGAATGTTGATTTTATTGAACAATTCCACGAATTTCTGGCTATACCCTCGTACAAACCAAATAACTAACATAACATATTGCCGGTTATAAATGTCACAGGCGTGATAGGAAAGTTAACTAAATGTTGTCAATTATAACACCTTTGATGTGAAAAGGGATTTTAAGTATTATTTATTAACAGTAATTGTTTAAATGTTCATCTTGTAAATTTCTCGCCTGGATACAAAGTAGAAAAAGGTCAGGCACCCGCATGAGGTGTTGAAGACTTGTTCTTTTCGCAACAATGTTTTTAACTTTATTCAATACAAATACTTTCATTTATACAGATTTTCAATATTATTATTTGCTTATATGTTTCTGTCCTGATGTAGAATTTGTGTATGTTGGAAAGGGCTGAGAGCAGTCTCAGATAAGCCAAACATGTGTCAATAGTCATCTAAATACATTATCATAGGAAGCATGAGGTATGATACCATGTTCAATATGCTCACCTGAGCACAAATACTCTGGTTGAGCTATTTATGAACACTCCCCCCGTCAAACATCTTCTCATCCTGGCTTGACTAATGGACCATTTTCATAATGATTTCATACAGATGTTTTTAAGGTGGCCAACTACCTAAATTGTTTGAACTGTTCTACTCTGCTGAACATGGTGGCCACCAGAGCTACAAATACACACATCTTGAAACAACATGCCAAATTTCAAATTTCAAAATATCTTCATCATAAATAATGTTTATTGTTTCTTAGCATACCCTTTACAAAAAGTGGTCATTTGAATTGTTCTTGCCAGAACATATAAAACAAAAATGAAAACAACACGATTCATTTATCCACTGGCACAATTTTAAGATAATTTAATACAAGTGTTCCTTTAGTGGTGGCTGGCCCTTTACCAAAATGTTTCAGACCATTCCACTCTGATGCCAGATATATATATATATTGAAACAACATCTCTTCCTAAACCACTGGTCCAATTTCAAAGCAGACGAGCTCTACCAAAAGTGTTCATGGGATTCCACTCAAGGGGTTGAAAATAGGACACACTTTAAATACCAACTCCTCCTAAACAACTGGCCCTATTTCAAAATAAATTCACAAACATGTTCATTTAGTGGCATTCCAATAAATATTTACAAACCGTTCTGCTCTGTTGCAAAAGATGACTGCTAGAGGTTAAAAATAAACACAAAAATACCCCTATACAACAATATATCTCAGGTGAGCGATACAGACAATCGTAGTCCTTTTGTTTTCATCTTGATACATCTCAGTTATTACAACAATGTCTCTCAAAAATGGACTTTTCCAACATTTCATTAAACAAAGTTTGAGCATAATCCTTCTGTTAGCCATTAACTTAGTGGAAGAAGCATACTGCAAGCATACTGAAAGTATACTGTAAGCATACTGTAAGTTTACTGTACGCATACTGCAAGCATACTGTAAGCAAACTGTAAGCCTCTTCAAAACTTACAAAATTGAACATAGAAGTATATAATTTGATTATAATTGCCACCAATTTCAAAGCCTCCAAAAGATAGCCTTCTTGGTTGTGACCTATTTATTCTTTACTCTCAGGTAGAAGATGGCTTCGTCTAGTGAAGGAAATGACAAAATGGCTGATGATGATCCTCCGGATAAGACTGAAGGTGCGTGCAAACATACCTCAAATTCTTTTTGAGACCTTTTCAAACTGTAAATATATGAAGGAAAAAGAAAAGAATCACATGACTTTAATTAACCATTTCCCACATACAAACACTTTCTGACGACTCTGCAGCGAACGACTTTTGAAAACATTGTGACAAAAGAAGAAATTGCTCAAAACGAGCAATATTTCCTTTTGCCACAATGTTTTCAACACCTTTTGATAATTAAACTTTCCCTTATAAAGACATAACGTAATCTTGCCCAGATGTTTTCAAATTTGTTGTATGTCGGAAAGGGTTAAGCAGACCTAAGATGAGATGCATAATTCACGTTCTGAAATTATCAAATGCTTAATTGACAATTTAACCCTTTGCTATTGGTACTCAATATAATGGTTTCTTTAAGGTTGTTTTGAGTACCCACATAATAGGGTTGATTTGATAATAAGAGTGATATAGTGGAGTACCAGTACTATTGGTATGCTTATCTTGACACCAGCTCATCAATTGTAATGCTATATCCCCGCAAAGCTGAGCACTCTTAATCCTTTTCCACATACAACAAATCTGCAGCAGACGACTTTGAAAATATCTAGGCAAAAACACTGAAAATCTCTTAAAATGAAGTAAATTGGCAAACATTCTGGCAAAGGATAAATTGCTCGTTTTGAGCAATTCATCCTTTTATTACGATATTTTCAAAAGTCGTCTGTTGCAGATGCGTCAATACGCGTCTATAGGTTCCCACATATAGGGGGGTAAAGGGTTAATAAGGAAAGGATTGGCTATGGATTCAAAATAGATATATAGACTTAACATGATTTAAATAGAAACAAAGTACATAATCTCTTAAGGGGCTAGGGATTTTTTTTATTCATAATATGTTAACATTAAAGCATTTTAACACTTATTTATGAATTTATAAAGAACTGGACATCATTCTCTCATTCAGCTTTGAGATACCTCTACAGCAGACACAACATGAAAACAAGTGTAGGGAACAGACATATAAAATGATATTTTTCAAAATGACCAATATCATATTTTCCTTTATTATTTTGAAATCTTACCAATAGTTTTATTTAATTCACTTGTTAGTTAATATATCTCATCAATTGTTCCCCAAAGTAAACAACTTAAGAGAAAGACTAGGGAAAAGTTAAACACATGTATTTGCATCACCTGCCTTGACAGGGAGACACTAATGGATCATAACGTGCTGTCTCTCCAAAAATTGTAAAATATGTTCACCTTTTCCTTTTTCAATGAATTAGAATCAGATTAAGTTCAATAGGTGCATAAGATGTAACTGACTGAAAGTTGGGACAACAAAATTCCCCAATTAAACAAAAAATATCGACTGAGCATATCACATAGTCGATAACATTCGTGCCGGATTGAGATAAAATGTGCTTGTGCCGGCTCCCGCGTCATCACCAATCTGACCTTTAACTATTTGTATAAATCTAGCAATCTGTTACTTGATTGCTTAACTGTTTCATCAATTGACAACCTTGTAGGTAAATCAGTCATACTGTAGAAACTAGAATTATGGAAATCTGCATGTTTAAACATAGCATCATGTTGATGAAATAATCATTTTTCTGAGCACAACAGGCATTGAAAACACCTTTCAGGGATATATAGCCAAACTGTGCATATTTCTGGACGCCTCTATCTATAACTTTGAAAAGAAAAAATCCTCTTCGCTGACTTTATAATAGGGTGAAGTGTGTGGTGGTATATATACAAAACAAACATAAACATCCTTATCAATATTGAAAAAGCGTCTACACAATTTTATCCATAAAATACCCTCTGAAGTAATTTCTTGTATAGCAATACCATCCTTTAAATACGCTATATAAAATAGACTTATTCCCTAAGGTTTATGTACCAATTCCTTTTTTTGTCAAAACCATTACAGATATTGCTTCGAAACTTACAACACTTATTCACCATCATTATTTCTATCAACAGACAAGAGTGCATAACTCTGTCAAGATTTTTGTAAGAAATATGGCCCTTTTGACTTAGAATGTTAGTTTTTTGTACCAATTTACTTATTTTCAAATCCATTAAAGATATGGCTTCGAAACTTACAACACTTATTCACCATCATTAACCCCATCAACAGACATGAGTACATAACTCTGACAAGATTTCTGTAAGAATTATGGCCCTTTTTCGACTTAGAATTTTGGTTAAGTTTTTTGTACCAATTTACTTGTTTTCAAAACCATTACAGATATTGCTTTGAAACTTACAACATTTTTTTACCATCATTACTTCCAGCAACAGACAAGAGTACATAACTCTGTCAAGGTATTTGTAAGAATTATTGCCCTTTTTTAGCTCACCTGAGCTTTGTTCAAGGTGAGATATTGTGATCGCCTTTTGTCCGGCGTCCGTCGTGCGTCGTGCGTCCGTGCGTCAACTTCTTCTTCTCAGTAACCAGTCGGTCAATTTGGATGAAACTTCTCAGAAAGCATCCTCTTAATAACCTCACCAGAATTCCTTCAAATTTTTGGGATCCATGCAAAATTCTGGTTTCCATGGCAACGAAACCGAAACAACTTCAAAATTCTTTTTCTCCCAAACAGGTTGGCAGATTTTCAAATAATTTTGTAGAAATGTTCATTGGATGACCCTCTATCAGATTCCTTCAAGCCATGTTGATTGGTCGAAAAAAAAACGGCCGCCAGGGGGGCTGGGCTATTTTGCCTTATATGGCTATAGTGAAAAATTAAAAAATCTACTCCTCCGAAAGTGTCAGGCCGATTTTCAAATAATTTTGCAGAAATATTCCTTGGGTGACCCTCTATCAGATTACTTCAAGCCATGTTGATTGGTCAAAAAACATGGCCGCCAGGGGGCGGGGCTATTTCTATCTTATATTAATCCTTATATGGCTATAGTGAAAACTTAAAAAATCTTCTCCTCCATAAGTGTCAGGCCGATTTTCAAATAATTTTGTAGAAATGTTCCTTCGGTGACCCTCTATCAGATTCCTTCAAGCCATGTTGATTGGTCGAAAACCATGGCCGCCAGGGGGCGGGGCTATTTTGCCTTATATTGCCTTATATTGCCAAAGTGAAAAAATCTTCCAACATCTTCTCCTTAGTAACCAGTGGGTCAATTGGGATGAAACTTCACAGAAAGCATCCTCTCAATGACTGAAGCCATGTTGATTGGTCGAAAAAACATGGCCGCTAGGGGGGGGGGGGGGGGGGGGGGTTTACCTCACCAGAGCACGTAGTGCTCAAGGTGAGTTATTGTGATCGCCTTTTGTCCGTCGTTTGTCGTTCGTCGTCCGTCATTCGTCGTCAACATTTGCTTGTTACTACTCTAGAGGCAACATTTTGCATCCAATCTTTATGAAAGTTTATCAGAACGTATATCTCGATCAACTCTAGGCCAAGTTCGAAACTGGGTCATGTGGGGTCGAAAGCTAGGTCACTAGGTCAAATTTAAGGAAAATCTTGTTAACACTCTGGAAGCCACATTTTTGGCTTGAGCATGATGAAACTTTATCAGAATGTTTGTCTAAGTGATATCTAGGCCAATTCCGAAACTGGGTCATGTCCGGTCAAAAAACTAGGTCACTAGGTCAAATTTAAGGAAAATCTTGTTAACACTCTGGAAGCAATATCTTTGGCTTGAGCATGTTGAAACTTTGTCAGAATTATTGTCTTATTGATATCTAGGCCAAGTTCGACACTGGGTCATGTCCAGTCAAAAACTATGTCACTAGGTCAAATTTAAGAAAAAAAATCTTGTTAACACTCTGGAAGCAATATTTTTGGCTTGAGCATGTTGAAACTTTGTCAGAATTATTGTCTTACTGATATCTAAACCAAGTTCGACACTGGGTCATGTCCGGTCAAAAAATAGGTCACTAGGTCAAATTTAAGGAAAATCTTGTTAACACTCTGGAAGCCACATTTTTGGCTTGAGCATGTTGAAAATGTATCAGAATGTTTGTCTTAGTGATATCTAGGCCAAGTTCGAAACTGGGTCATGTCCGGGTAAAAACTAGGTCACTAGGTCAAATTTAAGGAAAATTTTGTTAACACTCTGGAAGCCACATTTTTGGCTTGAGCATGTTGAAACTTTATTAGAAAGTTTGTCTTGGTGATAACTAGGCCAAGTTCAGTTATGGGTCATTTTGAATCTTTGTCGGAATATTTGCCTTGAAGATATCTAGGCCAAATCAAATATGGGTTTGGTCAGGCCAAAAACTAGGTCAGTAGGCCATATTGTATAAAAATCTTGTTAACACTATAGAGATTGCATTTTTGACTTGGAGCAGCTTGATTGAAATTTTGTCAGAAAGATTGTCTTGATGATATTGCCATTGGCGCTGAAAGAGTTAAGTCTTAAAAAGCCCTTTCTCAGGTGAGCGATCCAGGGCCTCATGGCCCTCTTGTTTTTATATGGCTATAGTGAAAACTTAAAAAATCTTCTCCTCCAAAAGTGTCAGGCCGATTTTCAAATATTTTGTAGAAATGTTCCTTGGGTGACCCTATATCAGATTCCTTGAAGCCATGTTGATTGGTCGAAAAACATGGCCGCAAGAGGGGGGTGGGGGGTGGGGGGGGGGGGGGGGGGGGGGGGGGGGCGGCGGGGCTATTTCGCATTATATAGCTATAGTGAAAACTTAAAAAATCTTCTCCTCCATAAGTGTAAGGCCCATTTTCAAATAATTTTGTAGAAATGTTCCTTGGGTGATCCTCTATCAGATTCCTTCAAGCCATGTTGATTGGTCAAAAAACATGGCCGCCAGGGGGCGGGGCTATTTTGCCTTTTATGGTTATAGTGAAAACTTAAAAAATCTTCTCCTCCAAAAGTGTCTGGCCGATTTTCAAATAATTTTGTAGAAATGTTCCTTAAGAGACCCACTTTCAGATTCCTTCAAGCCAAGTTGATTGGTCGAAAAACATGGCCGCCAGTGGGCAGGGCTATTTTGCCTTATATGGCTAGAGTGAAAACTTAAAAAATCTTCTCCTCCAAAAGTGTCAGGCCGATTTTCAAATAATTTTGTAGAAATGTTCCTTGGGTGACCCTCTATCAGATTCCTTCAAGCCAAGTCGATTGGTCAGAAACTATGGCCACCAGGGGACGGGGCTTATATAGCTAAAGCGAAAAAAAAATCAGGTGAGCGATCCAGGACCATCATGGCCCTCTTGTTTACTTAGTTTTTTGTACCAATTTACTTTTTTTCAAAGCCATTACAGATATTGCTTTGAAACTTACAACACTTATTCACTATCATTACTTATATCAACAGACAAGAGTACATAACTCTGTCAAGATTTTTGTAAGAATTATGGCCCTTTTTAGACTTAGAATTTTAGTTGGAGTTTTTTGTACCAATTTACCTTTTTTCAAAACCATTACAGATATGGCTTCGAAACTTACAACACTTATTCACCATCATTACCTCCATCAACAGACACGAGTACATAACTCTGTCAAGGTTTTTGTAAGAATTATGACCACTTTTCGCCTAAGAATTTTGGTTAAGTTTTCGTACCATCCCACTTTTTTTCAAACCATTAGTGCTTTCGGTTTTTCACTAACAATACTTATTTATCATCGTTACCTCCATCAACCGACATCAACCGACAAGGGTAGATAGCTCTGTCAAGTTTTGTTTAAAAATTATGGCCCCTTTTCGATTTATAATTTTGGTCAAGTTATTCACACCAAATCAAATATTTTCAAAACAATTAGAGATATAGCTAAAACATTTACAACAATCCGTTTACCATCATTACCTCCAACAACAGCCAAGAGTGCATAATTCAGTAATGGTTTTTGTAATAATTATGAATCTTTTTCGACTTATAAAGAAAGTACTTTGCTTTTAAATAATATGATAAAGTACTTGGTTCTGTATTCTCTATCACCCAAAAAAGTTTTGTTTTATTGGCAAGCTCAAAAAAGTCGAGCGCGCTGTCCTCCGACAGCTCTTGTTATGAAAGTGCTTGTCTGATTTAAAAAAAATGAAATCTTGCTTCAGTGATCCTCTACTTAATGTGTTCAAGCCATATTGATTGGTAAAAACAACAACATTGCAACCAGGCGTCATCACAAAAAGGGGTAAATTGAAATTTTAGGTACAAATGACAACTCCTATCATTCCACTGGACGCCTAATTTCAACTTTACTTCACATGAATGTTCATGTGTTGGTCCTCTTTCAAAATTGTCCAAAGACTTACATTCTGTGTACAACGTTGGTTGCTGCCGTATCAGAAAGTGAGACAAATGACCAAACTTTAAAACCCCTTTCCTCTAGCTTGTTTGATTTCAAGATATTTGGTAGAAATGTTACTCTACAATAACTGTTCAAGCCATTTTGATTTGTTGAAAAACAGGGATGCAAGGCTGCATCAGGAAAGGGGTAAATAACAAAACTTTAGAATTCCATTCTAATTAAAGTTCTTGTTATATTTCAAGATAATTTAGCAGAAATGTTCCTTTATTGACCCTTTACATACTTTATTTAGTAAAATAGATATGCTATGTGACATCAGAAGGGATAAATGAACCTTCGCTTCAAATGACATATCTTAAACCATTGGACCGAATGAACATGAATATCTTTAGTTATGGTTGACATATTGTAACTAAACTTGGTATATAGAAAGAGTTTATGGAAATCTTTCATGGGACTAGATTCGAGGTCAAGGTACATGTAGCTGTTACTAAAAACAAAAAACAACAATCGAAACTGAATATCTTAAGTTACATTTGACATAAACTGGTATGTAGAAAGAGCTTATGGAGACCTTTCGCGGGATTGCGTTTGGGGGCCCTAGATAAAGGTCAAGCTCGCTGTTACTTAAAATGGAAAAAACGGTTGTAACTGATTATCTTTAGTTATAGTTGACATAGTGAATGTAACTAAATTTGGTATGTAGAAAGAATTCATGGAAACCTTTCCTTGGATTGCGTTTTGGGTCCCTAGGGTCAATGTCAAGGTCGCTGTTATTTAAAAAAGAAAGACGGTTGAAATTGAATATCTCTAGTTACAGTTAACGAAGTGCTCAAGGTGAGTTATTGTGATCGCCTTTTGTCCGGCGTCCGGCGTCCGTCGTCCGTCCGCCAACATCTTCTCCTCAGTAACCAGTGGGTCTATTGGGATGAAACTTCACAGAAAGCATCCTCTCAATGACCTCATTAAAAGTCCTTCTAATGTTTGGGATACATGCAGAATTCTGGTTTCCATGGCAACGAAACGATTTTTAGCTCACCTGTGCACGAAGTGCTCAGGGTGTGTTATTGTGATGGCCTTTTGTCCGGCGTCCGTCGTCCGTCGTCCATCGTCCGTCGTCCGTCGTCCGTCAACTTTTTCTCCTCAGTAACCAGTGGGTCAATTGGGATGAAACTTCACAGGAAGCATCCCCACATTGACCTCACCAGAATTCCTTCAAATTTTTGGGATCCATGCATAATTCTGGTTTCCATGGCAACGAAATGAAAAAAACTTTAAAAATCTTCTTCTCCAGAACTGGTTGGCAGATTTTCAAATAATTTTGTAGAAATGTTCCTTAAGTGACCCACTATCCGATTCCTTCAAGCCATGTTGATTGAACGAAAAACATGGCCTCCATGGGGGCGGGGCTATTTTGCCTTATATGGCTATAGTGAAAACTTAAAAAATCTTCTTCTCCCAAACTGGTTGGCAGATTTTCAAATAATTTTGTAGAAATGTTCCTTAAGTGACCCACTATCAGATTCCTTCAAGCCATGTTGAATGGTCGAAAAACATGGCCGCCAGGAGGGGCGGGGCTATTTTGCCTTATATGGCTATAGTGAAAACTTAAAAAATCTTCTTCTCCAAAAGTGTCAGGCAGATTTTCAAATAATTTTGTAGAAATGTTCCTTAAGTGACCCACTATCCGATTCCTTCAAGCCATGTTGATTGGTCGAAAAACATGGCCGCCAGTGGGCAGGGCTATATTGCATTATATGGCTATAGTGAAAACTTAAAAAATCTTCTCCTCCGAAAGTGTCAGACAGATTTTCAAATAATTTTGTGGAAATGTTCCTAGGGTGACCCTCTATCAGATTCCTTCAAGCAATGTTGATTGGTCGAAAAAAAAAGGCCGCCAGGGGGCGGGGGCTATTTTGCCTTATATGGCCAAAGTGAAAACTTAAAAAATCTTCAACATCTTCTCCTCAGTAAACAGTGTGTCAATTGTGATGAAGCTTCACAGAAAGCATCCTCTTAATGACCTCACCAGAATTCCTTCAAATTTTAGGGATCCATGCAGAATTCTGGTTTCCATGGCAACGAAACGAAAAAAACTTCAAAATTCTTCCTCTCCCAAACTGGCAGATTTTCAAATAATTTTGTAGAAATGTTTCTTGGATGACCCTCTACCAGATTCCTTTAAGCCATGTTGATTGGTCAAAAACACGGCCGCCAGGGGGGCGGGGCTATTTTGCCTTATTGGTTATAGTGAAAACTTAAGAAATCTTCTCCTCCGAAAGTGTCAGGCTGATTTTCAAATGATTTTGTAGAAATGTTCCTTGGGTGACCCTCTATCAGATTCCTTCAAGCCATGTTGATTGGTCGAACAACATGGCCGCCAGGGGGGGGGGGGGGGGGCGGGGCTATTTTGCCTTATATGGCTATAGTGCAAACTTAAAAAATCTTCTTCTCCAAAAGTGTCGGCCCGATTTTCAAATAATTTTGTAGAAATGTTCCTTGGATGACCCACTTTCAGATTCCTTCAAGCCATGTTGATTGGTCAAAAAACATGGCCGCCAGTAGGCAGGGCTATTTTGCATTATATGGCTATAGTGAAAACTTAAAAAAAATCCTCTCCTCCAAAAGTATCTGGCCGATTTTCAAATTGTAGAAATGTTCCTAGGGTGACCCTCTATCACATTCCTTCAAGCCAAGTTGATTGGTCGGAAACTATGGCTGCCAGTGGGCGAGGCTTATATAGCTAAAGTGAATAAAAAAAAAAAATCAGGTGAGCGATTCAAGGGCCATCATGGCCCTCTTGTTTAAATTCTTCTTCTCCCAAACTGTTCAGCAGATTTTCAAATAGTTTTGTAAAATGTTCCTTTGATGACCCTCTATCAGATCTTTCAAGCCATGTTTATTGGTCGAAAAAAAAATGGCCGCCAGTGGGTAGGGCTGTTTTGCCTTATATTGCTTACGTGAAAACTTAAAAAAATCTTCTCCAAAAGTGTCAGGCCGATTTTCAAATAATTTTGTAGAAATGTTCCTTAAGTGACCCACTATCAGATTTCTTCAAGCCATGCTGATTGGTCGAAACACATGAAAACTAGGGGGCGGGACTATTTTACCTAATATTGCTTACATGAAAACTTTTCAAATAATTTTGTAGAAATGTCCTTAAGTGACCCACTATCAGATTCCTTCAAGCCATGTTGGTTGGTCGAAAAACAATACCGCCACAGGGCAGGGCTATTTTGCCATATATGGCTATAGTGAAAACTTAAAAAAGCTTTTCCCCCGAAAGTATCTGGCCGATTTTCGAATAATATTTGTAGAAATGTTCCTAGGGTGGCCCTCTATCAGATTCCTTCAATCCATGTTGATTAGTCGACAACTATGGCCGCCAGGGGGCGGGGCCTATATGGCTTAAGTGAAAAGAAATCAGGTGAGCGATCCAGGGCCATCATGGCTCTCTTGTTTTGTGATTTTGTCACTGAAAGCCATTCAAACTTATGTCATGGCGAATTGTCCGTCGGGCGTGATTGCGTGCGTCAACATTTTACTTCAAACGACTTCTACCTAACCACTTCACCAATTGGGATGAAACTTCATAGGAAGCATCCTCTCAATTTCCTCTCCTAAATGCCTTCAAAATTATTGGATCCATGCAAAATTCTGGTTTATTTGGCAACCGAAAGATAAAACTTCAAAACACATGATGCAGGTGCTGCAGCCAAGCCGGTGCAGAATGTCCAAAGGGGTTCATCAGCTTGTCAGCAAAAAGACACCATTGCTAACAGTTCAACTGGAAGACCAATACCAGCTCCAAGAAAAAACAAAAATGAAGGTTTGTTGGATTGATGCTATTGTTTTTTTTCCTAAAGCCGTCTATATTGATTAATTAGAAAAGTGAATTTCAGATTTTAACAAGACTTTAAAAAGTCTTGCCATCTTAGAAAAACATAATTGATAAGCTGTACATTTCAACTGCATGTTATCTATTTTGATACATGTGTGTGAACATTGTACACACAGATTTGACTGCACAAATATGCAGGCTGGTTTACAAATGGTGTTTTATGTTGCATGTAGCCAGAATGTTGTTTATTGACATCTCTCAGAATTATAAACCGACACATGTTTAGATTATAAAGACAAAATTAATGAATTAATTAAAAGATTGTCGCTATTTTTTACAGTTTAAAATGTTTTTAAATATTCTTTAAATACCCTTAAGAAGCCCTTGAACTTCCTCTTATTTCAAGGTAGGGGAAATTATGTATATTTTAATTTTAGCGTAGAATTTAAGAATTATTAATGTAGATATTTTCTTCAAACACCATGCAGAGCTATAGGTATTCCTCTGCCTAACCTTAACATTTTCTTATATATGATTAATCTGCTGTGGACGATTTTCGGAAAATCTCAATAAATGAGGGTTTGATTTTTATATAGATTTGAAAACACTGTGACAAAAGGAGAACTTGCACATTATGAGCAATTTCTCCTTTTGTCAAATTGTCTTCAAAAGTCATCTGCTGCAAAAGGGTTCAATAGAAAAGGGAATAATGTTTATTGGTGGCATCCTTCATAACAAAAAATTCTTTGACGTTCCACAATATTTTCATATTTGTATGTATACACGTAATGATATAAGTACACATCAACAAAGCAAGAAGAGATTTTCAGTTAATGACCAATGTATGGAGCAAAAGGTAATACAATAACAAGGCAAAAATAGGGTTTTATCAAAGGTATTTTCTGTCAAACCTCCTTAAACGCTCAGAACGCTGGAGAATGACATCGAATGACTTGCATTAACTATCGTTAGTTCGCACAAAGAAGATAAGGAGAATCACTTAAATATGTATAGGCCTGTCAAATGATCAAATCAAGACATTCTTATGTTCATTAAATTATAAGAAATCGAAAAATACTAAGAAATAGACGATGGAGATGGATTGGGCATTTGCTAGAAAAGAGCCATACAATATATCACAAATAGCTCTTCAATGGACACAGAAGATAAAACGAAAATCAGCTGGTGCCCACTATAGAGCGGGAACTGAAGAACACCAGACTTTGGGAACCATTTAGCAGATAGTGGAGATCATGTGTAAGAGTTATTTATGTCAACAAGGCATAATGGACAGTAATTACGTAAAAAGTTTAACTGTTTCTGTCATACAGATATGATTGTTATGCCTTTGCAAATGGAACATTTCTTAATTTTGAGAACATGCGATTGTTTTCAAAGTGTGCATTTTTTTAAAAATGAATTCCACTATGTTTTCAACCTTGCCTCTAAATATATTACCTATATTCACATTTTTAGCATACATTTCAGCAATAAAACAAGGTGGTGGATCAGATCAGAAGTGTACACAATCAGACCAAACTGTATGTTCAGTGCCTATTACAGACCCTTTTCAAGCTTTAAGCCCTATTATTCATGCTATGGATATAGATATTTTACAAGACCCATTGCCTGGTTTACCACCAAAGTCGCCACCCAAAAATACAGGTATGTTCAAGAATCTAAAAAACAGCTTTTACTTGATATCAAATGTAAGTGTCACCTGGTTTGAAACAGTAAAACCCTATGTTGTGAGTACGAACACAAAATCCTCAGAGAGACAATTCTTTTGAGTACCAACAGCATAGAGATTTGAGATCAGAACTGATAACGATTTTTGGAACATTAAAATTTAATGTACTTTTACCTTAACAGTAGTGCTAATCTGATTAACCCAATATCTGTCTTAACATCTATTTCCGTGTTTGGAGTCCATGGGTTTGCAAATGTTTCTCTGCAGACTAGACTCATGATTTCAATTTGCCTGGATTGATGACTTTCCCAATTTAACTGTGGTTACTTATTTAAGTATTATAACTTATGGACACCTTATCATACAGATCTTGGGTACTCAAGTGAGTGTTTGATTGCCACCATAGCCCTCTTGTTTATGTTTCATGTAAACAAACCCGCTGTTAGTAAGTTGTTAGAGGACATTTTGAATTCAGGGATCAGTCCCTGCTTTTGGCAATCATAGCAGAGAGCACATTTGCTAGCCAAGTTATTGGTCCATTAAACTCTTTAGATTTGGTATTATAATTCTTTTCAGACGAGGTAGATGGACGTGGCAGTGACAATCTCTCATTGTCTGTGACCATGTCAGATGAATTTACTTTAGATGATGGACATGATTCTGACGGAAATGTAACTGGTAAGTTGTTATAAAACGTGAATGTTTTCTAGATGTTGTATATACTAATTGACAGTGGATACCTGAATACATCAGTCGGCTTACTGCACTTGAAGTGGCCATTTACAGTGCTATATTATGTCCACTTTCAGCAATCCTGTGAAGGCGCTTTAAACGATTCTGATAAAGGGGCTAATGTTTGCCTGTGAAGGGGCTTATTTCTGCATATGCAGTTTTCAGTGAAGGGTCTAATGTATGGAGGTGGCTAATATGATAATAACTGCCATTCATAAAGTGTTGTGTATATGATTAATGACTATTTATCATGAAGGCTCATTATGGCTTTTATAGGATAAGGGAGACAATAATCAACACTATTGCAAACACTATTGCAAGAGGTACAGGGTTATAAGCAATTACTGGTCTGTAAAATCTTGGTCAGTAAATTATACTTATCTTGAATTTACAATAAATGTATTTTCTATTACACTGTTATAAAGATTATAATGTCAATACATCGGGGATGTGAAGAAATAGTTATATAAATAGTGAAAAAGAAAATGAGAGAAGTAATTAAATTTGGATGAACAAAAGTGTGCTTACATGAAATAAACAGCAATTTCTCCTTTACATGATGCATTAAACCTTTAAGTCATCAGTTGAGAAAACTGTTTTTGATATCTATGGTAAATAAAGATTTCATAGAATACTTTTTCAAAATTATAAGTGCTAATTATATCCAATATTTTTTGTTTATTTTATTTAGATTCTTCAACTGACTCGGAAACAACTTTAGGGAGAGGGATAGATGTCATTGTTCACTATAAAAATAAATTAAGAAAACAGTTACAAGAGTTTAAGAAACCATTATATATACCTCTGACACTAGAGAAGTATCTGAAGTGGCAGTATATCACCAATAACCGCAGTTTACTTCAAGAAAGGATGGCGGAATTGGCGAAAATCACAGAAAATGTAACAATAAGTAATGGAATACTGGAAGTTTTCCTACAAAGACAAAAGGAGGACTATGATTTTGATAGCCTTGCAAAGACCCTCGAGGAAACACTTTTGTCAGATACTGATTCGATTGCTGTTTCATGGTTTCCACTGAAAGCGTCGCACCCAGGTACTGACTTTTTCCAAGTTCTGAACAGAGTCATACAACACAGTGATACAGGCAATAAGATGTACACAGAAATGACGGATACTTTAAATAGTAAAGTTATCCGATTTGTGCATGATGTCAACTACTTAGATAAAGCGAAGGAGATAACCAACCAAGCCGTACACGAATTTGAAAAGAAAATATTGTCCGAATGGCATTCAATAAATATCAATTTACCTATCGTCTATTCTCATATCTTTGAGAAGTATGAAATGAAAAGAAGGGTAAGAACAGTATCCCCTACAGTCCTTGTGTTCTTCAATATCATGGAATCAAAGGATGAATTCAATGTTGAGTTGCGAGGTCAACAGCAAGATTTAAATAGGGTTCGAAAGTGGATAGAAGAAGTATTTATCAACAAATATTGTTGTCTGGAACTTGGGTTTGGTGAAGTTCAAACGTGCGAGGAATCTATTGATATTTCAAGCATCATTATGAATACTTTAGAGGGAAAGAACTACCAAGACTTATTCTGGACAATCAATTATCATTCAAAGAAAACCTGGATTTGTTCTTCCAAAATTGATGACGCGCACGAAGCAGTACAAGTTGTTAAGACATGTGTGAAGCAAACTAAAGAAGTCAAAAAGACCACCAAACCTGTTGAAGAAATAGAGAGTATTGTAGAAGAGCTTGTAGCGGTTAATAGAGACATATTGGGTAGATATGTGTCTGTGAGGGTTTTGACAGAAGACGACAAGGACTTGGCGATTTATCTTACAGGCGAGGAGCATCAAATAGATAGCATCAACAACTGGTTCGATAGTTACACGCGGAATACTACAGGCTTGGAAACATATACAGGTAACAAGATTGTCAACAAATGTCCCTATTTTCATTATGAAACACCTCATGTTCTATTTAGCTTACCTTAAACATTACTTAGTATGCGTATTTTTGGTTACTTTCTGCCCGGAGTCCGTTCATTTAGTCGTGACATTGCAACCTTCTAGCCAAATTGTAAATCATGGTTTAGCTCTCCTGAGCACAAAGTGCCCATGGTGAGAAATCGTGATGGTCTGATGTCCCTTTTACCGTCCAGCCGGATGGTCACTCGGTCGTCGAGTGGTCCAGACGTTCGTCGTATACGTTTCCTTTAAATGACCCTAAAGCTCAGTTTGGACTTTGAGTAAACTTGGCAGAAATTATCCTTGTATGGTTCAAATAATCCGTTGCAATATTAGGTCATTGGAGCTTAAATATATTTCTTATCTAAAAATGATATTGTCTTAAACTACTGGCTCTTGTGTGTGTATAAAATAAAATGTTATATATTATTATATACACCTATTTATTGTTAACTATTGGATATCTCATGACAAATATTATTTCAATTTGGCTTATATCCCTAGAGAATGCCATCAGATGACATACAGGTTCTATCAATCTTCTACACAAAGAACTTAAAAATATGAGAACCCTTTGAAAGACATTTTTTCCACAATGTTTTCAATATTGTTCTTTATTAAACTAAAATTAACATTCTTTTCGTACATTTCAGCAACAAAACAAGATGCAGATTTTACCCCCGGATCAGATCAGAATCGGACAAAATCAGATCCAACTATAGGTTTAACGCTTATTCGAAGCCCTTCTCAAGCTTCAAGCCCTATTATTCCTGCTACAGAAAAAGGTATTGTAGAAGACCCATTGACTGGTTTACCATCAAAGTTTTCACCTAAATATACAGGTACTAGAAGCCTCTTTAAAAACACTTTTACCTGATATCATATTTCAAGTATCACATAGTTTGAATCTTTCTGATGAATAAAATTTGATGTTGAGTTGCAAACATGGTGGAATAAAAGAGAAATTGCAAGCTCTTTTCCCACTACTTTTAACAAATAGTCTGCTGCAGAGACATATAAAGTCATATACAAAAGAAAAAAAGACCTGCTAAATCTCATTTTGTGGGTTTTCAAAATAATTGTCAGAATATGATGATTCATTTTAACATGATAGGATTTGAAAGTAATATAACATTGTTTGAGAAAATAGGATTTGTATGTTAAATAATATTTTTTGAGATACTCACTTATTAAACGTTTCGGAATCATACTAATCTATATAATATTATAAAAAATCGAAAATGTTATATTATATATCTTTAACATTCAGGTTGTACAAAAAGTGATAAACAATTGTACGGATGTTGATATATCAGACTGATGGCACAATTTAATAGAAAATTTGACAGAATACAAAATGTTAAATAATTTATTACTATAACATAGCTACTCCCAAATGTGACAATACTTTTTGTTTGTGATGCTGATATAAGCCAGACAGATAATACTATATAAAATAAATATTCCTTTAAGATACATGTAGCTTATCTAAAAACGGACAACACAATTGTTTGTGATACTAATATAAGACAGACTGATACTACAATATAATAGAATACAGAATAATGTTACTTACTATATTATTATAAAACAGGTTCCCCCAAAAGGGACACATTTATTGATTGTGATGCTTAATTTATAAAGAAGACTAATAATACAATATAATAGACTAAAGAATAATATTATATAATATTTAAAGTTGCATTTCTGTAGAAATTCATAAAAATAAATGAATAAAATGACAATCGTTTTCCCTTATAAACCTTTATAAGGTGATGCTTGATTCTAATTAGACTGTAGTATGAGAAAACTTTCATATTTTAATTATTTAAATAAAATATTTTTTTCCCTGTAGGTACCGAATTAAGGAATTGCAAGAAATAACTGGACCGAATCACAACTAAATTATACCTCTTTAAAGGTTGGGGTCCAATACAAACATGGGGGGGGGGGGGATAAATGTATACAAGAAAACAGTTATAAAAATAACTCAGTTCATTGAAGCACATATACACAATAAGCGTGTTTATCTAGTGTTAAAGCATTATACAATTATGCTGTTTATGGGATATAGATGAGTTCAGGTATGTCACAGAAAACTTACATTCTCTTATTTCCGAATAGTGAAGACCCTGATCATACTGCATATGTACATACTGATCAGGATCTTCATTATTATGAAATAAGGAAATGTTTGTTTCTTGTGACATACCGGAAATCATCTAATAAACACTATAATTAGTTAAGCACTAGATACAATTGTCCTTGACCGCCTCGATGGTGTTGTGGTAGAGCGTCCACCTCGGGTACGGGAGGTCACAGGTTTGATCCCTGGCCGGGTCATACCACATTACAAATTGTAGTAGTGGCTGCCTTCCGTGGCGTTGAAGGTTGCAGGGTTAACATTACGAATAGACTGGCTGATGTCAGGATAAATGGACCAGTAGGACTGGTAACTAACCCAGGAAACTCCGTGATATAACATAACAAATGTTAAAAGCGGCTTTTAACACCAAACAATAAACATTTACTTACTGTGTAATTTAAGATGATTTCTGGTATGTCACAGAAACTGTGGAAATAAAATAATGCTAGTTTTCTGTGACATACCAAATCATCGTTTTTCCATAAACAGCATTTATATTACTTTTAAAAGCACTAGATAAACATGCTTATTGTGTATACATTGTATATGCCTCATTGAACTGAGTGTGTTTATATAACAGTTATGTACATTTTATCTCACCACGATTTGTATATGACACCCTACCTTTACATACGTCTAATAGAGTTGTGTTTACGATTCTAAGCGTTATGATGTACATGAATGGGTCCGTTTTTAAATTCCTGAAATCTTGGAGAAAAGTATAATTCGTGAGTGTGTGCTCTTGTGTAACACGTTTGTGGTTTACCCCAAACCCATTCAGCTTCTTATTTTTAGAAAAATCGTTTTGAACTTTTGTATATGAATTTCTTCCCTCTGGATAGAAATGCCACTTTAATTATAATACAAGTTCTCCTAAATGGGACAAACCCTTTGTATGTGATGCTGATATAACGCAGAGTGATAACACAATATATCATAATATAGAGTAATGTTAGATGACGTACATGTATTACTATAATACAGGTTCTCCCAAAAGGGACAAATCCATTGTTTGTGATGCTAATATAACGCAGATTAATAACACAATATAGCATAATATAGACTAATGTTAGAGGACATTCATGTATTACTATAATAGAAGTTCTCCCAAATGGGACAAACCCTTTGTCTGTGATGCTGATATAACGCAGAGTGATAATACAATATATACGGAATATAACGTTGCGGGAGCGATACAAGGGTTCGTATTGCACTACAAGTAGCATGGACAAATCGATATCTTAAGAGACCGAAGGTCGAATAAGATATGGATTTTCCCACGCTACGAGTCGTGCAATACGGACACATTTATCGCTCCCGCAACGTTATATTCCTTTTATTATATACCTACGATCTATGAAGAGCGAAAAAACTAATAAATATACAGATTCAATATATTTTTTATTGGGGATACAATTTTGTAATATTGAAATGAAAAGATGAATGGCGGATGAATATCTACTACAATACTTAGGACACGCCCCTAGAAAGTATGCTAATACGTAGGTCCAACCCAATAACATTATCAAATTTAATTTCCATTATTTTGTGGGGGAAAATAACAACATAATCTTTATTTGCGGGTTTTATTAAATTTGACGCTAGATTTTCGATACATACAATAGAAACAGTTTTCCTGAATAGTACTGGTTGTCTGCATATTTTTCTACGTAGCACAGATTCATAACGGTAACATCGCTGAAAGTAGTCCGCGCACTGTCTGACGTCACAATCTTGTATTTTCACCGGATGTAGATACGGAATTTTAATCCGTCATGTCTGAACAACGCATGTCAATCTACATGTATTTCGACCGGAAAATGTACAGGCATATAATAAAGCATAATATAGACTAATGTTAGATGACATGCATGTATTACTATAATATAAGTTCTCCCAAGAGGGACAAACCCATTGTTTGTGATGTTGATATAAGGCAGAGTGATTATACAATATAGCATTATATAGACAAATGTTAGATGACATATTACTGTAAAACAGGTTCAATATGAAATTTGGAATTGATTATAATACAGGTTCTCCAAAAAGGGACAAATCCATTGTTTGTGGTGTTGATAGAAGGCATACGGATGATACAGAGTACCTGTCACAACCAGAAGATCGTACAAGGCTCAACAGTATGTTTCTGTTATTCACTTTGCTTTACATATGTACCAGATATAAACAATAATTGATGTATCTACCGCAAACAGCATTTGAAAATATGGTAAATGGAGAAATTGCACATAATTTCTCTTTATTTCCATTTTCTTTTTCAACTTTCAAATCTGTCCTTTATTTATACTTGCTCATTTGAAATTTGCATACATGTGCAAAGACGAAAACGAAGACTCTGAAATAATATTGTTTATAGTCGAGGCTTAGATTATATCTCTTATTATCCAATATACCCCGCTCAAAGAGACGATTTTTAAATTACGCACAACATAGAGTTAATTGGTTGTCGGATAAGGATTTCTTAATATGCGTATTTTATCTTTAGCTCTGTTTTAGTATAGTCAACTATGGTCCCAAGTTAATGTCATTTCACTTATACAGAAGATATATATTTATGTGATATAAAGAATATCTCATTCGTGTTTTTTGATTATCACTTTTAATACACTTGTTAACTAAGTTGAGTATGACGCTCGCCAAGGCTCATGTCATATCATATTAGTAAACTCGTTTAATAAAAGTTATTATAAATAAACGCTCATGAATTATCCTCTATATATGTATAATACAGGTTCTCTTAAAAGTGACACACCAATTGTCTGTGATGCTGATATAAGGCAGAATGATAATACGATATACTATAGTACAATACATAATGTTAGGAAATATATTACTATAATATAGCTACTCCCTAAAGAAACAGACCTTTGGCTTGTGATAGTGTTATAAGGCAGATTGATAATACAACAATCTGGAATTCAGAAATGATGTTAAATTATATAGTATTATCATACAGGTTCTCCCAAAACGGACACACCAATTGTTAGTGGTGCTGATATGAGGCAGACTAATGATATAGAAGGCCTCTCACGAGCAGTAGATCCCCCAAGTAGGTTATTATGTCTTCCCCCATATAATAAGAAGAAATATTAGTTTTGCTCTGGTTGTCTGTCTGTCTGTCTGTCTGTCACAAATCGTGTCCGCTTTATAACTTTTTAACCGCTTGAATGATTATGAAATATATCGCTACAAATGTTCACCATACTGAGACATTATGCAGAGCACATGTTACAGCCACTTTGGTTCAAGGTCGCTATTAGAGGTAAAAGGTCATATGACTATATTTCGTGTCCACACTATAACTTTTGAACCGCTTGAAAGATTTTAAAATAAATTGTCACAAATGTTCACCATACTTATACGATGTGCAGAGCGCGTGTTACAACAACTTTGGTTCAATGTCAATGTGGCAATTAGAGGTCAAAGGACAAATGACTATATTTCTAGTCAGCTCAATAACATTTAAACCGTTTGAAGGCTTTTAAAATAACTCGCCACAAATGTTCAGCATACTGAGACGATGTGCAGAAAATATGTAACAACCACTTTGGTTCAAGGTCAAGGTCACAATCAGAGGTCGAAGGTCATACAACTATATTTCGTGTCAATTATGAACCGTTCGAAGGATTTTAAGATAACTCGCCACACATGTTTACACTACCTATGTTTAGTGTCCATTCCATACGTTGTTAACCACTGGAAGGATTTTGAAGTTAATCGCCACTTCTGTTCACTATACTGATATGATGTGCAAAGTGCATCTTACAACCACTTTGGTTGAAGGTAAAGTTCTTAATTATAGGTCAAAGGTCATGAGACTATATTTCATGTCACTTTTGAACCGTTCGAAGGATTTTAAGATAACTTGCCACAAATGTTTACACTACTGAGATAATGTGCAGAGTGTATGTTGCATCATCAATAATGACTTTGTGTTAAAATTATAGTCGAAAATTAGAAATATTATTGTTAACAGCCGATGCCTAGATTAGAAGGATTAAACAGGTCATTGCTCATCAATATCTCATTTATTAAGGTAGTATCCAGTAAAACCATACATGTACATTGTGGTACTCAAAACAATTGCCTCAGAGATCTATACAATATTTTGAGTACCAATAACATAGAGGTTTAAGATCTGAAATAATAAAGTTTTGGATCATGAATATGTGCATTCTTTTTTAAGTTCTTTAATACTACTTTAAACCCTGACCCACACATTTCCTAGCCAAGTACTGGTTTGTTTACCAAAGGAACATGCATAAGTGAACTGTTGCCTTGATATAACTGAAATAATATAAACCCTGACCCAAAGTTAATGTCCATTCCCAGAAGATATATTGTGGTAATTTTACAACATCTGTGTTAATTTTTAGCTCCACTGGCTGAAAGCCAGTCGAGCTTATGTCATGGCGAATTGTCCATCGTGCGTGCGTGCGTGCGTGCGTGCGTAAACTTTTTCCTTTAAACGACTTCTTCTCCCTAACCACTTGGCCAATTTGGTTGAAACTTCATGGGAAGCATCCTCTCAATGTCCTCTACTAAATTCCTTCACATTTTTTTGATCCATTCGAAATTCTGGTTTCCATGGCAACCGAAAGAAAAAAATAGTGAGAACTTAAAAAATCTTCTTCTCCAAACGTGTCGGGCCGATTTTCAAATAATTTTGTAGAAATGTTCCTTGGGTGACTCTTTATTAGATTCCTTCAAGAAATGTTGATTGGTTGAAAAACATGGCCGCCAGGGGGGCGGGGCTATTTTGCCTTATATTGCAATAGTGAAAACTTAAAAAATCTTCTTCTCCGAAAGTGTTCAGCTGATTTTCAAATAATTTTGTAGAAATGTTCCTTGGGTGAACCTTTATCAAATTCCTTCAAGAAATGTTGATTCGGCGAAAAACATGGCCGCCAGGGGGGCGGGGCTATTTTGCCTTATATAGCTATAGTGAAAACTTAAAAAATCTTCTTCTCCGAAAGTGTTCAGCCTATTTTCAAATAATTTTGTAGAAATGTTCATTGGGTGACCCTCTATCAGATTCCTTAAAGCCATGTTGATTGGTCGAAAAACGTGGCCGCCAGAGGGCGGGGCTATTTTGCCTTATATGACCATAGTGAAAACTTAAAAAATCTTCTTCTCCGAAAGTGTTCAGCCGATTTTCAAATAATTTTGTAGAAATGTTCATTGGGTGACCCTCTATCCGATTCCTTCAAGCCATGTTGATTGGTCGAAAAACATGGCAGCCAGAGGGCGGGGCTATTTTGCCTTATATGACCATAGTGAAAACTTAAAAAATCTTCTCCTCCGAAAGTGTTTGGCTGATATTCAAATAATTTTGTAGAAATGTTCCTAGGCTTACCCTCTATTAGATTCCTTCAAGCCATGTTGATTGGTTGAAAATTATGGCTGCCAGGGGGTGGGGCTATTTTGCCTTATATGGCTATAGTGAAAACTTAAAATATCCTCTCCTCCGAAAGTGTCAGGCCGATTTTCAAATAATTTTGCAGAAACATTCCTTGCGTGACACTCTACAAGATTCCTTTAAGCCATGGTGGTTGGTAAAAAAATAGCCACCAGGGGGCAGGGCTGTTTGGAGATTTTATTTTTGCCTTATGGCCGTGGAGCGATACTGGCCCTCTTGGGCCTCTTGTTATGTCCGTTTTCGGAGTTCATGCATTTGCAAATGTTTCTCTGCAGACTAGACTCATGGTTTCAATTTGCCTGGATAGATTACTTTCCAAATTTGAATGTGGTTACTTTTTAGCTCACCTGAGCTTTGCTCAAGGTGAGTTATTGTGATCGCCTTTTGTCCGTCGTCCGTCGTCCGTCGTGCGTCGTGCGTCGTGCGTCAACTTCTTCTCCTCAGTAACCAGTGGGTCAATTTGGATGAAACTTCACAGAAAGCATCCTCTCAATGACCTCACCAGAATTCCTTCAAATTTTTGGGATCCATGCAAAATTCTTGTTTCCATGGCAACGAAACCGAAAAAACTTCAAAATTCTTCTTCTCCCGAATTGGTTGGCAGATTTTCAAATAATTTTGTAGAAATGTTCCTTGGATGACCCTCTATCAGATTCCTTCAAGCCGTGTTGATTGGTCGAAAAACATGGCCGCCAGGGGGGGGGCTATTTTGCCTTATATGGCTATAGTGAAAACTTAAAAAATCTTCTCCTCCGAAAGTGTAAGGCCAATTTTCAAATAATTTTGTAGAAATGTTCCTTGGGTGACCCTCTATCAGATTCCTTCAAGCCATGTTGATTGGTTGAAAAACATGGCCGCCAGGGGGGGGGGGGGGGGGGGGCTATTTTGCCTTATATGGCTATAGTGCAAACTTAAAAAATCTTCTCCTCCAAAAGTGTCAGGCTGATTTTCAAATAATTTTGTAGAAATGTTCCTTGGATGACCCTCTACCAGATTCCTTCAAGCCATGTTGATTGGTCAAAAAACACGGCCGCCAGGGGGGCAGGGCTATTTTGTCTTATATGGCTATAGTGAAAACTTAAAAAATCTTCTCCTCCGAAAGTGTCAGGCTGATTTTTAAATGATTTTGTAGAAATGTTCCTTGGGTGACCCTCTATCAGATTCCTTCAAGCCATGTTGATTGGTTGAAAAACATGGCCGCCAGGGGGGGGGGGGGGGGGGGGGGGGGCTATTTTGCCTTATATGGCTATAGTGCAAACTTAAAAAATCTTCTTCTCCAAAAGTGTCGGCCCGATTTTCAAATAATTTTGTAGAAATGTTCCTTGGATGACCCACTTTCAGATTCCTCCAAGCCATGTTGATTGGTCAAAAAACATGGCCGCCAGTAGGCTGTAGTGAAAACTTAAAAAATCTTCTCCTCCAAAAGTATCTGGCCGATTTTCAAATAGTTTTGTAGAAATGTTCCTTGGGTGACCTTCTATCAGATTCCTTCAAGCCAAGTTGATTGGTTGGAAACTATGGCTGCCAGGGGGCGAGGCTTATATAGCTAAAGTGAAAATAAAATAAAAAATCAGGTGAGCGATTCAAGGGCCATCATGGCCCTCTTGTTTAAGTATTATTACTTAATGAACACCTTATACTTACACCTTATAATACAGGGCTCAAATGTGTGTTACATTGGGTCTTATAGTCCCAACAAAGCCCTCTTGTTTACTTTGAGCTCACCTGAGCATGAAACGCGAGATGAGCTTTTGTGATCAATCATCATCCCGCTACACCAGTTCACATTTTCCTTTAACTCCTAAACCAATGAACAAAATTCAAATTAATTGCACAGGAATTTGACCGTGGTGGTCTTCTTTCGAAATTGTACAAGTAATTTAAATGGTTGCTGCGGTATCACAAAAAGGACAAAAAGGCCAAAACTTTAAAAGTTTTCTTGTCCAAAAGTACACGCCTGATTTAAATAATTTATCTTGCACAAACGTTCATTGAATGGCTCTCTAATTTCATTCATTTTTTTTCTTCAAATTATTCCAATCTATTGAAAAACTATAACTTTAAAACTAATTGTTGGAATTTAATAAAATTTCAAACGATGATACAAAACATTGAGACGAAGTGCGCTGTACAGGAACCATAACTCTATTTTACCTAAATACATAGTTATTGCCCTTTGTTACTTTTCTTGTCTGGAAAATTACTTAATAACTAATAAATGGAAACTAATAAAACTGCATACAATGGTAGTGCACAATGAGAGGAAGTGCAGTGTACAAGAACCATAACTGTAATTTACATAATTACAGAGTTATTGCCATTTGTTACTTTTTTTTTAGTGTAGAATAATTTCAAAACTTGTAGATTGAATTCAATAAAGCTTCATACTGTGATACAACACATTGAGAGGAAGTGCAGTGAACAAGAACCATAACTCTATTTAAGCTAATTATGTCTCCCCCCCCCCCCCTCCGGAGGAGACATATTGCTTTTGCCTGCGCCGTCTGTCTGTCTGTCTGTCTGTCTGTACGTCCACATTTCTTGTCCGGCCTTTATCTCACAACCCCTTTGCCACATTTCTATGAAACTTCACAGGAGTCATCGGTACAATGTCTTGTTGCGCATATTACGAGGGCGTTTAATTTGACCTACTTTTGGATGAGTTATTGCCCTTTTTTTAAATTGCCATTTTTTTAAATTGCCATTTCATTCTTGTCCGGCCTTCATCTCACAACCCCTTGGCCACATTTCTATGAAACTTCACAGGAGTCATCGGTACAACGTCTAGTTGCGCATATTACGAGGGCGTTTAATTATGTCTCCCCCCTCCGGAGGAGACATATTGCTTTTGCCTGCGCCGTCTGTCTGTCTGTCTGTCTGTCTGTCTGTCTGTACGTCCACATTTCTTGTCCGGCCTTTATCTCACAACCCCTTGGCCACATTTCTATGAAACTTCACAGGAGTCATCGGTACAATGTCTTGTTGTGCATATTACGAGGGCGTTTAATTTGACCTACTTTTGGATGAGTTATTGCCCTTTTTTAGATCACCTTAGCCGAAGGCTGAAGGTGAGCTATTCTGATCACTTTTTGTCCGTCGTCCGTCGTCCGTCGTCCGTCTGGTGTTAACTTTTAGCTTTAAACATCAACTCCTCCTAAACTCCAAGGACAATTTTCGTGAAACATCACAGGACTGTTCCTCTGGTTGGCCTCTTTCAAAGTTGTTCAAAGATTTAAATTCCATTGAGAACTTTGGTTGCTGCGGCATCAGAAAGGGGACAAAATGTCCAAACTTTAAAAATCTTCTCCTCCGAATCTGCCTGTCAGATTCAAATATAATTTGGTAGAAATGTTCCTTGGGTGGCCCTCTATAAAAATTGTTTAAGCCATACTGATTGGTCGAAAAACATGGCAGTCAGGCGGCATCAAAAAAGGGGCAAAATGACAATACTTTAATAAAGCATCCTTATAAAAGTGCTTGTCTGATTTAAAGATAGTTTTGTAGAAATGTTCTTTCATTGATCATCTACATACTTTGTCAAGCCATATTGATTTGTTGAAAGGCATAGCAACCAAGCAGCATCAGAAAAGGAGTAATTAAACTTTTTGCTTCAAATGACATATGGTTATTAGATTTATGGTCTAAGGGAGGTAACACTTGGCAGAGTATTATGCAAGGGCAATCTCCTTCGCAGAGTTGTCGTTCCTTACACTCACCATACATGTATCAGAACATGAGTAAAACGACCAAACTTTAAAATCCTTTTCCTCCATAATCTGCTTGTCAGACTCCAAGATAATTCAGTAGAAAGAATCCTTAAATGCCCCTCTAAAAAAACTGTTCAAGCCATATTGGTTTATATTAAAAACAGATCAAGAAAGGTGCAAAATGACAAAAACTTAATAATTCATTTCTAATTGAAGTTCTTGTTAGATTTCAAGATATAAATGACCTTTACTTATAAGCTGTTTCTTGAGAAGTGTTCACTCCTTGAAGTTCTAATTGCACTCCTTGATCTTTTTCCCAGATATTTCTACAAATTTACTATCAATCAGGTGATCGATTTAGGGTCATCTTGGCCCTCTTGTTTAAATTGCCATTTCATTCTCGTCCGGCCTTCATCTCAAAAACCCTTGGCCACATTTCTATGAAACTTCACAGGAGTCATCGGTACAACGTCTAGTTGCGCTTATTACGAGGGCGTTTAATTTGACCTAATTTTGGTTGAGTTATTGCCCTTTTAGCTCACCTAAGCACGAAGTGCAAGGTGAGCTTTTGTGATCACTCACCGTCCGGCGTCCGTCGTCGTCGTCGTCGTCGTCGTCGTCGTCGGCGTCTGTTAACAATTTCCTACAAATGACTTCTCCTACTAAACCAACAAACAGATTTCAAAATAACTTCACAGGAATGGTCCTTAGGTAGTCCTCTTTCAAAGTTGTTCAAAGAAATTAATTCCAAGTAGAACTTTGGTTGCTGCGGCATCAGAAAAGGGGAAAATTGCCAAATCTTAAAAAATCTTCTTTTCCAAAAGTACTGGCCCGATTTGAAAATTATTTTGCACAAATGTTCCTTGGGGTACCCTCTACCAAGATTGTTCAAATATTTCCGATCCGTTAAAAAACATGGCCGCCAGGGGGCGGAGCTTATTTTCCTTATATGTGCATTGTTAAAACTTTAAAAATCTTCTTGTCCAAAAGTACTGGCCCGATTTGAAAAATTATTTTGCACAAATGTTCCTTGGGACACTCTTTACCAAGATTGTTCAAATATTTCCAATCCGTTGAAAAACAAGTACGAATATGGGTCATATGGGCGTCAGAAACAAGGTCAATAAAGGAATATATTGTTCAAACTCCGGAGGCCGCATTTTTACTTTGAGCAACTTGAAAATTTGTCAGAATGTTGTTTTGATGATATCTAGTCCATGTTGGAATATGGGTCATATCAGGAAAAATAATTTATAGATCACTAGGCCAAATGAAGGAAAATCTTGTTAACACTGGAGGTTGCATTCAAAATAATTGTCTTGATGTGATTTGCATAACAGTACATTGTATAATTAAGGTGAGCGATCCAGGGCCATCATGGCCCTATCCAGGGCCATCATGGCCCTCTTGTTTTAAAATTGCCATTTCATTCTTGTCCGGCCTTCATCTCACAACCCCTTTGCCACATTTCTATGAAACTTCACAGGAGTCATCGGTACAATGTCTTGTTGCGCATATTACGAGGGCGTTTAATTTGACTACTTTTGGATGAGTTATTGCCCTTTTTTAAAATAAATCACTAACTGACAAAATACAGTCAGCCAGACAAATACCCCTTGGGGGAGACATACGTTTTTCCCAAAAACAACCTCTAGTTACAGATTTATTGCCCTTTGTTATATTTTCTTGTTCATAGAATAATTGTCATCGCTCTTTCTTACTTTTTTATTGTCCGGAGATTATCTTTAAAACTACAAGTTGGAATTTAAGGTGGGGTTTCTTAATATTCCACTACCTTTTCTATTAGGGCGACGTTCGGGAGATTATCTTTAAAACTACAAGTTGGAATTTAAGGTGGGGTTTCTTAATATTCCACTACCTTTCCTATTAGGGCGACGTTTGGGAGTATTAATCACATTCAGTGATAATTCTAGTTTCAAATTATTCTGATCCGTTTATAAACATGCCCGCCAGGGGTTGGGGCTTGATTTCCTTATGATTATTTGGCGAAAACTTAAAAAATCTTGTGTTCCTTGGATGACCATCTACGATGATTGTTCAAATCATTCTGATCTGTTAAAAAACATGGCTATAATTTTTTTATTTGCAGGACAAATAAAAAAATATAAACTGCATATAGCGGTAAAGTCACAAAGAACCAAGGGTAAAGAATTTATATCTGATGAAAGTTTTAAATGTGACCATGAACAATACATGAAATGGAACTATGTCCTGGGTAATCCCTCTCTGTTTGAAAAGAGACGCCAACAGTTGACAAGAAAAAATATTCCTCATATTGACATGGAGATAGGGGAAGGGGAGAAATGGCTTGTCATCAATATTGGAACTGTGCCACGAAAGATTACAGAAGCTGAACAGTGTAGTCTTAGAGATAAGGTGATTGAAGAAATGTTATGTGAAATGGATGCTTTTGAGATAAACAGCTTTCCTACAACAGGGATTGATAAAACCCAAGCAGCTGAGTTGATGATGGAAAAATCGGCTAAGGAAATTGGGAATGAGCTTTGGTTACATGCTGATGAAGATTCTGAATATATATGCTATATTTATCCAAAAACAAGAGGAAAATTTGTGGAAAATACCATTAAGACTGTAACTGGTCTGCTGAAGATTGGGAAAAGGAAATTTGAATTAGATCTTGTTTTTATTAAGGTATTTGAGCAGTTCAATGTTAAACATGAAATTAAGGAAACATATGAAAATAGAGTGACACTAGCCATAGATACATTTGAATCAAAGGACAAATGTCAGGTACTTTTAGAAGGCATAATGTCAGATTTGGTAAATTCTGAAACATTTATCAAGACAAGGTTTGTTGATAATTTTACCGTTAATAAAGTTATTTTTAGAGACATAAAGAAACTAGAACAATCTCATGACGTAGAACACATAGTTCATGACCTGGACACCAAAGATGTGTTTTTGAGGGTTAATGACACTTGTAAGAAAATTAGTGTTTGTTCGGAGATGACATGTGAGAATGACAGAATTACCCAGGCTCTGAAATGTTGCCTGCACAAAGCACAATTTTCTCTAAAATACCATCAGATGATTAAAAAGACAGGACCTGTTTGTACTGGCACAGCTACTGTTAAAATGAAAGATAATGAATTGGAAATAGTTGGTACTAAGAAGGCTATAGCAATTATAACAGAACAAGTGAATGAAATTCAAAGCAATGAGGTAGAAACATCAAAGCTTGATCATGATCAATTTGGTGAGAAAGGAAAAAGACAATGTCTTGCTGGTGCAGTAGACAACATGCAGGACGTAATGCAGAATCAACAGCATGACACATCAATACTTAATAGGAACAAAGAAAGTACACAGGTGACTCAGAGGATGACTGTTATTGTAGAAGAATCAGACATGTTTGAAATGTTGTGTAGATCAACTCAATTACTGAACAATGCAAAGCGAAATAATGTCACACTACACAAAATTCAAAGCACAAAAGTTGGATTTTTCCTATCTGGTTTGCCAGCCAACTGTTTAAAGGTTAAAGAAATGATTTTTCAATTAATGAATGAGGATAAAGACAAGATATCATCTACAAAGACGAAAGCATCAAAAATAGACGAACACAAATGGGATTTGATGAGTGGTCATCGCATTACAGTACAGTCTTCCACATGCTATTCTGATAATGACGAAGTAAGAGTACAAATAGATACAGTTAGTCCAGAACTAGGTAAGTTTGTGTTTTCTGAAGAATCAATGATGTATTATATTTATTGTAGTGATTGTACATATTACAACATCCATAATATTGGAATTCTTCAATTCTTAAGACAGAGATCAGTTTGTAACAATGAGGCCTATTAATCCAGAGTTTGTGAATTTGAAATACAGCTTGGCCATTTGTTCTTTGAGACCATTGAGGCTTGGTGACGTTTTTGACAAACTTGTTTTTCTTTTGATTATATCACTACAGTAATTAGATACTACCGACTCATTTCAGTCAGATTTGATAACACCATTTAACTTATTATTTCTGCCAGATTTGAAAATCCAATTAAACTTATAAAATGCTATTATTTAAGCCATGCAGGTTTGATTTATTATTATCCCCCGCTTTTTCGAAGAAAAAAAGGGGGGTTATTAATTTCGGTTTGTCCGTCTGTCCGTCCGTCTGTCTGTCCGTCTGTCTGTCTGTCTGTCTGTCACACTTCGTTTCCGTGCAATAACTGCCACAAATGTAAACCATTTTTTTTCAAACTTGGTAAAACGGTTAAATGCCTTAAGGGATAGGCCAAGTTCGATCGTCACTTTCGGCGGACTTTATTTAGTGGAGTTATGGCCCCTTATTTAACACAAAATGTCGTTTCATGCTGTTTCCGTGCAATAACTGCCACAAATGTGAATATTTTTTTCTCAAACTTGGTAACAAGGTTAAATGCCTTAAGGGCTAGGCCAAGTTCGATCGTCACTTTCGGCGGACTATATTTGGTGGAGTTATGGCCCCTTATTTAACAAAAAATGTTGTGTCTTATTGTTTCCGTGCAATAACTGCCACAAATGTGAACCGTTTTCTTTCAAACTTAGTAACAAGGTTAAATGCCTTAAGGGCTAGGCCAAGTTTGATCGTCACTTTCGGCGGACTTTATTTGGTGGAGTTATGGCCCTTTATTTAACAAAAAAAGTCGTTTCTTGCTGTTTCCGTGCAGTAACTGCCACAAATGTGAACCGGTTTTTTTCAAACTTGGTAACAAGGTTAAATGCCTTAAGGGCTAGGCCAAGTTTGATCGTCACTTTCGGGGGACTTTATTCGGTGGAGTTAAGGACCCTTATTCAACAAAAAATGTTGTTTCTTGCTGTTTCCGTGCAATAACTGCCACAAATGTGAACCGGTTTTTTTCAAAATTGGTTACAAGGTTAAATGCCTTAAGGGCTAGGCCAAGTTCGATCGTCACTTTCGGTGGAGTTATGGCCCCTTATTTAACAAAAAATGTTGTTTCTTGCTGTTTCCGTGCAATAACTGCCACAAATGTGAACCGTTTTTTTTTTCAAACTTGGTAACAAGGTTAAATGCCTTAAAGGCTAGGCCTAGTTCGATCGTCACTTTCGGCGAACTTTATTTGGTGGAGTTATGGCCCCTTATTTAACAAAAAAAAGTCGTTTCTTGCTGTTTCCGTGCAATAACTGCCACAAACTTGGTAACAACCTAGGCCAAGTTCGTTTAATTTACCCTGTTATACATGTTCAATAAAAAGTCTACTGACATGTTTAAACCTAACCTCAACATTTTCCTACAATATTTCCTGCAAGCGGGGGATATAAATTTCATGAATTTGCTTGTTTTACATTCAGTTGAGATAAACAATATTTAATTCCAAACTTTTCCAATCAAATTATATTAAAAGCACATACTGTTTTTCAGCCAAAATTACTTTTAAGCTGTCTGATTGCTATTATAGGGGTTTAATGTATGTTTTGTTGCAGTTTTAAGAGTATACTGTGCAGTTCCCTTCGTACACAGCTGGCAAAATTAGCTTTGGGCATTATTTGTTAAGTACTTTAACAATCGCTGACAAAATATACATTTACCCTTCTTAAACCTTTATTGCAGCTAGATTTGATTGCCCAAATAAACTTCACCTGCCAAAATGGATTGGAGGGATACAAAAGGAAACAGAAAAGATTGAAACGTGTTTGAAAGGTCTTCTGTTGTTTTGTTCAGCTGAATGTTTATTCCATATCAGGATAGAAATACCAAAACTTCATAAAAAAATACTGCAATCGTTTGTTTTTGGAATGTTTAAAGTTTTGTCTGGAAAACAATTTAAAGTTCCATTCCAACTGATAATCTGTACAGATAATGATGCAATATATACAGATATCATTGGATCCTGTAAAAAATGGACTGAGTGGAGCTATTCACTGACAAGTCATACAAAGGACCATTGTAAGTGTATTTTTTCTATTCTAGAGGTTCAGTCTTCCCATAGCATTAAACTACTATCTATATTAAATATACTGTTCATATAGTAACTAACCAGATGGCATATACAATACCTAATTGTGATTATTAATTGACTGGTGACATATGAATTAGATTTCTTTACTACTGCATGAGCAAATAGGTAAATAAACTAAATATTGAATTTTCATGAATGTTCAAGTAGTGAATGTTCCATTTATTCACCAAAATAAGTGAAACCTTTTGAAAACAATGTTTTTCAATTAATCACTTTTACTATCAGATAATGATTATCCCCTCGAGACGAGGTCGTCGAGGGTATATAGGGATCCGCCTGTACGCATGTACGTTTGTACTTATGTGTCCCAAACGAGGTCATCGCTCTAGCGACTTCAATTCTTTTCGATTTTAATGAAACTTCACGCACATAATCACTATCATTGTCTCTTGTACAAATTGGTGTTTCACCGACCTAGGCCGTTATTATTATACTTCTGTATGAAACGACGTCATTGCTCTTACCTATGCATTTCGTAGCCGTAGTCATGAAACTTCACGGACATGTTAGTACAAATGCGTTTCCCTGAGCTAAGTCAAAGATCAAGATCACAGTAACTATATACTTCTTCACGAAAGAGCGTCATTGCTTTAGCAACTTTATGTTTTATCCGATCGTAATGAAACTTGACACACACACACACACATGTTCACTTACACCGCCTCTTGTATGAGTTCGCGTTTCAACAACCAATGTCAAGGTCATAGTGGTGAATTAAAATCGGTAAAAAGCTACGTCATCGCTTTATCAACTTTATTTCTTATCCGATTGTTATGAAACTGAATTCCTGTTCACCAGCAACACCTCTTGTATGAATTCAAGTTTCACTGACCTAGGTCAAAGTCACAGTGACTTTAATATGTATGTGCCATACGACGTCATCGTTATACCCACTTTGTTTCTTATCCGATTGTTATGAAACTTAACACATTATGGTAAAAGTTCAAGATCACATTGACTACTATACTTTTGTGGAAAATGACGTCATGATCATCGCTCTAGCAATTTTATTTCTTATCCGATTGTTCTAAAACTAAACACACATTTTCACCAGCAACTCCTAGCTATCTTACTTCACCGACCTAGGCATTCGGTCAAAGTCACAGCGTCTTTTGTAAGTTGTACCAAATGATGTCATGATTTAGCAACTTTATGCCTGATCCGATTGATGTAATAGTTTAAACATCTGTTTATAGTTATCTCTTCTTGTACAAGTCCTAATATGGTCGAAGATTAAGCTCACAGTGACTATAATACTTTTGTATGAAATGACTTCATCGCTCTAGCACATTCATTCGTGGACGGAATTTCTTCATACTTCATACACAGGTTCAGTTTTAAGAGAGTTTGGAGGAGTTTCCGTTTGCATTTAACTAAGCTACCCCAAAGTTCACGGGTCAAGGTCACATTGACTATAATGTGCCCGTATGAAACAACTTTAGCACATTCATTTCGAGAAATAATTCCTCCATACCTCATACACTTGTTCATTGTAAAGTGAGCTTGGACGGCTGTACACAGACTAATATTCAAGTTTCAAGTATTATTTCACGTTTACTTTGACTAGTGTTTAATATATCATGCTGCTTCTTCAATACTTGTTTGTTTACAATTGTTATGAGATGCTTCATTTACACATGTTAATTACAATATTGAACTCTGTAACCTTGAACCTTTATTCAAATTATGTTATTTAATTATTTAAGGATGTACTGAACTAAATAGTGGATTTTTCATATATTTTTTTGTAATATTGTTATTAACTCTTCTCTTTCAGATGTCATTTAAAACATGTATAGTCAATATGCCTTTCTATAATGTTTCAAAATGTCAAACAGATTGGAATAAATTTGTTTAAGATAAAGAGCGGAATACTTTTCATGAGTCCAAACGACATGTTTGATTAGTTAATATAGCTGGGTAAAATGAACGTACTAAAATCTATGTATGCACATTTTAATCTAGAAATTTTATATAAGAATATGCTTTTGAAAATAGGAAAAAAAATATTGGAATACTTTTATTGCAATTGAAGATATGTTTAAAACATTAAATAAATATATATTCATATATTAACAAATTTTAGACAAGGGAGGTAATTTAAACAAGAAAAACTAAATATTTTATCCGCTACATATACTTTTCTTTTAAAATATTGATAGTTGTTTCCATAATCTGAAGAAGTCGTAGGAAAAGTTAAATATTATAAATACGTATTTTTTCTTTTTTAAATGTTTTGAACCTGTGTTACACCTATCACACATGGGTTCTCATTATTGCAAAATAACGTCTATTTTTGGGGTAAAATTATAATATATCATATTTACTTCTAAAGATCTGGATAAAATAAACTCAGAATGTGATTCAAACCACAAGGAATAAAAAAAATAGCAAATCATCTTTCAGATATTGGTAATTTACATGAAAACGATTTTTTAAATTAGATTTTTTTCATCCATACATACAACATTTAAAATAACAATGTTACAAAAAAAGTTAAATATTATAAAAAATCTACTTTTCAGTTCAGTACATCATTAAGTATTGTTATTTTCTACATAGGTTTAAGTTGTATGATGTTTGAACTGATATTTATCTATGTAGTTTATTATGTTGTCTTTAAGTTTTGTTTTGTTTTCTTATATATTATTATTAGCAAAGTAAAAATATCTTTAAAAAAGGAGAGTGTATAGATTAAAGATACTGTCTTGCAATTGTCGAGGCTTAAAACATAGTAGGAAACGTTTTGATTTATTCAATTTATTTAAAGCATCGAACAAGACATATATTCAGAATAATGTTATTTAAGCCATAGAAAATCAAATTCGAAAGGTGTTAATATTCTGTTTAAAAAAGAATAAGATATACATGTTTTGTGTAGTAAAAACGATTATAATGGACAACATATAGCAGTAGAGTAACCTTTTGTGACACTGCTTTTGTTATAATTAAATTATACGCGGCTTATACAGACAAACCGAATTTTTGTCTAAAACGTTTTCGATCAAATTGATTCATTCAATGCTAAGGATAATTACATTCTTTTTTGAGATCTCGGCTTACCCTAAGATTATGCCAATTATAAGTCAAATAATCATCACAGAAATACCAGAAAGGTTATCTAATCATATATTTCTGGTACAGACCGTATAGACCCTTTAAGGGAATTGCACGAGCTTATGTCTTAGATTCTTTTTAAAAAAATGGCCACCAGGAGGCAGGGCTGTTTTGTCTCATATGGCTATAGTGGGTCACCAAATGAACGTTTCTACAACATAATTTGAGAATCGGCCAGTTACTTTCGTCTGAGAAGATTTTTGTAAGTTTTCACTATTGTTGCTTTAATTACACTCTACGAGATTCCTCCAAGCTATGGTGATTGGTAAAAAACATGGCCACCATGTTATAAGGTCAAATTGTAGAATAAACTTGTGAACACTCTATAAGTCACTTTCTGATTAAAATATTTATGCAAATTGATCAGAACATTTGTTTCAATTAAATTTCAGTCCAATTAGAAACTGGGTTATGTGAAGTCAAGAATAAGGTCATGAGGTCAAATCTTAGTACAACCGTAAGAACACTCTAGAGGCCACATTTTTATTCCATATAACAATTAATCAGCACGTTTGTCTCAATCAAATATCAGTCAAGTTAAATTATTTGTCATGTTGTTTCAGTAATCTACGGTGTTCCGTTAGGGCCATATTGCTATCGCGCACACGCGATGCCACGATAGCACGATGACACGATGGTGATGACACGATGACACGATGGTGATGGTACGATGACACGATGGTGATGGCACGATGGCACGATGACGATGACGCGATGTAATATCGCGTCATTGTTATCGTGTCATCGTAGCATCGCTCCATCACCATCGTGTCATCGCGTCATCGTGCTATCGTGTCATCACCATCGTACCATCATCATCGTGTCATCACCATCGTGTAATCGAGCTATCGTGGCATCGCGTGTGCTTGTTCACAGCGCGATAGGACGATGACACGATGGTGATGGTACGATGTAATATCGCGTCATCGTCATCGTGGCATCGCTCCATCACCATCGTGTCATCGTATCATCGCGTCATCGTGCTATCATGTCATCACCATCGTGTCATCGTACCATCACTATCGTGTCATTGTTTCATCGTGTCATCACCATCGTGTCATCGTGCTATCGTGGCATCGCGTGTACTTGTTGACAGTATGATAGCACGATGGCCCTAACGGAACACCGTAGTAATCGTCTGCTCAAATTACAGGTCGGAAATTGTTAACACATTTTAACTTTATTTGTTTCCAATAACTCTTTAGCTCACCTGAACAAAGGGAGTGTGAACTATTGTGAATGTTGTCCTTGTACACGATTGGGCTCTTATGTGGTTAGAGATGTGGCCGAAGACAAAATAATCCTTTGATTCATTCCGTAACCGCTTAAAATATTTTGTCCCTTAGTGGTCAATCTTTTGTTTGAAAGCAATGGATGAACCACCTAAGGGGTTAAACGTAGGGACGTGCGTCTGTCCGTCTGTCATCAACACTTTCTTTAAATGACATCTTCTTATAAACTGCTGTTTGAATTTTGATTACACTTGGTAGAAATAATCCTTTGATGACCCTCTTTCAATTCTGTTCAAAGAAATTAACTCCACGGAGAACTCTGGTTGCCATGGCAAGATTTTTTTTAATATTATTTGAAATATTCTTGTCTGAAAGAGAAAGGCCTAGAGCTTAGATATTTGGTTTGTAGCATTGTCTTGTGGTCCTCTACAAAGATTGTGAAAAAGTATGCCCCTTGGGTCAAAATTGACCCCGCCCTTGGGGGTCACCTGTTTTAAATGGAGATATATAGGGAAATACTTTGAAAATCTTCTTGTCTGAAACAGAAAGGCCTATAGCATAGATATTTGGTGAATAGCATTACCTTGTGGTCCTCTACCAAGATATTTCAAATGATGCCCCTAGGGTCAAAATTGGCCCCTTCCCGGGAACACATGTTTGCCATAGAGATATATAGAAGAAAATATCTGGTCTAAAACAGAAAGGCATTGAGCTTAGCTAGTTGATCTGTAGGTCCTCTACAAAGAGTGTTCAAATAACGCCCATAGGGTCGAAATTTGCCCCGCCCCGTTGTCATTTGTTTTACATAGATATGTGTAGGTAAATCAGAAAGGTATACATCTTAGATATTTGGTGTGTAGCATTCTCTAGTGGTCCTCTATCAAAATTGTTCAAATGATGAGTCTGAGGTCAAAATTGTCCCACTGTAAGAATAGCCATCTGTGCACCCCATGAGGTCCTCTTTGGGTTGCAGTGCAGTAAAACTTAACTTATTCATTCTCTAACAAAATGATAGGTAAACATATGTCCGGTGAGCGAACCAGGACATTTATGGGCCTTTTGTTTTATAAGAGCATTGCAAACATCTATTAAATCAGGTGAACGATATAGGACCATCATGGTCCTCTTGTCATATATTTGTATAGAGAGAAACTTCAAAATCTTCTTTTCTGAAAGTAGAAGAGCCAGGCTTTATATAGTGGGTACAGTATGTAGCTTTATCTAGTTGACCTCTACTAAGAATGTTCAAATTATTTTGATAGGCTGAGAAACATGGCTACCAGGGGGCGTTGCTAGTTTTCTTTTTATGTACAGACAAACAACACTGAGCACTTTATAAGTTTGATTAATCAGGTGAGAGATTGGGACCATCATGGTCCTCCTGTTTGCTCAAGATGAGTTATTGTGATCTCCCTTTGTCCGGCGTATGTCATGCGACGTCCGTGTGTCAATATATTCTCCTCTGTAACACTCTGGAAGTGTGTCAAATGGAATAAAACTTGACAGAAAGCAACCTTTCTTTGTCCTCATCAAAATGCCTTCATACTTTGATTGATCAATGCGGAAACCTGTAAAAATGTTCTCTTGGCAAAGTTGTTGACAAATGTCAAAGAACTTTGTAGAAACGTTCCTTAGGTGACCCTCTATCAGATTCGTTCAAGTCATTTTGGTCGGTTGTAAAACATGGCCGCCAGGGGACGGTCCTGTTTTTTGTTATATGGCTATAGTAAAAACCTTAGAAATCTTCTCAAAAAGTACATGTATCTGGCCGGTTTCCGAATAATTTTCTAAAGAATGTTTCTTGTGTGACACTCTACGAGAATACTTCAAGCCATGTTGTTTTGGCAAAAAAATATCGCCTACATATGGCGGGGCTGTTTTCCAATATGACTATAGTGACTTAAGATATTCTCTTGTTTCTCAAAAAATACTTAAGCGTCCTAACTCTTCCCCGACAATTAACATATCTGCTTGTGCAAATACACGCGAAGTTAAAAAAAATCCTGCAAAACATTAAACAATGCCATGTACATTGAAGCGGCGCAGACCCCCGTCATAGTAGTCACGGATTAAGTCATTTCATTGTCACATACTTCTTCTCAAAGTATTCACCGTGGTGTGTGCAATTCTATTATGATGGCGTCAAACCACTTCTTGTATATAGTGAGTTTATCATACATGTATCATACATGTATTACTACCGCTACTTATTATTCCTCCATCATTAGTGCTACAAACCCATGTAGCATCACATATTAACATCAATGCATTGCTATTTTTGAAAATATTGTGGGTCACAATCAGATATTTTTTATTTGACCACTTTGATTTCAACTCTACTCAAAATTTATTATTTCATTTATAAAAAAATTCCATACATGTAAATGTTTCTAAATGGTCTGCCGAAGATCTGTTGTAAATTGGAAAGAGTACATACAGTTGGCTGCTTAATGCAGTAAACCTTTTCCCACAGACCTAATTTACTACCTCTGCGGAGTTCGACATTTGAGAATCATGTGACACAAGACCTCGGACTGAGGGTGTCTCGATCTTCTTGGAAAACCGCATCTAAGTTGGTAGCAATGTTTCTAAATTTCGTCGACATTGGATTTTCGTTTGCATATTGCTACCATTTAAAAAGCGGTTTTCCATGAAGATCGAGACAAGATGGTGGCCTTTGGTAAGACAAGCCCAGGTATCGAACCCATGTCCTCCCTGCCCTGAAGGGAAGCTCTACCAGAACACCATCGAGGCGCTAATATAAATGATCGCTTCTTTATATACAAAAAAATAGAACAAACTAAAGAATATGAAAATGGTTATTTACAAGAAACAGATATTAATCCAGCTGGTACAAAGTTACTTTTCATTTGAAATGCATTAATGTGTATTTAACATTTGAGTGCTTTGGCCTTGTAATTTGAGTGATCTGAAAATGTGTCCTCTAATCCTGTGTTAATTAAAGTAATGAAAATTAGAAATAGTTGTTCCAGTACTAAGATTAACATGATTGAGATTTTCATTATTGCAATAATTGATTTATAAGGGATACAGAATCTGACTGACAGAAATCATCCTGCATTAAAGATATATCTTGTAGATTCTTCACTGTAAACATTGTTTCAACAGTCTTGTGCTTAGAAAGAAAATATTAAAAATGAATTCATCCTTGTGAAGTAAAATATTTATCAGACATACTAACACAACTTTAGCCTTTCCTTTGAGGCATCTGCAGCCGACGACTTTTCTAATCATTGTGGAAAAAGAATAAATTACTCAAAACGAGCAATTTCTGCATTTGCCACAACGTTTTAAACTCTTTTTGATAATTAAACTCTCATGTAAGGAAATCAATCACATTTTTGACAGGATGTTTTCGAAGTCGTCTGCTGCAGATTTGTTTTATGTGGAAAAGAGTTAAATGTGTCCAAGTTAAATCCATTCTGATCACTCTCTGTCCGTCAGCTGTCGTCCTTTTACGTTAACTTTTAACATTAAACAACATCTCATCTTAAACCAATTTCAAACAAAGTTCTCTTGAATGAGGCTTTGGTGGTTCTCTTTCAAAATTTCTCAGAGATTTAAATTTTATAAAGAACTTTGGTAGCTGCATTATCAGAGAGGGAAATAGCCGATGTTTAAAATTCTTCTCCTCTGAATCCACTTGTCGGATTCCAATGTTTTGATTAAAATGTTCCTTGAATGAGCCCCTATAAAAAAACCAATACAAACCATATTGATTGGATGAAGAAGATGACCGCCAGGGCAATCTTTTTTTTTTTTAAAATCCATTCCTAATAAAGTGCTTGATTTCAAGAAAAATGTGTTGACATGTTCCTGCAGTAACCCTCTAAATAATTTACTAAAACACAATCTGTTCCCAAGTAATTATATATGTTCCTATTATTTACACATGCAATTTCTTGTTTAGGATGTTAACAAGACTTCACGAAGATCCTGACTATGATGATGAAGGAAAGAGACCCTATGAAGTGTTTGATCTTGAAACCAAAATAGAAGGAATTCCTTGGAACAATAAAAGTAGAGTTGTTTATGAATTTCTCACAAAGGTGTATCCCAATGCTGTAAAGCATAGAAAATCAACAGCCCATGAAACTAAAACAAGTTATAAGGGCATCAACACAATTCCGCCTAACCTGGATAATTTTACAGAATTTCAAACATAAGCTGATGCGAAGCACCTCTTACCCAATGATTTTGTGACAGAGGATGAAAATGAAAATTCAGTCAGATTGAAACATTTTACTGGGTACTATATCGATGATCATCAAGTATAATACAAAAAATGAGTTGTGCAGAGATGGATCATGGAAGCTTAAAATGTCTGAGAAACAAATTAATCTTTCTACTCTGTATGTCTCAATATACCGAAAAAAGTAGTGATGTTGTTTGCAAAACCGTAAACATGTTTAAAATAGGTGGTGGTGGTGGTGTAACAATAAATAGCTTCTTAATTGTGATAAGATCAATTTTATTTGATCAAATTGTTGCTTTGAACTCTATAAAAGAAACACGCAAGAAATGCCTGAAGATTACACTACATCATACAGAAAAAGAAAGTGTAAACACTTGTTATTCTGAAACTTTGAAAACTATTTCACAGGGCAAAATTATAACTGATTTACCAATTCAGAAGAAAACTATCTCACGATCAGATCTAAAAAGTCTTATTCCAGATACTACATATGAAATGACGAAACTATTTTTAAGTCCTGCTGACAACATAGCTTGTGATCGTCGGGGTAGAAGGGGGTCTCAAAATATTATTTCTGCATGCCTGCAATAGAATTGCAGAAATCCTCAGTCATACCAATCATTTAGAGCAACACAACGTTTAATCTTGCCATCTCCCTCAACATAAGTATTATACAAAAATAAAGTTAAGCATGAAGTAGGATTTGATAGACTGATTTTGGAGTGGATGCATGCAAATGCGGTTAGAAAAGGACACCATGAAGATGGGTGGATGTGGGGTATAGTCATTGATGAATTGGCAATTCAAGCTGACATGCAGATAGCAAAGAATGGTGATGTAGTAGAACTATCACTAGTGGAGTCCCATGTACAAAGCTTTACACTCTATCTCGGAAAGCAGTTGGTGATGTTTAGATTCAAAGTATCATACACAAGCTTAGATGGAGCCTAAAGTAACAGAACTTTTCTGAAATACAATCTTTGTGGTCAATTCACTAAACCTTTCATAACCAAAATCCATATAATTGCAGTGAAGTTGTTTTTATAATGGATGTATAACATGTTGTAAAAATATCAGAAACAGTATGCAAACAGTGGCAAAGGTACACCAAACTCCTCACCATTCCTTCTAATGACACTACAGTGGCAAATGTTCATTTACTATTTTCAATGGGACAAAAGGGAATTCATTCCAACATCATCTAAGATTAACATATAAACACATTAACCTTTCCGGTCATTTTTGAATTACATTTAGAACTAAACGCATGGACATCAATATGGTCGCGATCTATCCTGATAGATGTGACAAACAACATAAAATACAACAGACGAAAACACTATGAACAGAAAATTTATATTCTCAACATTAATGTCCTATATAGACTTATGTCTTTTTATACAAGTGATTACAGCGGGTGGTGCAGTTATAAAAGGGCGCTATTCTCCTTAGATGAATCAAAGATAATTGTGGAGACGTTTTTCGATTTAATTAGTTTTACTTTTCGCAAAATGTCTTCATCTTTAATATGCTTTTTGAATAATCGTACTATACATTCTTTAATGTCTTTGCAAACCATAGATCAACATACGGTTGTAAAGTGTAGCATGTCGCTACAACCCTCATGCAATGTAGAGGTGATTGTTGTGAGAATGTTACATTTCGCTATTGATTCTTTTCCTACATTGATAAAGACAATTTGTTATCTTCTTTATGTATGACTTGCACACAAATGACTGTCTAGGGTGGTGTTTTTATAGAGCGCTGCTATGTGCCTCAAGCGGAACAATAATACCTGTGGAAAAGGAGTCAGTGTCATTCGTGAGCGCTGATTCTTTTATCACAATTATTTCATGTTTACAAAAGTTAGCGATAAATACTATTGTAAAAAACAAACAGTATGCCATATGTATGATCCATTACATACAAAAAGTACATGCAGTACGTATTTACTGGATATGTTTAAAACGTGTCCTAAGCGGTAAATATGAAGCCTTTGTTGCAGGGGAGTTATTGGTCTTCCTTTCCCATATTGTTTATTAAGTTAAAAAAGTATTTAAATAAACAGTTTTATGTATACCTTACACACAAGTGATTGTAAAGGGTGGTGTTTTTATAGAGCGCTGCAATATACCTCAAGTGGAACAAGGGTAACTGTGGAAAGGGAGCAGGTGTTATTTATGACCTCTCATACTTTTCTCACAGTGATTTCATGTTTACACAAGTTAGCAGTAAATACTACTGTAACACAAATGTATGATATATATTTTTAGAATGTCTTACAGACAGGGAAGTATATATATATGAACGTTTATTGCATGCAGTATTTCCTTTACTGGTTATGTTTTAAACAATTTTTTAGAAATGAAGCATTTGATTGTTGGAATGAAGTTATTGATTTTTTTTTCTAATAACTGATTTTGTTCTTGAAAGATAATGATCATGAAACGTCATAATAGGTAAAATAATAAACTTAATACAATGATAAGTCACACACATTTACTGTCCTTAAATTGTCAAGGTCTGAGAGACAGGAAAAAAAGAATGCGATTAAAGCAATATATGACAGAACAAAGAATTGATATTTTATATCTGCAAGAAACCCATTTTACACCTGACATGATGCAATAATTACAATTGCAATTCACTGAGTGGGATATGCACAATTCATACGGCATCAACCTAAGTAAAGGATGCACAGTTCTTATTAACAAAAACCTAGAATATGATATAATAAAATGTATTTCTGATCCAAACGGTCGTTATATTTTGCTAAATATCACACTTGAGTTGATAACTTATACCTTAATCAATATTTATGCAAACAATAATCTTAAAGAACGAAACAAATTGTTCAACACAATAAACATATTAATCAACAATAATGCACAGGGTGCGTTAATAATAGGAGGTGATATGAATGACACACTGACAAACAATGACAGACAGTCAAGACATGATATAAAAAATCTGTAAAAACAGTAAAATCATTAACATATTTAATAAAGAATAAACAACTATGTGACATATGGAGAGAATTTAACCCTGAAAAACAACAATATACATGGAAAAAGAACATCGAATTCAGAAAAAAGCAGGATAGATTTTTGGCTAATTGACTATTCTATGGTGCCTTTAATACTCAATTCAGATATTAGACCAGCATGTATAAAATACACCGATCACTTAGCAATATCTTTAAAACTTGCAACCCAATCACAGCGTGGACCGGGATATTGGAAATTTAACAATTCATACTTAACTGAAACCGAATATACTGAATTCATGACTGATTCTTTAAAAACATTATTATTAAAAAACAATAAATTAGGTTTGCAAGCACAATGGGAATAAATAGCAAAGTTAGAAAGAATAAAATACAAACGCTTGAAGATGAATATAAACTTTTATCTCAAACAAGTAAAAATGAAAAAAAACTTCAAAATATTGAAATCGAATTAATGCATCTTCACCAAGTTAAAGCAGAAGGTGCACACATTAGATCAAGGATAGAACATATAGAACAAGGTGAAAAAAATACAAAATATTTTCTAAATCTCGAAAAGCAAGACAAAAAAAAACAAAACTTTAAATAAGGTTGAAAGTAATGGAAAATCTTATACAGATGTACATGTCATTCTTGAAGAAGAAGTTAAATTCTATGACAATTTATATCATTCTGATAAAGCAGAAATTACAAAAATTAAAGATTATATATCACAGACTCAACATGATGTCAAACTCTCTGACGCTGATGCAAATTCATGTGAAGGACACTTTACACGTTTCGAATGTAATCAGGCAATCAAGGAAATGAAATGTAATAAAAGTCCTGGACTGGACGGCTTAACCATCGAATTTTACAGTCATTTTTGGGATATACTGGGTCATGTGTTGACCAGCGTACTCAATGAAGGATATAACAATTCAGAGTTGACATACACACAAAGAACAGGAGTTTTATCATTACTATACACAAAAGGAAATCCAACATGTCTCGAAAACTGGCGACATATATCTTTACTGAATGTTGATTATAAAATAGCAGCCAGAGTACTAGCTAATAGGTTGCAAAAGGTTATTCACAAAATCATTAATATGGATCAACAAGGATACATCAAAAACAGATTTATTGGTTATAACATTAGACAAACTCAGGATATTATTGATTATGCTGAACTTTTACAAATAGATGGAGCCATAGTTTTCCTAGATTTCAGGAAAACTTTTGACACATTAGAATGGAATTTTTTATACGAGTCTTTAAATTTCTTTGGTTTTAAAGATAGTCTCATCATATGGGTAAAAACACTCTATTCAAACTGCCAATCTTGTATCATAAACAATGGTTGGAGGTCGAAAACGTTCAAACCTCAAAGAGGTGTCAGACAGGGTTGTCCGGCATATTCTCTGCTATACATCATCGCAGCCGAAATCATGGCTCTAAAGATACGAAGCTCCAAGTTGATACACGGTATACAGATAAAGCATTCCAATGAAGAATTACGAATTTCGCAATTAGCGGATGATACTACCTTATTTTTAAAAGGTGCAAATGACGTACAAAACGCATTAAACATTGTGACACTATTTGGGAAACACTCTGGACTTAAGTTAAATTCTAACAAAACTGAAGCAATGTGGATTGGAAAACTCGCACTAAACCACAACAAACCTGGTAATATAGCTTAGATAAATGCAATTAATTAAACTGGAATAATAAATTAAAACAGTGTAATAGTATTATTGAAAACTGGAACAAACACAAATTAACATTTTATGGCAAAATTCAAGTAATAAATAGCATAATCATTCCAAAATTTGTTTTTCTATTCCAGTCATTATTAGTCCCAAAAAAGCAAATTGTAGAAATAAACAAATTAATTTTTAAATTTCTTTGGAACAACAAAAGGGAAAAAATTAAAAGATCAGTAATCACAGGACCGAAATCCAAAGGTGGACTTGGAATGATTGACCTAGATGCCTTCATCACTTCTCTAAAACTAAAATGGATAAAATCCTTAATCGAAAAGCAAAATGATAAAGCCCATTGGCAAATAATCCCAAAATATTTCTTAAATAGATATGGAAACAATTACTTGATATTTCACATGAATCTGGATTTTATACGCAGTATTGATACATCACACATAAGTGACTACTACAAAAGTTTACTTGAAATTTGGATTAAAGCAAAAAATAACGATGAAATAAATCTAAAAACTTTTGACGATATCAGAAAACAGCTCATTTGGGGAAATAAATTTATCAAACACAATCGTAAATGTATAATATTCAAGAACTGGGTAAATTCCAACATACTGTTTATTAATGATATAATAAACAAAAATGGTTATGTCTGCGAGGAAACAATTTGCAATAAATTGAATTTGAAGATAAATTGGATAGCCGAAACGCATACGTTAAAGCAATGTATCCCAAAGGCATGGTTAAACATACTCGCATCGGAAAGATCAATAAAAACAAAAGTCAAAACCAAACTGGAAACTATAATATTCAACACGCAATTCAATTCGATAAAAAACAAAGAAGTATATCAGATTATTGTAAATAAAAAGTTCGATGAACCATACATTCATAAATATTGGAATGAACTACTTCATCACAAAGCCAACTGGTCGACTATATATGAATTCATTAACAATATATACGACAATAGAATAAAACAATTCAAATACCGACTAATACATAAAATCTTCACATCAAGAGAAACACGTTTCAAGTGGAAAATGATAGATTCTCCTAACTGTCACGTTTGTAATATACCTGAAACATACGAACATGTCTTTGTACATTGTCCATTAGTTGCAGACAGCTGGTCACAATTACATAAACTGTTGGCATTATGTCGAATAGACAAAAACATATGTTCAATGCAGACAGTAATCGAAGGGTATAAATTACGCCAGACTAAATATCATCAACTTAAAGTTGCACTCTCATAGAAATTCATAAAAAAAATAAGTAAAATAACAATTGTTTTCCTTTATGAGGACATGTTTGATTCTAATTAGACTGTAGTATGAGAAAGCTTTCATATTTTAATTATTTAAATAAAGTTGTTTTTCCCAGCTCGGTAGGTACCTCTTTAAAGGTTGGTGTCTAACACAAACATTCGGGGGGGGGGGGGGGGGGGGGAAGATAAGGTGTACACAAAACAACTGTTATAAAAAATAACTCAGTTCATTGTTCATAGTTCATTGAAGCACTAGATACACATACTTATTGTGTATACAATGTATATGCCTCATTGAACTGAGTGTGTTTTTATAACAGTTATGTACATTTTATCTCAACACGGTTTGTATATGACATTCAACCTTTAAATACATTCTGGAATGAAAATGTACATGAACGGCTCCGTTTTTAAAATCCTGAAATCTTGGAAAAAAGTATTATTTGTGAGTGTGGGCTCTTGGCTAACATGTTTGTGGTTAATCCCAAACCCATTCAGCTTCTTAGTTTTAAAAAGATCGATTTGAACTTTTTTTACATGAGTTTTCTTCCCTCTGGATAGAAATGCCACTTTAACATCATACTGTCACTATTTTGTTTTTGTATATACAAAGCCTATTTCCTTAGTGAAAACAGAACAAAATTCTACAATATATTTTTACTGTTCAAGCAAGAGTTCTCCTATCTTTGGAAGATAGCAAACAGGGAAAGTACAGTTGACGCCATGCTTAAAAAATTTCACGACAATCTTTAATAATATTAAGCAAAACATTTTTAAAGTTAAAATTAAAATGGCGTTAAAAGTCAACATAACATAACATAATCAAACTTACTCAAAACAGACACACATATACACAAACATTCGAACGCACGCATGTCACACTCGATCACTTCATCATTCTAGCGATTTTTTCGTTTTCGTTATGTACTAGATTGATAATACAGTGAGGATTCTTTATACCTTTAAACACTGCAACAGCAGTATTTTATTTGCTTTCTAATAATTGGAATTGTTTCTTACAATATCCTGTATTTTCTCTTTCTTTAAAATTTGTTTACAGTTGCTGTAAATTGTGTTACCTATGTAAAAAAAAAAAAAGTATAATAAAAATAAATAAACGGGCTGTCAAGTGACAGTTGAAAAAAACCAAAAAAAAAAAACCTTTCCGGTCATTCCAAGATGCGCAATCACCTTGCAATTACCTTGTTGGAGACATCCTTAAATCCGAAATGTTGCACTGCATATCACAATACCAATAATTCTTGGTCCAAAAGGGAGTGTTTTAAATGGTACCATATGATTCCAATCTCATTGATATTTTAAGGGAAACGAGGCCCGTTTTACACTTGCAAGAAAGCAGATAAGCTGACGTACATGAAAGCAGTACAAGCGTTTTCTAAATAGCATCATAAGTTGTCAAAATATTGGGTCTACTAAAGCAAATAATAGAAAAGGAAGGAAAGCTGCCATGACTTTTCTATGAAAAGTTATCCAGCAAAAAGACAAAAGCTTCTTGATAAAAACAAGATGAAAACAAAAACATAATATTTGGACCAATACGTATGCTGTCCACAGTAATGAATGTTGGAAATGATATAATTTGGCTTCTAACAACAATGATGTTCCTTGCCTGTTTCCCTTTTAGGTTTTCCAAAATATGTCCATTCACTACTGATCTGCCATGGCAACAAACAGGGAGACCCTTTAAAACTGTTCTTGTCAGAAATTACTGGCCCTGGTTAATTTTAAGAATTAAAAACTTTGCTCCATAAGTATTTTCCTACCCCTACACATTCAAAGAATTAAGTGACATTAATTCACCAATTATCAGTTATGGATGAATTGGGCCACCATTTACAATGTGGAAAACAGTGCATGGAGAGATTATATGGCTCATTATGAGAATTCTGTACTCTGCCTTTCCCGTTTTTCAATATTAGACATGCGGAAAATGCACTAGACATATTAGACATGCGGAAATACTGTCATGTACCTGACTCGTTGGTGTCAGGATAAAGGTACCAAAACATTGGAAATACTGTCGTGTAACTGACTCGCTGGTGTCAGGACAAAGGGACCAAAACACCGGAAATACTGTTATGTAATTGACTCGCTGGTCTCAGGATAAAGGGACCAAAACACCGGAAATACTGTTATGTAACTGACTCGCTGGTGTCAGGATAAAGGGACCAAAACACTGGAAATACTGTTATGTAACTGACTCGCTGGTCTCAGGATAAAGGGACCAAAACACCGGAAATACTGTTATGTAACTGACTCGCTGGTGTCAGGATAAAGGGACCAAAACACTGGAAATACTGTTATGTAACTGACTCGCTGGTCTCGGGATAAAGGGACCAAAACACCGGAAATACTGTTATGTAACTGACTCGCTGGTGTCGGGATAAAGGGACCAAAACATCGGAAATACTGTCATGTAATTGACTCGCTGGTGTCAGGATAAAGGTACTAAAACACTGGAAATACTGTCATGTAACTGACTTGCTGGTGTCAGGATTAAAGGACCAAAACACCGGAAATACTGTCATGTAACTGACTCTCTGGTGTCAGGATAAAGTGACTTAAACACTGGAAATACTATCATGTAACTGACTCGCTGGTGTCAGGATAAAGGGACCAAAACACTGGAAATATTGTCGTGTAACTGACTCGCTTGTGTCAGAATAAAGGGACCAAAACATTGGAAATGCTGTCATGTAACTGACTCGCTGGTGTCAGGGTAAAGGGACCAAAACACTGGGAATACTGTCATGTAACTGACCCGCTGGTGTCAGGGTAAAGGGACCAAAACATCGAAAATACTGTCATGTAACTGACTCGCTGGTGTCAGGATAAAGGGACTAAAACACTGGAAATGCTGTCATGTAACTGACTCGCTTGTGTCAGGATAAAGGGACCAAAACACCGGAAATACTGTTATGTAACTGACTCGCTTGTGTCAGGATTAAGGGACCAAAACGCCGGAAATACTGTCATGTAACTGACTCTCTGGTGTCAGGATAAAGGGACTAAAACACTGGAAATACTATCATGTAACTGACTCGTTGGTGTCAGGATAAAGGGACCAAAACACTGGAAATACTGTCATGTAACTGACTCGTTGGTGTCAGGATAAAGGGACCAAAACACTGGAAATACTGTCATGTAACTGACTCGCTGGTGTCAGGGTTAATGGACCAAACATTGGAAATACTGTTATGTAACTGACTCGCTTGGGTCAGGATAAAGGGACTAAAACACCGGAAATACTGTTATGTAACTGACCCGCTGGTGTCAGTATTAAGGGACCAAAACAGTGAAAATACTGTCATGTAACTGACTCGCTGGTGTCAGGATTAAGGGACCAAAACATTGGAAAAACTGTCATGTAACTGACTCGCTGGTGTCAGGATTAAGGGACCAAAACATTGGAAATACTGTTAGTAACTGACCCGCTGGTGTCAGGATAAAGGAACCAAAACACCGGAAATACTGTTATGTAATTGACTCGCTGGTGTCAGGATAAAGGGACTAAAACATCGGAAATACTGTTATGTAACTGACTCGCTTGTGTCAGGATAAAGGGACCAAAACATTGGAAATACTGTCATGTAACTGACTCGCTGGTGTCAGGATAAAGGGATTAAAACACCGGAATTACCGTTATGTAACTGACTCGCTTGTGTCAGGATAAAGGGACCAAAAACACCGGAAATACTGTCATGTAACTGACTCGCTGGTGTCAGGATAAAGGGACTAAAACACCGGAATTACTGTCATGTAACTGAACAATTGCTAAAACCAGCGTGAAACACCATACGAACAATGAAACAAAGTTTGACATGTTTCACACGTATAGACGTATTTTGACATGTTTCACACGTGTAGACGTATTTTGACATGTTTCACACGTATAGGAGTATTTTGACATGTTTCACAAATAAAGGAGTATTTTGACATGTTTCACACATATAGACGTATTTTGACATGTATCACACATATAGACGTATTTTGACATGTTTCACACGTGTAGACGTATTTTGACATGTTTCACACGTATAGGAGTATTTTGACATGTTTCACACACATACAGGAGTATTTTGACATGTCCCACACATATAGACGTATTTTGACATGTTTCACACTTATAGACGTATTTTGATATGTTTCACACATATAGACGTATTTTAACATATTTCACACATATAGACGTATTTTGACATGTATCACACATATAGACGTATTTCGACATGTTTCACACATATAGACGTATGTTGACGCTTTTGAAGGAGAAGACGTTTGAAAACATTTAATGAGCAATTTCTCAATTTGCTACATACATTGTTTTCAACTCTATTCAGTAATTACTCTCGCAAAAAAAGATTATGAACATTTTAATTAAATCTTTTCAAAGTAATCTGATGCAGATTTGTTGTATGAGGGAAGGGGTAAACACAGTTCGGTAGTAGAGGTAAGCGACAGAGGTTTCCGTCACAGTTAGTATGGAAGATGGTGGGTGCCAGGGGTTACGGTTCAAACTTATGCAAGTTTGAGACTCTATTGAACCATCTGCAAACTTTCCATTATTTCTTCATCAGTCATACATGAAAGACTTTAAACATGGAAGTAATGGCGTTTTTCTCCTAATCACTCAGGATTGTTGGGTTAACATTATGTCTGACTCGCTTGTATCAGGAAGAATGGACCAATACTCCTTAAAAATAACAGTGGAAAACCGTGATATAACTGAAAAAGTGCCGAAACACTAAACCAACAATCAAAGTTTAACCTGAATAACACGTGTCTTCCGTTACCGTAAGCAAGATCGAGAAACTTAAAAGCCGGATAACATTGGCACGCACTATACAGTCTCTACAGTCAAAGAGCTAACTACAGAAAACAGTATTGATAAACTTAAAAGCCGGATAATATTGGCACCCCACGTGTACAGTGTTGATACAAAAGGTAACTATAGAGAATAGTATCAATTAACTTGAAAGCCGCATGACATTGGCACCCCACTGTACAGTGTTGATACAAAAGCCAACTACAGAGAATAGTATCGATTAACTTGAAAGCTGGAGGACATTGACATCCTACTGTACAATGTTGTTACAAAAGCCAACTACAGAGAATAATATTGATAAACTGGAAAGCCGGATAACATTGGCACCCCACTGTACAGTGTTGATAAAAATGGCCCACTACAGTGAAGCTGATAGAGCAACAACATTGTAGTAGTGTGTCACTGCGAGAAAGTCTTTAAAGTCCAATGAGTAATTGAGGATATGATTATTTCAGTTATCTTTTTTTTCTTCAGTCATTTTTCTTGCCGAAACCAGTTTGCAACTGCTCGCATGTAAATTGACTTGAAAATGATTATAAAAAGGGTTGAGTTCAAGGACGCTAATTTCTTTATTGGCTCTTGTTTACACTTTTCCACATACAACACATCTGCACTAGACGACTTCGGAAACACATGTGAACACATGTAGTAGATTTATATAAAAAAAAGCATACATTTTAAATACACTTGAAAACATTGTGGAAAGAAAGAAATAACTCATCATGATCAAATTAGGCTTTTGCAACGATGTTTTCAAAAGTCGTCTGCTACAAATGCGTCAAAAGTTATCAACAAGCTTATTGACTAGCCTATTGAATGGACCAAGCCGTGATAGCTTAGCCAAATATAGGAAAGGACACTTGTTCGTTGCGATGATTGACACATGTCATTGTGAAAAGTATCTTTCGTCTTCCACAAATGGATATAATATTACTTGTGGGAAGGAAGCCATTTACTTGGCAATATTTTTGTGAGGAGAACAGGTCTGAGAAAGTCAGGTATAACATGTTCGGTGAAGTGACCGCCCTTATATATCTAAAATACAGTTGAAATTTAATTAAATGCAGATCTGTCAATCAATTAATTAATGGAATTGTACTTATTATGGAAGGATCTTGCTTATTTGTATAAGGGATCTACGCCGTTTTCGACGTTATTTCAGTTATATTACGGCGACAGTTTACTTATTCGTAATGCCGGAGTAAACAAGCAATTACCAAGCTAGGACAAATGTACCTTGGAAGGAGATAATATTATTGTAAAGGTGTGAACCTTGAAATACCATATTTCTAGATTTGCAATGCAACATTTTGAGTGGCACAGTGGTTCAACTTTTGACACCGTGGATTACCCAGAGGTTCAGGTACTGGAAATGTATGAGGCGCTTTATATTGTCTCCCGAGGTCCCTTTGATCTAGCTCAGAGAATATTTATAACTTCAATTAAGTCAACAAATGTTCGCCCTCAATTATAACACTCTTATCAATTTTGCCACGTGGCACACACACATGTTTAATACTGAATATACTTACATGTCAGCTTTAAGAACAAGCTTATAAAAAGGGGCAATTGATCATTACGAAGATTACACAATTTTAGCAACCCGTCAGACAAAGGAACCCTATGCATACTTTCACTTTGCGCATACAATCCAATTCAAACACTATATATACCCACTTTCACATATTCAATGCAGGCACACGTTTCAAGTCTAAACACATTGAATTATTGTGAGCTATTGGGGTAGATCAGACCAGATCAAACCAGAATCTATCTGAACGTGTATTGTAGTCTGAACAAAGTGTACAAAATAAAAAATGGACAACTTAAACGTAATAGAGAATATGGGAATATGATCGAGAAATGCACTTATAAAGGACAATTCAGAGACCAGCGTAGGGTGGGCATGGGACCTTTTAGAAACTATAACAACTTTTGCTGTTCTTTCAAAACGAATCAACCACTTTCAGACAAAGACGACGTTATACTCTTTCATATCAGACGACATTTGAAAACTGTGTTTGAACAAAAGAAATTACACCATGAGCTATGTCTCCATTTCTCGCGATGTTTTGTTTTATTATATCTAATATAGAGGGACATATCTATCAAAATAATCTATGCTTTACCTACTATGCGTTTGAAGCAGACGAATCGCAATGTCATATAAGGTAGACTATCAATGATATTGTATGACCAAAGTTTATAACTCAGTTGTTGAACTTTCCAGTCGCACTGACATCGAGATTGTCTCCTTAGTCAACTAATACTTCGCAAAGTACTTTTTCCTTGATATTAACACTCGCTGTATCAAATATATCTTCAGAAATTCTTCAAAATACGTTATGTTATTGCCGGATTTGATTTGTATAAATATTTACAACAAGGGTCGCACATACTAGGTAATTCGGTAAGCCGAGACACACTTATCAGATATCGTTCTGATAGCAAATGTCCCGGTTAATCTCCATATCAGTTCAACCGCTTTCAACCGCTTTCAGAGCATGGTCCGAAACACAAATTAAACACAAATCGAGTATCTCGACTAAACTACTGAAGGAATGAACAACTTTAAATACATCATAGCTAGCGTTTGAACCTATTTGCGACTATTTCTGGTTGTTTGTAATTAATATGTACTGGTAGGGGTTGACAGCGATGTAAATGGGTTTTTGATAACATGAGGGAATGATAACACTAACCGCCGCACCGCAAGGCTGCTCATAACTTGAAATGCATGTCTGTCTCTACTCGACAGCATAGGCTATGTATAGCTGTTTGAATAGACTGTGTAGATGTTGACATCGTAACAATTTAAGAGAACTTTGAGTTTTTGATATTTGATGGTCAGTAAAGAAGGATACATTTCTGACGGATAGTACCCTCGAAGATGAAGCATGTCCTTATAAAATGGTAGTAATAAGTGGGCGCAGAAGAAACAACAGTCTGTCCGACCATTATCTTCGTTGGGAATACTTTTGGAGAATGCTTTAATACGGGTAAACGATGTTTCCCGTCAATAGGTAATGTGTATGAACTTTGCAAAAATTTGATATACCGTCTTTCCAAAAATTGTGTCCAGAGCGAACTTTTCGATGCATGTATGCAGTAACGATACTCGTACGTTTTCATTGGATGAAAAGAAAATATCGGAAAAAAAAAAGAATCTAGAGGAAATAATTAAATATGATAATACGTACACTATAAAGGAACGAGCACAAATTATTTTATGTGTGATAATTTGCGTGTAATAACACTCGTCGTCTATATTTAAAATGAGTCCAAATAAAAACTCGTATGGGTTTTTTGACTTTCCGGATGTTGATAAACAAGAAAAACATGTCTGGTACCTTGAATTACAAAATTGTTAAATTACACAGAGCAGATGACCAGTTCATTCGGTTAACCTATCTTTCGTCTGCAAAGGTTTCACTATGTCGGCGTCACCTTTTGGAAACTTGGCAGTTTAAGTCAGCGGTGTTTATTTACAAGTAAGTAGACACATTATTAATAATTCAGAGTGCTTAATTATTATTTAGTCGATTTATTATATTGAATCTGTTCTTAAACTCAAATTTAAGTTTTAATTTTTGGTTATTTTTAATTTCTATTTTGTTAGTGTGTTTATTTTTTTTTAATCATGATTGGAGTAAAAGATATTTCATATTCCAAAAAACAACATTTAGTTGAAATAGGGATTTTAATCATAGAAACTGGAAGTTAGCTGATAATTTTACTAACAACATATTTAAAATCATTTCATTCTTGAACTAAACATTATACTCTATCATGTTATCTATATCCTCGAGCATCCGTAATTCGTGAGTGTAAGGCTTCAAAGACAAAATATGCAGAAGGCTTAGTGAATGATACGAAATTTCATGTCTTATCTGAAAGATTTATTTATTTCCTCCAAGTTTCGAGCAAAAGATCCTTTGAAAACTAATAATTCACAAAAAAACAAAATCTTGACTACACGTACATGTGTTCAACAAGTCCGAAGCCGAAATTGTTATACTATTTTCGCGACGTCATTATTTTGGCACTTTGCAGTTTCCATAAAGGCAACACACACAATTTTTTTTTTTAAAGAGGGCAATAGGTCGTAACATATTGAAAACTAAAAAACTGAAGCAATTAAACATTTTATATAGTTTAAACCAATTAATTTGAAATTATCCTTGATTTAAATATGATTTTTTTTTTTTAATTACTCAACTTTGAATCTTCGTTAAGCTTATTTTCCTTTCTCATTTTTTATCCCACTGTGTCAACCTAAAGGGTTTGCATGGATAGTTGGTACCCTGTAAGCATCCTATATTTATATCATCACAAAGATCAATACAGATTTCAAAATTGCCATATTTCTAATGGGATATTATTTAAAATATTTTAGTTATTTTACATCTCTATGCGTAAGCACCTTTAGAAATGTGAAATCCAATAAAAAATTGCATTGACCTAACTAGGTCAAACAAATCACATGACCCTAGCCGCCATTTTCTAAACAACAAAAGACCCTGTTTACGGTAAATTTTCATGTCCGATTTCTCCACTTTTTGGGGGTTTAAACTGTTCTTTAAATTTGGTATATAAAAAATAAGGGTATTTTGGATATTCCTCCCATGACAACAAATTAAGTAACAAAACTGTTTAAGATGCATTTTATTGTTGAAATATGTCAGCCAATACTGGGAAATAATTTTACAGTTCCAAATCGGCTGCAAGGACAAAGTCACGTGATATAAGCCCGAAAATAGTGACGTCACGAACAATGGAGGCTCTCGAAAATGGAATGTCCAACGATAAATAAATAAATAATATGTCAAAATGGTAGGTGTTATTTTGAATGAACATTGTTACAGTCTGAATCCACGGTTACAAAGTAAAAATATTTGTCAGAACCCTGTTTCCTTTGATCATCCATATTAAAAACACCACCAGCTTCTTTTAATTATACTAATGATAATCACTCCTCTTCAAAGCCCAAAACAACAAAATCAGAAAGGTCTAAAAGATCAAAATTAAAAAAAGATAAAAAGAAATTTAATGCTTTGAAGAAAAATGGAAATGTCCAAAGAAAAAGACAGACAAAAGTAAATTTTCAAAAATCTAGGAAGAATCGTGAAATCCTGAAAAGTACATTGAAATCAAATGATGTCCAGACCTCTTTTAAGGAATGCGAGGTTAAGAAAAGTGTAAAAAACCCAACATGCATTATTTGATTTAAGGACGTATACTGGTACATATAATACTGTTACCATTAATGAAATCAAAATGAAATCACTAAATGTCCCTGGAGATGGAAACTGTTTTTTTTCATTCTCTTAGTTTATCAATTAATGGTGATTTTGAGCAAACTCATTATTACAGACTATTAATCTGTAACTACATTCTTAACAACTGGGACCTGTGGGCCAATGCAGTGTCACTGCATCATGATATTAGCATAAACTCTGTAAACTTGTACTGGGAACATATGATTAACAGAAATGGATATGCTACTGCACTAGAAATCTAGGCTGCTTGTTTCCTCTTAACGATGAACATCAACATTTGGCTGCGTGGAATCACGTACAGTGAATAATTTAAACGTTTTATGCCACGCTACACTGAGCAAACATATATAACAGATAATGCAAGTGGAATTATAAATCTATTACTTCAAAATTCTCACTTCACAGTGTTAACAAGGTTGAATGAGCACAATAACATTGCGTCTGATATAAGCATTTCTTCCAAAAATGATGATTGTCATAAAAAAAGGCAAAAGGTTACACATGAAAAAATGAGAAAGAAACTATCAACTGATACAACTGCAAATATAGTTGTTAATGAAAACATTGTGGAAAGAATATCAACACAAACAACTGAACAAAATGAAATTGTTAATGAAAACATTCAAACAACTAAACAAAATGAAGTTGTTCAGGGAAATATTGGTGAAGGTATTGATCAATGTAGAGAAATAAAGATCAAAAGTAACAAAACGTATAGACATACACATAATTCCTCAAAGAATTTTTCTACTACAGTAAAAGAAGCAGACTCTTACAATAGCTGCAGAAAGCTTGGATTACCGTTCTGTTTATCAGAATTAAATGAAACAAATAAACAAATAACAGCCAGACAAAAACTCAATTTTAGAAAAATAGCACAGGCTCAGACACTAAACATAAATGTTGATGATTTACCACCACCTGCACCGCCTTCTAACGACAGTCAATACAACAAGGCAATGGATTGCATAAGAGCATTTGAACTTGAGCAAATGTCTTATAAATGTAATTGCTGTCATGTTTGTAATGAGCGAAGGCTTGAAATGAAAATGTCTAATTACAATTTATGTCTACGTTGCAAATCTGACAAATCAAGTGTAAAAATGTTCTCAGCCCAAAATAATATGAATCCTAAACCAGCACCTGAAGAACTTTTTGATCTTACTCTTGTAGAGCAACAATTAATAGCAAGATTAACCCCAGTCATCAACATTCATTTACTAAAGCATGGAGGTATTGCTGCAAATGGTCATTGCGTAACATTTCCACAAAATGTGAATGAACCAGCTAAGATACTTCCAAGGCTTCCAAGTGAAGTTAAAATCATAAGAATTCGCAAAAGGGCTCAAACGACACTTCTAAAGAATTCAATGTCCAAAGATCAAAAGTATTAAAAGTACTTGAGTGGCTAAAATTATGTAATCCTGCATATGCTGATATTATTATCTTCAAATCTCATGTAAATGCTCTACCTGAAAATGAACCCTTGGTTATTGATACTGTAGAAACAAGTGATTATAAATGTGACCCTGACAATGGTCCTGCTTCTGATCAAGTTGACCCTGGTGACGTGGATGGGGAGACAAATTCTTGTGTTGGTCTGTCAGATATCACCTTTAATATTAATAACTCCACTATTAATCATGGCTTGCAAAATGAAGGCAGGAACTGGCCAGCCTCATTACTACATGTCTATGTTTACATAAGAGAATATGTATTGTACGTAAGTTTAACTACACCATTTTCTTCTTGAATGTTTGGTAAATGTTAATAAACTCTCCCCTACACTACAGACTCAGTATATCAAATGCATGCACAAAAGTAAATTATTATTCTGTTCTTGTTGTGTGGCATGTCAGCTACTAAACTACAGGGTGGTAGTTTAGCTTCAAAACTAGTTTTATTATGTAGCCCATACCCACACAGACAGAAAATTACAAGCCCCAGCCCTTTCCCATATATTCACACACTTTTAATCACCACTGCAGACAAATTGTGGAAACATTGTGACTAGACGAGAAATTGCTTATGGCAACTCCTCCTTTTGCCTCAATGCGTTCAACTTGATTCAACATTCATACCCCATTTAAAGAGATTTTCCACAAAGTTGCCTATATAAATTTTTGCAAATTTGTCTGCAGCAGATGATTGTATGTAGGAAAGGGTAAATGTATTATCAGCTAACTCCAGTGGTTACAGCTATGTTGTATACATCAAAATCAATACCAAAATTAATTCTTAAGTTTTTTTTGTTTCATTATCATTTAGTTCAACGGTCATTCTTTTGGACCATTTAGATCATTTTTCAAAATTCAAAATTTGGCTCTTAAAGAGGTGGCCTCCCCGTGGCTAGAGCTGGGCAGCATTATATCTATTACAGGTAAAATGTTGGCAAACTGCCTCTTCCAATCATACTTAATTTCATCTTTAATAGAAAAGACTTTATTAAATGTTTTAGATAGTTAAATCATTGGTAATTATGTTTGTGGTAAACCAATCCATTTGTTTGCCCGCAATAGGTCCCACCTATATTCATATTATTTCAACTGAAGAAAAGAAAAATCTACATCCGGGACCAGATTATGCTATGTCAATTAGTCCGTAATAACCCTTTTTTGACTCGATATGTAAGCGTGTCCCTATCTTACTACATTGATTATATGTTTTTTAGTTTACGAGCTATAGTCATGTATATCGTGAGAATAATTTAGTCTTCAGCATTTGCACAATTTTACTTTTTGTATGCAAGAAGTTCCTTTTAAGAAGGCAGTAATCTCCCCTACCCCAAATGTGGCTACCTTGAAAACTAATTGAACGTGTGACCAATAAGGACCGATATTTTTTTTATTAAAATGAAATAAAGAAGGGTTATCTTTAGTGGCCCGTTATCTTTATATTTGGTATTATGCAGAGGCCGGTTAAAGATAAAAGCATAACAGCCGGGTGTATTCACGGAACCTGCTTATACAAGGAAAGTTGCGAGATCAATTGACGTTTTTAACCGTTTTTAAGGTAAGCATCACATTAGTTATATATAAATCCAACAGCCTATTGTTAAGTTTGATTAATTGATTGAATGGGGCTTATCGCCGTTTTTAAACATTTGTTCAGCCATATCACGGCGGCCGGTTCACATACTCATGTGTTTTCTAGCTTTTTCACACTAGTACCTCACACAACATACTTTCCAAGCAACTGGCTGTTTTACCACATAGACTGTTAGCCCATTGGTGAAAGACGAATGATCCTTGTCATAGTGACTTTTGTCACATCGGAGAGAATGTTGGCCGAACTGGGATTAAAACTCACAAACCCTTGATTGAAATTCCGCGTCGCTACCGACTGAGCTACCGGGGCTCGGCCCTATTGTTAAGTGTCCTCTCTCTAATGATTATCAATGTATGTCTGTCCGTCTGTCCGTCTTTCTGTCTGTGTCTATGTCTGTGTCTGTGTCTCTTTGTCTGTCAGTATGTCTGCCTGTCTGTCTGTCTGTCTGTCTCTGTCTGTCTGTCTCTGTCTCTCTCTCTCTTTCTCTTTCTCTATGGCTGTCTTTCTCCATATGTATGTCTGTCTGTCTGTCTCTATTTTTATCTCTCTTTTGTTGTCTCTAGCAATATGAGAAACAATTCAATATTGTAACATTCATTATAAAAAAACTTCCAAATACTATCGTACCACCATCGAAAGTATTTTAACTACAACTATGAGAAGTTACATACGTACATTTAATATAGTTATGACTTCATACGACAGTAGCACGTACTTTCATTCGTACGAGTAATCAAATTTGTATCGTCTCGCTAGCTGATACAACTGTGTACATTGAATGTTAAACTATGTGCAACTGTCGAGCGAGGGTCACAGATAAGCCGTACTATATCATGTACGGGATGAAAATGGTGTATCTTTAATGGGTCATGTTTATCTTGAATGGGTCATGTTTATCTTGAATGGTTACAATATTCCCGATTAGTCTATAATCAAAATACAAATATCTATGTCACCCCGTTTCCACATATATTAACTCTTCAGCCTACGACTAAACATATACAGACAAACAATGAAAACTATCGATAGATAAAAGTTCGGTATTGAATTGCGATGGCATATAGTGAGCACTTTCTTTTGTCACACTGATTTCAAAAGTGTTCTAATGCGGTTTATTAAACAAATAATCTTTAAAAATGTAGAATAATTTAACATATTTCTCACATAAATCAGACTACAGACTTCTTTGAAAACATGTCAGTAAAAAGCTGTACAACGTTTATCAATGGTCATATCATTATTGAATACAATAGAAAACATTATGAAAAAATGAGGAATTGTTCTTCAGTAATTTCTATTTTGCCACAATGTTATTTAAAGTTAGAAGTCATCTGCATGTGGGAAAGGGTTAAAAAACACTTTCTTGTACATAGTACGTTGGGTCATACATATTTAATCCATTGACAAATGATACTACCATGTAATTCCTGAAAAGAGCATATTTTTGGAAATTAAGAAATTAATCATTATGAGCTAATTTTCCTTTTCCCACAATGTATGAGACCAATTTGAAAGACCGTCTTTATATACACTGTGCCATATAAATCAATTTATGTGTCCATAGAAATCCATTTGAAGAAAAAAAAGATGTTTCCAATATGGACAATTTGTGTGACCCTGCCATAGCCAAGAATTACAAGTCATGAATGTTTTCAGTTAACCTTTTACCGAATAGTAAATTTTATACAGGCAAGTCATTTTTAGATTCCTTCTTATTTAACCCTTTCCAACATACAGACGCTTTCTGATACCACTGCATCATTTTGACGACATTATGGCAAATGGAGAATATGTTCAAAATAAGCAATTTCTACTTCTTTCACAATGTTTTAATCAATAATTATAATTTCATTATTAGATATTTTCTGTATTATTCCTTAGATATTTTCAATGTCGTCGGCTGCAGTTTTGTTGTTTGTCGGAAGGGGTTAAAACATTTAATGAAAAATATCAAGGCATGTTATCTAGACAATTGACTTCTTTGTTAAATATAAAATAAAAAGCAAAAAAGGGAAAGAATAAAATGTTCGTAAGCAATAACTATTGTTTCTCTCACAATGTTAAATACAAGGCAATACTTCAGACCCGTCAAAAGTCATCGGCATCAGTTTAATAATTTAAAAGAAGTCTGAACTGACAATAATTGATGATACATTGATGATACATTTACATTAATTTTATATGAATTTCAGTTTTCGTACCCATTTCCCACATGCGACAAATCTGCAGCAGACAACTTTGGAAATATCTAGATAAAAGTATTGAACATTTCTATATATCAAAGTGTATACTTATTGAATAGGTTTGAAATCATTGAGGACTTCTGATGTGTCAGAAGCAGGCGACATCGTAACACATAATGAGAATATATGTCTACCTATCCCACATAGCTTCCCAATCTCCGAATCTGAAATGGGTTTACAATTGCTACTGGAATATCAGTTTGTCAGAAATATGATTTTACTTTCAAAGTTTAAACTGTAAAGATTTCTTTAACAATTAATTATAGACACATTTAATATCTACTACAAGTTCGTTTTAATCACTTTATGTGTTACACTTGTACTTTAAGATCACCGTAGCCGACGGTACAATGTGATCTATTGTGATCATTCACAGTCCGGTGTGCTTGCGTCGTATGTCATTTGTCCAAATTATCGTCTCTGAAATCACTTGACCCATTTCAACAAAACTTCACAGGAATGTTCACAAGATGGCTCTCATCAACCCTTGTTTAAATTCAATTTCAGTGCTCTGTAGAACTTTGCTTGCTGTGGCAACATAAAGGGAAACATGCTTAAAAGATAACAAATATTCTCCTATTAGTTCGTTTGTCGAATTCCAAGATCATTTGGTAGAACTTTTCTTTAGGTGACCCTCTACATAATTTGTTCAAGCCATTTTGAATGGTTAATAAACATGGCAACCAGGCGGCATCAGAAAAGGGAAAAATGTCATCACTCGAAAATTCTTTTCTTCTGAAAGAGCTTGACTGATTTCAATACAAATTGATAGAAATGTTTCTTTAGTGACCTTTTACACAATTTGTTCAATTAGTTCAATTAGCTGAAAGACATAGCAACCTGGCGGAGTCATAAAAGAGGGGTAAAATGCAATTTTAGCTTCAAATTACATCTCCTTCTAGTCCACTGGACAAATATCAACCAAACTTCACAGGAATGTTCCTTTGGAGGTCTCCTTTCGAAATTGTTCAAATATTTAAATTATATGTCGAACTTTGGTTGCTGTCTCATCAGGAAAAAGAGAAAAGCCATAATATATTAAAATCCTTGTTGAATTCAAAGATATAAGGGTATAAATGTACCTAAGTGAGATAATAATATTATTTGCTACTCTACTCTACTCAGGTCAGCAAGTAATGGCCATCTTGGCGCTCTGTCTGATTTCAAAATGAGTTAACCTTTACAACATACAGCAAATCTAGGCACGGATATAAAAATATATATAAATGAAAGTAGAATTATTGGTTAGAAATGAATACACAGTAGCAAAAGGAGAAATTGTTCATAATGATCTATTTTCATACTCTCGCATTAGTAATGGCAATGTTATTGGAACACTGAGGCTGTCGGCGGATGGCCTTTTAATGTTGCCCGCTCTCTACGTTGACAAGTTTTTATTCATCTTCATCAAACTTGTTGAAAATGTTTGTGGTGATAAGTCTAGACAAGGGTTGAAAATCAGCCACATCGCCCAACTTGTTTTTGAATGATTGCCCACGAACTATAAATAAATTGTCAAATTAAACATGTCCGCTCTCTGAGTCAAACCGATATCACCCGATATTCACTAAATAGTCGAAAATTAATTTGGTATAGTCTCTAGGCCATGTTAAAGAACCAGCCAAATCGCCTAAGGCATAAGGAATATGACCCTTGAATTATCAAAAATGGCCAAAAAAGTCATGTCCGATCTTTAAGTCGAACAATTTTCATACGATCTTAACTTAACTTGTTGAACATGTTTCTAAGCAAAATGTCCAGACCAAGTTCAATAACAAGCCAAATCACCCAATGCACGTTTGGATTAAGACCCGTGATCTCTTTAGTTGTTCCAGAGTTATGTCTCCCTGACGGACGCATTTTGTGATCGTTTGGCACTCTTACTTTTGTGACAATTTTTTGCAAAGTCGTTTTCTGTATTGGCGTCAGAAACCGTCTGTATGGAAAGGGTTAAGCAGATTTTGTTTTTCTGTGATACCCTACATAATATGTTCAATCCATTTTGATAGGGTTAAAAAGGTAGCCGCCAAGTGGTATCAGAATAGGGACGAAATTAACTTTTAGCTTCAAAGGAAATTCCTTCCTATACCATTTGACTAATAATATCAACCAAACTTCTTGGAATATTCCGGATAAGCTGTTTCATTTGCAGTATCTACTCCTTGCAGTTTCATTCCTACGTTTGATCCAATTATCCCTGATATAAGCAGTTTTTTTTCTAATTCTACACCATCACTTAATTGATCGATTTAGGGCGATCTTGTAAAACTTGTTTTCGTTTACAAACCTTTTACTTTTTTTCGTAAATAAGTACCACCTTTAGATATTATATACATATATATTATAATATTAGGCGTGTTACATTGTAGACAAGATCAGAATTTGGCTGCGTATAGCAGTCACAGAATGTCGTACGGTAGGCATGGGACATTTAAGACACTATATCACCTATTTGTGTCTCACAACCTGCATGACCAGAAATCTTTGACCAAATAAGTCATACATTTTCTGATACAGAGGCCGTTTCACTCTTTTATAGCAGATGCCATTTGTAGACTGTGTGTGAAAAATAAAAAATACTCATCATGAATTATTTCTGCTTTACTCATAATGTTATATATTTTAACTTAAATACAGGCTCGTATTTGTCATACGAGAGTGCAGGACAGAGTGTTGCAGAGCTCTCATTTATTAGGTCAGGTCACCGAGTACAAATGCGGGGACAACTGTGGAATTTACTTTAAAGATATGCCGATAACGCTGAGCAGACTATTGTTTTAATGGTTTAATCAATTAGGTCATTACAATAATATTTAAATTCTTATGTTTATAGCTTTTTATTCTCAACATGAAGAAAGACCACTATCATATCACTATCATACACTCATTGTTATGTGTAGGTATTCATAACAACTACTATTAACCAATTAGCTGTATATACAATGCAAATCCACCCAAAACATCTGTATCTCATCATAAATAAGTCAGACAGCAGCAGGTGAACACTCTCAGTAGGAGCGCTGAAGCGACATAAGGTAAGAGCAGACGATCTTTTTTTTCAGTTTATATGTATTAACACTTTACATTTGCAAGCTTAGTATTTTATGCCGTTAATAAATAACATTTCAACATCCAGCGGTAACACGATGTTAGGTCTGCAGTGAACGAATGAACACAGATTTTAATGTAACATTTCGAACATGTTTATAATATGTTACAGAGTTACTGTTATAATTCTGTTTATAAGCCTATCTTTGTAACGTATTTCCAACGTATAATAAATTGCTCAATGACTTGCTTTAAAAGAGATTTCATAAGTATATAACATTCTAGTTGCTAAACTGAATCACATCTTAACAACAAAGCGTTAAATATGTTATCGTGTAACAAGAAGCCCCTATGTATTAGGTATGTAAATGTGTTATTCACCGAGTTACTAAGCTCTCCAGCACTTCACTGCTCAGAAGTATATATATATGCAATATAATGGACCAAAGGGTGTTGATGCGATACCGGAAAAGTACAGCCAATCTTTTTAGCGCGTTTAAAAAAAAAGGCCTGTTTACCTAGGTGTACGTTTATATACATGTTATTTGCTTTATGTACAAAGCAGTGGAAAAACAAACAAAATACTTCATGTCGCGGCTTCATTATTGTCATTTTTACCATGATAAAGTAACATCTATGAAACTATCTAATCAAATATGTTATGTATAGTGAGCTGAAATAATTATAAATACAAGGTGGTACATCCTAAAAACGATCTACATAAAAGAGCGCGAACCGGAGTATACCTCTCATACTCTTAACTACGGTTTGAAGCAGACGACGATCATGTTACAAAGCGCTATTTTTTTACTAACGTCGACCGTAGCATACATTACGATTTATTTTTGATCTCACTTTATAGATTTCTTCTTACAGCATGGGTTGAATTTGATGGCATTTTAGTAACGGTGAAAAGGATTTTAATTTAAATAACCTATATTGTCGTTAAGTGTTTTATATCTGAGCAAGTGCTGAAGTCACAGCCTAAGCCATGTGACTCTTGTGGAAAATAATTCAACCGAAATTCTCATCTGATGCATCGCATTAGAACATCCCATGGTGGAGCAAATAATTTCCAGTGTCAACACTGTCATCATTTATTTAATAGACGGGATATGTTGAACCGTCACATGAGGATTCAAAAGGAAAACATTCCTGTTGATCAAAATAATTCATCAGCTCAACCGCTTACACCAATTGATGGTCACGGAACAAAAGAACTGCTGCTGAGGCACATTCACGTGGAGATTCTTGTTTGAAGAAGAATAAGAAGAAGATGACAATGGAAGAGGAAAGTTCTTGTATCTGGTGCTTTAAACATAAACCGTTACTGCCGGGGAAAAGATTCTGTGAAACTTGCGGGGAGCGTGGAAGAGAATGTGTACATGGTCGAATGCACCCAGGATGAATTATCAAAATCGGCTCAAGTATTAAAGGTCCAAATGTAGTCGATACATTTTTCGAGCGCTTACTACAAGAAGAGAACAATATATGTGAAATATTAAGCCACGTCAAACCCATGAAGCTTTCCGCCATGGAAGACAAAGTCTTTCAAGAGGCTGATAATTGTCATATTTGTGATAAAGCGTTAGGCACGGATAGGGTTAGAGATCATGATCACTTATCTGGGCGGGACAGATGCGGAACTCTCATTTCCTATTAATCATGTCTGTCTGTATGCCTGTCTGTCTGTCTGTCTGTCTGTCTGTCTGTCTGTCTGTCTGTCTGTCTGTCTATCTGTCTATCTGTCTGTCTGTCGGTCTGTCTGTTGGTCGGTCGGTCAGTTGGTTGGTAGGTCGATCGATTGGTTGGTTGGTCTGTCAGTCGGTTGGTCGGTCTGTTGGTCGATCAGTCTGTCTGTCTGTCTCTGTCTGTCTGTCTAAATGTCTCTGTCTCTGTTTCTCGTTCTCTCTCTCTCTCTCTCTCTCTCTCTCTCTCTCTCTCTCTCTCTCTCTCTCTCTCTCTCTCTCTCTCTCTCTCTCTCTCTCTATCTCCCTCTATTTCTCTATCTTTCTCGATCTCTGTCTCTGTCTGTCTGTCTCTCTATATATATATCTCACTCTCGCTCTCTCTCGCCTCTTTCTCTCTCTCTTATTCTGAGAGTACGATTAGCATTTGAGCGACTGTCGATAGTTGGTCATAGATTGGCCGTTGTATCAATTGAGGGATGTCAATGCAAATGATAATTTTTTTAACTGATAATGTTTACCTTGAATGGTTATGTCATCAGCGACTAGTCTATATTTAGAATTCACACACTTGTTGTGATTTCTTTCCACCTACAACAAATACGCAGCAGACAACTTCGAAACAATCTAGTTAAGTGTATGGAAGCATGTTATAGATAAAAGCAGTGCTATTGAAAAGAGTTGGCACATATTGTGACAAATGGAAGATCTTTCATCAACAGCGTTTTCTCCTTTTGCCATAATCCATGCCCACAAACTTTCGACCTAACCATTCACCATCTTCTGATATATACGACGTTTTACTAGATCAATCATACTTTTTTTACGATGTGTTTGAAGCAGACTAATCTGAAAAAGCTTGTGATCCGTTAGACGATCTAAAAACACGTATGAACAACGTTTAAAACTCACTGGTTGTATTAATGTGTAAAACAAGGGTCGAAATTATTTGGTTTTACTGTAACCAATATCTTTCCGATAAGGCAGAACATGTATTGTCACATGTCCCAGTTTCGTTTTTTCTGTAATATGTACATTTAGATTTACAGCTATTATATTAGTTGATAACATGAGGGTCAAATGCCCGGAATAAAACAAGTTCGAGTCTTGAAATGCATGTCCGTCTCTAAGTTTCATCATAGCATTTACAGGCTGTGTAGATGTTGTCTTGATATTGGTAAAAATTAAGGGACCTTTGAGGTTTTTATTTTTCCATGATAGGTTGAAAATGATTCATTATGCGTATCAAAATTGTCATATTGCGGACGGATAGTTACACGTAAAAAAAAGTGCCAATTTTGAGCAACACTATTGATCTTAGAAGAGGAAAAATTAACTTTAAAATTGTTAGCAGACTTCCTCCGTTTGGTCTCATTGTTGTTGGGCAGAACGTACGACTATTGAGTCGGTGTAAAGAAACACTATTTGATTGTAATTTACCCAGAACACGCAATGACATTACTGAACATTATTTTACCGTAAAAGCCCAGTGTGGCCCAATTGATTCTAAGAACATCTTTATATTACTGCGTTTCCTGTGTAAGTTACCAGTACTACTGGTTTATTTATTATCACACAAGCGAGTCAGTGACAATGCTAACACAACAATCATGAGCACCAAGAAGGGAAAACCATTACTATCATTTTAAAGTCTTTAACATGACTAGACCGGTGATAGGAGCGGCGTCCACGCACACCGAGGCGGACGCTCTACCACTACCCCACTGAGGTGGTCGATTAAAAAATTCTGATCATGCGATAAGGACCATTGTCTTCATTGAAAATAGTTTTGTAAAATGCTTTAACGTTTCCGTTAAACTAGGTTTAGCTACATGTACCTCAAACAGTCAATAAACAGACCACGTTTAACTCGATATTCAAGCGATTCTCAATCTGAGAGATAAAACATATTGTAAAGTCGTAATAAGGCAAAAAAGGACGTAATAAGAAAACGTCGTAGTAAATTCAAAACAAATCATAATAACGGAAATTAAAGGCGTAATATTGCGAAATGCGAAATAAAGGAGTAGCAACGCAAAAGAAAATGCGTTTTAATGCGAATTAAAGGCGTATTGATGAAGACAAAATGCGCAACGTGGAAGAAATGCGTAGTAACGCGAAAGAAAATGCGTTCTTATGCGAAAGAAAGGAGTAGTAACACAGACAAAATTAGTAGTAACATTATAAAAGGCGTATGAACGCGAAAGGAAGACTTATTAACGGGAAAAAGGGCGTCATTAATTAAAGGCGTATTGATGAAGACAAAATGCGCAACGCGGAAGAAATGCGTAGTAACGCGAAAGAAAATGCGTTCTTATGCGAAAGAAAGGAGTAGTAACACAGACAAAATTAGTAGTAACATTATAAAAGGCGTATGAACGCGAAAGGAAGACTTATTAACGGGAAAAAGGGCGTCATTTTCCTTTTATGGGATATAACAGATTAAAAAATACACGCTTCAGGATGTAGGCCAACTGAACTGAGAAGTGGATATTTAAAGAAAATGAAAAATTTGTAACATAATTATTAAATGTTCTGATTAGGTTGTCATTTAAAACACGTTTAGTCATTATGCCTTATTATAATGATTCAAAATTTAAAACATAGTGTATTAAATTTGTTTGAGATAAAGACCTGATTTTTTTCGTGAGCCTTCCATGCGCAGTCCAGACGCCATGTTTGACTATATAATATAGCTGGGCAAAAAGAACATATTAAAATCCATCTACATGAATTTTAATCTAGAGCTTTTATAGTACATGTATCATATATGGTTTTGAAAATAAGAAGAAAATATTGGAATACTTTAATGACAATTGAAGATATGTTTGAAAAATAAATAAATATACATTCATTATTTTAACACTTTTAAGACATTTAGACAAGACAAACTGAAAATTTTGCTCAGTGACATATACTTTTCTTTTTAAATATTAATAAATGATAGCTATTGCAATAATCTGAAGAAGTTGCAGAAATAGTTAAATATTATAAATATGTTTTTTCCTTATTTCAAAGTTTTGAACTTATCCAATCTTACACCTGTCAGATATGGGTTCTCATTAAGGTAAAATAGCGTCTATTTTTTAGGTTTAATTAGAACATATCACGTGAACGTCCAGAGATATGGATAAAATAACTTCAGAATGAGATATAAACCACAAGAAGACAAACAATTAGCATATCATCTTTCAACTATTGATAATTTACATTTTCTTCACGTGCTGAAATAGCAAAAATATCATGAGGCTTTCATAAATGAAAATAGCATAAAATTAAGCACAGCAACATACCATTTGTGTGTGTTTTTTTATTATCCAACTTATAAAAAAAAAAATGTTACAACAAAAGTTAAATATTATAAAAAATCCACTTTTCAGTTCAGTACATGATGTTTCAAGTCACCAATCTGATCCACTTGTAATTCTGACTAGGAGTTATCAAAAAAGAAATTTAAACTGTTTTAGCTCATTTGCATTAAAAAGTAAGTCAAAGTCACTTGGCCTTTTACGGAGAAAGACTCATTCGGATTTACTCGACGTTGCTTGATTCATTCTTTCCCAGCTTGAAAACATCGGGTGTTTGCACGGTTATCGCTGGATGCATTTACAGTGTAAACAATTTGGATACAACGGCAATATTCAAGTCCAGGATCCACTTTTGTTTGTTTTATGGACTCGAAGTGATCGATTTATATATACCTGAAAAGGCATTATATCGCCTTTGTTTCGCGTAACTACGCCATTATCTAGCGTAATAACGCATTTTTTGTAACGCTAATACGTTACAAATACCTCTAAAAATCTGAAAACATTTTACATATATTATGATATATATGGCCTCTTTGAGACAATGTAAAATTATGCTCTTTAATGTTTGTTTACAATCATTTTACGTTTTTTCGTAAATAGGTAGCACCTATCTATATATATATCTATAGGTGCTACCTATTTACCAAAAATCTGTAAAATGATTTTAAACAAAAATGAAGTGCTTACTTTGGCCATAAAAACTGTTATTTAGAGTAATTGAATGGACGATGATAATGTTAATATCATGTTTTTTGCATGATCACAAAAGGTTTGGAATTCGTATTGCTATCGTCTAATATTACGAATAAAAAATAATAAAGTAAACACTTTCAGAAAATCAAGGAATATATTTTTAATGAACGAGGCATAAACATGAGGGCCAAGATGGAACTACATTTGTGACGAGTCAAACTATCATTTCTCTCGTTTTCCTTTTGGGTGTTTATTCATCATTGGCGTTACGATATTCGAATGACGTCATATTACAGAAATTTGGATTTGTAACATCCGGTTAGTCAGTAAAACCTTATCAGTTTGTATTTGAACTCGTTTTAAAAATAGACGACGAGTGTATATTACACGCAAATTATCACATATAAATTACTTGTGCTATTTCCTTTATCGAGTACGTATTATCATATGTATCTATTTCTTCTAGAAGTTTTTTTTGTTTCGATAGTTTCTTTTCATCCAATTAAAACGTACGAGTATCGTGACTGCATCGAAAAATCCACTCTGGACACAATTTTTGGATAGACGGTATAGTAAAGTTTTGCAAAGTGCATACACATTACCTATTGACTGGATATTTTGTTGTGGCAAACAGATAAATTGCTGATAATGAACAGTTCCTTTGGCAGCAAACCTTTCCTACGTTGTCTGCTACAGAGGCGTAAGAAACCGACAGTATGAGGAAAAGGGTTGAGCAGAAATGTGACCTCCTACATAATTTGTTCCAGCCATATTGAATGGTTGCAAAAGGTAGTCAGCAGGTGGCATCAGAAAAGGGCTGAAATAAACAAATCCCCTTTCCTCGATATTATCAGTTACACATTTGCTTCTATACAATCATATAGATGATAAATTACGTGTCATCTTGGCCTCTTTTTTTTTAAACATAGTTCATTATAAATTTATTATAAATTTTATGAAAGTCTTTAATATTTTCTGTTCGTATTAATAGACGACAGTTATACAAATTCCGAACATTTTATGATCATTCATAACACATGACATGAAGATTATCATCCTCTAGTCAATTTCTTTTAATATAATTTTTTAAGACAAAAGTATGCTCTTTAACTTTTGTTTACGTATTTTCGTAAAAACGGTAGCACCTATAGATATATTATATAAGAAGTCCATAGAATATGAAAACATGAACAAAATGAACCTTTTCTTTGATGAGTTGATTTTTGAAAAAAGAGAACTACGCTTAACACAAATACATTTACATTAAAGTATAATCAAATTATTGTGACCAATTTTGTTTGGGATCAATATGAATAGTATGTGGTCAATTTGACTACATCGCAAAGGATGGTGAGCAATTATTACATCCAGGGACCATACATATCAGAACAGTTTTACTCGGAAGTCTACAGATGTTTTCTTTATTATTATTTGCAGCCCTACAGCTTAACTTAATATTTTGAATACATTGGACTTGGTAACATGTTTGGTAGACTGTTGTTTTGGCCGACAGACATTTCGGCTTTGACTTTATGTTCTATGACTTTTTGGCATGCCATGTTTTGTTCAAATCGGATCTTTTAGGAAACTCACTAATTTCTCTGCAATAACTTGATGTACATAAGAAACTTACTAACTATAAGGAAATTATTAAGTATAACAGGGACACTATATTACAGGATATATCCAAACTTTGTTGTTGTTATCTAATTAACAGCTTAAAGCAAACAAAACAATTACATCTACTTAGATACATTTTTTTTAAATTTCTCCTTTTCCCACATTTTTTTCTCAAAATTCAACCACTACCTAATATTTTCACAATACTGTTTTTTGCTATTCCCCCCACAGGATTATCTTTTGTATCACACATATATATGTTATTTCATTCTATTTTCTATTTGGAAATGTGTAAAACGGCATATCAAGTAATAGGTTAATATTATGTGAATATTTTATAAAAAATGAGATGAAAACACTGTTAACTTCATATATAGAGATATATTTATAAAAAAATAAGAAGTCTATATAAAATGAAACTAAAATGTCCTATGAAGAAATATTCGAGCCAAAAAACCCGTTGGCGGAAACGTCCTTCAACCAACATGTTCAGATGCCTACAGTGTTTAATCGCAACATCAGTCCAAGAAACCTGCTTTGATATTCTGCTTGACCAGAGTTGATTATAACTTTTCTGGAATTAAATAAAAATTACTGTTTTAGTTATGTAATATTTCATGAGGCTCATAAGTCCTTACAGAACAAATAATTAACAGTATGGTTGCAAGTTATACATATCGCAGTTCTGATAGGAAAGTTAACTAAATGTTGTCAATCATAACATTACTTTCCTCTTCAATTTCTCAAATCTTGTTTATTTAACTTTGCAACACATGTATTAAGAATGCATCATACATTAATACAAGAACGTTTCCTTAATTTCATTTTTTTTAATCATAAAAAAAAGGACATAATGTACATACTTGTACGGTATTATTATTCACTATTATATGCCGATATTTACCCTGTCTCCCTTTGGGCAAACATGATAAATTTCATCATGTATGTACCTTCAAATAATCTGAATATTCTAGAGTATATATTTCTCAAACGAAATAATCTGACCGTTTTTTCGCCAATATATAGTATTATGGCATACATGTATTTTCATCAAAGTGAATCATCATGAACGTGTCAATATTGTCCAGTAATTAACATGTGCTTAAGTTTAGATATATATATATATCACCTATTGAGGTTCTATACACCTTTAGATTCTGGTATGTTAAATCACATACAAAGAGTGACATAGAGTAGAAAACGAGAAAAAGGAGACATTGTTCATATTAAAAACATCTCATTTAAAGCCCGTACTAATACAGGTTGTATCATGGGAACACCTGTGGCTGGTTGCGTCTTGTAATTGAACAGTATTCATCCGATATTCACCAAACTTGTTGAACAAGTTTGTGGGCATATTGTGTAGGCCAAATTTGATAACCAGCCAAATCACCCAAAGCGCTTGGATTATGGCTCTTGAATTATAAAATGATGGCCAATTTAGCATTGTCCGCTCCAAGTCGAACAGTGTCTATCCGATCTTCAACAAACTTGTTTCTTGCCATAATATCTGGGCCAAGTTCGATAACCAGCCAAAGGCAAATTTGGATAATAAAAAATTGCCAAAAAAGCCTTATCAGTTCTCCACTGCCAAGTCAAAACATTTCATCCGATCTTCACCAAACTTGATAAAAATGGTTGTGTGCAACATGTCTGCTCCAAGTTCGATACCCAGCCAACATTTGGCCAAATAGGCCTTGTCTGTTGTTTAATTTCGTCAGTTCTTACCCATCTTCATCAATGGTGCTGTGAACTTGTATGGGCATAATGTTTTCAACTGTCTCCAACAGTACTGTAAATGTGTCATATGTCCCTGTTGTTAGGATAAGGTTAATGGTGTCCGTCATAAGACATCTTTAATGGTTTTAATTTATCTTCCAGTTTTGACGTTGGCGTATGGTCTTGAACAATGGCTACATGTAAAGAAAACACAGGTCAGTTAAAAAAAAAAAAAGGCACTCAAAAAGATTAACATTTTTAATAAGGCGCACGAAACCAAAAGGGACCTTGCTATTCCTCCGTTTTGACGCAGTTTTATCAGACGACTTTTGAAAACATTCTGATAAAGGAAGAAACTGCTGATGAGAAGGAGTTTCTCCTTTAGTCACACTGATTTAAAAACGTTTTACAATATACTCATACTTTCATTGATAGAGCTAGACGATGTTTGCTAATGCAGTTCTTTGTCTCCAAATGAGTTATTTCTCCTATTGCCACAATATACCAATTTGAATTTCCCAGATGTTACAACTCTAAATAACTGATATCCGACGTGTTTTTTTATGTTTGCCTATACATTTTCTTTTTCATCTTGAAAAGGACTACTCATTGCATACAGAGAGGTTTATTCCACAAACAGTTGGGCATAGAAGGTTCGACCCTTACACTCGGTGGTCACGGTGGAGTGTCATTAGGCAAGACACATTTCCGTTGGATCTTAGTCCTGGTTTGTCCGTCAGTAATCATGGCATTCAATACGTGATCTGTCATCGTGATATGACTGCAATGTGGTTGAAAAGGGTATAAACTCATCCAATTACATTTACATACATATACAGACAAGTTGGTATTCTCCTTGTGAAATTAACTGTCGGATGATGAATATATAACAATGTAGGATTATTGTTTATAGTTTACCCTCACCATGCAGAATAAAATATATAACAAGTAACATATCACACGGTCTGTTTACATGACAATATGATGTATATGATTGCATTTAGATATACAATTACTAGGTATCTTTATGTGGATTTGTACCACTTTCCTACTTGGCTGGCTTTTGTAGCAACATGGTTTTCAGTTAGAACCCGTCTATTGTCAAATGGGTATCCTTGTCCGTTAAAATCTTTAGGTTTGGTATAATGTTTTTTTTTTTTTCAGACGAGGTAGATGGAATTCGCAGTGACAATCCATCAATATCTGTGACCATGTCAGATGAATGTACTTTAGATGATGGAAATGAATCTGACGGAAATTTAACTGGTAAGTTGTATTCAAACGTGAATGTTTTTTAGATGTTGTATATACTAATTGACAGTGGATACCTGAATACATCAGTCGGCCAACTGCACCTTTACAATGCTATGTTATGTCCGCTTTCAGCAATCTTGTGATGGTGCTAATGCTCGCCTACGGAGGAGATACTATACGTTTTAAACAATTCTGATCAAGGGGCTAATGTTTACCTGTGTCTGCAAATGCAGTTTTCAGTGAAGGGTATAATGTATGGAAGGGGCTAATGTCTGCCATTCATTATATGTTGTATATACAATTAATGACTCATTATTGATAACAATCAATTAAAGGATTTTCTTTCAATGAGAGACCATTTACCTTGAAGCCTCATTGTGGCTTTTATAGGATAAAGGAGACGGTAATAAACACTATTGCAAAGAGTTACAGGGTTATAATTAAGAGTAAGAGCAGGCAACAGTTACAAGATATGTCTTTCTTGATACACTGTTATTAAGATTATAAGTATACATGTGAAGAAATAATTAAATGAATAGTTAACAAAACATTGAGAGAAGAAATGGTTTTTTGGATGAAAAAAGTATTTCAAGTCATAAACAGCAGTTTCTCCTTTGCATGATTCATTTAAAATTAAAGTCATTAGTTGAGAAAACTTGTTTTTAGTATCTATGGTAAATTCAGATTTCTTAAACCATTTGTTCAAAATGATAAGTGATAATAATATCCAATGATTTTGTATTATTTGTTTATTTTCGTTTAAGATTCTTCAACAGAATCGGAAACAACATCAGGGAGAGGGATTGATGTCATTGTTCACTTCAAAAATAAATTAAGAAAAAAGGTACAAACATTTAAGAAACCATTATATATACCTCTGACACTAGAGAGGTATCTGAAGTGGCAGTATATCACAAATAACCGCAGCTTACTTCAACACAGGATGGCGGTATTGGCGAATATCACAGAAAATGTAACAATAAGTGATGGAATACTGGACGTCTTCCTAAGAAGACAAAAAGAGAACTATGATTTTGATAGTCTTGTAAAGACCCTTGAGGAAACACTTTTGTTAGATACGGATTCGATTGCTGTTTCATGGTTTCCACTGAAAGCGTCGCACACAGGTACTGAATTTCTCCAAGTTCTGAACAGAGTCGTACAACACAGTGGTATAGGCAATGAGTTGTACACAGAAATGACTGATACGTTAAATAGTAAAGTTGTCCGATTTGTGCATGATGTCAAGTACTTGGATAAAGCAAAGGAGATAACCAACCAAGCCGTACAAGAATTTGAAAAGAAAATATTGTCCGAATGGCATTCAATACATATCAATTTACCTATCGTCTATTCTCGTATCTTTGAGAAGTACGACATGAAAAAAAGGGTAAGAACAGTATCCCCTACAGTCCTTGTGTTCTTCAATATCATGGAGTCAAAGGATGAATTCAATGTAGAGTTGCGAGGACAACAGAAAGATTTAAACGGGGTTCGAAAGTGGATAGAAGAAGTATTTATCAACCCATATTGTTGTCTGGAACTTGGGTTTGGTGAAGTTTTAACGTGCGAGGAATCTATTGATATTCAAAGCATCATTAGGATTACTTTAGAGAGAAAGAACTACCAACACTTATTCTGGACAATCAATAATCATTCAAAGAAAACCTGGATTTGCTCTTCCAAAAGTGATGATGCGCACGAAGCAATACATGTTGTTAAGACATGTGTGAAGCAAACTAAAGAATGTAAAAAGACCTCCAAACCTGTTGAAGAAATAGAGAATATTGTAGAAGAGCTTGTAGCTGTTTATAGAGACATATTGGGTAGATCTGTGTCTGTGAGAGTTCTGACAGAAGACGACAATGACTTGGCGATTTATCTTACAGGCGAGGATCATCAACTAGATCGCATCAACAACTGGTTCTATAGTTACACGCGGAGTACTACAGGCATGGAAACATACGCAGGTAACACGAATGTAAACAAATGACTCTATTAACATTATAAAAACCTCAAGTTCTATTTAGTTTACCTTATGCATTACTTGGTATGAGTAGTTGTGGTCACTTGCTGTCCGGAGTCCATTAATTTATTCTTTACATTGCAACCTTCTAGCCAAATTGTAAAACATGGCTTAACTCTCCTGTGCACAAATTGCCCATGGTGAGTAATTGTGATGGTCTGATGTCCGTTCTCCGTCCAGCCGGATGTTCACTCGGTCGTCGAATGGTCTAGACTTTCGTCGTATACGTTTTCTTTAAATGTCAGCTTCCCCTAAAGCTCAGTTTGGATTTTGACTAAACTTGGCAGAAATGATCATTGTATGGTTCAAATGACAAGTTGCAATACTAGGTCATAGGAGCTTGAATATATATCATATCTAAAAAAGATATTGTCTAAAACTACTGGCCCTTGTGTGTGTATGTCGTAAAATAATAATATCTCACGACAAATATTATTTCAATTTGGCTTATATCCCTAGAGAATGCCATCAGATGACAAATAATTACTATCAATCTTTTACACAAAGAACTTAATTAAGAATATGAGAACCATTTGAAAGAACTTTTTCCACAATGTTTTCAATATTGTATATAAATTAAACTAAAAATACATTCTATCCGTACATTTAAGCAACAAAACAAGATGCAGATCCTACCCCCGGATCAGATCCGAATCGGACACAATCAGACCCAACTATAGGTTCAACGCCTATTCCAGGCCCTTCTCAAGCTCCAAGCCCTATCATTCCTGGTATAGAAAAGGCTATTGTAGAAGACCCATTGACTTGTTTACCACCAAAGTTGCCACCTAAATATACAGGTACTAGAAGCCTCTTTAAAATTTAAAAACACTTTTATCCGATATCATATTTCAAGTATAAGCTAGTTTGAATATTTCTGATGAGTATAATTTGATGTTGAGTAGCAAACATGGTGAAAAAAAAGAGAAATTGCAAGCTTTTTCGCCCCTACATTTAAATAGTCTGCTGCAGAGACATCTAAAGTCATATACATAAGACAAAATACCAGTTAAACCCCCATGTCGTGGGTATACAAAAATACAAAAAAATACTACAATATGATGATTCATTTCAACATATGATAGGATTTGAATGTAAAAATCCATTTTTGAGAAACTAGGATTTGAATGTTAAATAACATAGTTTGGAAAACTCACCTATCAAACGTATCTGAATCATACTAATCTATATCATATTATAGGAAATCGATTCTATGGGTGATGATATAAGGCAGACTAAAGGACAATTTAATAGACATGTTGATAGAATACAAAATGTTATATAATTTATTACTATAATATAGCTACTCTCAAATGTTTGTCATGCTGATGTAAGACAGACTGACAATACAATATAATAGACTACAGAATAATTAATATCATAAAATATTTTACTATAATATAGGTTCTCCCAAAAGGGACAAACCCATTGTTTGTGATGCTTATATAACGCAGAGTGATAATATAATATAGTATAATATAGACTAATGTAAGGTGACATACATGTATTACTATAATACAGGTTCTCCAAAAAGGGACAACCCCATTGTGTGCGATGTTGACATAATGCAGATTGATGATACAGAGTATTTGCCACAACCAGAAGCTCATACAAGGCCCAAAAGTATGTTTCTGTCACGCATTTTGTCTTACATATATACCTGATATAAACAATAATTAATGCATCTACCGTAAACAGCATTTGTTAATATGGAAAATGGAGAATTTGCAAATAATTTCTGTTTTTCCCTCCTTTTATCTTCGGATCGGTCTTAAAGATATATTTGCTCATTTGAAATCTATATACGTGTGCAAAGACGAAAATTCTGAAAACAACACATGAAAGAAATGTTTACTCTCGCCCATCATCAATAATGACTTTGCTGCAAATAAGTATTGAAATCATAGTTAAACAATAGAAATAATATTGTTAATAGTCAAAGCTTAAATAATATCTCTTTTCAGAAAGAATATTTTGTTAAATTACGCACAACATAGAGTTGTTTGGGTGTCGGGAAAGGTTTTCTTAATATGTGTATCTTTGTTTTAGTATATTATACCATGATCCCATGGTAATGTCCTTTCACATACACGGAAGATATATTATGATAAACACAGCATTTGCGTTAATGTTTATGTCCACTTCCTGATTCCATGCTTTGGAGAATTTATCATCACAGACTTATGCGTTAACTTAGCCTGGATAGATTACTTTGCAAATGTGATATTCTTTATAAAATTAAATGATCTAAATCTTTTAAATGCATCACTGCAACTTCTATCAAATATCTGGAAGTATGCTGAATCGTTTTGGTTACATTATTATGAAATGTTCTGGTCTTTCATGTTATGTAGATTATTTTGAAATGTTCTTATCTTTCATGTTATGTACCTCATTTTGATCCCTTTTTGTAGCAAGCTAGCAGAGCCCTGGCTAGTATCCCAACACCCATGGATACGGTTGAACACGCAAAGACCAAATAAAACAAACACATCAAGTTTTATAAAAAAAAGCCTTACCATTTTCTTTATTTTATATATAATCATATGCGTTGAAACATCCAAGCAAATCAATTAAATACTATGTATTATCTTTAAAAAGTAAATCAAAGCTGAAATCAGTGTGGGAAAAGGGGAAAGTGCTTGTATCAGAGTAAGATTCTATTTTAATTACACCTGTCTTGAGACGGTTTGTATTATAGGAGTACCCATCCAACCATATCAATCCCTATTGATTTTACTTACTGTGTTACAATGTTTCTGGCAACAAGAATGAAACAGGAACAGTGGTGTTATATTAGCTTACATTGCCAGGCTACTTCACACATTAGCATTCTCATAAGATATGGAAAGTAATTTTCAAATCCGTGTTGGATTACATATACTTGACCCTTCATAATGAAATGTTTGTATATCAGCTTTGCCAATTCTCTTAATTTAACAATCATTATCATATCTACACTAAACTTGGTTAAAATGTTTATGGTGATAATATATCCGACATTTTAAATTTCCAGTTAGTTATTCCAAGGCATCCTTTTATCATTTTATTTTCACTTCACTAAATTTGGTTACAATGTTTATTTGGACAATATCTCGACCAAATTCCTATTTTCAGTCAGATTACTCTAGAGGCATAGACAGATAAACATACATATTGACCTTCACATGGATGTACTTGCATACAGACAAACAGGCATATTGACAGTTACACCAACATTTAGACGGACATACGTATATACATAAACAGAAAGACATAACAACAGAAGGACATACACACAGATAGACATACACACAAATAGACATACCTTCAGAGAAACATGAATAAACACAGATATAAATACATAGTGAAAGACATACATAATGATAGACACACGTGATGATATACATACATTCATGATGATAGACATACATAGACAGATAAACATACAAATACAGAGACAGATAGACATACATATACATATAGTCCTATTGACAATTACACAGTTACACAGAGAAAGAGATAGGGGGGGGGGGGGGGAGAGAGAGACAGCGAGACAGATAGTGACAGACAGAGCGAGGGGAGTTTTCGTATGCACATGTTTATTGTCAATTTGTTGAAGATAAATCAATTATGGATAAAGGTTCTGTTCTATGCTATGTCATACAAACACTGTCTGATATTACAACTAACATCGTCTTGTATATAGTGTGTATACCCCATGCATTTGAATATTATATTATGAATAAACGGTTATGTTCTGTTCTGTTCTATTCCATATCACAGAAACCCAGAGAGAGGTTTAGCATTAAACCAATTGTCATCGTCTGATATGTTTCGTATGCACACGTAAAATGTAAAAGCTTTTTTAGTAAAGCTTATATTCTGTTCTGTTCTGTCCTGACACAGTGATATGACGGAAACATTGTGGAAAGTGACACGAAACACCATTGAAATAAAACACGCTAACCTGTAGTAGTTTGGAAAGTAGCATAAAACATCGTTGAAAAGAAGGTATAACCTGCCAGCATCATTTGCATGGCCCTTAAGAGATGCAACTAAATTATTTATATAAACATTTATTTAGGAGAAAGTACACCTGTGTGATACCCAAATGGATCGCAAATGTGCGTATTCCGTTTTCGTTCCGCCTCGCTAACGTTCAAAAGTAGCCAGATCCTAGACTGTTTTGGCATTTGATGGTAGAAGAAACTCTCCTCTATCCAACCATACCATTGGTTCGGCTTAGATCACTATATTCAAGAAAAACACCAAGGCCCATTCGAATATTTTCACATACCGGTTTCACACTAGTGCTAATTTACTTTAGTGTAAATCAAATCGCATTGCACATTTTCATATAAACTTTACATAAACATATAGCTGTACATATGAAACAATTTGTTAATCGATACAGAACGATATATCTAATTCAGAAGTAGTAGTTCCCAGAAAGCACCCCTGTAACATAGTTCCCCAAAACCGCATTAATACACATATGCGTAGTATGTGTTTGAGTACCAGCAGTAGCCGTCAAATTGAGGACCTTTAGATTTTTACAGAAACCGACTTAAATCCTTAAAACAAATTGGAAATTAAGGAAAATATTTCGAAGACTCGGGTGTAAGTCCTCACAATGGAGGTAGGTCTTCTATTTATTGGTGTGCAATCAAGTCGAAGTTCTCAAACACAGGCTTCACATATGTCATGGTTTTGGTCACATTGCGGCGTTTCTATTTGTTGGGCACAGGAGTATCGTATTGATCCGAAAGAAAGGATTGTGCTGTCTCCATTTACTTCATTCTGCCGTCCATTTATCCAATCTTATGGTGATTCTGTCAACCAAACATTTTATTTTTGTCTGTACTTCAGTTATACCTGATGGGAGACATTGCGCGATCATTCTATTTGGTGTTGCAGGCCTTTGTGATATACCTTGTGACAGAGTATCTCTGCTTTCCGTAGTGGATGTATTCGTGTTTGCCTTTTGTGATTAAATTGTGTCCGTCGTGCGTCTTTGATAATTGCCTTGTTATCCTTCTACAGGCTTCATTTTGCATCCGATCTCCATGAACATTTATCATTCATCTCCATAAAATCTTGGACAAGTGTGAAGCTGAAGTCAAAATCTAGGTCACAAGGTCAAATTGAAGGAAACCCGTGTGAACATTCTGGAGGCTGCATTTTTAACTTGAACATATTGGAACTGCATCATATTGTTTGTCTTGATGATATAAGTTGCAATATGGGTCAGGTCGGTTCAAAAAGTAGGTCACTAGGCCAAATTGATGGAATATCTTGTTAACACTTTAGAGGCCGCATTGATTCAGCAGCTTGACATTTTGTCAGCATGTTTTTTTTTAATGATAGCTATGCCAAGTTCTAATATGTGTCATATTGGGTCAAAATATAGGTCACTAGGTCAAATTGAAAGAAATCTTGATGACGCTCTGGAGGATGCCTTTTTAACTTAAAAATATTGAAACTTTGTAAGAATGTGTGTCATGATAATGTATGCCAATGCGAATATGGGTCATGTAAAGAAAAAACTAGGTCACAAGGCCAAATATAAGGAAAACCTTTGCCACAGCAGCTTGGAATTTTGTCAAAATGTTTGTCTTAATAAGATCAATGTAGTGTTCGAATATGGGCTGACTCTTAAAATAGGTCACTAGGCCAAGTTTAAAAAATCGTGTTAACTCTCGCGATGCCTCAATCTTTTGCTTCAGCAGTTTGAGACTTTGTCCAATAAAATAGTGCAGTCATTTGTGCTTCTGAAATTGCTCAGTCCTCTATGTCTAACAATAATTACTAACATAATCAACAGGCAAAACATGTGTTCGTTTTGAACACTCTGGTTATTGAAAAGTTTTTGTTATATGATCTAATGGGGCTACATCACTGGATTTATTTCAGAAGTGGCAAGTATATTCGTCCAGGTTTATTTTAACAGATGACTTTGTTGTTGTAGATGACCTGTCACTACACAAGGAAAAAGATAGGTGGAAATTGGTATGTGATGGCAACTACCTGAAGAGCTACGAACATGTCCCAGTCTTGAATTAGATATAAGCTTAAGTTATGTATCAACAGAAGATGATATTTACCCATTTTCAATAACAGATGGATATATAGCTTTTGAAAACTTAGACAAACAAAGGCAAGTAGAAATACCTGTAACGGTACCTGATCAAAGATATTCGTCACATGACCAGGATACAACAAATAAGCCAGGTCAGCCACAACTATCCACTAAAGAACAACACAATCCAAGTCAATCTAGTCAGACCCAACAAAAGCTTGAAATAAAACAAGGTGTATCTGGCTTTGACAAAATCAGAATAAATCAAGACTCATCAAGTCAAAGCTCTCGTATAGAGAAACTTTCTATAAAACAAGAAGCTTCTGTTCTGTCAAAAGCTAATGTTGTGAAAGTAAGTACAACCTTGCTTGATTCACAAACTGCACCAGAGGTACCAATTCAAGGTGTACAAGATGCACAGCCAACATCTGCCGATAAACAATTTAAACCAACATTTGAAAACGTTGTTGTAGCAGTACCAACAAGAAAACCTTATATACATGTGAAACACAGCGGTGACAACACTCATGATGGTGGTGCCGTAACTAAGGCTTTGCAAAATGTCCAAAGGGGTTCATCACCTTCTCAGCATAAAGATACCTCTGCTAACAGTCCATCTAGAAAACCAAAACCTCCTTCGAGAAAAAACAAAAGTGAAGATTTGTTGGATTGATGCTATTATTTTATTTCTTAAAGCCGTCTATATAGATTAATTAGAAAAGTTAATTTCAGATTTTAACAAGACTTAAAAAAGTCTTGCCAAATTAGAAAAAAAATATAGATAAGCTGCCATTTCAACTGCATGTTATCTATTTTGATAAATGTGTGTACAAATTGTACACACAGATTTGACTGCAAAAATATGCAAGCCGGTTTACATATGGTGTTTTATATTGCATGTACTAAAGCTAAAATATTGTTTTTTGACATCTCTCAGAATTGTTAACCGACACATACGAGGGACGTTCGGAAAGTTTTGAGACAACGTCCATTTAACACTGTTCCTTTGACAAATCATTATGAAAATTAAACATGTATGAGAATATTATATTTCAAAAGCTTATGTTCAGATTATAGTATTGTGATGTTGATGGTTGATGAAAATGTGGCGATTATGTAAATAACGCCAACAATAAATGAGGGTTTAATTATTAAATAGATTTGAAAACACTGTGACAAAATGAGAACTTTCTCATTATGAGCAATTCTCCTTTTTCCACAATATTTTCAAAAGTCGTCACAGGGGAATAATGTTTATTTGTTGGATCCTTCAAAACAAAAAAATCTTTTGATGTTTCACAATATTTTCATATCTGTATTTATACCTGAAATGACAAAAGAAAACATCAACAAAGCAAGAAGAGCTTTTCCGTTCATGATCAATGTATGGAGACAAAGGCAATTCCCTAACAAGGCGAAATTAAGGTTTTATCAAAGCTGTTTTCTGTCAATCACCTATACGAATCTGAACGCTGGAGATTGACATCACATGACTTGCATTAACTATCATTATTTGGAAAAAAGAACACACGGAGAATCAATTGAACATTTTGGCCTGTCAAATTCTGAAATCAAGACATGCAGTAACGTATAAGAAATAGTGGAAGTACTAAGAAATAGCAAATGAAGATTGTTCGGGCATGTGCTTGGACATGAGCCATACGTTAAAACAGAAATAGCCTTACAATGGACACAGAAGATAAAAGGAAAATCATCTGATGCCCACTATAGAGCGGGAACTGAAGAACACCAGTCTTTGGGAACCATTCAGCAGATCGTTCAGAACACACAGTAGTGAAGATCACGTGTTAGTGTTCTATATGTTAACATCGCATAATGGGCAGTAATCACATAAAAAGCTTGGTAAATTGATTCCGTCATACAGATGATTCTTATGCATTTGCAGTTGGCAAATTTCCAAAACAATGTGGAAAATGAATATCTTTTCCAAAATGATCATGTGTTAGTTTTCTATATGTCAACATCGCATATTGGGCAGTAATTCAGTCAGAAGCTTGGTAAATTGTTTCTGTCATACAGATGGTTCTTATGCCTTTGCAGTTGGCAAACTTCCAAAACATTGCGGAAAAATGAGATTATTTTTCAAAATGAGCAGTTTTTTTTCCATCCCCACACTGTTTTAAATCTTGTATATAATTTAAAAAAAACCCATACATTTCAGCAACAAAACAAGATGCAGATTTTACTCTTAGATCAGATCAGAAGCGGATACAATCAGACCCAACTCAAGGTCCAACGACTTTTACAGGCCCTTCACGACTTTCAAGCCCTATAATTCCTGCTACAGATTTTGAGTTATTTGGAGAGCCGATGACTAGTTTACCACCACAGTTACCACCTAAATATACAGGTATGTACTGGAAGCTTGTTTAAAAAACAAGTTTTACCTGATCTCATATTTTAATTGTCACCTAGTTTGAAACTTTCCAATAAATGAATTTGATTTTGAGTTTCTTTCCTATTCCTACTATTTTTTTTCAAAAATTGTCTGCTGCAGAGACAAAAAAAATCTTTATAAGGAAAAAAACGTTAATATAAGACAACTAACTTTCCCACTATGATATCTCTCCTATACCCATTTAACTCTATGCTGTAAGTAATGAAATTAAAGTCAAACTCGTGTAAGCACTCACCTCTGTTAAGCAGCCAACTTGTATTAAGCAGTCACATGAAGATTACTCGAAACAACATTTTCCTCTTTATGACTCTTGTACTAACCAGCCACCGGTGTTCAGCAGCCAAATTTCTACTCTCTCTTTGGTTGCTGCCTAAGACAAGTTACATTGTAATTGTCTTTGTGTGATGTTTCATTTCGGTTTTTAGCTCACCTTGAGCACTTCGTTTTTGTGATAGCCTTTTGTCAGTGGTCCGGCATCCGTCGTGCGTCAACATCTTCGCCTCTGTAACCAGTACTACCAGGGCGCGCGGCTTATTTGCATTATATACAAAATCTTCTCCGCCGAAAGTGTCATGTCGATTTTCAAATAATTTTGTAGAAATGTTCCTTGGGTGACCTTCTATCAGATACCTTCAGGCCATGTTAATTGTTCAGAAAACATGGCCGCCAGGGAAGCTATATTTTTGCCTTATATGGCTTAAGTGGAAACTTAAAAAATCTTCTCCTCCGAAAATGTAAAGCCGATTTTTAAATAACTAGTAGAAATGTTTCTTTGGTGACCATCTATCAGATTCCTTTAAGTCATGTTGATTGGTAAAAACACATGGCCGCCTGAGGGCAGGGCTTTTTTGCCTTATATGGCTATATTGGAAACTTGAAGAATCTTCTCCTCCGAAAGTGTCAGGTTGATTTTTAAATCATTTTGTAGAAATATTCCTTGGATAACTCTCTATCAGATTATTTTCAAGCCAGTATGATTGGTAAAAGAAACTAGGCCGCCAGAGGGCGCGGCTCTTTTGCCTTATATGTCTATAGTGGTAACTTAAAAAAATATGGTTATAGTTTATTGATTAATTAATTGATTGGGTTTAATCATGTTGTCATATTGGTTTATAAAACATTCGTTTATTGTGTTAGTCATCCCAAACACATTGCATTATTTTAGCGATCCAAGCCATATGAAAACTCATGTTTATCAATGACTATTACTATTAAGTAACTTACTTGTACAGATTAAGCTTGTCTGTTTTTCGAAGAAAAAAAGTCAAGCTATTGTGATACCCTTGGCGTCGTCGTCTTCACAAAATGTTAGCCTTGCCGTAGAAACATGTTCCTAGAAACAATATGCTTGTCTATATCAGGAATTTGCTGTGGTCGAGTGGTTAGCGTCGGAGATTTCGAAACCGGGTGTCCCGGGTTCGATCCCGATCCCCAGTCGCGGCACTACTGTCATGGTGGAGTGCCCTTGGGCAAGGCACATTTTCTAGCCTAGTACTGGTTTGTTTACCCAGGGATCATGAATAATTAAATTTAATTGCGCGCCAAATGACCTTAGCTGTCGATGCGCCATAAAACAATATACATTCATTGTCTATATCAAGTCACATAACTGGCTTCGATATTTATTCAGAAATGCGTCTTTTAGGATTTATTAATTCATTAATTCTAGAAGATTGTGAAAATACAGTGTAGAAATACGTGCTTATCTTGGTATTACTCGGTCATAAAATATAAAAGACCCCTTGATATGACTCAATGTATCATTACTACATGTACACAGTTGTAGTGGATCTATATATATTGTCAATATAAGCTATATCACGTCAATACCTTTTTCTGATGCAAGTGGATGAAAGGGCCTCTTGAGCAGATACATTTTTTTGAGATATTTTTCATTTAAGATAGTTCTTGTACAAGTAGACACTATACATATTATACCAGACAGTTGAATATCTATTTGCAGTGTATCCATCACTGACAGAAGTTGCTGGTGCTTCCCATGGTACATCTGAAGATGGTAATACTTTTCAGTTTATTAATTTTATTACTGATCCCTATGATCTAGTTTAGCTCAATATTGTAGGTACTCATAAAAGTGAAAAATATATGCGGTAAAATCTATCCCAGACTGAACTTATTCCTTAAACTGAATGATAATTTTTACTTGCTGAAATCATCTTACAAATCATGTTGAAAGAGTGAATGTCCTTTGTGTGAACAAAACAGATAAGTTTCAGAACTATGTTCAATCATCAGTAATTTCATATTGTTTATTTGAGCTTGTGATAAAAGTCACCTTCATTAAGTACCAACCTGTTTTAACTCTTTCTTATATACAACACATCAGCAGCAGAACACTTTAAAAACATCTACACATAAATCCAGAAAATCTCTTAAACTGAAAGTATAAGTTTTGAATAGAATTTTCAAATGGGAATTTGTTTATTATTAGCCACAATTATTCAAAAGAAGTCTGTTGCAGATGCCTCAAAATTGCTCTTAGTTAGTTTTACATTTCAATTCTATATGAACAAGCTTTCTTCAATATCAACCTGCTATGTTTGTACATTTGCAAGCTCTTTTCCCACTACTTTTAAAAAATAATCTGCGGCAGAGACATCTTAAAACATATACAAAAGGGAAAAGACCAGCTAAATATCATCGTGTGGGTTTTCATAATAATTGTCACAATATAGTGATTCATTTCAACACATGATAGGATTTGAATGTAAAATAACATATTTTGAGAAACTAGGATTTGAATGTCAAATAACATAGTTTGAGAAACTCACTTATGCAACGTATCTGAATCACACTTATCTATATAATATAATAAAAATACCAGCTGTAAAATGCAGGTTATGCAAAACGTGATGAACAATTGAGAAAGGTTTAATCTCGGCCATCATAAGTAATGCCTTGGCTGCAAATAAGTTTGAAATCATAGTTGAAAAAGTAGAAATAAGACTGTTAATAGTCAAGGCTTGAATAATAACTCTTATTATTCAAAAGACTCCTACTCAAAAAGATGATTGAAAGCCAGTCGAGCTTAATGTCATGGCAAATTGTCCGCCGTGCGTGCGTGCATGCGTGCGTCCGCGTGCGTCCGCGTGCCAACTTTTTGCTTCAAACAACTTCTACTCCGTAACCACTAGTCCAAATGGAATGAAACTTCATTGGAAGCAACATCGTATTGTCTTTTCCTAAATTCCTTCAAACGTTGTGGATCCATGGAAAAGTATGGTTTCCATGGCAATCAAAAGAGATAAAACTTTTAGAAAAGCTTTAAGATTCTTCTTCTCCTAAATTGATTGGCCGATTTTCAAATATTTTTTTAGAAATGTTCCTTGGATGACCCTCTATCAGATTCCGTTAAGTCATGATGATTGATGAAAAAAACTTGATCGCCAGGGCCGGGGCTATGTTGCCTTATATCGCTTTAGTGAAAACTTAAAAAATCTTCTCCTCCAAAAGTGTGAGGCCGATTTTCAAATAAAGTTTGTAGAAATGTTCATTTTGTGACCCTCTATCAGGTTCCTTCAAGCTATGTTGATTGATCGAAAATCATGGCCGCGAGAGGGTGGAGCTATTTTGCCTTATATGGCCATAGTGAAAACTTAATCAATCTTTTCCTCCGAAAGTGTGAGGCCGATTTTCAAATAATGTTGTAGAAAAGTTGACCCTTTATCAGATTCTTTCAAGCCATGTTGATTTGTCGAAGTTATGGCCGCCAGGGGACGGGGCTATTTTGCCTTATATAAATATAGTGAAAAATTAAACAAAACTCTTTTCCGAAAGTGTCAAGTCGATTTTCAAAACAAATTGTAGAAATGTTCCTGGGTGACCCTCTGTCAGATTCCTTCAAGCCATGTTGATTGGTTGAAAAACATGGCTGCCAGGGGGCCGGGCTGTTTTGCCTTATATGGCTCAAGTGAAAACTTAAAAAATCTTCTCGAACCAAATGTTCGTTGGGTGACTCTATCAGATTCCCCCAATCCATTTTGATTAGTCTTACAATATTGCTGCTAGGATAGCGGTGGCTGAGAGCCTTATATTGGGTGTTAGTGAAAACTTTAAAAACCTTCTCCTCCCATAATATTCGGCCGATTTTCAATTTTGCAGAAATGTTCCTCGGTTGACACTCTCCGAGATTCCTTCAAGCTAGAGTGATTGGTAAAAAAACATGGCCACCAGGGACAACGGGCTGTTTCGAGATTTTATTGTTGCTAAATGGCAGTGGAGCGATACTGGACCTCTTGGCCCTTTTGTTTTAAATTACGCACAACATTGAGTTGTGTGGGTGTCGGATAAGATTTTCTTAATATGCGTGTTTTATCTATAGCTTTGTTTTAGTAATTTAACCATGTCCCAAGTTAATGTCCTTTTACATATATACAGAAGATATATTATGCATGTTTTGGTAAGCATTTGCGTTAATGTTTATGTCCAATTCCTGATTCCGTGCTTTCGAGATTTTTGCATTTCAGACTAATGCGTTAACTTTGCCTGGATAGATTACTTTGCACATGTGATCGTGGTTATATAATTTATTTGGTTTAAGACTGCAACTTCTGTCTTGAAGTCTGCTGAAAAGTTAGATTATTTTGAAATATTCTTATCTTTAATGTTATTTAAATTATTATGAAATGTTCCCATTTTTCATGTTAAGTAACTATAATGTGGGGATTAGGAATCTCATTTGGATTACTAATTGTCGCAAGCTAGCAGAGTCCTGGCTAGTCACCCAACAATCATGGATACTGTTGAAAAAGCAAAGTATCAATAAAACAAACACATGAAGTATTTTTCACAAAAAGAAAGCTATTTTATTTTCTTTGTGGTATATATAATCATCTGTGTTGAAACATCCAAGCAAATAAATTAAATACTATGTATTATCTTCAAAAATGTACCAAAGCTGAAATCGTTGTGGGAAAAGGGGAAATTGCTTGTAGAGTAAGATTTCATTTTAGATACACCTGTCTTAACAAAGATGAAACAGGACCAGTGGTGTAACATAATTATATAATTCTCAAACACAGGCTTCATATATGTCCTGGGTTTCGTCGCTTTTCGACTTTTCTAGTTGTTGGTTACAGGAGTATCGTATTCTTCCGAAAAGAAGGATTGTGCCGCCTCCATTTCCTTCATTTTGCTGCCGATTTGATCCATTTTTAGCTCGTCTGATTTCTTCTGCGTCGTCGTCGGCGTTGGTTAAGTTTTGCGTTTAGGTCACTTACATGGGAACTATCAAACATAATACTTGGAAACTTGAAAAACTTGTTCATCTAATTCCTTTCTTCACATTGTATGCTAAATATACTGAGTTTGACCTTCTTTTTGGGGTAAAGAACATGATTTTGGTGGTTTTTGGTTGACTTTGATATTTGGTCATAACTCCCTCATTTTTTGTTAGATTGATTACATATTGTGCATGTTTGAACAAATAATGTACTTCAACATATCAAACGGGATTTTGGGTCAAACATTTGGATTTTTTGCTTTTTCATTTTTTGTATTTTTTAACTTTGCGTTTAGCTGAACGTTAAAGTATTTTTTCTCAATAAGTACTGGTACTAGGGCTTTCATATTTGGAATAAAGTTACATTTAATACCCTGCTGCACATAGTATGCTGAAGATGCTAAGTGTGACCTTTTTTGGGGGGTTAAATCACTTCATTTTTGGTGGATTTTGAGAATTGGACATATCTTCTTTCTCAATAAGTACTGGTACTAGGGCTTTCATATTTTGAATATAGTTACATCTAATAACATTCTGGACAATGTATGCTGAAGATGCTGAGTGTGACCTTTTTTGGGGGTAAAACACTTGATTTATGGTGGATTTTGAGAATTGGACATAGCTTCTTTATATCTTGTTGGAATTATTTCAAATTTCATAAATAAAATACTTCGACATATCAAAAAGGTTTCAGAAAAAAGACTTTTGTATTTTGTTATTTTTTTTTTAATTTCTTTTATTTTTGAACTTTGCGTTGAGCTTGTATTTATTTCCACATAGTTAATCTTTTTTCAATACTTGAACAATAGCAGTTGTGTGCTGTTATTATAATATCTAAATATTCTTTCCGAATTTGAATATTTTTTATATAAAATAAATAAACCATAAAAGGATAATATGAGACAAGCGTCAGGCACCCGCAGGCGGTGCTCTTGTTATTTTTATCTGTACTTCAGTTATACTTTTGAGTTTATTGTCGATTTCATAAATTCTATTCATAATTTTGGGTTATCTATATTTGGCTGTGAGTTGATAAAATGAGCTTGGGATGATTGGCCTGTAAGCAACGGCTATCCATGGGTTTTAATAAATGCATACATGTCGGTGGTTAAGGGTACATCGGAGACATAGGTAATCATTGCGCCATCATTATATTTGGTGTTGCAGGCTACAATGCTGTCAGTTCTTGTGAAATACCTTCTAATAGAGTATCTCCGCTATCCGTAGTATCTCCCCTGTTCGAGTTCGACTTTTGTTGTGCCGCTAATGGTAAAAGAAATCAGGGGGTGGGGGAGGGGGGGGGTGTGGGGGGGGGGGGGGGGGCATTGAATCCATCTTGGTTTGGAAAATCGAATCCGGTTTTTGTTTTGTCCCCATTAAATTTAAGGTCAATCACTATGATAAGTCCAATTATTTCACTTGCATTTGCATTTAACAACAACAGTAACGGTTTGTATCAATATTCATGTATCGCTTCAATGTGAAAACTCCAATGAAATAGTGCGGACACTCACTCTAATGAAAATTGCTCAGTTGAATTGTTTAGCTCAACTGGCTGAAAGCCAGTCGAGCTTATGTCATGGCGAATTATCCGTCGTGCATGTGTCCGTGCGTGCGTCAAATGTTTGTTTCAAACCACTTGGCCAATCGGGATGAAACTTCATAGGAAGCATCATCTAAATGTCTTCATCTTAATTCCTTCACATTTCTTTGGCACATGTCTGGATTCCATGGCAACCGATAGAAAAAACTATAAAATTTGTCTCCTCCTAAACTGGTTAGCCGATTTTCAAATAAGTTCAGATTCCTTTAAGCCTTGCTTATTTGTCGAAAATAGGGCCGCCAGGGGGTGGAGCTAATTTGCCTTATATGGTTAAAGTGTAAACTTAAGAAATCTTCTCCGAAAGTGTCAGGCCGATTTTCAAATAGTTTTGTAGAAATATTCCTCTCTGTCAGATTCTGTCAAGCCATGTTGATTTGTTGAAACAACAACTCCTGATGTTGCACAATCAAATTTAGTCTTGTTAGATCCATCTACTAAATATATTAGAGATTCATTGCATGTACATTATATAACAGGATATGCAACAGAAATGACACATTCAGAAACTACTAAAGTAGAACTGTCAGATAGGACAGTAGACTGTTTTCAAGATACAAGAGATTCACCGAAGGGAGATGTAAACGATAGAACAAATTTAGATCCAAAACCTTCAACTAACAAAGAACAACTGACCGGAACCGCCTTAGCAGTATCAACAAAAACCTCTTATATACATGTGAAACACAGCGGTGGCAACACACATGATGGTGGTGCTGTAAATAAGCCTTTGCTAAATGTCCAAAGGGGTTCATCAGCTTGTCAGCATAAACATACCTCTGCTAACAGTTCACTTATAAAACCAAAACCTGCTCCAAGAAAAGTAAAACATGAAGGTTTGTTGGATTAATGCTATTGTTTTATTAGCTCACCTGTCACGTAATGTGCCCTTTGTCCGTCGTCCGTCCGTACGTCTATGGCAAGCCAATTGTCCAATAATTACGTGAACCCAGGTTCACGTTCGAAAAACTAGGATTAACGATCGATAAACTAGGTTTTTCGAACGTAAAACCAGGTTTATCGAATACTAACTTATATTTTCGAGCGAAAACATAGGATAACGGGCGTAAACCATAGTTTACGCTCGTGAACCCATGTTCACGCTCGATAAACTAGGTTTCTCGATTGAACTAAGAATTTCGGTCGTTATCCTAAGTTCACGAGCGTGAACCTATGTTTACGGGCGTGAATCTGGATTCATGAGCGTGAACCATAGTTTACGAACGTGAACCTAGGTTCACGGTCGTAAAGATAGGTTCACGTTCGTAAACTATGGTTCTCGCTCGTAAACATAGGTTCACGGTCGTAAACCTAGGTTCACGCCCGAAATTCATAGTTGATTTGATAATCCTAGTTTATCGACCGTAAACCATGGTTTACGTTTGATAAACTAGGTTTCTCGATTGAACTACGAATTTCGGTCGTTATCCTATGTTTACGTGCGTGAACCGGGGTTCACGAGCATGAACCTATGTTTACGAGCGTGAACCATAGTTTACGAACGTGAACTTATGTTTACGACCGTGAACTTGGGTTTACGAGCGTGAACCTACGTTTACGAGCGTGAACTATGGTTTACGAGCGTGAACTATGGTTTACGACGTTATCCTATGTTTTCGCTCGAAAGTATAGGTTAACATGCTTTTACGTTCGAAAAACCTAGTTTATCGATCGTTAATCCTAGTTTTTCGACCGTAAACCTAGGTTCACGTAATTATTGGACAATTGTCCAATAATTACGTGAACCCAGGTTCACGTTCGAAAAACTAGGATTAACGATCGATAAACTAGGTTTTTCGAACGTAAAACCAGGTTTATCGAATACTAACTTATATTTTCGAGCGAAAACATAGGATAACGGGCGTAAACCATAGTTTACGCTCGTGAACCCATGTTCATGCTCGATAAACTAGGTTTCTCGATTGAACTAAGAATTTCGGGCGTTATCCTAAGTTCACGAGCGTGAACCTATGTTTACGGGCGTGAATCTGGGTTCATGAGCGTGAACCATAGTTTACGAACGTGAACCTAGGTTCACGGTCGTAAAGATAGGTTCACGTTCGTAAACTATGGTTCTCGCTCGTAAACATAGGTTCACGGTCGTAAACCTAGGTTCACGCCCGAAATTCATAGTTGATTTGATAATCCTAGTTTATCGACCGTAAACCATGGTTTACGTTTGATAAACTAGGTTTCTCGATTGAACTACGAATTTCGGTCGTTATCCTATGTTTACGTGCGTGAACCGGGGTTCACGAGCGTGAACCTATGTTTACGAGCGTGAACCATAGTTTACGAACGTGAACTTATGTTTACGACCGTGAACTTGGGTTTACGAGCGTGAACCTACGTTTACGAGCGTGAACTATGGTTTACGACGTTATCCTATGTTTTCGCTCGAAAGTATAGGTTAACATGGTTTTACGTTCGAAAAACCTAGTTTATCGATCGTTAATCCTAGTTTTTCGACCGTAAACCTAGGTTCACGTAATTATTGGACAATTGGCTTGCCATATACGTCGTCCGTCGTCCGTCGTCCGTCCACAATTTTCTGTGAACACAATACAATCTTCATTTATTATCCGATGTTTACCAAACCTATTCAGTAGCTAGATATACATGAGACCTCGGTTCCTTTCGAAAACTATAATTGACCTTGTGAACAAGTTAAAGTCATCATTTATAATCCGATGTTTACCAAAGATATACAGTAGCTAGATATACATGAGAGCTCGGTTCTTTTTGCATGACTGGATTATGGCCCTTTGAAAATGGCAAAACTGTTATAAGTGACCTTGTGAACATAATTAAGTCTTCATGTATTATCCGATGTTTACCAAACTTATTCAGTAGCTAGATATACATGAGAGCTCGGTTCCTTTCGAAAATCATTCAGATCCATCCATGCATGACGGGATTATGGCCATTTAAAATTGGCAAAATGTCTATAATTGACCTTGTGAACAAGTAAAAGTCATCATTTATTATCCGATGTTTACCAAAAATATACAGTGGCTAGATATACATGAGAGCTCGGTTCTTTTTTAAAACCAGCCTGATCCGTTTAAAATTGGCAAAATTGTTATAATTGACCTTGTGAACAGGATAAAGTCTTCATTTATTTTTCGATGTTTACCAAACTTATTCAGTAGCTAATTATTTATAAGAGCTCGGTTCCTTTTAAAAACCAGCCAGATCCGTCGATACATGACGGGATTATGGCCTTTTAAAATTTGCAAAAATTGCTATAAATGACCTTGTGAACAAGGTAAAGTCATCATTTATAATCCGATATTTACCCAAAACATACAGTAGCTAGATATACATGAGAGCTCGGTTCTTTTCGAAAACCAGCCAGATCCGTCATGCATAACTGAGTTATGGCCGTTTAAAATTGGCAAAATTTTAATAATTGACTTTGTGAACCTGATAAAAACTTCATTTATGTGTCACAATGTCCTTTACATTGGCAATATTGACACATTGTTGGATGATGCAGATATTGAACACAGAAATTCTACCTTTCGCTCTTGGAGAAGGTCAACGACCTTTCAGTGTTTTTCAAGATAATGATTCAGAATGTTCCATAAGTGACCTACTATCAGATTCCTTTAAGCCATGTTGATTGGTCGTAAACATGGCCAGGGAGCAAGGCTATTTTCCCTTATATGGCTTGAGTTAAAACTTAAAAAATCTTCTCCTCCGAAAGTGTTTTGCCAATTTTCAAATAATTTGGTCGAAAACTATGACCGCCAGGGGGTGGGGCTTATATGGCTAAAGTGAAAATAAAATAAAATCAGGTGAGCGATATATGGCCATCATGGCCCTCTTGTTTCCTAAAGCCGTCTATATAGATTAATTAGAAAAGTGAATTGATAAGCTGTACATTTCAACTGCATGTTATCTATATTGATAAATGTGTGTAAACATTGTACTCACATATTTGACTGCACACATATGCAGGCTTGTTTACAAATGGTGATTTTTGTTGCATGTACTGTAGCTAGAATATTGTTTATTGACATCTTTCAGAATTATTAACCGACACATATGTTTAGATTATAAAGACAAATGAATTAATTAAAAGATTGTCGCTATTTCTTTACAGTTTAAAATGTTTTTAAATATTCTGGAAATATCCTTAAGAAGCCCTTGAACTTCTCTTGTTTCAAGGTAGGGAAATTATTTATATTATCATTTTAGCATAACATTTGTGAATTATTAATGTAGATATTTTCGTCAAACACCAGATCTATAGATATTCCTCTGCATTACTTTAACCCTTTCTCATGTACGACTAATCTGCTGCAGACGATTTTCGTAACTATCAAAATAAATGAGGGATTAATTATTAAACAGATTTGAAAACACTGAAACAAAAGGAGAACGTGCTTATTATGACCAATTTCTCCTTTTGTCACAATGTTTTCAAAAGTCGTCAGACGGAAATAATGTTTATTTGTGGGATCCTTCAAAACTAAAAATTCTTTGATGTTTCACAATATTTTCATACCTGTATTTATACCTGAAATGACCTGAAAACATCAACAAAGCAAGAAAAGCTTTTCAGGTAATGATCAATGTATGGAGAAAAAGGCAATTCGATAACAAGGCGAAATTTAGGTTATATCAAAACTGTCTTCTGTTAATCACCTATACGAATCTGATAGCTGGATATTGACTTGATCACATGACTTGCATTAACTATCATTCTTTAGCAAAAAGAATATACAAAAGATCAATTTGACATTTCGGCCTGGCAAATTCTCAAATCAAGACAAGCAGTAAATTATAAGAAATGGAGGAAATACTAAGGAATAGCAAATGAAGATTGTTCGGTCATGTGCTTAGAGACATGAGCCATACACTAAAACAGAAATAGCCTTACAATGGACACAGATGATAAAAGGAAAATCATCTGGTGCCCACTATAGAGCGGGAACTGAAGAACATCAGACTTTGGGAACCATTCATCAGATAGTTCAGAACAGACAGTAGTAGAGATCACGTATTAGTGTTCTATACTGAACAAAAAAAGATACCTCCGCTAAGTTGGCTTGAGTATAACTGGATGAAAACAAATATGGGGAGTCATTGTTATATATGCTTTTAAAGAGTGTTCCATGATGCATCGTTTCGTGCAAAAATGATGGCCAACGGTTTACAGAAAAAAAGGGGGGAAATTGGACCAAGTGAGGAAGAGATTAAAAACAAAAATAACACTTAATAACGGGTATGACCACCCCTTGAGTTGATCACTGCATTGACTAAATTGTGGATTTCTGCCTGTGGAATATTGTTCCATTCCTGAATGAGCGCTTGACGAAGTTCGTTGCCGTTAGCAGGTGGGTTGGGACGACGCCTCACTCGTCTGTCCAAAATATCCCAGGCGTACGCAATTGGGTTGAGATCAGCACTTTCAGTTGGTCAGTCACCAATGAAATCAATGTTATTTGTAATAAGAAAATGTACAGTTTCTCTAGCTGTGTGAGATGTGGCATTATCATGCTGAAAACTCGAGTTGTTGGCGTGTTGTGGAACAGAGGATTGACGTGATGAGCAAGAATGTCATCGTGGTAACGTTGAGCATTTAAATTGCCATAAATGACGACTAGTGGTGAACGGTTATAATGGGCAATGGCTGCCCAAACCATGACAGAACCGCCACCCCAAAACGTCTAAGAACACAACAGTCAGCATAGCGTTCATTTCTTCTACGGTAGACGCGCACCCTGCCATCAGCACGATGTAAACAAAATCTGGATTCATTCGAAAAAAGAACGGTATTCCAGTGTCGTCGTATCCAACGAGTGTGTAAACGTGCCCAATTAGGACGATTTACACGATGACTTTGTGTTAAAACGCAAGGACGTCGTCCGTGTAAACCGTTCCCCCACAGACGATTACGAACAGTTTGCCCACTGATTCGGTTATTATGAAGTCCAAGTGTGTTAGCAGCAGTAGCAGTGGCAGTTTGGAATCGATTGGGCAAATGAGTGTTCATTATATAGCGGTCTTGACCACGCGTTGTAACACGCGGACGTCCACTACGTGGCAAGTCGTCGATGCGTCCTGTCGTTCGAAATCGTGCGCGAAGATTTCGTATCGCTCGACTAGAACTCCCAACATGCCTTGCAACGTCTTCCGTCGACATGCCAGCATCAAGTATACCAATTGCACGTTCGCGTAAATTATTAGGTATTCCTGGCATACTAAAAATGCTACAATGTAAGAAATGTTATTTGTTTTACAAATTTTGAACCGTTTTCGTTCACTTGACAACAATGTCAGTAAGAAAAGTAAAATAAATTGACCGAATACCACACGGGACATGTTGAACAAATTATGCACGTGCAAATCGAGTTTCACGTTGTCGACGAATAACGGTCAAGGCTAATATTACCTGTCTACTAACTTTACGAAATTAATTCTTTAACACAACAAACACTATGTGTAAAAATCGGATGTCAACATTGCATAATGGGTAGTAATCACATAAGAAGCTTGGTTAATTGTTTCTGTCATACAGATGATTGTTATGCATTTGCAGTTGGCAAATTTCAAAAAACATTGTGGAAAATAAATATTTTGTTTCTTCCTCACACTGTTTGGATCTAACTTACAACAATTGAAACATACATTTCAGCAACAAAACAAGATTCAGATCTTACCTCCGGATCACATCAGAATCGGACACAATCAGAACCAACTATAGGTTCCACGCTGATTCCAGGCCCTTCTCAAGCTCCAAGCCCTATCATTCCTGGTATAGAAAAGGCTATTGTAGAAGACCCATTGACTTGTTTACCACCAAAGTTGCCTCCTAAATATACAGGTACTAGAAGCCTCTTTAAAAACATTTTTTATCCGATATCATATTTCAAGTATCAGCTAGTTTGAATCTTTCTAATGAGTATAATTTGATGTTGATTAGCAAACATGGTGGAAAAAAAGAGAAATTGCAAGCTTTTCCGCCCCTACCTTTAAATAGTCTGCTGCAGAGACATCTAAAGTCATATACAAAAGACAAAAAACCAGTTAAACCCCATGTCGTGGGTATACAAAATAATTACGACAATATGATGATTCATTTCAACATATGATAGGATTTGAATGTAAAATTCCATTTTTGAGAAACTAGGATTTGAATGTTAAATAACATAATTTGGAAAACTCACCTATCAAACGTATCTGAATCATACTAATCTATATAATATTATAGAAAATCGCTTATTCCAGGCCCTTTTCAAGGTTTAAGACCTATTATTGCTACAGAAAAAGCTATTGTAGAATGGAGGTATGTACTGGAAGCTTGTTTAAAAAACAACTTTTACCTGATATCATAATTTAATTGTCACCTGGTTTGAGATGAGCAATGTTTCCTTTTGCCACAATATTTTAATCTCTTTTCAATAATTACAGTTTAATTTTTTAGAGATCTTCCACTTGCTTGCCCAGATGATTTCAAAGTTGCTTAATGCAGATTTTGTTGAAAGTCGGAAAGATGACTGGAAAGATTCAGTAAACAATATCGAAATTCTCTATAAATGAAACTGTAATAACTTAGAAGAGTTAAACAACATTGTGACAATAGAAAAATATTGCGCATTACGCTCATCTACTGTAGTAGCATTTAAAGCATCTGTATGTTGGAAAGGGTTAATATAGCTACTAAACCTATTGTGTGTGGCAGACTGTTGAAACGAAGTAATATAATACGAAATAATACGAATAACGTTATATGATGTCTTACTATAATATAGCTTCTTTCAAAAGTGACAATCCAATGTCTGTGATACTGATAATACAATAGTAAAGAATAATGTTTTAATAATATATTACCATATCACATAAAGCCATCTCTGGGATTGTCAAAACGCCACTACATAAATGTCATATGACACTATTAGTTTGGTTTCCAGTCTTATGCTAAAGTATTTGTTACAACCAAAATATGAATATGACATCACGTCAGCGGTTTGATGTCTTAACTTAAGTCACTTTAGCGCCAAAACCGGTAAATTTCATGTAGAAATATGGTAAACGATATGTACTTGCATGTGAAATATGCCTCAGAAATCACTCTATGTGATAAATAGAATATCTCATTCGTGTTTATTGATTATCACTTTTAATAAACTCGTTAACTAAGCTGAGGATCTTGATTAACTTGATTAATAAAAGTGATAATAAATAAACACTCATAAACTATCTTCTATATATGTATAGTTTAAAAATATGTTTTTGCCATATACAATTATTTAACATTTTACATTGTACAGGTATATACGTTCTCACAACATTAAATAAATAATGTTAGATGATATATTATAATTATAATACAGTGTCTCCCAAAAGTGACAAACCAATTGTTTGTGGTGCTGCTATAAGGCAGATTGATTATAAAGAAGGCCTTTCACAACCAGAAGCACCACCAAGACCCTATAGTAGGTTAATGTTTTTTGTTTTGCTTCAAATATTTCCCTAATACAAACAACTGTTACGAGTGAGATCTACTTTTGTCATAGTGTTTTCAAATATATTTAATAATTATACTATATAAACTAGTTGTTTGTGGTGCTGTTATAAGGCAGACTGATCATACTATATTGTACAATATATAATGTTAGGTAATATATTACTATAATATAGCTACACCTAAAAGAAATAAACCTTTGGTTTGTGAGACTGTTATAATGCAGACTGATAATACAACAAACTAGAATTCAAAAACAATGTTAGATGATATATCTCCATTATACAGGGTCTCCCAAAAGGGACAAACCAATTGTTGACGATGCGCGGAAGCGCGGTGTCAGTATTGAATACATTTAAATTGTGTACCATGGGGTTACGTAATCGAAAAGGAAGCAACCAACATTATTATTGTAAAGAAAAAGTCTGTAATACTCAACCTTTATGAATAAAAAATTGTATGAACTGATTTAAGAAACAAGATACAAAATACGTATGTCTTCTACCGTTATAATAAAACTTTAGACACATTTAATTTGTATTCAATAGCTTTTCCCCAACTTCCTAGGCTACGCCCTGACCAAATTTAAAACGTTTCTCCTCACACAGTTTGTTCAGTCAGACCAATGTATTCTTGCTATATGTTGACTATCTATGCTTAACATTTGGTTACAATGTTTATCTTAATAATATTTGGCCAAGTTTGAATATTGGTCGTGGCAGGTCACAAGGCAAAATTTAAGTAAAGTCTTGTTGACACTCTGGAGGCCGCATTGTTTGCTTCGGCAGCTTGGAATTTTGGTCAGAATGTTTTTATGTATGATATATATCTAGATTTTTATGTTGAAACTTTATCGAATAAGGGTAATGTTGGTTCAAAAAGTAGTTCACTAAAAATTGAAGGAAAATCTGAATCTTTGACTAAATAATAACTAAGCCAAGTTTGAATACGGTTCATATTCGTTTAAAAACTAGGTCACTAGGTCAAATTGAAGGAAAATAGTGTTAAAACTACTTGCTGTATTGCATTGCAACTTTATACAGACCTTCCCAATCATCACACCTATGTAAACAATCAAGTTTGATAACTCTATCATCATATAATTCAAATTATGGCCCTTTTTTAGCTCCACTGGCTGAATGCATTTTGATATATCTGCAGGAGTCAACTCTGAAAAACATTTTTTTGAAAAGGGAAATATTGTTCATAACTAGCAATTCTCCTTTTGCCTCAATTTTCAACTCTATCCAATAGTCATACTGTCTTTAAAATGACATTTGCTTTATTTCAACCGTGATGTTTTCAATGTAGTCTGCTGCGAAATGTGTTGTATGTGGGAAAGGGTTATTTGACATTTACATAACTTTTAACTAAATGTAAAGATAAGCATTCACATTATAAGACAACCTTAACCCAATATTACATGCAAATGCATTTTGACATATCTGCAGGAGTCAACTCTGAAAAACATTTTTTTGAAAAGGGAAATATTGTTCATAACTAGCAATTCTCCTTTTGCCTCAATTTTCAACTCTATCCAATAGTCATACTGTCTTTAAAATGACATTTGCTTTATTTTAACCATGATGTTTTCAATGTAGTCTGCTGCACAATGTGTTGTATGTGGGAAAGGGTTAATTTGACATTATAAGATACACTAAACAAATTACATACCATAATAGAGTGATATATGTGTTTTAAATATTTTATCTGACACAGTTAAATTATCTAAACATAACTTATAACCCGTTCCCTCATATAGACGCTTTCTGACGCCTCTGCAGCGGTCGGATGTTTGAAAACATGGCAACAAAAGAAGAAATTGCTCAAAATTAGCAATTTCTCCGTTTGTCACCATGTTTTCAACTCTATTCAATTATTGTACTTTCATTTAATCGGACTTTCCAAATTTGTTCGGGTATTTTTTCAAATTCGTCTGCTGCACATTTGTTGTATGTGGGAAAGGGTTAAGGCTAACTACCTTATTTGTAACTATTAGACACTTACAAATGTTAAACATTCCAACAATAATTTATATATATTTATATAAATATTGTTCAAAATCAGTTGAAAACATGAACATATACAATGTATTCTTTCTCTAAATTATTTCTTTCCCACATACAGAATTTGTCTGACACCTCTGCAGCAGGCGGCTTTTGAAAACACAGTGACAAAAGCAGAAATTGCTAAAAACTAGCAGTTTCTCCTTTTGTCACTATGTGTGAAAGTGTTAAGGCTCACTACCTTATTTGCAATCATAAGACACTTACAAATGTTAAACATTCCAACAATAATTTATATATTTATATATATATATACAAGAGAAAGTTGATGCAAGGCATCAATGTCGCCGGAAAAGACTGCATTGATTTATTTTTTAACACACATGTATTCTTGACTTTCATTAGTCTAAACATACACATAATGTTCTCATAAGGACTAATTCCAGCACTTTTGTAGATCTACAAATTTCAGGATTTCTTTTGGTCAGGATTTTTGATGTTTTGTATTTGTCAATAAAACCACAACAAATAATACATTTTGGGATTTAAATCTACATGCAATAAAAAGCTATTAAACCCTTTCCATGTCTGAAGCAACAATGAAAACCTTTAAACGCTTAAAACATTGAGAAAACGGTTAAATTGCTGAAGACATGAACTTCCTCCTTTTTAATAATAATTATAATAAATATTTCACAGATGTTAAAATTTATCCTCATATGTTTACCACCCTTGAAACAACATATCAGCTAAATTGTTTATCTAAATCGTTGATGCATACAATATATGGTTGGCGCAAGAGAAATGCCAATTGCGAGTCCCATTACTATTTAATAGGTGGCAAGTATGAAATTAATTGGGTGCGAAAGAGCAGATTTTCTTTATTTCTAAATCTATTGTTTATCAGAGTTTGTTCTTCTCTTAATTTGTTTCAAGCCAGATAAACATTTAATATCACATATATTTAATCCTTCAAGTGTGTAATATTAGCTATCTATCTGTTATAATGTGTTTGAGCATTCTTTCGAAATGTTGACCCTCGTGTGTCAAATCGAGGCGTAGTGTCAGACATCGAAAAAGTGAATAAAAAATCAGGCAAAGCTTTAGAGCATGTTTTTATTCCACTGCATTCGAGTGAAAAAAAGCATTTCTATATTATCTTTCTTTCTCCTACATTCGACCCATGCACTCGTTTCGTGACGTTTAAGAAATCAATTCGTCGTGCGACATTTTTTGTCTGCATAAACAAGTCATTTTTCTAAGTTTACATTTTACTTCCGGTTTCTTCGCTTTGTTTACATTTTGGCAATATGAAACTAGGTCACGAACTGAGGAAAAGGCGTTTCGACGTTCACGACCGATAAACCGGCTTATATTTGAGACATATTTTCACAAAATATTTCTTATTTTTGTTTCTGTTACCAGTTTATGTTGATACTTATCTATTAAAAGGAGAATTCGAAGTGATTTTCATATCGATAGTCTTCTGGAAGCAGGTGCGCGTATGTAAAAAAAATAGACTGTTCGACGTAAAGGTTTGTAGTTATCGCCTTTTTATTACATAAAATAAAGTATCGCATTCTAGCTAATAGGGACTGTTTTGTCTTCGTAAATAAAACACAAAAACGTCAATGCAAGTCAGAATAAAGAAACTGCACATACTTAAAACATCGGAATATTTATTTCATTTTAAATGTGTCATAACTTAGTGTTTTTAAACAAACGCAATTGTAATATGTTCAAGACATTTAAAAAAAAAAATCTAATAATAACCCCCCCCCCCCCCCCCCCCCCCCCCCCCCCTCCCATGTGATTTCCGAAAAACCTATTAAAAATAGAAGTCGCGGGCTTCTGCCCGGCGACTAATAACTATTGTTATAATAACTATTGTTCAAAATCAGTTGAAAACATGTATTTTTTCTCTTTATTATTTCTTTCGCACATACAGACGCTTTCAGACACTTCTGCAGCAGGCGACTTTTGAAAACAAAGTGACAAAAGTAGAAATTGCTTAAAAAAAAAGTTCTCAACTCTGTTTATACATACATTTTAAAGAGCTTTTTTCGTGAATTTGCCTACATTCTTACAACATCTACTGCAGATTTGTAATATGTGGGAAAGGGTTCAAGCAATTTTAACAGTATTTCTGTGATATTATTTTAGCCGGCTCACCTATACATGACCTGCTTCCTGGTTTCTATGTCCAATCCTCTATATCCCACTCCTCCCAGAAATCTGGCTGCTGTCCCATATAGTACACTTACACCCCAAGTTTTGAAGCGTGATGGGAATACATGTACATTCATTATTCATGTACAATATACTCATTTTTGAGGCTACATGTTGAATTGGTCTCGGCATATTATACCTTTAAATGTCAGACAAAAAGATCTGGCACAGAATGAAATGGCTAGTGTAAAAACTAGATTAAAATGAACAAAACACATTAACAACAGTGTTCTATATGCAGAGCGAGGAAGAAAGTGCCATATTAAATGTCCTCAACATTTTTGAACTTTTGAGATTATCGATGACTTGCTAGCGGGCTTTGGGACTGATGGTTTTGGACAGGCACTCTCACTCTGGTCACAAAGTGGTCCAATCTCCTCATATAGGTACCACAAACGTTGTGGTTCCAGTCCTGGAAGTGAAAGTATGTCTGGGAGCCTGTCTTGAAGTATAGCATCTTTCTTCAAAACGGTAATTTCCACCTCTTGATCTTCTGCATGCTGTCTAGCAGAAATTATACCTGGTCGGGCTGATGTCATCCTACAATTAGTAAAAACGAACTATAAGAATGACAAAAATTACTTTCATATATAGGCAAATTGAAAAGTGCGCTCTATATTTCAAAGCATACTGCCGATTCCTGGATAAGATTATTATCACAATATCTATCATATTAGTCATTTTTATCCAATGTTGTGGTACTCACAAGAATCGCCTCACCGAGTCGATTATTTTGAATACTAACAAAATATTTTTTTTTATCTGAAGCTTTTAAAAACTTGAAATTACCTACAGCCTTGATACTATATATAAAATATAAAGTTATTACAATCATTAAAATAAAGAAGCTCAACAAATAGTTCAAATAACATTTCAATTAACCTATAAAAGAGACAAAGTCTTCAATTGATATGAAAAGTAGTATTTCTTTTAACAAACCTGAAGAGATGGTATGACAGTAACTTAGGTAATGGCTTGAAAAACTCTCTCATGTACGGAGACCACTTGTAGAAGACCACACGTTTCGCTTGATCTTCAACAAGATGCGGGATGTTATGACCATTCCGTGATGAATTTCGGACAGTCCATGCAATATCTTCAAGTGAGCTGACATTAGAATTTCTCCAGCGAACCTGGACATTGGGGAATATATCATTTTGACAAGACAATTTCAATTTTCATTACAACAAGAACAGTTTATTTCAAACCAAACCAAGGTTTTTGACAACACTGTGTAAAGAGGAGAAACTCCTACATTGGGTGCAATGCTTTCAATTCTACATTTGACCTTTTATTCCAATTATTTAGATGTTACAATCAGAATACTGTTTTCAAAGTATGCACTTCTTTAAAATTATGTGAGGTAAAATGTTATAGCATGCTACCTAACATGGAACCATGAAGTTGGCTCACTGACCTAAGAAGTAATGTATTGGTTTAGGATAAATGAATTTTATATCCATTTGTTACTGGAAGTTTATTTCAAAACTATGATTTTAATAAAATTGATATTTATATATATATACAAGTATATATACAGCGCCGTTCGACCTCCTATATTGGATGCCGAATTAAAGCTACTTCAGAATTAGGAAAAGCAAGATATATATTTTGTTTTATTCATCTATGTTTATTTATGAACATACCTTCCATAAACCAAAATGCCAATCCGGGCTGAATTTGGTATGACCCGCTTCCATCATACTAAACTCGATGGTGTCATGCTTTCCAGTCAGTGTGCGCCATGGTCCATAGCCGAAATTGGATTTGAAATAAATTACTAGTGTTTAAAAATTTCCCACCTGCAATAAATCTGCAGCAGACGACTTTGAAAATATATTCACAAAGGCATGAAAAATCTCCACAAACAATGATTTAATTAATAGAGTTGAAAACATTGTGGCTAAAGGAGAAATTGCTATTTTCAAACGGCATCTGCTACAGATGTGTCAGAATGCGTCAACATGGGGGAAAGGGCTAACCACGTATTGTGTTCATACTCAAAAGACACTATTATTGTAGTTAATACACCAATATATTCATACTAAGTATTGTTAACAATTATCTGATGATTCTGAAAAGTTTATTTCATTATAGTAATACTAATTTGTTTATAAATAGTAGACAAAAAATAACTTATTTAGTGGACAAGAAACAATAGCTTCAAGAATGAATTTCAAGATAAATAGCTGAAGACAATAAATGCTTACCCAATCACAGTATAATGGGTATTGTTTTGGCCAGAACAGTTGTCCATATGCATGACAGCATGTTTTTCCCCATATCCGAGGTTCTCAAAATGGTGATGGAGCAGTGAGGTGACACTGTTAGCACCTTTACCCACAGTGTGGAATTTTTCATCAACTAGATAGAAAATCTGAGTACCTGTAATTAATGTAAAATTGATTGAGCATATGCAATTTTTTATAATATACATTTGCAGTGACTTTTTTGCAATACATATGCTATCATTACACTTTTTTAAAAGGATATGTAAAGAAAAATATTGACAAATGAGACAACAACTTGGGGCCTGGTAGAACAAAGTTTAAAGTATAAACTGTTCATAATTAATTTCTCTGGCTTCTTAAAATTACTTTTTTGAAAATTATTTTGTATTGTATAAAGGAAAGGGTTGTTACACTAGTGTTAACTAGTCAACTGTTTGAGTGTAATTAAATATATTCTATATATCTTTTCCTATTACTTGAAGATTCACAACATACTCCAAAACACTGACATTTGCGTTGAGTCTTGAAATATAGAGGGCCAACTTGTTGTGCCTGATGGGGGTAAAATACCTGCTGTGCATAATCAAACCTATAATGCAGCTTTATATCGAACTCTCCAGAACTTTGTCCTGAAAAAGAAGATTGTTTTAGTCAATATTTCATAAACCTTACCCACAATTTGCAGCAGATGACTTGTAAAACAATAACTAAAAATATGGAATCTCTCTAAAGAAGTAATAACTTGTGTTGAGTCAAAAGGAAAATTGTTCATAATGTGCATTTTCTCCTTGTGCCTCAATTGTTTCAAAGGTTATCTGGATGCATAGGCATCAGTGAGTGTCTGTATGTGGAAAATTGGATAATTAATCTACAAAGTGTAGGGTCACTGTTATCCTTATCTCAGTCATGACATATATTATGATCTGCAGTTCTCAAGAGGGACTGGACCTTATAACCACTACATTAAGTGGTAACAGTTTTAATAGTGACATCAGGATGTTCATATATAATTGTTACATATTGTGATTGTGTTTCGTTTCATTTTGACTATTTTACTGCAGAAAACAACTAGTAAAATATCACTAGAATTCATGACTAAAAATCAGGAGGGAGTGATCAAAGGACAGGAGTGATTCAAGGAGCATTTATGATAATATTAATGAGAATGAAATTGTGTGACATGTTATACCTCTAATTTTTCTCTCTTATGACAGCAGATCAATTGCATTTTTAGTACTTTCACACTAATACCTATAATGGTACCTCTGACATTTAACTTTTGATATGTGTTCTTGGTAGTTTTGAATTTTTACAGCGTTTTCTTCCCCTTTAAAGTTTAAACACAGATCAGAAGCCGGTTTCGTAACCAATATATATGGGCACCAATCAAGCCATATTCTTCTAAAAGTAGAAGAACTAACTTTCTTTTTGTTTTCATGATCAGCAGCATTAAAATAAAAACAGTTTATGTCTGATTTGTTTTTGTCGGAGGGTAGGAGAATGTATTTTTCATCATCATTTGGTGTCCTTCCTGGTAAACCATTTTGACTACCATAGTGGATTATATATCTTTTTACATATCCAACGTCATCCAAAGAAAGTGAATGTTTTGTTTTTCATGATGATTTCCATGGACACGTGGTTCTAAACCATTCTGATCTAGAGATCTGTCAATTCTATCAACAGTTTTTCTATTAATACCATGTGCAAATGCAAACATACTTGGACAAACAATATTTCCAGCAACATAATAAGTCTGACGAGGCTTTTCTCTTTCTTTTATTTTTCTTTTATTACCAACTGTTAATGAACTGCTGTGTCTATGATTGAACAGTTGAAATTTTATAATCATGTCAAGTTCTTCCTGGTTTTTTTTCGATACAAAAAAGACGATAGGAAAGCAAGCCTTTCCGTCATACCGTGTACAGCCACATCAATGTATCTGAAAATCTCTCTGTTTAATTTCTTCAGAGTCCAAACCAACATCAACACAAACATTTTGTTCAGAAGCACAGTCCCCTTCAACGGGAGAATAATCATCTGTATCCGAAACTACAGGGCTTATATCTTCGTCACTATCCGGATTTTGTACATTACTAAAGTGTCTTGCCTGGTGTACGCTTGTCTCTGTCGTGTGTGTGTGGTCTTAAAAGACCGTCAGGGTATGTGTTTTTCTCTTCTTGTCCGTCACTCTTTGTCAGTCTGCACCATAAGAGAACCGGTTTAGAACTACCTAGACATGTGGTGGGAGAGACGGGTTATCTCCCCTTATTTGTCAGTGATGCATATCTATATAGTAGACTGGTACCAACTCCACAATCACTACACTCCCCCTGACTTTATTAATGAGGCTGAGGCTGCAGGATAGTTGATACCATACATCTGTAGATCCAATGCAATCATGCATCACTGATAGCAGGCTTGTCTATGTTCTCTTAGCACCGTCTTCAAGGTGCTCTTTCTCTTTCCTGGAGGTTGCTTGTATGTCGTTTACGTAGACATAATCCTCCAACAGATGATTCTACATTGTCCTAGATCGGGTACATCACCGGATCATAGACATTAATAACCTTTTCACCAGGCTGGGTCTTAGCCCACACCAGGCTCTAGATCTCCTGAATTCCATGAGAATATCAGCATGTCTTGATCGATGCTTGATCTGATATGCCTTAACATCACTGCTGGGTTCAATCTTGTTCTGGCTTCACCATTCTCGCCGTTAGTTATTCTCCTTGACACGTGTGCGTAAGCCCCGACTTTCTACTGTCGCGTGTTGTATGGCATTTTATGTAACAGCGAGCTGTTGCTCCTGGTCTGATGTAACAACCAAGTAAGGCTTGGGTAATCAGTTCTTACCACGACAGGACGATTTTGCAAATGTTGATTATTCTGCTTATTCTGCTTCAAGAACCGAACCACTGCTAGTATCTTCTTTCTGGTCTGGCAATAACTATTCTGTTCTTCTGTCAAAGCTTAGGTAATATATGCAATGACTCTGCGCTGGTACTTCTGTACTGTGTATAGTTTAGCCCCAATCATTTTGACTGACAGTTGAATGTCTATCTTGAGTTCACCTGCATTAGTTGGGAGGGATAACTTCTTTCGATTGGTCGAAACTTTCCAAATTGCAGAATGCAGCTCTCTATTTCTCACCCCAGCGAATTTGTTTTTGGCCCATCACCCTGTATAGGTTCTTCACTTTCATATACAACCTTGATAAACCTCTTATGTTGGCGTGCATATATCCCATGAAATCTTCTTGATTCCTGGAACTCGTTGGCGTTGGCCACTTGTCGGGAATAGTTCTGGACAATGCCAGGCTATTGTTGCTTAAAACCCCATTGAGGAATTCTACTTCTCTTTGGAACAGTAGACATCGTTGTGGGTTTAGTTTCAGTTCATGTTCTTGGAATCTGGTCAACATCTTGGCAATACACTGCATATGACTGTTGAAGTCTTTCCCAAGAACGATAACGTAATCAAAGCACGCGAGCATTATTTTAACCTTTGCAAATACGGCAGTCTGTGCATCTCATCTTGGGTTTCTGGCTCTGTGTAGCTAGCTTTGTAAACCATGCACTCTCTGCTACTTGGTTCGGGCTGTATTCTACCAATGGCAATGGAAACACATTGTTTGCTAATCTATTCACCATACCATGGTCAAGGCTCCAGTGAATAGATCCATCAACGTTCCTGATCGTCACAGGCGAAATCTCCATTCCATTATTTCTTCTGGCATTACACCTGGTCCAAGTTGTACCATTCTCTCCCCATCCAAATTCTTTGGCACTTGACCTGCCTCCAAATCATTTGTTAAAGTGCTAGCTCTTTCACTGCAGCATCTATGAGCGTGACAATCTCTTAGTAGCTGGTGAACTTTGACATTTTCTTAAAAGACCCTCAGGGTATGTGTTGTTCTCTTCTTGTCCGTCACTCTTTGTCAGTCTGCACCCTAAGAGAACCGGTTTAGAACTGCATAGACATGTGGTTGGAGAGACGGGTTATCTCCCCTTATTGGTCAGCGATGCATATCTACATAGTAGACTGGTACCAGGTCCATAATCACTACATTACCGAAATACATACAATTCACGACCTTTAGTTCTTCATTAAAATCGATGTCATTGTACGATACTAATTCGTACGAAATTGTGCTTGCACACGAAGATTGGCTACACGCCATGACAATTGTGAATTTCAACGTGCTACATGATTACAAATTAACTTGTTTTCACACCAAAATATTCACAAAGGTCATCGCTATTTACTAATAATGCAACAACTCGATTTCTCACTTCCGGTTATTCAAAATATTACATTTCAGACCGTTTTTCACCAGTAAATCGAGCAACATCACAACTAATAGATAATATTATAAATATAACTTACCTGATCATAATATATCAATTTTGTCAGCGTTGATCAAGTGTGAGTTGAAATATCCCATGTTGTAAATCAATCCAAAGAAAACACCGCTAATTAGGTCAATTTACGAAAGGGCAGTAATTCACTCAAACTATTTGAATAAAAGGGACGCATTCGATTGTGCATATATGTAACTTGACGGTTAACAAGATTTACAGCGTAATTTGTAGATATATATCGGAATTTGGTTTTATTAACGGTACAAATAACTATTTGATACAGATAATTGTCTCATTTTTAACGTTCATCTTTCGACGCGTTTTCTCGTAAATGACGTTGGCCGCAATTGGACAAATAATGTCAAAACACGCCACATATATTCATACATTGTTTATGAATATATTAATTCAAACTTCAACGCAAAATTGTAAACGTATTACTTCAACCACTAATGCTGCCTTTTTACAGTCCTAATGCTGCCTTTTTACAGTCCTTTTTAAAAATTCAGATATCTTGATTCACCAATGTTTTCGAAAATGAAGTTATATTGGCTGATAATTGAGACTACTTTTTTGTTGAGGGTTAAAAAAATCCCTCTCGATCTTTGGTTTCAGCTTTACTCTGTCATTCTGTACGATTTCTCAAAATGCACATGGCTATAGACAGTACCCCTAGGGGTACCGTCCAAAAAAACACCTATAAAAATTTCTTCTTCTCCAAAACTATTTGGCCGATTTTAAAATAATTATGTAGAAATGTAGCTTGGATGAGCCTCAATCAGATTCCTTTAAGCCATGTTGATTGGTCGAAAATCAAAGCCGTCAAGGGGCGGGGCTATTTTGCCTCATATGTCTATAGTGAAAACTTTAAACAATCTTCTCCGACAGTGTAGGACCGATTTTCAAATATTTTTGTTGAAATCTTCCTTGGGTGACTCTCTATCATATTCCTTTATACCTTGTTAAGTGGTAGAATTCGCTCTTGAATAGCTCTATAAGATAGTGTAATAAAATCGCTTTCGAATACTACCACTGCAGCGCTAGGGACGATTGAAGTCAAAAATGAGTGTAAAAATACCCTATCTTTGAAAGGCTACCATTTGAAAACAAAGGCCCAAATCAAAAATCGTAACGGATAGATTTCTTCTAAATATCTAAGTATCTATAACTGAAGTTTCAGCTGTCTACAATTAAAACTGTAGGAGAAGATAGAAAAAATGATTAGTGTCCATAAAACTGCTACCATTTGAAAACAAAGGCTTAAATCAAAAATCGTAACTGATACGTTTTTTTTAAATATCTTGAAGTATCTATAACCGAAGTTTCAGCTCTCCACATTTAACACTGTAGGAGAACATAGAAAAAATGTTTTTTGTTCTTAAAACGCGCTTTTTTGCTAGCTGCATAGCAACGGATGGGTCATTAACAACGAAACTCAAACGCGCACACCCTGAGCTTATTTGGCACCAGTTCATTAAGTTTCATTGGAATCGATCAGTCAGTTTTGGCTGTAGAGCTGTGAATTACAAATATTTGGACACACTGACAGACAGACAGACAGACAGACAGACAGACACACACACACACACACACACACACACACACACACACACAGACAAGCCGGTAGGCGACGTGGGATTCGCCTTTGCATATACATGTATATACATATAAAGAACAAGTCTGATAGGGTCACTATTGTTGTGACTTGGTGAACACTGGTGAAAAGTGTGCAGCTTGTAAAAACAATCTCTTGTCAACCGACCATATTTTATTACCATGCAAAGACGCACCCGTATACACCGAACCGTTTCGCCTTGGTATATTTTGCAAACTCGGAAACCCGAGGTCGGAGGTCAATGACGTAAACAAAATGTGTAGCTCTTGAATAGCTCTATGAGATAGTGTAATAAGATCGCTATCGAATACTACCATTGCAGCGCTAGGGGCGATTGAAGTCAAAAATTACTGTAAAAGAACCCGATCTTTGAATGGCTACCATTTGGAAACGAAGGCCTAAATCAAAAATCGTAACAGATAGATTTTTTCTAAATATCTTTCAGCTTTCTACAATTAAAACTGTGCGTTTATTTGCTAGCTGCATAGCAACGGCTATGTTTGAAAGGCTACCATTTGAAAGAAAAGGCCTAAATCAAAAATCGTAACTGATACGTTTTATTCTAAATATCTGGAAGTATCTATAACCGAAGTTTCAGCTCTCCACATTCAACACTGTAGGAGAACATAGAAAAATGTCTTTTGTTCTTAAAACGCGCCTTTTTGGTAGTTGCATAGAAACGGATGGGTCCTTAGCAACGAAACTCAAACGCGCACACCCTGAGCTTATTTGGCACCTGTTCACCAAGTTTCATTGGAATCGATCCGTCAGTTTTGGCTGTAGAGCTGTGACTTACAAATATTTGGATACACTGACAGACACACACACACACACACACACACACACACACACACACACACATACACACACACACACACACACAGATAGACGGAAAAGCCTGACAATAAGGGATACCTAGCCTAGCGAATCCCAACTGACGGAAAAGCCTGACAATAAGGGATACCTAGCCTAGCGAATCCCAAAAGACGGAAAAGCCTGACAATAAGGGATACCGAGCCTAGCGAATCCAAATAGTTTCTGTTATACAGATAATTTTTATGCATTTGCAGTTGGCAAATTTCCGAAACATTGTGGGAAAATGAGATATTTTTCAAAATGTGCATGTTGTGTCTTCCCGACGCTGTTTTAAACCTTGTATCTAAATTAAAAATTGTAACATACATTTCAGCAACAAAACAAGATGCAGAGTTGACCCCTGGATCAGATCAGAATCTGACACAATCAGACCCAACTATAGGTTCAACGCCTATTACAGGCCCTTCTCAAGCTTCAGAGTTTGTAGGAGAGCCATTGACTGGTTTACCACCAAAGTTACCATCTACATATACAGGTATTAACTGGAAGCTTGTTTAAAAAAAACCTTTTACCTGATATCATATTTTAATTGTCACCTGGTTTGAAACTTTCCGATGAATCAAATTTGATATTGAGTTAAAAACATGGTGGCAAAAGGAGAAATGTGTTGACTCCAGCAATTTTCAACATACATTTCAGTAACTAAACAAGATGTAGGGCTGACCCCTGGATCAGATAAGAATTGGACCCAATCCGACATTACTCAAGGTACCAAGCCGATTACAGACGCTTCTCAAGCTTCAAGCTCTATTGTTCCTGCTACAGATTTAGAGATTGAAGGAGAACCATTGACTGGTTTACCACCAGAAATGCCACCTAAATATACAGGTATGTTCTGGGGGCCTCATAATTAAAAGCAGCTTAATCTTATATCATATTTTCATTGTCACCTGGTTTGAAACTTTCCGATAAATTATACTCCATTCTGAGTTGAAAACTTTGTGGGAAATGCAGAAATTACGCAGTTATCCCTTTCCCGATATTTCTGTCAAAACTCCCCTGCTGCAGTGGAATCTAAAGCCATCTATATAAGGAAAAGGAGTTTAGAGAAGATAACTGATCCAACAACGAAGAGTTTGCATGTCAAATAACAGTTTTTAAGAAATTCAAGTATTGAAAAAGATCTGAATTATTCTTATCAATTTAATAGAATGCAGAATAATGTCATTTAACCCTTTCAACCCTGTAGACACATTCTGACGCGTATGCAGCAGACGACTTTGGGAAACATTATGGCAAAAGATAAATAGCTCATAATGAGCGATTTCTCCTTTTGCCACAATGTTTTCATCTCTTTTTAATAATTGCAGTTTAATTTGTAAAGATTTACCACTTTCTTGCCCAGATGTTTTCAAAGCTGCTTAATGCAGATTTGTTGTTACTCCGAAAGATGACTGGAAAGATTTATTAAAAAATATGGAAATTCTCAATAAATAAAACAGTTACTGTAATAACTGAAAAGAGTTAAAAATTGTGACAAAAGAAAAACACTTGCTCAATATGCTCATCTGCTGAAGCAGCTTTGAAAGCGTCTGTATGTTGGAGTTTCAAAAGTGACAAAAACCTATTGTTTGTGGCAGAGTGTTGAAATGAAAGTAATATAATACAAATAATGTTATATGATGTATTACTATTATATAGCTTCTTCCAAAACTAACAAACCAATTTCTGTGATACTGATATCTGGCAGACTGATAATACAATATAAAAGAGTAATGTTAAATAATATATTACTTTATCATATGAAGCCCTGTCTTGGAGTGTCAACATGCCATTACATAAATATCATATGACACTACAAAAATGTCATATTACACTACTAGTTTAGTTTCCAGTCTTATGCTAAAGTCTTTGTTACAACGTGGAAACCAACCTATGAAAATGATACATGTAACAACCACTTTAGTTCAAGGGCAAGGTCGCTATAAGAGGTCAGAGGTCATATGACTATATTTCGGGTTCACTCCATAACTTTTGAACCGTTTTAAGGATTTTAAAATAAATCACCTCAAATGTTCACCATACTAAAACGATGTGCAGAGCGCATGTTACAACTACTTTGGTTCAAGGTCAAGGTGGCAATTAGAGGTCAAAGGTCACATCACTGTATTTCGTGTCAGCTCAATAACATTTGAACTGTTCGAAGGCTTTTGAAATAACTCACCATACTGAGACGATGTGCAGAGTGCATGTTACAACCACTTTGGTTCCAGGTCAAGATCGTAATTAGAAGTCAAAAGTCATATTACTATATTTCGTGTCCAATCTATAACTTTTGAACCGTTCGAAGGAATTTAAGATAACTCACCACAATGTTTACACTACTGAGATAATGTGTATGTTACAAACACATTGGTTCAAGATTATTTCTCCACAACTCTTTCGAATCTGTTTAAAACAATATTTTTCCCTTTTAACAGATATTTAATGAAATTTGTTTTTCAAATCTGTGGAAAAAAGGCAACTCTAAAAACAGCACATGAGTGAAAGGGTTAAACTATTACATCAATAATACTTACTTTGTGTTGTTGATAGTTAGATAAATTAGACATATTATTTGCCTAGATTAGAAGGATTAAACATGTCATTGCTCATCAATATCCCTCTTATTATCCAGTAAAACCTTACATGTACATTGTGGTAATCAAAACAAAACATAATGTTTTGAGATCAGAACTGATACAGTTTTGGAACATGAACTGTACATTTTATTTTAAGTTATTTAAATTCCCGACCCGCATATTTTCTAGCCTAGCACTGGTTTGTTTACCAAGGGATCATGCATATGTGAACTGTTGCCTTGATATAAGTGAAATAATGTTTAAAAACAGCGTAAAGCCCAAATAAAACATATAAAGCCTGACTCAAATTTTAATGTCCATTCACAGAAGAGCTATTGTGGTAATTTTACAACATCTGTGTTAATGAATATGTCCGTTTTCGAAGTTTATATTTTCAACTTTCACACCAATGTAAATACTCAAGTTAGATAACTCGATCCTGCATATAATGCAAATTATCACCCTTTAAGCAATTCTCGTTAATGTTTTGCATGCAAGTACATTAGAGTCCATATCTCAGTAACTAATAAGCGGTGGAATAGTTGAGTGCGCTGTCCTCCAACAGCTCTTGTTATTTAACTCATTGAAAACTTTTCATGTCTCTTAAATCAGGTGATCACAAAAGAACCATCATGGTTCTCTTGCTCATGTAAACAAACCTTTTTGTGAGTGAGTTGTTAGAAGGGATTTAATGAGTGAAATTTGGATGAATTGTCCTAGTCTACTCTCTAACTTGATCAATTCTCAAAGCAGTCTTTCTCCAGTCTTCACTAAACTTGGTTCCAATGTTTATGGTCATGATGACTACCTCGGTGGAGTAGTGGGGAGGTCGTGGGTTATTTCCCGGAATGATCATACCAAAGACTGTTGTAATGGTAGTAATAGCTGCCCTCCAATGTCCTCAGCGTTACAGAATTAGTAGTATGACTGACTGGCTGGTGCCAGGATAAATAGACCTGTAAAACTGGTAACTGACCAAGGAAATGCAATGATATAACTGAGCAATTGTTGAAAGCGATGTAAAGCACAGCTCGATCAATGAATTATAATTTCTTCTACCATGAAATGCCAAAACAACCTAGGATCGCGCTACTTTTAAACGTTTGCGAGGCGGAACGAAAGTGGAATACGCACATTTGCGATCCATTTGGGTATCACACTGGTGTACTTTCTCCTAAATAAATGTTTATATATATATAATTAAGTTGAATCTCTTAAGGGCCAAGCAGATGAAACTGGCAGGTTATACAAGGTTTTTTAACGATGTTTTATGCTACTTTCCAAACTACTACAGGTTAGCAAGTTTCTTCTCAATGGTGTTTTGTCTCACTTTCCACAACGTTTCCATCAGAAAACAGAACAGAACAGAACCGAATATAAGCTTTATTGAAAAGAGTCACATTATACATGTGCATACGAAAGATATCAGACGATGATAATTGGCTTAATGCTAAACCCCTGTCTGGGTTTCTGTGATATAGAAAATAACAGAACCAAAAAGATCCTCTGTCTCTCTGTCACTCTCTCTCTCTCTCTCTCTCTCTCTCTGTCACTCTCTCTCTCTCTCTCTCTCTCTCTCTCTCTCTCTCTCTCTCTCTCTCTCTCTCTCTCTCTCTCTCTCTCTCTCTCCTTTCTCTTTCTCTCTCTCTCTCCCTTTCTCTTTCTCTCTCTCTCTCTCTAACTGTGTAACTGTCAATCAGACTATATATATGTGTATGTTTATCATCATGTATGTCTATCATCATTAGTGTATATCAGTATGTATGTCTATCACTATTTATGTATTTCTGCATTTATTCTTGTGTCTATCTGTATTTATGTCTCTATGTTAATGTTTACATGCATATCCGTCTATCTCTCCGTTTATCTGTTGGTGTAACTGTCAATCTGCCCGTTTGTTTGTATGTATCTACATCCATGTGAAGTTCAATCTGTATGTGTGTCTGTCTATGCGTTTGTAAGTATATATGTCTATGTATTGGTATGTCTATCTGTCTATGTATGCCTATCATCATGTATGTCTATCATCGTGTCTCTATCATTATGAATGGCTATCACTATGTATGTGTATCTGCATTTATTCACGTGTCTCTGAACTTATGCCTATATGAATTTATGTTTATCTAAGTGTATGTCTATATGTATGTATGTCTCTACGTTTATGTTTATATGTATGTCCGTCTAGTTCTCCGTGTATCTGTTGGTGTAACTGTCAATCTGCCTGTTTGTCTGTATGCATGTACATCTATGTGAAGTTCAATCTGTATATTTATCTGTCTATGCGTTTGTTAGTCTATCTGTCTATGTATTTGTATGTATATCTGTTTATGTATACCTATCGTCATGAATGTCTATCATCGTGTCTCTATCATTATGTATGCCTGTCACTATGTCTGTGTATCTGCATTTATTCACTTGGCTCTGAATTTATTTATTTATGAGTGTATGTCTATCTGTGTTTATGTTTATGTGTATATGTATGTCCGTCTATCTCTTCGTCTATCTGTTGGTGTAACTGTCAATATGTGTGTTTCTCTGTATGCATGTACATCCATGTGAAGGTCAATCTGTATGTTTATCTATCTATGCGTTTGTAAGTCGATATGTCTATGTATTTGTATGTATATCTGTATATGTATGCCTATCATCATGTATGTCTATCATCGTGTCTCTATCATTATGTATATATATCCCTATGTATGTATATCTGCATTTATTCATGTGTCTCTGAATGTATGCCTATATGTGTATCTGAGTGTATGACTATCTGTATGTATGTATTTATGTTTATGTGTAAATGTAACTCCGTCTAGCTCTCCGTTTATATGTTGCTGTAACTGCCAATCTGCCTGTTTGTCTGTATGCATGTACATCAATGTTAAGTTTAATCTGTATGATTATCTGACTATGCGTTTGTAAGTCTATTTATATCATAAGTGACGTCGCCGGGAGTGCAATAAAGCCATTGAATAAATTGCGTATTCAACTAGTGTAATAACAATGCTACGTAACGTGACGTCATAACGTAACGTTTAGAGTTGTAAATACGCGCGCTTTATCGCATATATGTATGTCCGTCTATCTCTCCGTCAATCTGTTGGTGTAACTGTCAATATACCTGTTTATCTGTATGCATGTACATCCATGTGATGGTCAATATGTATGTTTATCTGTCTATGCGTTTATAAGTATATCTGTCTATGTATTTGTCTATGTATGCCTATCATCATGTATGTATATCATCGTGTATCTATCATTTTGTATGTCTATCAATTTATTATGTCTCCCCCTGTATACAGGGGAGATATATTGTTTTGTCCATGATGTCTGTCTGTCTGTCTGTCCCAAATCGTGTTCGCTCCATATCTACAAGACGGCTTGAAGGAATTTCATGAAACTTGGGTCACATATTCACCTCATCAAGGCGATGTGCAGAACCCATGTCTCGACTATACCGGTTCAACGTCAAGCTCATGCTTAGGTCTAAGGTTTGAGGCTTTATTTCGTGTCCGCTCCATATCTCCAAGACGGCTTGAAGGATTTTCATGAAACTTGGGTCACATGTTCACCTCAGCAAGGCAATGTGCAGAACTTATGTCTCGACCATACCGGTTCAAGGTCAAGGTCACGCTTGAAGGTCAAAGGTTTGAGGCTTTATTTTGTGTCCACTCCATATCTCCAAGACGGCTTGAAGGATTTTCATGAAACTTGGGTCGACTGTTCACTTCATCAGGGCAATGTGCAGAACCCATATCTCGAACATACCGGTTCAGGGTCAATGTCACACTTAAAGGTCAAAGGTTTGAGGCTTTATTTCGTGTCAGCTCCATATCTCCACGACGGCTTGAAGGATTTTCATGAAACTTGGGTCACATGTTCACCTCATCAAGGCGATGTGCAGAACCCATGTCTCGACCATACCGGTTCAAGGTCAAGGTCACGCTTGAAGGTCAAAGGTTTGAGGCTTTATTTCTTGTCCGCTCCATATCTCCAAGACAGCTTGAAGGATATCTAAGAAACTTGAGTCAGATGTTCACCTCGTATTTCGGGCCGGAAGCTGTGGCATCAGAAAAAGCGAACAATTCAAAATCTTTAAAGTGACATCTTTTTAATCTGCTTGACTAATGTCAAGATAAATTGGTAGAAATCTTCCTTGGATGACATCTAACATTTTTTATTCATGCCATATTGATTGGTTCTACAACATTGAATCAGAAAAGGGCAAAATGACAAAACATTTATAAAAATATTTTTTTTAAGAAACTGCTGGTGTGATTTCGGAATAATTTAGCGTAACTTTTTCTTGAATGACCCTCTACATAATTCGTAAAATTAATATTGATTGGTTGTAAAACATGTCTACCAGAAAAGCGGTAAAATGACAAAAAATAAAAAATCCTCCTTCCTCATTTGTTTGTCTGATTTCAAGATCGTTTGCAAGATATATTCCTTAAGGGTCCCTCTGCAAAAACTGTTCTAGCCATATTGATTTGTTGAAAAACATGGCAACCAGGCAGCATAAAAAAGGCCAAATGACAAAGGTTTAAAATTCCTCATCTCTAAAAGTTTTCGTCTAATTTCAAGTTAAGTTTTACTTCTACATCAATTGTTCAAGTCATACGAAATAGTTCAAAACATGGCTCCTAGACGGCATATAAAAAAAGGTTTTAAAATGAATAAAAAATCCCATTCCAAAATATTTTGACATAAATGTTCCTAAGGCAACTCTCTAATAATATTCGAACCATATTGATTGATTAAAAGATATGACTGTCCGGGACTTTGGCTGTGTAGCTTTTTTGTTTTTGTGCAATTATTTGTATCATTTTTCTCTCCATAGCTTGTTTTCCCATATTAGCAGTTACACATGCGCTACCATTCAGGTTGTCATTTTGGCCGTCTTGTAAGATATTTAACTGAAACTAAGGATTGATACATATCATGAATTATTGAGTTATTTGAAACTGTTTTATATTTCAGATGTACCAGAATCTGCCTTAAACATAGAATTGATCATTGGACAATTAAATGGTATAAAGGTACGTTTATATAATGAACCTTAACACGAAAAATACAATGCCCTCCGTAGTTCAAAATTACTCATATGCCTTGAAAGCACCAGCTTTTTAACATATCATCTTCATTCAGAAATCAAAATACTGGGTGAAAGGAGAGGATACCATCTTCACATAATTTTTCCGCATGTCATCTACTGCAAAGGTATGAACTGTCTATATATGGAACAGGTTCAAACATGTTTGTTGACATATACATGTTTATAAGAAAATTAACACTTAAGTGAAAACTATTTATGACCATTTCAAAATCAAGCTGTTTTAAAAGATATATCATTCAATTACATTTATACCCCCTAAAACATAATATACAGGAATTAGTGAGCCGGTTGGTCTGTCATTTGTTAGTTGGTCTGTCAGTATGATATGTGAATCTTGTTTGGCAAACTACTTCCTTAAAATTTAAGAAACATCTGAGTATGTCATTAGGGATAGTCAAAATGTTACTCCTGGAGACAGGTGGCTGCTTAATACAAGTCAACTATAATGATAAGCCAGTGTTTCCCTTCAACAAATTGACTTCTAGATACAAGTTTCTGCTAAGCTGCATTTTAAATGAAACTTGGCCTACATGATTAATCATGAATTGTAGATGTGGAAGATATCATTTTGGATCAGATCAAGTCAGTTATTCTACTGTTATTCCAACTTGAATTTTGTAAAACTCATCTAATCTAGAACTCATAGTGAGCTTTTACGTTTGTTGGAATTCCAGGGGACTTCGGCGGTCATCCAATAACCATTTGTTATCTCCCCCTAAACCACAGGGTCAATTTCAACCAATTTCAACCAAACTTAACATGAATGTTCCTAAGGACATGTTCATAAGGATATGCCCTATAAGAACTTCTAAAACAATTGAAACCCATGCAAAACTCTAGTTGCCAGGGTAATAAATAAGAAAACTTTAACAAGATTTAAATGACATCTCCTACTAAATCACTTGGTTAATTTCAACCAAACTTCAGAGGAATATTCCTTTTGATATGTCCTTTCAGTATTACTAAATAATTTCATGGAACACGGGTTGCCATGGCAACATAAAGGACAAACATCAAACATCATCTTGCCCAAAAGTACTCGCCCCATTTGAAAATGATTTGGTATATGGTATATACATGTAGTTTACACTTTAAACATCGTTTTTCAAAAACTTATAGGTTTTTCAAAAACTAATAGCTAAGGATATCAATGGTTACCGATATTAATAACCGGTTAATCGTTTGATCTTTCGATCGTTCAACCGGGTAAAATAAATATTCACTTACTTCCATGTTTTGTTGTTTTATCATTTTTTGTTTGTAACTCCCATTTCCCAGTCAATGCATCGAATATACATTCAACCAATGTTTGACCTGGGGCTTTGGCCCCTTGTCATAGTAGTAATAACATTTTCTTCGGAGTTGGCATAGCACCAAACAACATGGGAAAAAATGCGCGAGAAAAATAGTTCATCATGGATTCAACAAAACTGCATTTAAAAGGTTAGGATCTCCCCCATAAATATCTTTTTTTTTTTTTAAATTTTGTTGGAACATCAGTGAAAAACTGAATGTATGAACTATTGAATAACATATATTGTACAACTTGCTATAGTAGTGTAAGCACATTTATGGTATATTAACGTGTATTATGTGAAAGTTTTAGTTAACAATTTATCTATTTTCAGGCTGATGCTATTGTTAATACAACAGGAAAAGATTTGAACTTGAGCATAGGACAAGTTTCCAAAGCTTTATTGAAAAGTGCAGGTGGAGGCTTGCAGATTGAAGTGAACTTAAAACGTCCAAATGGAATAGAGTATTGGGAGATTGTCCATACATATACTTATAGAATGCTTGAATGCAAGTTTGTCCTACATGGAGCACTGGAACGGTACTCTTTGAAAAATATTAAGGTAAACTCTAGTAATCGTTTACTAATATATTATTATTAATCAATTTCTTTTTAGACATATCTGAAAAAAATGGTATCATCCAGAAAATATAAATTTAAATTTTATTACTAGGAGGAACACATTATGGCAAAATGAAAAAGAGGGAGCCTTTTAAGGGCCTTTTAGGGCATATCCTCTTCCAAGCAAAGGCCAATTTGTTGGCTAGAGACTAGGATGTCTTCTTTACTGAAACCATTATGACTATGACCCGAAAGTGCTCCTTTTTGAGTAGTAGGTTTTAAAAGTTGGTGGGACAATTCAGCATTAACAAGGGGTATCTTGTTATATTTTTATTGTTTCTATTCTAAACTTTATCACATTCATACAAATCTGGCACCATAGGCTACAACAATCTATTGACATTCTTAACAATAAGAGGGCTGTCCCACTTAATCGTAGACTTTTCTCATAAGTTTTGTATTAACAGATAGAATCACTTGTTATTAACGTTAAACAATCTTTGGTCTTCATGGAATGAAATAAATGTAAAATTGGTGCATTTGCATTCATATTATACCTATAATACGTTTCTATGCAAACCTAGTAACGTCGACTCGGCGCACACCAATTTTACGTTACTAATTACAAGCAATGTCTTCTCCTAAATACGCAATATAGTAACATCTCGCCGTGTGTTTTACGCACAATTTCGTCTGCCCTTAAGGCTACGTCACGACGTCATATCCTGTTATTTTAATGTGTGTACCAATTGCATGTACAGAAATATCGTAAAAACAACAACGTCGTATCTAAAAGAGACTTAAAAAATCACGACGTCAAGTGGCGACGTGAAACTACGGGCAGTGATACATAACGTTCATCGTCTGAGATAGACTGACGACAATCCTTAAATCGTCCATGCCACTTAAACACCAGAGATCTGCTGCAATTTTTGTTGGACTCTTTCATCATATAAAACGTCTGCGTAGGCGTTTTTCCAAGCGTTTTACGAAACTGTATCACTGCCCGTAGTTTCACGGCGCCACTTGACGTCATGATTTTGTTAAGTTTCTTTTAGATACGACGTTGTTTTTTTTACGATATTTCTGTACATGCCTTTGTACAGGCCTGATTATCTGTATCGGTATTATATCTTGATTCTCAGAATACATGCAAAGTTTTGCATATCGAAGTACATAAAGATAGCCTACAGGGCATACATTCTTGTGCTATACATAAATCTCCTAAATATGAGTCAGAGACACAACACATTACAGGAATATTCACCAGTATGGGAAATTGTGCACTGCTTTTGTTTGTTGTTTCGCCCAATATGTTCAGAGGTATAGTCCTTCAATTACAAAAAAAAAACCTACAGCGTGCAATCTTGTGTCGCAAAATATCTCCAAAAACTAGAAAACCTTTTACAAGAATGTTCCCCAGCATGGGAAATTGTGAAGTTGGCGTCTCCATTGTCCGTTGCCCAATTACTGCAAAGCTGTCGTCCTTGAATTACAAAAAAAAATAGCCTACAAAGCATGCATTCTTGTTTGCAGGAAAATGGCACTCGACATTGTGACAAAGGTTACTATGTTAAGGGCCTCTCTAAAACAAAAACTTAGGATTTGTTTCTTTTGAATTAGTCTTATTTTTGTATCTTTTACAATTAGACATGAATACTCAATTAACTTAGCACAATTGTTCATGTTTATAAGACAAAATATATGTTCCAAATTAAATTTTAATAGTCAAGGTCACATATAAATATCAAATGTCTAACATATATAACAGAAGTCTTGTCCAGGAAATAAATTTTACATTCATCAATGAATTTTCAATAGCTTGAGACAATTTTCCACCTTACTTAGACAAATTCACTCTTACAAGAACCAGGACTTAGCTCAGTAGTGACAAAGCTTGGACTATCATGTCCTCCTTGTCTTGGTTTCACAAATTTCATAATGATTATTTTTTGTATTCAAAGCGTCTACCGGAATTTGTTTTTGACTGTCTGGCAAAAGCAGAAGAACTTAAATGCAGCAGCATAGCGTTTCCAGCACTTGGCACCGGTAACCTCGGCTACCCAAAACAAGAGGTAGCGCAGGCAATGTTTGAGGCCGTCAGAAAGTTTAAAGATAGAGGACAATTTTTAAAAGAGGTCAAGTTTGTTGTTTATCAGATTGACACAGAAACAATCAAGGTAAACAAATAGCTATTAAAACTAACAGAATTGCGATTTATGGTTATTACTTTTGTCGTTAAATATACTCTTGGGACTATCTAGACGTTTTGCTCACAAATTAGTTTTATATAATCAGTTCCTGTGAAAAGAAATCAGCTGCCATTATGAAATTGAAAAAATGATGGGTTAGTCAATTTATTGTGTTGCCTGTCTTGACAGAGACACAAGAACGTGACATTCCTACATTGTTTATCTGTCTGTCTGTTTAACTTACTGATACACTATTGTTTAATAATAAAAAGTATGACAAGCATTTAGTACTTACATAGAAGCTATATGTTTTTACTATGATTATACATATTTGCATCATTGGTTATGGTAGGTTTTTAATTTACAATAAAACCTTTATAGTTCGTGTTACTGTGTATTGTGCGTTTTTTATACTCCACATACAAAGTTTATCTGGGGTATATAGGAGTCACCGTCCATCATTCCGTCTGCTTATTTGTCAGCCTTTTATCTCAACCATCACTATTTGGAATTCAATTAACTTTTATTGAAAGCTTCTATACTAAGAGAAGATGGTAGAATGCCTGATGGCATTACAGTTGGATGGTGTTTTACAGAGTTATGACCCCTTGATTATTATACATATGAATGTGTTATATATCAACATTCGTATCTGTGTTATTTCTAAAATACCTGGGTGGAATTCAATAGAGTTTTAAGAAAGCTTCTATATTGATAGGAGATGTGCTGTGCCTTATTGCATTCCTGTTGGAACGGGTTTTGCCCCTTGATTAGTAAACATAGTGTTATATAAGAACATTTGTATTACATTATTTCTCAGCAATCATTCGGCGGGCGGGGGGGTGGGGGGGGGGGGGGGGATTCAATTAAATTGTATAGAAACATTCTATAACAAGTGCACTTTTCCGCTAAGATTACTTCAATGATGTGAGACGAAAAAGGTATGGACGCCTGCAGTAAATCCTTTGGGTAAATTTTACAACCGATTTAAAGCTGTTCCCCCAGCCAAAAATTGTCCCCTCCCCCTTCCTCCAAATAATCGTCTTGCCCACCGATCCTGTACTGTGACAAAACGCTGTGTGAGTGTTTTTGTCACATTCAGGGATAGCTCTAAAAATTTATTTATCAAAATTATCATACAAACATGAATACTATGCATATTGATTTTGTCAGTGGTAAAGACATTTATAAAGAACAGAAAAGGATTTTTTCAAATAACTGAGAAAAATAATTTCACGTCGATTCTTGTATTACTTGTGTGCCATCTAAACTGGCACAGTGACACTATTGGAGTACATATACATTATATCCATACATTCACTATTTTCAAAATTGTCACTTGCAGATAGATCAATATACGTTTCTTTGTTGGTTAGATAATGTTTTCCCAACTCAATATTGTTAATTGATTGTTACAGTGCCCTTCATGCTTTTAGTCCTTATCACTTAGATCAGAATTAATGAAGTGAGTAACTACCTCATCTTTATAACTACCTGAATGTCATGGACCTCAATCTATGACAAGATCCTTTTCAAAAACATTTCTCACTTAGATTTTTATCATTTCCAAACATTCTAGGCATTCCAGACAGCAGAGACACTCCATGGTGAGTAAATTTAAATTTCTGTGTAATACCTCTCCGTTTTATTAGAAATGACTTGCTGAGATAAACTTAAATAGCATAAAGTGCTCATGGTGAGTTTTAAGGATCGTGGATCTTTGTGGTCCGTCATTATTCACCAAATTTTTCTCCTCTGAATCCGCGTTTTGGATTCAAATGTCATTTGATAGACGGGTTAAAATGACAAAACTTCAAAACTGCGACCCTTTTTAAAGTTCTCCTCTTTTGCAGAAATGTTTCTTTAGTTATACTGTACATAATTTGTTAAAATCATATTTCTTGGTTGATAAAGATAAATGCCACCCAAAATATCACCCAAACATAGCGTGACGTTAAAGACGTTCATGTCTACATTCGAACTTTACCCGTTGTCATTTCCTAAAGTATTGTCATCATTTATTCGTTTTCCAAAGTTATTGCAATACACTCAGAAAAGTGTTAAAATAAATGTTTAGCTTCAAACGGTATGTACTCCTAAACAAATGGACCGATACGATATCAATTAATCTTCGCATGGATATTCCTGTGGTGGTCCTCTTTGAAATTGTTTAAAGATATAATGCATTTTAACAAATTGCCTTTACTGATAAGCTGTTTCATTACCGCTCTTTACAGCCATCTTGGCCCTCTTGTTTTAAATTTATATTTATGCTTATACTTACAAGTGAGGCAAATTTTAACCCCATGGCAATCATTTGTTTAACTTCTATAGGGGATTATAATGTTATGCTAGAAACCAACTAGCGAAGCTCTACCTCGTTTTGTTTTAGGGTAGAAGATTATTAAATACTTAGCTAAAAAAATTCTATATCAAACTACAATTCCCGGTGGTCACTATGGGCCAATTCCAGCCCTAGGGTCAACATGTGTACAACTTTGGTACAGGATCACTACGTTATGTTAAATACCTGATATTGAAGTCGAATATGTACTGGTACATGTATTTCAATATAAAATTAAAGTCAAATTTCGATCACAGGGTCATCATTTGTACAATTTTGGAAGGGGATCGTTAGGATATGTTACAAATATTTAAGCATAGCTTTTGTGACTTAATATAATAAGACTTTTAACTTTTCGAAATACATTTCCATGTGATCTATGTAAAACTACAAGTTTCAGCTATTGGACTTATTCTATCCCCAGAGTTAACATTTAAACAACTTGTTAGGGGACCCTCTGTAATGCTATATACCGAATATATAGGATGCAGCTCTTCTGCTTCACTGGAGAGGTTTCCCTTTGCAATTCTATGTTAAATAACAAGACTCCAGTATGGTGATAATTCTAGTCACTATGTCGTCAGTTTTACCATTTGTATAGTTTATGTTAATTTCAAAGTATTGAAGCTTCTGGCCTCAAAGGAGAAGATATTTGTTAGTGTTCACTATTTATCTCTTTATGTAAATCCAAGTAGTGACACCAGCTCTGACCTTATTTATACGACATTGCAAGAGGTTGATGCCAGGATAATTCAACCCAAATTTCATGAAAATTTGATGAGTGGTTCATTAGATGAAATTGTTTTAATGAATTATTGAAAACATACAGACTGACTGACATAGCGCATTGATTATAGTTAACTAGGGATCAGTCATGTCAGACTTATATTACACAAGTCTTGAACTTTAATATTGATAATTAAATTAAAATCTCGAAATGTGATTAGGTTTATTAGAAATACTATTTTCGGTCTTTAATATTAATGCAAACAATAAACGTTTTTCTTTGCCTATTTTTAAAACGGGTAACCCTTACATTATCTTATCAGGCAAATAGTTAAATCTTTGATACATTTTTCAGTCAAGCATGTTGAGAACAGAATTAAGATGGAGCAAGAGTTTAGCTACATTGGACAAATAGGAACCCACATCAAATATGGCAAACTCAAGGATATAACAACAACAGGCATTATTTACATTTGGGAGAAGAAGTCTTCATACAATGGTAGGAATTAAAAGTTATATTTCTGTCACATCACAGGAAACCGATCTGCAGAGATTTTATAATTAATAATAGTAATTTAGTAAAATGGCACAAATTGTATAATTGTTTTTTTTGGCCAAAAATGTCTTCCAGTTGCTTATATTATGTTTGTGTGACAACATGCAAAATGAGGACAATCCTGATCAAAGTATGCAGAGCTGCAGACTAATTTAGATCTTCACTGACCTCATTGTCCCCTAGTTCAGAATTTCAAATTTCGGAAAAAGATTGTTTTTGGTGGGCAGGACATAATGACCCTTTACCATAATTGTAAATGTAAGATTCAGTACCAAAGGAGTGCGGATGAATTCGTGTTTCACTGACCTACCTCAAAGGTCAATGTCACAGTTATGATTTTATACGTCTATCTGAAAGGACCGTTTGGCTCTAGCGCTTTCATTAGTAGACCAAATTCTTTCTCCCTATATACAAAGGTTCAGTGGCAAAGGAGCTGCAACAAGTTTGCATTGTAAAAACCCTGGCCAAAGGTTAATGTTGTAGTAACTATAACATACCATGTTCACAAAGTGACTTCATTGCTCTAGTACTTTCAATTGTAGGTGGAATATTTTCATACTTAAAAGTTAGGTTTATGTGTCAGAGGAGCTTGGGTGAGTTTGCATTTCAAAGGTTACTGTCACAGTTGGTTTTCAAAAAAAGCCTACTGAGAGTATAAATTCAATCTAGCTCATTCATATTTAACTAGATTTTCTTGTTAATTCATATGGAGGCTCAGTGTCAAGTGTTCATGAACGAGTTCCCACTGACATAGGTCAAAGGTCAAGGTCACAGTCACTATAAACAACTAAACAAATAACTTCATGCATTTTTGTTTTTTGGGTGGAGGGGGGCCTACATGTTATAGAAATAGTGTATTGTTTTCCCATTTATCTGCCTTGGCCAGGTGTGATTGGAGATTTGAAAGGGTGTGTTCAAAGTTAAAACCCAGCTGTGGCAGGTTATAATGGCGTCCCATTTGGCAAGACACATTTTATGGTCTAGAAATGGTAATGGAACGTGCATAAATGAAGTGTACCAATGAAGTTCTCTAAGCTAAAATGCTATTGTGAACAGTTTGGAAACGTTTCTTTACTATAATCGTTATATTGATAAATGTTGCAATGTGGATTTTTAACACTGTTTGTTTAGCTCGCCTGAGCTTTGCTCAAGTTGAGTTATTGTGATCGCCTTTTGTCCGGCGTCCGTCGTCCGTCGTGCGTCAACTTCTTTTCTTCAATAACCAGTGGGTCAATTGGGATGAAATTTCACAGAATGCATCCTCTCAAAGAACTCACCAGAATACCTTCAATTTTTTCAAAATTCTACTTCTCCCAAACTGGGTGGCAGATTATCAAATAATTTTGTATAAATCTGCCTTGGATAACCCTCTATCAGATTCCTTCAAGCCATTTGATTGGTCTAAAAACATGGCCGCCAGGGGGCGGGCTATTTTGCATTATATTGCTATAAAACTTAAAAAATCTTCTCCTCCGAAAGTGTCAGGCCGATTTTCAAATAATTTTGTAAAAATGTTTTTTAATTGACCCACTATTAGATTCCTTTAAGCCATGTTGATTGGTCGAAAAACATGGCCGCCAGAGGGCAGGGCTATTTTGCTTTATATGGCTATAGTGATAACTTAAAAATTCTTCTCCTCCAAAAGTGTCAGGCCGATTTTCAAATAATTTTGCAGAAATGTTCCTTTGATGACCCTATGAGATTCCTACAAGCCATGTTGATTGGTTAAAAAACATGGCTATCAGGGGGCGGGGCTATTTTGCCTTATATGGCTATAGTGAAAACTTAAAAAATCTTCTCCTCCAAAAGTGTAAGGCCGATTTTCAAATTATATTCTAGAAATGTTCCTTGGATGACCTTCTATAAGATTCCTTCAAGCCATGTTGATTGGTGAAAAAACATGGACACCAGGGGGTGAGGCCATTTTGCCTAATATGGCTATATTGAAAATTTAAAAAATCTTCTCCTCCGAAAGTGTCAGGTCGAATATAGTAGAAATGTTCCTAGGGTGACCCTCTATTATATTCCTTCAAGCCAAGTTGATTGGTCGGAAACTAAGGCCGTCAGGGGGCGGGGTTTATATGGCTAAAGTGAAAAAAAATAAAATCAGATGAGCGATTCAGGGTCATCATGGCCCTCTTGTTTTATTTGTAGTGAGGATCAAAGATCACCATTTGTTAAAAAGAACAGACAAACATGTGCAACAACTATGGCTATCTCACCGTATGTTCTATGTTCTTTTGTTTTTGTATTTGTTATCAAATCTTTAAAAATGATGGTACAGCTTATACGTCCCAATACAAACTAGTCCTTTACTCAGTAACATTTAAATGAATCCATATAGTTAAGTAAACCCGCTTGTATCTTATAATATCAATAATATCATTGAGAAAATAGTGTTTACAAAAAGTTACAAATGTAATTTGATGACATTGTATTTTAAACTCAATGATGTGTGATAAAGAAAAGTTCGAAAGTTTGTACAACAAATTAATTTCCTACTTTTAATTGTTAGTAAGACGAAGGAGAAGTGTAACCTACATGTAAATTTTTGCCTTAGTATTTTAAAAGCCAAACTACGAGAACAATGACCTAGGAGATTTGGGAATTATCTGGCATTATTATCAAAGTCCATACATGATTTAACATGTGTATAATTTGGGCGATCATTACCACAGGGTACTCTTTTGACTAGCCTAAGGGACGCACTGGTATATGTACAGGCTATTTGCAAAATCGATATGGGCATTTATACAAATACAAGGTCCATAAGAATGATATGTTATTAACATGATATAGTGTAATGTCGTGCCCGATTGCTGTGTGATTGTGGAAAGTTCCGTCAATCCGTCTACACGCTTATTTATTTTACTGATAAGAAGGGTGGTACTTTTTAGGAGTCAGCGTAGTTGGAATATTTAGAATATTCTATATTCTATAGCAACATAAGTACAGACACACATAAACCTAAATCTAACGCTAGAACTAAATAATCAACCTTAATCTGTATGCATCTGCTCTTGCTGTGGAAGGAACATATCTACATGTAGTTCCAGGCTACACTACATTTCCTAGGTCAAATTGAATTCAGCATTGATGATCAATTATAAGCTCCACTTGATAGAACCTAGTCAAGCATGAGTCATCGGGAATGTTCCATTATTTGTATATGTTCATGTATTTAAGACATTAACTCATAAATGACTAGGCTAAATGTTGAAATTTGCAAGCATGATTTCAATGTCCTCTTCAAAAGTCCTTCAAATATTTTTGACCAGTCCAAAATGATAGTTGTCACTACATAAAAAAGGGCGGTTTAAAAAGACTTCGAAAAATTTCTCCCCTGAAACATCAGGTCAATTTTCATATTAATTCACAGGAATGTGTCTTGGCCTACGCTCTACCAGTTTCCTTTATGTCAATTTGATTGGATAAAACCTGGCAGATGAATTTGAAAAACTCTTGGTAAAAATTTGGAAAATCTCCAAAAATTAAAATATAATTTTAAACCGTAGTAAAAACAAATGGGCAAAAGCAGAAATGGCTCATGAGAAATGTTTTCCTTTGTCTCACATTATAACTCACCTGAGGATGAAGTGTTATTGTGATCACTCACCGTCTTGTAGCGGCATCGTCCGTCCGCCCATCTGTTACTACAAACAACCTCTTTTCTAAAACCAATGTTCAGATTTCGAAAATAGTTTTATAGGAATGTTCTTTACATTGTCCTCTTTCAAAGTTATTAAAAAGAATTGATTCAATAGAGAATATTGGTTGCTGTTGAATAAGAAAGGGGGCAAATGACAAAACGTCTTTGCATAGAGTAAGATCATTGAAAACTATTTAAGTTGTATTAGTTTAAACTTATTTATCTTATATCAATTGCGACACATCCTTTCAGCTTCTATTAATCACGCTCGAGGTCTGCTTCCTAAAGACTTAATCAGTAAGTTATATTAAAGCAGGTGTGCAATCCAGGGCCATCATGTTGTTCTTCATTAAAAATGTAACAAATCGTTTTGAATGTACTGTGTCCGAATCGGCTTATATTTGTCAGTGGTGAGTGGCCATGCTAAAAGTAGATTAACTTGCACTTTATTATCAAAACGATTTGACAGACCTATTTCAAACTATCAATTTAACATCAATGCATCAATTACTGTCTGTATGTCTGTCATGCTTTGCACTAATTGGTCATAATTTTGCTTCTATTTGACAGCATTACTTCGAAGTTGCAACCATTATACATTTTGATCAGGATAATTAAACAATGCAAGGAACATAGCAACTAATCTGTGGTTTTTATCTGCCTTTTGTCACTTATTAATGACACATGTGTTCTGTGAAATACTTTTCTTTATGATATATTTGCTTTTTTATGTTATAGGTATTAATCCAAATACCAGGAACTTACCACTATCGACCACTGGTGGCGATCTTCCAGTATCTTGTATCATACATGTGTTTAGTGAGGAGGATTTAAAGTGTATGAGGAATGCATTAGTTGACGGACTTCAAATGGCCTCTGGTGTTGACTCTGTCTCAGTCTTTTTCAGTGACAGATGTAAGTATTATCATTCTGGTATTTACTTCTTGCACGTATTTTATAGTTGATTTATGGTGTCATTCTCTTTAGCAGTTTTATGAACAATAAGGTTTTCAATTTTTGTATTGTCTCTTAGAAGAATAAATGATCAATTAAGAATTGATTGAACAGAAAATAAGCTTTATCTGTAAAATAACAATTGAAAAGATAGACAGTTGCCTTGGAAGAATGTTATGCGAAATATTGGTGTAAAAAAAAATAGAAAAAGATTGGTAGGTCAATAGGCCACCATGGCAAAACTGATTTAATCATTTTTAGCAATACTGGTTAAAGGCCAGAAGATGTATTGGATGATTTTGTTTCAAGCATCATCCCTCGCGTTCTTCTGTCTGTTTGTCCAGCGGTAAATGTTCAGATCACCTGAGCCAAAGGCTAAAGGTGATATACTCTGATTAATTTTTGTCCGCCGTCCGTCCGTGATTAACATTTACCTTCAAATGACACATCTTCCTAAACCACTGGACTAACCTCAGCCAAACCTAACAGGAATATCCTCTTTCAAAACTATTCAAATATTAAATTATATGGAGAACTTTGGTTGAGAGAAAATGCAAAATCTTTAAAATCCTTCTCCTCTAAATCGGCTTGTTGGATTGTTAGAAATGTTCCTTGTGGTACCTCTACACATATTGTTCAAGCTATATTGATTAGTTGAAAAACATTGCAGCCAGACGGCATTAGAAAAGGGGCTAAATGACAAAAAAAATCAGATACCATGTACATAATTTGTTCAAGAATGGTTGAAATACATAGCAACCAGGTGGCATCAGAAAAGGGGTAAGATTAACTTTTAGTTTCGAATGAACTCTCCTCCTAATCCACTAGAACAATTTCAACCAATCTGCACAGGAATGTTCCTTTGGTGGTTCTCTTTCATAATTGTTCAAAGATGATATAAATTCTTTGTTGAACTACGGTTGTTGAGGCATCAGAAAGGAAAAGTTATACTCAAACTTTGAAATTCTTCTCCTTTAAATCCCCTAGTTTGATTCAAAGATATTTTGATAGAAATGTTCCTTGGGTGATATATGTCAGGGAGACTTCCCTTGATAATTAAATTGCTTGTTTTCCCCCACAACACTTCAAACTCCTGTAATTGTATAACTATGACACACTTTATGTGAACATAATACCTTGATCTAGTTTGATTTTGGGCCAAATGGACAGTCATGCCCAGACACTCCTTTTGTGTATGTGTTGTCCTTGTGTGAGGAGCACAATGAACCTGATAAGCCAGCTAGCAAGTAGGGAGATTCAGGCCATTATGGGATTCTTGTTTATTTTGTTATTCAGGGAGTTTCCTCAGATTTGGGAAGAGTTTGGTTAGTGCCTTTGTTCAATGTGTGAAGGATGTACAGAAGAATGAAACAAATCTCCGTAATGTTGTAATGATCATAGATCATATGAAATTGACACAGGATTTTCTACTACATTTGCATAACAGTAAGCTTTTTAAACATTATAATAGTACTAGATGTTCATTGCTTGTTCACATGTTTTTAACTGATACAGACAATTTGCTTGTATGTCGTTAAAGTCCGCTATCAAAAAATTTTTTTTTATGTCATAGCATTTCTAGGGAAAGTTACTGTTACTATTGCTCCATTAGTCCCAACACCAGTGAGTTAGTCATAACATCAAAATGCCAAAGAGGGAAAGCCATTACTACGATTTTAAAAGTTTTCTGTATGACCCGGTCAGGGATTGAAACTACCACCTCCCGCATTTGGAGCAGACTCTCTACCACTACACCACTGAGGCTAAATAAGAACAAACTAAAGTATTTGAAGATGGATATGCACAAGATAAAGATGTTCCCGTGTAGGTGGAAGGTATTTTTTTATTTGCATCGCATTGATCTCTACTTGACATTTGAGTGGTTTGATCTTGTAAGTTGATTGGTAGGAAAGAAAATAATCTACCAATGCCTGTGTTAATTAGAGTATTTCGAACTAAAAACAGTTCTAGCCGAACCAAGATAAACAGAATGTACTGAGTGATTCATATGCCAATATAGTTTTGTTTTCTCTTTAGATCCAATGGTATTGAGAAGAAGACCACCAACTCACAGAAACAGTCCTCCGTTGGTATAGTGTTTCTTGATACTGTCCTTTCATACACTATTTTTGGGTTGCCTACCTTGGCAGAGAGACATTAAGGGATCACTTCTCTGTTGCCCGTCCGTCCGTCCATCTGTTACATTCGAACTTCTTGACACATATATTGGCATGCACGACTTGTGTTTCTTTGAACATTTATGTCTTTCTTATAAGTGAATACCTCGAAGAAACATGTTATGCTTGATAGCCATAATGATAACCATTTAGTAAACCGAACATATTTTGTAAGTTGACTGCTTTGAAAGCACATGAGGGAAAACAATAACATTTGGTAAATGGTTGGAAAGATGAATCAAATTTTTTTGGTCAATTTATTTATTTTCAACATTCGAATGATTTGTGCTGCAAATGTTTCAATTGTCTGTATGTTGTAAAAAGTTGCGCAATTACCCTAGTGAAAAGAAAACACGAAACTATTTTGCATTGAAATGTGTTCAGAAGTATTTTAAACTATTAAAACATTAGATCGTTGATGTAACGTCAGTATCATATAAGTATGCTGCTGAAAGATTGAGGGTAATCATAATATTTCTTGGTTTGGACACAACCAAGTACAAACCTCATTCACTCCAATTTGGGGCTGCGACAACAGCAGTCCATATGGGGATGTTCAAATATTGTGTGAAAACCCTTGAGGATGACATTCAAACGTCAATCAATAGTATATGTGTAGTTATAATGGGAGAGGGCAAAGCCAAATCAATATATTCCAGTTTTTGCTCGGTCCTTTGTGGTATTTATGTCTCCCTTATGTAACGGGGAGACATTATTTTCGTGTCAGCTCCATATATCTTGTACCTTTTGATGGAATTTGACACAACTTACCACAAATATCCACCATACTAAACCGAGGTACAGAGTCTATGCTACAATAAGCTTCGTTTAATGTATTGGTCAAAATCATATGTCAAAAGTTGTAAGACTATACATGTACGTCGTGTCCGCTTCATATATAATAAGGATAGGACAAGGCTCACAAATTGTATCTGCATCATTATAGAACAGACACAAATGTTCTCCATATTGAGACAATGTTCACAGCCAGCTCATTTGAAGGTAAATGTCATATTTAGAGGTCAAAAGTCATGTGACCATATTTCTTGTCCGTTTCGTATCTCTAATAAGATATCTCCAGTCAACAAATATTAACCACATGAAGGGAGACGATGCTCAGAGCGTATGTTTCTACCAGCTCAGTTGAAGGTCAATGTCATACTAAATGGTCAAAGGTCATATGTTTTTTAAATAACTCGCTACAAATGTTTACCATATTGAAATGAATCCTATATCAATATTACTGACAAACTGCCATACGGGGAGATATATATTTGTGTTTAAAAAAAACCTATGTACTTCCGTGCTGCATTTCTGTTTCACTGCTAAATAATCTTTAAATCCTGATTGACATGGTCATGTAATTTGTCAATGAAGACGTGTTAGAAATTGCCATTTGGTATCATTTATGATGTTGTTTAGCCTCGGCAAAAAGACAAACTATATTGAAACAAACATGCATTTATTTTGAATTCCGCCTGTTGATTCTTTGATCAGACGTGTATTTGGTGACGATGGATGACATTTAAAAACTATGACGTTTCATGGAAGCTAGCACTGACTTTTCGATAATATAAGTCCATGGCTATAGCTGACTTGGAATTAAATTCGTTGTATTACTACAAATCGTTTCAGTCGCATATGCGTAGCTTCGATTGGCATTATGTGGCAGTTTTCTAACCCACCTTTAATGAGAAAATATAAACCCATTTACGTCATTTTATTGCTAATTGTATTATGTGTTAAATATATCATAGGCAGTATATCTAGTCACTTCGCAATAAAATGACATTTGCACGTACTCTTGTGTCTTGTCTTCATAAATATTTATTTTAAAAAGTTTCTGTTGAAATATAGTTGTTAACATTGAAGGATATTACAACAGTATTCTTCAAAACTAGCAATTCACTCTTCTTTCAACAAGTATTTACAGTCGTCTGCTGTCATATGTCAACTATATCAGCGATTGGGCTTCCACAAAAAAAAGTGAAGAAGAATATATACAAAACATCGATATATAGGCAGTTATAAACGGCAGATAATTAGAGTTTGAAATAGTCTATAATTATTTGATAATTAAAGTCCCATGTCCCTGCTGCATACCACTTATCACATATCTTTAATAGTTAACTTTAGGAAACAATGAAGGGAAAATTAAGATATGGCTCAAAATGAACTCATCTGTTTCATTATAGTGCATTTGAAACTTGTTGTATGTTGTCCAAGATAAAAACATCTGAAAGCTTCAAGTAAAATAGTACAATAATGGACTTCCCTGATACAGATAATTTACGTCGTTTAGCTCACCATAGCCCACAATGCTCTGGGTGAGTTACCCTGGTCTACTCTGGTCACCCTTTGTCCGGCGTCCGTTTTCGTCAACATGTTATCTAAACAGCCTCTTCTCTTAAACCACTGTTTCCAATGAGGCGAAAATTCAACGGAATGTTCCTTTCTTTCCTTTATGTTCAAATAATTAATTTAAATTCATAAATCTGGTCGCAGCGACATCATATAGTAGGAAATGCCAAAACCTTAGAAAATAGTCTTGTCCAAAAGTACTCGCCCGATTTGAAAATCATTTGGCACAACTGTTCCTTGGGTGATCCTTTACTAAGTTTGTACAACTTATTTCGATCCCATGAAAACCAAGGAGCGGGGCTTATTTTCCTCATACATTTATGTATATAGTTAAAACCGCATGTCCAAAAGGACTCACCCGATTTTAAATTAATTTGGCGCAAGTGTACATTTAGTGACCATCAATCAAGTTTGTTCAATTTTGTTTACTATTTAGTAAACATATTAACACAATGGGCCCTCTTGGTGGAACGTAAAACACGTCATCATTGCACTCCAAGCAGGAGGTCAGAGTCTCCCAGTTACATCTAAAAACTCACTGGTGTGGTTTGGACTTGAGTAGGATGCAAGAATATAATATTGCTTTCCAGTATTCATTATCATCTTCGTTATCGTCATTATGTTTCATTGTGTATCTGTGTAACCGCCTGTACATAAGATAATAGATGCAGGTGTCATTCTAGAGTCAATCTCAGATTCGGCATTGGTACTCGTGCTTATTCGGAATCAAGATGACAGTGTTTGAAGAATTCCCAAACACCCACTTTGAATTCACTAGACTAGTAGATCATATGCCAATGCAAGAGTAGAAAGTGCTTCAACTGGTTCCTGGTTCCAGAAAATCGAATTCTAATTGAGACAAATGCCCCTTAATTCCCATTTAGAAGGAAGTCCCTCACATCTCAAAGTCTACTGAGATTGGAATCAGACGTCGTGGCGAAGATCCGAAGACTTGGACACGTTTACTGGATGGGAGAGTAACAATTGATAGACGCCTGTATCCACGACCCATTGAGGAGCCTACTTTACAAGCTCGTATACCCGGTCCGAAGCAATGGGAGGTTTATATAAAGATAGCATTCCAGGTACACAAATGAAATATGGGAATGGGGCAGAAGTGACGACCCACAACCTAGGGGGATCACGCAGCCATGAGCTTTCAAATAAGGTCAGGGGAGTAAGGTGATTGTGCGAACACATCTGGTCGATAGCTAGAGTGCAGTACTGTCGAAGCTTTGAATGTACGCGCGAAACCAGTCGCATGCGGGTCCGTCATGCTAGCTACAATGTACTTGGTAAAAGGAGGCACGACTAAATTGTCGATATTCAAGTGTGTCAGTACTGTTTCATGTATGTGAAAATTAAATATAATATTGTTTTAGTTACATAGGTGTGTTCAAGTGTAATTAAATGTTACATGTATTGCAATGCGAAGTACTTGAGACATACGAAAACTGGCCAGATACTTTAAATCTTGGCAAATATGGGACATTTATGTTAATGAAAGTTTAGTTATTGAATAGAGTTGAAAACATTGTGGCAGAATGAGAAATTGCTCATCATGATCTTTTTTTGGCAGTGTTTTCAAAATCATTAGCTGTAGGTTCGTCAGAATGCGTCTTCACTAGTGAATAGGCTGAGTTGACCATAATCACTAGCGGCCTCCGTGGACATTGACTTTGTAAAAGCACATGAAACGCAAAGTACCCGTACTGATCAAGACTGTATTACGATTCCAATATTATGATTTTGTTTCGGTTTCAGAGTTGTTAAACACATCTCAAAAATGGCGATACCATTTTGACTTTCTATATCCTCGCAGGAGAGTGTCGGGAATGTTATATTTGTTTCTGATGGACTAGTGTTTTCTCTATTCTGTTGTTAGACAACGGTGAAACGACAGTTGAAATTCCCACGATTGATGTATGGAGTGCGGTTGTCCGACGATCAGAAATTAAGCATGTGAATGTTTATTGTATCAGTAGTCAAGTCGTGATAGCTCTGTCCGTTACGACGAGGGCTAGGGGTCGTGAGTTCGAAACCAGGCTTGACAATCCATTCTTTCCAATGATCGACACAACTTATTGTGACTAGCGTCATTCGTCTACCAACACAGGTCTGGATAGTCTATTGGAAAAAAAAATCAGTTCAATTGCTTGTGCAGTACTGGTGCAAACAACCACGTGTTAGGTTATTTGGCCCCCGTGATTTAACTTATATATCGTTGAAAACAACAATAACCAATCAATCAGTTTCCTAAGATATTTAATCACAGACGGATATAACACATTGTCTGGGTATTTAACCAATTTCAACATACGAGAAATCTGCAGCAGAAAACTTTGAAAACATATTCGCAAAAATATGAAAAATCTATGTGAAAGAAAGTATAATTAATTAATAGAGTTGAAAACATGGTTTCAAAAAGTCGTCAGAAAACGTATGTATGTTGGAAAGGGTTTAATCAGATAGCATGTATCAGTTTGAAGATACTTTACTTCATATGTAATACATACTAGTACTGTGCCATGTTTTACGACAAATCAACATTGCTGGAAGGAATCTGATAGAGAGTCACCCAATGAACATACCTACAACATTATTTGGAAATCGGCAATATATTTTCTGAGAAGAATATTTTTAGTTTTCACTATCCCTTTATAAGGCAAAAAAAAAAAACAGCACCGCCCCCTCGCGGCCATGTTTTTCACCCAATCAACATGGCGTGAATGAAACTGATACAGGGTCACCCAAGGAACCTTTTGGGAGGAATTAATTTGTTTAAGTTCCCATAGAAATCTGAATTCTGTATGGATAAAACAAATGAATGAATTCTGGTGAGGATATTGAGAAGATGCTTTCTGTGAAGTTTTATTCCAATTGAATCACCGGTTACAGAGGAGAAAATGTTGACGGACGCACAACAGACAATTAGCCATGACATAAGCTCGACTGGCTTTCAGCCAGTGGAGTTAAAAACATGAGGTACAGTGATGCTGAACGCATATAGATTCGACTGTAATACCACTGGTCTGTTGATATATGATCATTTCTGTCAAAGAAAGACCCCACAGTTTCTTCAGAATAGCATCAATAGTCTTCAAGTGTATGCAGATGGGAATGGTCTTCTGGACCCAACCACTAGAGCGACTTCACTGCATATACCTTCATCTGCAGACGGTTTACCACATTTCCATTAGATAAAGAAAGACTTGTAATCGGTTGCCGGAACGATCATATTACCGGACATAATACCACCTGAAACAAATAAACGAATCGCATCAGGAGACATTGTATTCGAATGCATCCTCGCGTTAGTATAGATTTAGGGTGAATGGTAGTTAAACCAAAGGAATAACTATTCTAGATCTTTTTTTTTATCAGAAGTGAATTATATAAGGTTCGTCGAAATGAGTGCAAACAGACTGGTGATACTCACCTGATACCTCACTGTCTCCAAGTTCGACATGAAACCCGTTCGTCTTACGAGGCTAAAAAACAATACCTCATACTGAAAGATGGACATGTTATCAAGTATTGTTGGACATCCGGTATTTGAAGAGGTTCAATATTGGCAACCTCACTGCATATTCAGCTAGTTCAATTAACTGGTAAGTTTCAATGTGAACTCATTTTAGAAGCACTACTCACTCGCACCTAGGTAATCCCGGTACGTACGTAGAGGTTGCTTTAATCCAGCATCGCTATATAAAACAACCTAGTATATCACTATATATGCTACACGCTTCACTTACGAAGAGCAAATCGATTACTTCCGAAAATCTATGCGAACAGTTCTTTAGATTTCTTTACAAAATTCCGCAGATGTTTCAGAATACATATATGAGAAATGGCTAGTGGGTTCTCTATCCCTTAAAATAAGAGAACAGATGCCGACAATTTAGAAAATTGTTAAATTGTCACACATATTAATAACATAAGCTTGTAGTTTAACGAGATCTTTAGCATAAAACAAGCAGTTTAGTTTATAACATAGTGTGTTATATAATGTAACAGAGAAGAAAACAAAGATCTAATATTAGTTAAAACGATAACCAAATGGCGATTATGAAAGAAAACAAGTATGGACATACTTTGATGCGCTTTGTGAGCAGAATATAAATAAATATTGCTTCAGAAGGTACATCCGCTGTATAACTTTGGCGTATACTTCTTAAACCATTTACTTCTCCAATACAGCTGCAAAATGTACAACAAACTTTGGCAAGGTGTGAGTTGCTAAAACAGGGAACATCCTGTGACTATAAACCTTTTGATTTGAATCTTCACTGATGGTTGTTCAGACATTGCAAACCTGTTCTCTAAGTTCTCAAAGGTAGTTGTTATGTTCAACTAAATGTTGGCCAAATAGGGTTTCTCTATTAGGTCGTCATTCAACGTAACTGTGTAAATAACTGATAAGATATTCTTCTTAGACTCGTCCGAATTGAAAATATAACATATAGACTCATTGAGAAGCAATTTTAATACAAACTTGAAAGCATTGTTCGAAAATAAGAAAGTTCTCTTTCTTTCTAATTAAACATTTCGCACACTATAAACAAAATGTCGTCTGTATAAGGTAGTGGCATGAACCTTCCCAAAGGTCTGTTTTCGTTTAGCATTCATGTAGTTTAAGAGAGACGAATAATGTAATCTTGTTTTAATCCTTTCCCTGCATTTAGGCTCATGTTGATTCATCTGAAGAGAAAGACATTTGATAATATTCGTGGCAAATTGACTTATTGTTTATGATGAGAAAATTCCCCATTGCTACAATGTTTTCAACTTTGTTCAATAATCATAACTTCATTAACATCAATGATCACATCAATGTCTAGAAGTGTTTAAAGTCGTCTGCTTTAGAGGAGCCGTATGCGGGAACGGGTAAATGTGTTTTAAGATTCACAAAAACACGGACAATTTCTGAAAGGGTTTAAATTATACATAACGTTAATTTACTCCCAGAACTCTTTATTGATGATACTTTTTGCGTCCTTTGTGATTATTCGTGTCCAGTCGACAAACCCACTAGATGCGGCCCAGGTACTGGATGCAAGGCGGTATTGGCTGTACCATTTCCCAACCACTACTAAAGAAAATAAAGAATGTTATTATGTACATATGTACGATAGCTCGCAAATATCAGCAGCACATATCAACTCAACTCAACTGTATAAGCAATCGGCATACAAACATGCCTTTGGCATTTTACAAACAACTTAAAATGAAATATAAAAAAGACACGCAGCAACATACATGCATGTACAATAAAAAATATACATATTACCATCATGTAGTTACGCAGCAATATCCTTCGTTTTTAATCAAAACATATCCGATATGTGATCTCAGTGATTTGCCGCGCTCTACCATGTTTAAAATGTGTACTTGGCTTATAAATAATAAATTAGTATTAAGCAGTGTAGATCAAAAGTAAAGTGTAATACAACTGTGTCAGTTGATGTATATCTATACTATTCGTATAATTTCTTCAAAGATAAGCATACTCATTATTTAAATCCGTGCATGGCAATATCGTGGTTAACAGACATTGCTGTTCAGTGGAAACAAGAAAGACAAGAAAGTGGGATGAGTGAAATTTGGTTTAGCTCTCTGATATTTAAGAAGGAGAAATTAATCTGAAGCAATTTCTAACAACTAATCACTCTTGGTATCAAATTCCTGTATGCCTGGTGAGGAAGTAGGCCCCTAATACTGACCCCGGAACGTACCGGGGACTTTTAATCACGAGGTTGTCGCTCGGCACCTGAGTCACAGTCTCAGAAAAAGAATGCAGGTAGATAAGAATAATAATTACGGAACATGACCCTCTCTCTGATAAAGACACTTTCGTACGCCTCTGCAGCATATGACTGTTGATCAGGATGTGATGAATTTTACATAAACATATGCCTTCAAGTATCTTGCTGTACAACTATTTTCCGTTGAGTTTTCATAGCAGACGACTGTAAAAATGGTATATCAGATAAGCAGTTAAATTTAAAATTTAATGTACTAAACATGTACCCGAATGTTGGTCCATAGTGTTCACATCTGTTGTATTAGTTGATCTTCGGTATAGTCATATCTATACGAGCCCGTTGATCTGAAAACTGTGACCGAAGAGAAGGATTTAGGTATAACATTCCAGAAAAATCTGAAATTCAGTCATCACATTGCCTCAAAAGTTAACAAATAGCATGCTTTCATTAATCGTGCGTTCATTCGATCACATTTATAAGGACTCATTTATCATGCTCTACAAAGCTATGGTGCGACCGCACATTGAGTATGGAAATACTATTTGTAACCCATTCTTGATGAAGGACAAAAGCGAGCAACTAGGATTGTACCTCAGCTGAGGAACCTTGCGTATATTGACAGGTTGAAAGAACTAAAACTTCCATCTTTGTCACACAGGAGAAAAAGGGGGGGGGGGGGATATGATACAGGCTTTCAAGATTATTAGAGGCATTGAAGGCATTACACCGGACAGATTTTTTAATATTTTGCCTTCGACTATTGGGGGACATGACTTTAAACCAGCCAAACCTCGTTGTAAAACAGCATTTCGGCTTCAACAATTTTCTCAGAGGATTATCAACGAATGGAATTCACTCCCAAAGTATGTTGTCAACTCAAAAGATTTAAATGATTCAAATCAAAACTGGACCAACACTGGAATCACGACATAATATACAAATTTTAATCAACCATGTCATGAATGTTTATTTAAACATATATACTGCAAATTGTGACTTTCAATCTGCAATCCTGTTTACAAACCTGTGCAAATTATAGGCATATATACTGCTAATTGTGACATTCAATCTACAATCCGGTCTTCAAAACTGCAAATTGTGACAATCAATCTACAAGCCGTGCTAAATGTGACATTCAATGTGCTAAGTGTGAATCAATCTACAACCTGTGCTAACTGTGACTTCAACCTACAAACCTGTGCCATTAGATAAACAGAATACAATATACAAATTTAAGTCGACCATGTTATGTATGTTTTATGTCAATCATACATACTTCAGACTGTGAAATTAATACACAAACTTGTACCCTAAAATAGTAAAATCAACATACAAGGATGTAAATGTCTAAGTAATCAAATCAGTGCAGAAGGAGACGGGCTAAAAAAAGAGATCCTTCTTACTTCAGAGCCCAGAAACCATCATAGAGGTATCATAGAGGTATAGGCTGTACTAGGTAAGCATTATTCATATTATTGTGAGAAAAATTGAAACTAAATGGTGTGATAAGCAAGTTTCACTAAAACGCAGATCTCGAAACTGAAAGAAGATTATTTATCTAACAGTTAACAGGTTAAATTGAAGCGGCCATGTTTGCTTGTATGTGGTAAGTACATGGGAAATATATTTTAATTGTACATATTGCATTCATTAGCCAGTTGATATGTAATTTATTTAAGCATGAACATCTTTACTAAAATTGAATATGATTTCAGTGATTAAAAGCATTACTGACATCCTTTATAAAAAAAAAATACAGACTGGAAAATGCCTTGAGAAGATAATGTAATGAAAAAATGTTAAACCAATAATAGATATGTTAGTTTAATCAGGGACGTAGAATGTTAGTTTAATCAGGGATGTAGATCTTATCTACGTCACTGGTTTAATAAATTAATTACTATATATTTCCATGTAAACTGATCTTGTTATATTTATCATATCAAAGTTTCATTTACAGCAAAATATTTACAACGTAAACAAAGAGTTTACAATGAATTTAAAATCACACCTGGAAATAAAAATAATTTCCCACATAATTATTATAGTAGTCCAGGTTTCTGTACTCAGAATGCGATGAGACTGTTACAATACAATATGTAACGACGATATATTGAGACTACACATATAAACGCTTTCTGATTCATCTGCAGCAAACGACATTTCGAAAACATTGTGACAAAAGAAGAAATAGCTCAAAACGTGCAATTTCTACTTTTGCCACTATGTTTTCAACTTTATCCAATAATTTAATTGTCATTTATACAGAGAGTTTCAATATTTTTGCCTAGATGTTTTTAAAGTCATCTGCTGCACATGTGTTGTATGTTGGAAATAGATAACCCGTTGTGAGAACTCTTTGCATTTTCTGGGGTTGTTTACCATCTCACTCGGCTATATAGCCATTTGGCTAGTTCTCGCAGTGGGACAGTTCTTTTGAGTACTGATGACAGGGGTTTAATTTGGTTATTTATATATAGTATAAGGGAGATATTGCCGTTAAAAGATTAATAGTATTTAAATAAGTAATGAGTTCAGTGTTAACACTCACGGCAGCCATAACACTTAGCCTTGTCTTTAGTTTCCTGGATATTGAACTACTACTTCACACAACATTCTTCACGAGCAATTGACTAACATAAACTTTTACCTTTTTTCTGATATGCTAGTTTAACCCTTTTCCACATACACAAAAATGCAGCAGACACCTCCAATAAATTTAGTAAAAACTATTGATATTATCTACCATATTGAGCAATTTGTTACTTTTGCCACAATGTATTCCAAAATCATCCGCTGCAGAAGTGTCAGATGGCTTCTATATGAATGAAAGGGTTAGTCTGCTTTTAAGACATCTGAAATATGAGAATTCCCTATAAATAATTATTGAATAGAGTTAAACACATTGTGGAAAATGGAGAAATTGCTCAACATGATCAATTTCTCCTTTTGCCACATTGCTCCCGACAGTTGTCTCCTGCAGAGGCGTCAGAAACCGTGGGGAAAGGGTAAATCAGAAGTAATTTTAGTCTTATAACACTGGGTTAGTATTATCTAATTAATTTAAAATCCCTGGTAACAAATATTATCTCAAAACATGAAATTCTTTATTCACCCTCCCTTTCCCACATACAGAAACAATATGACTTTTGAAAACATTGTTACAAAAGGAGCAGGTTTTTGTTTCACCGAATGAAGTCAGTCAAGCTTATGTCATGGCACATTGCCTCTCATGCCATCTTTCCTTCTTTGAACCTTTCCCACATGTAGACGCTTTCTGATACCACTGCAGCAGATCACTTTTGAAAACATTTTGGCAAAAGAAGAAATTGCTCATAACGAATTATGCCTCCTTTTCCACAATGTTTTCAACTCTATTTAACAATTACACTCTTATTTATGGAGATTTTCAATAAGTTTAACTAAATGTTTTTAAAGTTTTGTTGCTGCAGATGTGTTGTTTTTGGGAAAGGGATAACTTTGGAAGCTGTCTTAGCCTAAATGCCTGAAGTAAAAAATATTTGCCTGATTTTCAAATTATTTCACATATGTTCACCAACTACTAGATTATTTTAATCAATGTTGAATTTTACTAAATGATGGCAACGTAGTGTTGTTATTTTGCCTTATGGCAGTGTTAAGATAATTGGCCTCTTGAACCTCTTGAGCCTCTTGGGCCTCTTATTAGCTCGTCTTTGTCAGACAGATGAGCTATGTCGTAGCTTCCTCTGCGCCGCGTCCTTTATTGGGTAAATTTTGTTGTTGAAATTTTCCTCACTTACCTTTCAAGGTAAAGCTTTGAAACTTGATACAGTTGTCTGACATCGTAGTAGCAACCACAGGGACGAGTTCCAGAACTGTTAATTGCATTTTGTCAAACTTATGCCCCTTTTTAAGTATAATTTTCTTTCAAATTCACTAATTACACACAATATTATTGTGTGTAATTGAATATTTTTGTATTAGTTAACATAATGTAACCAAATTCTGTTTGTAGTAGTTATTCAAGAAGATATAGAATGGGATTGATTTTTGGGGCTCCTTGAGTCAATGTCAAGAACACTTTTACTGAAAATAGTTATGAGGATTAAGCCAGTTATCTTAATACATTATCAAAGGAAGCATGAAGTATGATACCATGTTTAATGTACTCACCATAGAACAACTACTCTGGGTGAGCTTTTTATGAACACTCACCATCCGGCTTCTGTCATTGTCTGTCCGTCCGTCCTTTCAAGCAACTTCTCCTCCATGCTTGACAAATGGATCAATTTCATAATGATTTCACACAGATGTTTTTAAGGTGGCCAACTTTCAAAATTGTTTGAACCATTCTATTCTGCTGAACATGGTGGCCGCCAGAGCTACAAATACAAACATCTTGAAACAACAAGTCTTCCTAAACCACTGGTCAAATTGCAAAATATGTTCATACACATGTTTATTGTTTCTTAGCATACCCTTTACCAAAGCTTTTCAAACTGTTCTGGTCCATTGTACAAGGTAGCTGCCAGAGCATAAACAACAAAAATGAAAACAACACGATTCACTTATCCACTGTCACAATTTCAAGATAATTTAATACAAGTGTTTATTTAGTGGCGGCTGGCCATTTACCAAAATTGTTTAAACCATTCCACTCTGATGCCAGAGCTATAGATATTTAAACAACATCTCCTCCTAAACCACTGGCCCAATTTCAAAGCAGACAAGCCTTAAAGCATATTCACACATCTGTTTCTTACGTAATCCTCTACCAAAAGTGTTCGAGGGATTCCGCTCAAGGGGTTGAAAAGAACTTTAAATACCAACTCCTCCTAAACAACTGGCCCTATTTCAAAAAAGAATCATAGAATTTCATCTCAGTTATTTTAACCATGTTTTTCAAAAACTGACATTCCCAACATTAAATAAAGTTTGATCAGAATCCTCCTTTTGGACAGCAACTTAGTGGTAGAAGCATACTGTAAGCATACTGCAAGCATACTACAAGCACACTGCAAGCATATTATAAGCATACTGCAAGCATACTGAAAACCTCTTCAAAACGTACATAATTGAACATAGAATACCAATTTCAAAACCTCCAAAGATTAGCTTTCTTGGTTGTGACCTATTTATTCTTTACTCTCATGTAGAAGATGGCTTCATGTAGAGAAGGAAATGACAAAGTGGCTAATGATGATCCTCCAGATGATAGTGAAGGTGCGTGCAAACATACCTCATCTTCTTTTTGAGACCTTTCCAAACTGTAAATATCGGAAGGAAAAATAAGAATCACATGCCTTTAACCCTTTCCCACATACAGCAATTCTGCAGCAGACGGTCTTGAAATTATTTACACAAAAACACAGAACGTCTCCAAAAATGTTAATATGATTACGGAAACAATTGAAAACATTGTGGCAAAAGAAAAAAAATGCTTGTTTTGAGCAATTTCTTCTTTTGTGACAATGCTTTCAAAAGTCTTCTGCTGCAAAGGCGTCACAAAGCGCTTATGTGAGGAAAAGGGTTAAACAGACCTCTACATGAGATAAATAATTCATGTTCTGAAATGCTTATTTTTCCCTTAAACCCTTTCCAACATAAAACAAATCTGCAGCAGACGCCTTTGAAAACATCTCATCAAAAACACGAAAAATATCTATATATGAAGGTATACTTACTGACAAAAGTTGAAAACAATGTGGCAAAAGGAGAAATTGCTTGTTTTGAGCAATTTCTACGTTTTTCACAATATTTTCAAATACTGTCTGCTGCAAAGGCGTCAGAAAGCGTCATTTGACGGAAAGGGTTAACCCTATGTTGTGGGTACTCAATATAATTGTTTCTATCCGTATTTTGGAGAACCTTGGTTTGGTCATAAGAGAGATATAGTGGGAATAAGAACAGTTTACTTGCCCTTGTCTAGAACTCGGTTAACCCTTTCCTTTATGACTCATTTTCGTCAGACAGCTTTTTTCAAAACATGGGGACAAAAGAAGAAATTGCTCAAAACAAGCAATTACTCCTTTTATGTTTTCAACATTATTCCATTATTGTACTTTCACTTAAAGGGAGTTTCCATTTTTGTTCAGATATTTTTGTTCAAAGTCGTCTGCTGCAGTTATATGTGGGAAAGGGTTAAAAAAGGGAAGTATGACTAAAATACAGACTAAGAAACATTGTAGGAAACGAAGAACAATATTGTTAATTGTTGTGATTTGTTTTTAGCTAACTATTGCAGACGAGTCAAACGTTGATTATATCAGGAAAATGTTTGATTGCCATTATTTCAAAATGGAATTCTAGTTAGAAAAGAAACAAGGGCAGCGCAAAGCGGATGCATCTTCTCGGTACTAAAATAATAGAACTACTATTTTGCCATACATGGCATGTTTGGTTATGATCTGCCAAGAGATGATCAGTGTAGAGTGGTTACAAGGTTGTTGATATGACCTTGAAAATAAAGAGGCTTCTAGACCTTGCCATATACTAACTCTATACCAAGTTTGGGTAAGATCGGTCGAAGGATGTTCAGTGTAGAGTGGTCACAAGGTTGTTGATATGGGAAAATAATCAAAGTCCAATTTTGACATTGACCTTCAATTATTTATGACCTTGAAAATAAATAGACTTCTAGACCTTGCCATATACTAACTGTATATCAAGTTTGTGTAAGATCGTTCAAAGGATAGTCAGTGTAGAGTGGTCACAAGTTTGTTGATATGGGAAAATAGTCAAGGTACAATTTTGACCAATAAAGATTTAATGTGGAATGGTTTGAAAAAGGCTTATCAGCTGAGAAGTTAACCCTTTCACTTGCAGACGTATTTGCAAAAGACTTGTAAACATTGTGTCAAAAGGAAAAATCACTCACGAAGAGCAATTGTTTCTGTTGCAACAATGTTTTCAACACTATTCAATAATTATACTTTCATTTATAAAATGTTGACATATTTTTGCCAAATATTGTGAAAGTTTTCTGCTGCTGATTTGTTGTATGTGGTAAAGGTTCAAAGGATAGTGTGGGGTTTTTTAAAATTATTTCTTTCATTATAATACATGTACCCTTTATTATATTGAAAAAAAATATATATATTTTAATACAAATATTTATCCACGTTAAACAAAATTGATTGAATTCATTTTTCAAAAGTCAGGCTATTATGATACCCTCAGTGTCGAATTTCTCAGAAATGTTTAACCTTACCTCATAACTCAAAAACAAATACACATATTCAAATGAAACTTGGTAAACATGTTCCTAGAAACAATATGCATGTCTATACCAAGTCACATAACTATGGCTTTTTATTCAGTAATGCCCCTTTTTCATCTTAGAAAAAAAATAATAAGTTTTGGCGCTTTAATTTCAACTGTTTAGTGTTGTTGTTATTGTATCAGATTTCAGAAATCACTGACAATCTTAATTTGAATAAATCCTTAATTGTTCCTTTTACTGTGTTGTCTACTTGGTTTACAGTGATGCACCTTTATTGAATTTAGGCACATTGGAAAAAATATTATTGCAAACAACATTTGAAAACATTTCGGGAATAAAAACCACACTGTTCATTAACCCTTTCCCACCTTCAAAAAATCTGCAGCAGACGACTTTGAAAACAGCTAAGAAAATATCTGACAAAACTCTATAGAGATTGTGGCTAAAAGGGAAAATTGCACATTATTAGCAATTGCTCCTTTTGTCGCAATGTTTTCGAGTCGTCTGCACCAGATGCATCAAAATACGTCTGCTGTTGCAAGTTGGAAAGGGTTGAGAATAATCTTTACTTTTCCATCAAGATGATAATGATTGTCTGCTGCGTAAGTGTCAAAAGTCATCTTCTTCAGGTGTTTAGTCAGTCATGCGTGTACATGGTATTGACTGTATTCTGTCATTTTGAACGGGTCCAAACGACGCTGTGTTGTGTAGGAACATTACTGCATACGCATTAATGCATTATTATTTTCTCATACATATAGTATTACAAGACGAGTTATCAAGAGCAAAAAGAGTCCATTTTGACGTAAGGATTATACACTTTATATGCTACGATCTATGTGATATTCAGCATGTAAAGTTTAGTCGTGAAATGACAATTTAAGTCTTCAAACCAGTTGGTTTACCGTTTGGAAGGAGAGAGGGAAGTTTATTTTCCTTCAAGTTGAGCAGAAGTATGATAACAAACAAGAGGGCCATGATGGCCCTAGAATCGCTCACCTGATTTTTTTTTTTCGCTTTAGCTATATAAGCCCCGCCCCCTGGCAGCCATAGTTTTCGACTAATCAACTTGGCTTGAAGGAATCTGATAGAGGGTCACCCTAGGAACATTTCTACAAAATTATGTGAAAATCGGCCAGACACTTTTGGAGGAGAAGATTTTTTAAGTTTTCACTATAGCCATATAATGCAAAATAGCCCCGCCCACTGACGGCAATGTTTTTTGACTAATCAACATGGCTTGTAGGAATCTGAAAGTGGGTGATCCAAGGAACATTTCTACAAATTTATTTGAAAATCGGCCTAACACTTTCGGAGAAGAAGATTTTTTAAGTTTTCATTATAGCCATATAAGGCAAAATAGCCCCGCCTCCCCTGGCGGCCATAGTTTTCGACCAATCAACTTGGCTTGAAGGAATCTGATAGAGGGTCATCCAAGGAACATTTCTACAAAATTATTTGAAAATCGGCATGACACTTTCGGAGGAGAAGATTTTTTAAGTTTTCACTATAGCCATATAAGGCAAAATAGCCCCGCCCCCCTGGCGGCCATGTTTTTTGACCAATCAACATGGCTTGAAGGAATCTAATAGAGGGTCATCCAAGGAGCATTTCTACAAAATTATTTGAAAATCTGCCAACCAGTTTGGGAGAAGAAGATATTTTAAGTTTTCACTTTAGCCATATAAGGCAAAATAGCCCTGCCCACTGGCGGCCATGTTTTTCGACCAATCAACATGGCTTGAAGGAATCTGATAGTGGGTCACTTAAGGAACATTTCTACCAAATTATTTGAAAATCAGCCCGACACTTTCGGAGAAGAAGATTTTTTAAGTTTTCACTATAGCCATATAAGGCAAAATAGCTCCGCCCCCCTGGAGGCCATGTTTTTCGACCAATCAACATGGCTTGAAGGAATCTGATAGAGGGTCACCCAAGGAACATTTCTACAAAATTATTTGAAAATAGGCCTGACACTCTCGGAGAAGATTTTTTAAGTTGTCACTATAGCCATAATAGGCAAAATAGCCCCGCCCGCCCTGGCGGCCATGTTTTTCGACCAATCAACATGGCTTGAAGGAATCTGATAGAGGGTCATCCAAGGAACAATTCTACAAAATTATTTAAAAATCTGCCAACCAGTTTGGGAGAAGAAGTATTTTGAAGTTTTTTTCATTTCGTTGCCATGGAAACCAGAATTCTGCATGGGTCCCAAAAATTTGAAGGAAATCCGGTGTGGTCATTGAGGGGATGCTTTCTGTGAAGTTTCATCCCAATTGACCCACTTGTTACTGAGGAGAAGAAGTTGACGCACGCCGGACGACGCACGACGGACGCCGGACAAAAGGCGATCACAATAACTCACCTTGAGCAAAGCTCAGGTGAGCTAAAAAAGCTGTCCACAAGACAGCATGCTCGACTATTTGGTGATTTGATACTATAGTCAACAGTTGTTACTGAGATAGTGGCTTGATATAGTTTTAGTACTATAAGTCAAGTTGGATAAGTCTTGTTTGAATAACATCTGCTATTTGACTTCAACAAAGGCCATAATTTATAATAAATTAAGTCAAGAGTTACCTAATCTGATTATTTGATACCTTTAAAGACTATATTGAAGTTTAAATCAATCCCTTAGTGGTTACTGAGATATGTGCATGCATATAAGTCAAACAAGGGCCATAATTTGTACTAAATTCATACAAGAGTTATCTTACTCGACTGCCTGACACCCCTGAAGACATGAATAAAGTTTCAAGTCAAAAACCATTAGTGGTTACTGAGATATATCCATGGACCATGATAGTACCTTGCATGCAAAACTTTAACCAGAATTTTTAAGTAAAGCAAGGGCCATAATTTGCATTATATGCTGGATAGAGTTATCAAACCTAATTGTTTATATAGGTTTGATGGTTGGGAAGGGTTGTATAAAGTTCCAATGCAATGCATCAAGTAGTTACTAGGATATGTACTGTTAATGTATTTGCACGCAAAACTTTAACCAGATTGTTTACATAGGTGTGATGGTTGGGAGGGCTTGTATAAAGTTTCAATGCATAAACATTGCATCAAGTAGTTACTAAGATATGGACTCTTAATGTAGTTGCACGCAAAACTTTAACCAGAATTTCTAAAAAAAAAAATCTGATATAGAGTTTTTTTTACTTGTCCTTCAAGGTCATTTGATGATGACCAATGAGTGTGTGAAGTTTCAAACCAATAGCATCAGTGGTTTGTGAGAACAAGAGGGCCATGATGGCCCTTGAATCGCTCACCGGATTTTTTATTTTTTTTCACTTTAGCTATATAAGCCTCGCCCCCTGGCAGCCATAGTTTCCGACCAATCAACTTGGCTTGAAGGAATCTGATAGATGGTCACCCTAGGAACATTTCTACAAAATTATTTGAAAATCGGCCAGATACTTTTGGAGGAGAAGATTTTTTAAGTTTTCACTATAGCCATATAATGCAAAATAGCCCTGCTTACTGGCGGCCATGTTTTTTGACCAATCAACATGGCTTGAAGGAATCTGAAAGTGGGTCATCCAAGGAACATTTCTACAAAATTATTTGAAAATCGGCCTGACACTTTTGGAGGAGAAGATTTTTTAAGTTTGCACTATAGCCATATAAGGCAAAATAGCCCCGCCCCCCCGCCCCCCCCCCCCCCCCTGGCGGCCATTTTTTTGACCAATCAACATGGCTTGAAGGAATCTGATAGAGGGTCACCCAAGGAACATTTCTACAAAATCATTTGAAAATCTGCCTGACACTTTCGGAGGAGAAGATTTTTTAAGTTTTTACTATAGCCATATAAGGCAAAATAGCCCCCGCCTCCTGGCGGCCATGTTTTTCGACCAATCAACATTGCTTGAAGGAATCTGATAGAGGGTCACCCAAGGAACATTTCTACAAAATTATTTGAAAATCGGCCTGACATTTATGGAGGAGAAGATTTTTTAAGTTTTCATTATAGCCATAAAAGGCAAAATAGCCCCGCCCCCTGGCGGCCATGTTTTTCGACCAATCAACATTGCTTGAAGGAATCTGATAGAGGGTCACCCAAGGAACATTTCTACAAAATTATTTGAAAATCGGCCTGACATTTATGGAGGAGAAGATTTTTTAAGTTTTCATAATAGCCATAAAAGGCAAAATAGCCCTGCCCCCTGGCGGCCATGTTTTTTGACCAATCAACATGGCTTGAAGGAATCTGATAGAGGATCACCCAAGGAACATTTCTACAAAATTATTTGAAAATCGGCCTGACACTTTTGGAGGAGAAGATTTTTTAAGTTTGCACTATAGCCATATAAGGCAAAATAGCCCCGCCCCCCCTGGCGGCCATGTTTTTCGACCAATCATTATGGCGTGAAGGAATCTGATAGAGGGTTACCCAAGGAACATTTCTACAAAATTATTTGAAAATCGGGCTTACACATTCGGAGGAGAAGATTTTTTAAATTTTCACTATAGCCATATAAGGCAAAATAGCCCCGCCCCCCCCCCCCCCCCCCCTGGCGGCCATGTTTTTGCAACCAATCAACACGGCTTGAAGGAATCTGATAGAGGGTCATCCAAGGAACATTTCTACAAAATTATTTGAAAATCTGCCAACCAATTTGGGAGAAGAAGAATTTTGAAGTTTTTTCGGTTTCGTTGCCATGGAAACCAGAATTTTGCATGGATCCCAAAAATTTGAAGGAATTCTGGTGAGGTCATTGAGAGGATGCTTTCTGTGAAGTTTCATCCAAATTGACCCACTGGTTACTGAGGAGAAGAAGTTGACGCACGACGGACGACGCACGACGCACGACGGACGCCGGACAAAAGGCGATCACAATAACTCACCTTGAGCAAAGCTCAGGTGAGCTAAAAACGAGAGTATATAAACAAAAAATACAAATAATTCTAACAAGTTTAAAGATATTTAATATCAAAATTAAGCATTTATGAAATTAAAAGAAAAAGTTCTCATGTATAGTCAACATATAGCAAGCATACATTGGTCTGAATGAACAACTGTATGGGGAGGAACGTTTTAAGTTTAGTAATACAACAGAAATAAATAGGAAAAAACATCACCCGAATCTTTTTTCTTAGCTCTTTAGAGCAGTAAACCAAACAATTAAAATAGCGTAGCCTAATGAACTCCGTAAATCAACTCATAAAAATAGCTTAGCCTAGTTAGTTGGGGAACAGTTATCAAAAACAATTTAAATGTGTCTAAAGTTTTGTAACAACGGTAAAAGATGTACATATTTGGTATCTTGTTGTTTCTTAAATCAGTTAATACAATTTATTCAATCATAAAGGCTGTTTTTTCAAACATATTACAGAGTTTTTCTATACAATAATATGTGTTGATTGCTCCCTTTTCGATCACGTCACCCCATGGTACAAAATTAAAACTTATCCCATACTGAGGCCGCGCTTCCACGCGGCGTCAATAAATACATTGCTTTCAACTTTGTATATCTCCATCAAGTTTATATTTTAATTCAATTATTTTTGATAAAGAAAGAAATTGTGTATATTAATTCCAAAAGAACTCTTTTACTACATTAAAAATGTATATAATTGACATATAAATCATGTCATCTACATGTGTACCATGTTAAGAGATGACTGTTTTGTAAACATCTGGAGAAAAATGTTAAAATTGGAAAATTGAAAGTTGAACAACTTTGAGGAAGACGTCATCTACTGCAGAGGTATCTAAAATTGTCACTGTCAGAGGTTAACCTTTTCCCAAATACACCAAACCTGCAACAACTGATTTTGAAAACATCTCAGCAAATATGTGAACAGTCTTTAAAAATGAAAATTTAATTATTGAATAGAGTTGAAAACATTGTGGCAAAAGAAGAAATTTCTCTGTTTGCCGCTATTCGTTTGGATCACCCCTGGTATCCTGCCAATTCTTTCAATGATACTTTTGATGCGTCTGCAAAAACTAACAAATTGTTACAACATTTGTGTAATGCAGTCATCAATTAACTGTTTGGATTAATTAAATGCATTGTTATATTATTGTATATAAAAAGAAAAATATTTACATTTGGTTGTTTTTCCTACTGATTTCGATTTGATAAAAATTCTCTGTTTGACTTGTCCTAGAAGCCCAACAAAAGCTCCTTTTCCTTAACCCTTTCCTTGATACCGGACACTTAATGTCGATGTGTCTGTTAAAAATGAATATCATATATAACATTTTTGGAAAAATAATTAATTGTTTAACCCTTTCCTACATACAACACTCTGGAGCAAATTACTTTGAAAATGTCCACATTTAGGCAAAATGTTTGAAAATGAACTATTGCTCCATTTCCTACAATGTTTTTTTCTTTGCTAAACACTATCAAATTCTAGATAAATACGGAATATTACGTTGCGGGAGCGATAAAAGGGTTTGTATTGCACGACAAGTAGCGTGGAAAAATCGATATCTTACGAGACCGAAGGTCGAGTAAGATATGGATTTTCCCACGCTACGAGTCGTGCAATACGTACCCATTTATCGCTCCCGCAACGTAATATTCCTTTTATTATATACCTACGATCTATGAAGAGCGAAAAAACTATTAAATATACAGATTCAATACATTGTGTATTGGGGATACCTCGCTGAAAGTATTCCGCGCACTGTCTGACGTCACAATCTTGTATTTACACCGCATGTAGATACGGAATTTTAATCTGTCGTGGTGTATTTGCGCATGTCAATCTGCATGTATTTCCACCGGAAAATGTACAGGCATATAATAAAGCATTTTATTCCCGTAGATTTTTCCAAACTGTACCTCTCCAAACTGTCGCTTCTAGTCTCAATGCTGTAGCTAAAAAATCGCAAAGCAAAAATTAAGAAGTAGGATTAGATTGGACTTGTCCAGGATGTGACTCAGTCAATTCATGTTTGATTTATATTTAAGCTTGTCAGAAATGTTCACCTTAATGAGACTTTTTTGTCAGAAACAGAATCCCAGTCTGTACCTCAAAGGCAAAGGTTTCGTTTTTAGGTCATATTTGACTGAAATGATGCATGTTACTGTTGATTTTGATCACATTTGGGGGGATCATAACTGTGTAAACCTCTGATAATTAAGTTAAAACATTCCTAATACAGAATGCTTTCTGGCGCCTCTGCAGCACATGAAAATATTGCGGCAACAAGAGAAATTGCTAATAATGAGCAATTTACGCTTTTATCATAATGTTTTTAACTCTTCTCAATAACTGTTCTTTCATTATAAGTCGGAAGGTCCTGGACTGAATGCACCTTTTACTCTCCTGTGAGATTTAATCCTTGCTCAGCTTAACAGTGCATGTAGTCTTAATTTAAATTCATTTATAAAGACTTTCAACATTTCAACTCGGATGTGTTCAAAGGCTTCTCCTTGAACACATTTAAAAGAAGACCACCAAAGAAATAGTTTTGTACTGTTCAGGTTGAAATTGATCTAGTTGTTTAAGATTAAATTAAATTGGAATCAGACTAGCAGATTTTAAGGAAAAGAACTTTAAAATTGCACCCACAATGACATTGACACATTGAGAGGAAGAATTTATTAAAAGCGATTTCTTATTTTGTTCCACTAATATATTAAGGATTGTATGGCGAGTAGCTCCGTATTATGTGATCAGATGATGGACCCCTTCTCTTTGTTGGTAAGTCGTCTGCAGGCCGTATTCATTGACTCGTCGCTGCAGAATGTGAAAAGGAGAAATTGCACATACACTCTATGGAAATATTCATGTTCACAATTTGGTGATACTGCGTAATTAACGATTTAATTTATGAATCTGTTATATACTGCTGTTTTGCCTTATACATGAATGGCTGTAATAACAACTTAAAAAAATCAAAATTCTTCTGCTCCGAAAGTATCTTGCCAATTTCCAATTCAATTTGTAGGAATGTATTTTTGGTGACACTATCAGATTCTTCCAAACCAAGTTGACTGGTCGAAACACATGTATGCCAGGTTGCGCGGCTTTTTTGCCTTATATGGCTATAGTGAAAACTTTAATAATCTTCTTCTCCGAAAGTATCTGACTGATCTCCTAATTATTTTCACTGAATCATTCAAGCCATGTTGACTGGTCGTGGTTGCTAGGGAGTGGGGATCGTTTGCCTTGTTTGGCTTAAGTAATACATTCTAAGTTTTCTGCTCCTTAGTTATCTCGCCGTTTTCCAAATAATGTTGTAGAAATATTCCTAGGTTGACACTTTAAATTATTTCTTCAGGCTATGTCGATTGATTGGTAGAAAAAACATGGACTGTTTTGTCTTATATGGCTATAGTGAAGACTTAAAAAAAGATTTGGTCGATCCTTTACGAGATTACTTCAAGCTATGTTCATATGTTCAATACAAAATCTATAGACCATATGTGTAGGGAAGGGAGATACAAAACGATATACTTCATTTAATATTTTTAATGAAAGCGATGGCGTAACATCAGATCATTTGCCTATTATGCAATATTTAACAAATGCTAGCGAGTACATGCATTGCATGGAATAAGTGTAATAATGCCCACTTGGACGCATGTAGATCAGAAATCGAAGTTACGGTAGAAACATCTTGATAATGAGAACATATATAATGAATATTGGCCAGATTTTCTTAACAGCAGTTTGATAGATATCGTAACATGCATCAACATGTTTGCCAAGTTGCAAGTTTAACAAGCATGCTAAACCACATTGGTCTGTAGAGGTAAAGGAGTCATATGCGCGTGCTTTAGAATACCGAAATGTTTGGTTTAAGCTAGGCAGACCAAGTGACAGGTCACCTTCATTTATAGCGTACACTCCTGCGAAAACAGAATTTCGAAAGCAAATGACCGAGAGACACGCCCGTGAAATGCATGAAAACTCGGTTTATGATCAACTTAATAAAGCAACGGATGTCGACTATAAAACGTTCTGGGGGTCAAATTACGGTAAATACATCCGCTGACTTGCTGATCTACACCACTATAGTAGCTAAAAAAAATTGTTTGCGTAGAAATGAGTGTATACCATCACCAGAATGCATAATGCATGACCACATGTTTTCTTTGGATTGTTTTAAAGCTAGGAGGTATCTCTTTTCAATGATATATGGTGTTCTACATGAGAAGCGCTGAGTAGGTGTGACAATTGAGGACTGAAACTAATCGATTTACATGGAAACAAAGAAGGATTCATTTTGGTGTATTGTAACCTAGAAACTACGCCGGAAAAGCGGGACGAATTTCAATATTTGCTCAGAATTAGTAATCGGAAATCGTAGCTTCGAACATGCTGAAGTACCCAATGGATTCAGAGAATACTTCGCCCAGGTATTTGATTATGCATGCATTGACGATACTCTTAATGAGCACTTGTGTAAAGTACTTTAACGGTATAACAACAGTACTGAGAGTCCGATATTATAAAAGCAGTCACACGCGATTTTGATACGGATGAAGTAGAGCAAACTATCAAAACACTTAATAAGGGCAAATTCCCAGGCATTGATGGTATCCTCAATGAGCATGTTATACATGCAGGTCAATCCTTAATAGCATTGAGTTATTTAACTCCATTATTAAACATGAGACAGTGCCAAAGCTATGGCAAACAAGCATACATACATGTTTACCAATAGTCAAGGGTAAAGAGAAAAATAAAACTGAACCATCCAGTTGTCGTCAGGTCTCACTGATACCGTGCTTCAGTAAGCTATTTGAGAAGTTACTTCTCAATCGAATTAACACATATATTGCGTCTGCAAAAATCATATTCCCCTGCCCCCAACAACATGGGTTCCAGAGCTGTGCTTTACAACGTTTACGTCGCTTGTCTTGACTAAAAGGGGGATTTTGATAATGTGAGACACAACTCATTGTTCCTTAAACTCGGCCGAATGGGACTATTGGGTTTTAAAAGCCTCATATACTGGTCTTAAGTATGTCATACGTTTCGCTAAGCAAACGCCTATTACGTTCAACGTAATACGCGGCGTACGACAGGGAGGAGTAATGTCTAATTTCCTATACCAAGTTAACATCAATGAGCTTGAAGCGACATACATGTAACAGGACAGCAACCTAGGCATTAACGTCATTTCCATACCTGTTAGTAACCCTTCATTCGCCGACGACATATCTCTGTTGGCCATTCCTAAACAATCTAATTTTATATTGAACAATTATTTCCGGGATAGTTCATTGCCCACTAAATTAGCATGGAAGAATACAGTTCGTCAAGTGATTAGTATGCGTGAGTATTCCCCATGGGTACAACGCTTCACCATGAACCAAGAGTACATGTTGTTTCAAGTGTTACAGCCAGGAATCGAACCTAGCATCGTCTACAAAGTTCCAAAGTTGAGTACCTTAAGATCAATTGTGACAACTAATGTCAAACTATGGTGAAGGCCCATTACACTAAAAAGTCTTACCTGGAGTAAATGTGACATACTATCCCAAGAGGAATTAGTTCATTTATTGCACGAATGCAGCTCCATAGAAGTGATACGCTTTGAACTCAAACGGAAAATGCTTTTTCTGTTTGATATTCAATTTGTTACCGAGCTTTATGCTCTAAACCATTTTGTGTGGGTACTCCTCATTATGGGCGCACCACTACCACCAGTCGTCAATTCGAGTATCAACAGAATGTTTCTACAGCTCACGTTCACTTTTGTGAATCGCTTTGTCCAGTTATATTCCCAAGTTTAACTGTGTCAGAGTTCTGAACGACAATCAGTATTGTTTAACATCAAGCTTAAACACGCTATGTTTAAGGTTTATGTTAAGCATTGATAGTTCAATAATAATGTAAATTATTATCGAACTTGTACATGTATACAGTATATAACCCTGATAGTCTGTAATTGTCTGTGTCTGTTTGGGTATGTTAAACTAATTGTACTTTTTCTTCTATTGAAGATGTATAATTTCCTTGTGTATTGCAAACCTTATTCTGCGATATCTACAAAATGAAGGTTTTATTTTCCGAACGTAATACTGGTTTACAAAAAGTTTGATTGATTGATTGGGGTTTAATGTTTCAGTCATGTCACAGCGGCCAGTTCACCTACATGTACTCAGGTGTTTCCTGGATTTCCCACACCAGTACTCCACACAACCTACTTTACAAGCATCTGGCAATGTTAGTTTATTTGTGGAAGACGAATGCCGCTAGTCGCATTGACTTTTGTCAAAACTCGAAAAGAATGTTGGCCGAGCTGGGGTTCGAACTTACAACCCTTGGATTGACAGCCCGCGTACCTACCGACTGAAAAACGGACTTGATATAATGCTAGACTATTGTTAAAAACAAAAAGGGAAACTAACAGTCAATGTAGATTAAACGAAAGCCATGGTCTTTGGAAAAGGAGGGCGCATATCTAACAAAGTTGAATTTTAAATATGACGGGAAGGTTTTAGAAATAGTAAGCACATTCTCATATTTAGAGCATATTTATATATATATATATGGTCAATCTATGAAATTTTAGCTTAGAAACAGTTAATCTCATAATCGACACTAACGGAAGGTCTCGTATTCTTCTATTCCTTACTATTTTGTTAACCCTTTCCAACATACAACAATTCTGCAACACATGTCTTTCAAATCATTTACCGGTATTCAAAAATCAGAACACTTTCTATAATTGAAAGAACAATCATAATTATAATTGAATGAAGTTGAAAACAATTCTACTTTTACCACAATGTTTTCAAATTATGTTTGCTGCCGAGGTGCTTGAAAGTGTCTGTATGAAATACAGTTCAGTTAATCTCATCACACTTTGATTGTAAAAACCAAAGTATTTCATTTCATTTAAGTTTTCTTGATTTTTTTTTTGCCGTGATAAAACATGTTGTGGCTAGGCAAAATACACCGAAATCGTGTTTACCGCGATATTCATGAAAGAACGAATCAACTAGACGGCGTAATTTATCTTGATACATACATTGCTGTGGTTTAAATCGTTTCATGTCTGCATTTTGCGAATGACAATTGTAATCAAAGTAAACTTTGAATCAAGTATGTGCAATCATAGACGGAACTTTCAGCGATATTTGCGAAAAACAAAATGCCTAAATCAATGAAAATGAAAGATGATCGAAAACGACAAAAACAACTATTAGAAGACCGACAGACGAAGTTTTCGTCACGCAACATAGTCAAATAGGAAGATATTATACTGAACATGAAAGTCAGATTATTAAAACAATAAGGATGATTGAAAATTAAGATGTCATCTATGTAAAAAAAAAACGATAAAAATGAAAATCTATAAACTGTCTTTTATTTTAGCTCCTAACTTTACTCGGGAACCAGAGTCGTTGCGCGGCCTTAAACGCGTTGGTGAATACGGACTAAATCATAACGCCGGGAATCCAAAAAGTGGACTAAATATTTACATTTAGATTTAGTCAAACATCTAAATTGAAAAGTTTGGTTAATACGAGCCCTGGCGTCTTCCTCTAACTACTGCGTAATATATCATAGGATGTAAGGAACCAGACTACATTTAGCTACATTTGTTGTTTCCGGTTTGAGATACTATTGAAATCATAAAGCGTATGAGGCAGGTAACCAATTCAAAACAATGGTTCTCTATTTAACTGTCTATGCAACAATTGTTTTGGTAAATGATTGAATATATTGTTTTAAACGGATTTCTTTTTCGTTTTCCACAATGCTTTCAAAATAACGTCTGCTGCAATAGTGTTTAAGTCACTGTGACAAGCGTCATTTGTCTTTCACCAATCGGCTAACAGTATATGGACCAGTTGCTTGGAAAGTATGTTGTGTGGAGAACTGGTGTGAGAAAACCGGGAAACATATAAGTAGGTGAAACTAACTCATCACAAATGTTAACCATACTGATACGATGTGCAGAGCGCATATTGCAACCTTTTTGGTTCAAGGTCAAGGACAAAACACTCCTCTCTTGAATTGTTCAACATACTTAGACGATGTGCAGAACGCAAATTTTGGTTCAAAGTCAAGGCCACAGTTACAGGTCAAAGGACATATGACCATGTTTCGTGTCCGTTCAATAACTTTTGAACCATTTGAAGGATTTTGAAATAGCTCACCACAAAGGATTACCATACTGGGATGATGTGCAGAGCGCATATTACATCCACTTTGGTTCAATTCAAGGCCGCAGTTACAGGTCAAAGGTCATATGACTATATTTCGTTTCCTCTAAATAATTTTTGAACCGTTAGAACATTTTGAAATAACTCGACACAAATGGAGGGGGGAGAATATGTGTTTTTGTGACAAAAACAACCATCTAGTTCCTTACTTTGTCGTAACTTTTAACTTTTGAAATATAATTTAAAAAGCTGGCATTCTGACCATAAACAGAATGGTTAAGTGTGTGTGGCTCCCTTTCATAAATGTTCAACGGTAATTGTTCCACAGTTGAATACTTAAGAAGCGGTTAATTTAAAACAAATCTATTGTATTTAGTGACTGGTTCAGTCACTAAGGAGCGAAGGATATCTCATGATAAAAAAGTACCATCTTTAAACACACTCAGTTGTTAAAAGCTTTACACATGGGCTGACATTCGCTGTAATTGACATCTGCTGCTTTTTATCCACATCGTATTTGACTTTTCTGACTATTTTGTTGAATAGTTTAGTTAATGTCCGTAAGAACAGGTAACCGAAATACACTCTTAAAGGATATTTTCACGCTTTTCACAGTAACATCTACGGCGAAATTCTGGTTTGAAGCAGTGGCTGAACTTTATCATACCCAAACAGTTAAAACATCCGACAGCACTAAAAACATCACACACTATATGTAATTAAACGCGCTTAACTGATTAGGAATGCTGAAACAGAATGAAAATCAAATAAATATACTTCTATGACTTTACATGTCGAATTGATTAATTGGGTTTTAGCGCGGTTTTCAACAATTGTTCAGGCATATCACGGCGGCCATTTCACTTACTCATGTGTTTCCTGTCTTTCTCACACCAGTTCTCGACACAACAGACTTGTCAAGGAACTGTCCATTTTTCAACATAGACTGTTAGCCCTTTGGTGGAAGATGAATAGCTCTTGTCACAATGACTTTTGACAAACGTTGGCAGGAAAGTTGACGGGTCATGGGTTTGAACTCACCATCCATTGATGAACAGCTCGCGTCGTTACTTGGCTCGACTTTCATGTTATTTTTTTTTATCTGGTATTCATGAACAACTGAAAATAATAACGGTATATTATACATAACGTGAAATCCTGCATTGCTTTCGCGAAGGTTTTCAATAAAATTAGTGCTTTCAGAAATATGTCACCATAGATGCTCAAAGAGTTTCACGATATGTTAAAAATTGTCATTAAAACAAAGAGGATTATCATTGTCATATATCCAGTTATTAAGTGGTGGCAGTTTAGCGTACTAACGGGAACATTTTCACGTTACGTTATTTATTTGGATTTCATGATAAACTCAAATCAATCATTTTATTTTATAATTAACGTGAAATCCTTAAACTTATCTGTTTTAAAGTGGTGGCAGATATATGCAACCATAGTTAAGACCTTTAGAATCCAAAGATATTTGGTACCCTGTTTCGCGTAGCAATAAACACTGACATACTTAATCATGACGCAACAAGTAGACCAACAACGAAGTATTTGTTGTACTGATGAACATATAACAAATTCTGTTTTTGGCTGTGTTTAAATGGTGTACGTTTAGCGCTATTTTCAACAGTATTTAAGTCATATCACGGCGTTTCCTTGGTTATTTACCAGTACTACCGCTGTAGTATATATCGAGAAATCGATGCACCACACGTAATGCTATCCCGATACATTTAGCGCCAAGAAAGGATTTTGAATGTGTTTACCCTCGCCGTGTAGCATTAACTATTTGGCGAGCATCTAAATTAATATTGTCTTTGATTTATCCATTTTTAGCTTGTCTTAATTATTGTGATTGCCTGGTGTCCTGGACCCGTTTAGCCTCATATGGCTAAATAGAAAGCTTTAAAAATCTTCCTCTATAAAAGTATGTTGTCAATTTCCAAATAATATTGTAGAAATGATCCGTGGGTGACCTTTTAACTGATTCCTTTATGCCATGTTGATTGGTTGAAAAATGTGGTCGACAGGGTCAATGCTGTTTTACCTTACATGGCTATTATGAAAACCTTAAAAACTTCTACTCCGAAGGCATCTGGCCGATTTCCAAATAGTTGTGTACAAGTGTTCCTAGGGTGACCCTCTACTAGATTGTTTCTTCCAGCAATGTTAATTAGTTAAAAAAGAAAATAACTATTTTTGTTGGAATGACAAATCACATTACATTACTCAGGTGAGCGATAGGCGGCCATCGTGGCCCTCTTGCTTAAAAAAAGGGACCAAATGCCAGGGTTTATAAAAAGACATATATTCATTTAATTTGTCTAAAATTATTTGACTTAGTTTTGATTGTTTACTCTATTATACTCAGATGTCTAAAAGAAACGGCTTACCACGGAGGGAAGCCATTACTACCATTTTACTGTCTTTGGAATGACCTTTTACGGCGGATTGTACCCTGGTACCTCACGGTCTAACCATTACAACACGGGCTCAGTTTTCTCCACGACATATGTTCACCGTGCGACAGTCCAATGTGCACGGGCAATATCCCATTCAAGTTTTCTTATTCGTTGTCTCGCATCAGGCCGTGGCTTGATACGGATCTCGATCTCTGTATATCAGTGTTGGGGCAAGACCGGTTTTACGCAAACATTGGAAGAATAAATAACGTATTACTTGCGGTCGTATATCGGTTTTGAGGTAAGACCGGTTTTACGCAAACATTGGAAGAATACATGGCGTATTAATGGTGATTGTATATCGCCTTTGGGGTAATTCCACTTTTACGCAAACATTAGAAGAATAATTAACGTATTAATGGCGGTCGTATATCGGTTTTGAAGTAAGACCGGTTTTACGCAGACATTGGAAGAATAATTAACGTATTGATGTTGGTCGTATTTTGGTTTCAAATGAGAAGAATGGGATTAAGGAGCCTAATAGGCCTACATATACATTGACACTCATAACTTCATCCAATACTTATATTTATATACATATACATTGACAATTATAACTACATCCAATACTTATATACATATACATATGCATTGACACTCATAACTACATCCAATACTTATATACATATACATATACATTGACACTCATAACTACATCCAATACTTATATACATATACATATACATTGACAATTATAACTACATCCAATACTTATATACATATACATATACATTGACACTCATAACTACATCCAATACTTATATACATATACATTGACAATTATAACTACATCCAATACTTATATACATATACATATATATTGACACTCATAACTACATCCAATACTTATATACATATACATATACATTGACACTCATAACTTCATCCAATACTTATATACATATACATTGACACTTATAACGACCTTCAATACTTATATTTATATACATATACATTGACACTCATAACTACATCCAATACTTATATACATATACATATGCATTGACACTCATAACGACATCCAATACTTATATACATATACATGTACATTGACACTCATAACTACATCCAATATTTATATACATATACATATGCATTGACACTCATAACGACATCCAATACTTATATACATATACATTGCAATGATACGCTATTATAATAGGCTTATCAAATTTGACGACAACAGACTAACCAAACAAGTCTTCATTATGGACTACAATTCTATTAAATGTAATTGGAGTTCAAACCTTAAAAGCATTATGCAGAAGTTAGATCTGATGGACTCCTATAATAATAGACTGAGTGTAAACCTTCCAAACGTAACAACTAAGATCATGAGCTATTACTCAAACCTATGGAAATCAGAGGTGGAAAAAGTACCAAAACTCCGGAGTTATATATTATTTAAAATGGACTTTTCATGCGAATCATATTTACAATTAAATTTAAAGAAAAATGAACGCGCTTTGCTAGCCCAGTTAAGATGTGGAATTTTACCTTTACGCATAGAGACAGGCCGTTACCTTGGAGAACCACTGAACACTAGACTGTGCAAATTGTGTAAATGCCAGGAAATAGAAAGTGAAGAACATTTTATATTGAGGTGTACATTATATGACAGAATAAGAGACGATATTTACAGTGATATATTTATTAACCAATTCCTATTAATGTCTCACCAAGAGCAATTTATTGAGCTTATCCAAAAGTATCCTAGGAAGACAGCCAAATTTGTAGTTAATGCGTATATGCTAAGACGGAGTATATTGTTTAACTAAATGAGAATGTTATCACAAGTAGATATCTTTCGATGCTTTTGAAATCATTTTGGTGAATGGATAATCTATATCCACTTTTCCCCACAATTATTTCTAAGGTTTTGATTATATGAAACAGAATTATTACTCTTCTCTATTAGAACATTTGATTATTTATTATTAAATGATTTCTACATTTGTTTATACGACCGAATAAAATGACTAATTGCACGTCCGATCACACTTTTTTGTATATATATATCTTGTATATTTGTATGATATTATGAAATATATATGTTTTGGTGACTTATAGGCCCATGGGGCCGGGTGTTAATAATAATTGTTAAAGAATAAATGTAAACTATAAATGCTTTGTAACACATGTCACAATAATAAACAATTTACTTACTTACTTTACTTACTTATACATATACATTGACACTCATAACTACATCCAATACTTATATACATATACATATATACATTGACACTCATAACTTCATCCAATACTTATATACATATACATATACATTGACACTCATAACGACCTCCAATACTTATATACATATACATATACATTGACACTCATAACGACTTTCAATACTTATATTTATATACATATACATTGACACTCATAACTACATCCAATACTTATATTTATATACATATGAGCCATTCCACGAAAAACTAACAGTATTGAATCTGTAAAATGTATCTATCCAGATCAGCCTGCGCAGTCCGCGCAGGCTAATCCGGGCCGACACATTCCATCTCGGGGGATAGAGGTAAAGAGTAATGATTCCTGAAACAGAAAATCCACAAGAGGCAAAAAGTGTCTGTCCGTGTTAGCCTGTGCGGCATGCTTAGGCTGATCCGGATCGATACTTTACGCAGAGTCCATAATGTGTTTTTCGTGGCACGGCTCAATTATACATTGATAATTATAACTACCTCCTAGGCCATTACCATCTGCTACACATACATGTACATCGTAAACATATTTATATACATGTGTTTGATATATCTCTGCATACATGTACGTGTATGTGTTTTATTTGTACAGGAATGTTTGGTCTGTGTCGTATGAAACCCATGATTTCTATGACTCGGTATTGGTATGCGCTTATTACATACTTTCAAGTTTAGTTCTGTATATATTCGACCAATCTATCTATCTATCTCTATCTTTTTAAACTGCCGAAGGCTCCCAAATTAATGGTATTATTGGCAGGTGCGCGTCTGATCATTTGTTCAAAGAACTTGAGATTGAGCAGAGTCATCAGTGTTAGATACAAGGAAAAAAACATCGCAGGTCATCTAGGATCTATTTGTTGCAAACCAGAGACCCGTATGAAACTTTCAAGCTTAGGTTGCACACCAACTGCAATGGGAAGGGAGTTCCAAAGTTCTACTGATTGATGGAAATTGAATATTTGTAAAAATTTGTAATAGTTTTAATTGTCTGTAGCAGAATGGGTGCACATGTCGGGTAATTCGTGTAGGTCTCTCTAAGTATGATGGAATGGGAACTGTTACTTAGTTATTAATTATTTTGTAGAACATTACCAGTCTATTCTAATTTATTCCATCCAAGTTCATGCGGGTGACACTGCTGTAACTGGAAAAAAGTATCCTTGATCCACATAATGGCTCGTTTCTGAACTTTTCAATTTTACAAATATGTTTACATGTATAATGATTCCAAACTGATAAGGCATGATCTAGCTATGTTCTAACTACAATGTAGGGTTTTCAAAACATCTAGGCGCAGACTACCTTACGACGGAATGTTACGGTTTTGGTTTTAATATTCCTATAATTTAGGTTGTTTATTGCTACATATGTTGACAACTTGGCATTTACTAGGGTTAAATTCCATATCCCATTTACTTTCCCAAAATTGAATAATATTTAGATTAGCCTGAAGGGATTTACAATCTTCAGGTTTTTGAATAGCCAAACGTTTAAAACTGTGTCATCTGCAAACAGCCGGACCTGAGAATGGATTTCATCTGGCAAGTCATTTAAGTAGAGTAAAAATAATAGGTGGCAAATACAGACGTGATGGGACTTCGGATGAAAATTCACCATCAAGTATGTACAACACACTGAGAACGGCCAATTAAGAAGTGTTTTAACCGTGAGAGTGTAGGCCTACTGCCGGTGATACCATTTTCATGTACCGTTATTTAAGGTGGTTGACTTTATCAAAAGCTTTACTGAATTCTAACAGTATGAGATCCGTCTAGTGTTCGTTTGTCAGATTTTTGGATAGGTCCTCTACTAATTGAATGAGTTGAGTTTCACATGATCTTTTTCGTTGAGTATGTTATATTTACTGTAATGACTTGTAATTTTAGATGCTGCAGTATGTTCTAAAAGTGTGCAGTTATTGTTCCGTGGTTTATGGCATCTTGCTTGTTTCATTAGTTAGTGTCTCCAGAGACACATGTCTCGAGTGGCCGAATTTTGGATCATTGTAAAGGGAGACAAACTAAATAATACTCAATTCGTAAAAAAAAGGACGAGTTATCTTTCTTATTTCAAAATTAACGAATTAAGCCGAGTATTCCGACTATTCTGAGATCTCAAATCATGTTGTTTCGGATATATATTTTTTAATCGAACTCCCCTACAAGCAACAACAACAACATAGTAGAAAATTTCCAAGTTTCCAAATTTTACTTTCGTTTTCAAAACAATTATTTTCTAGTAAAAGTAGTCGAAATGTAGCCTTTGATCCACATACAAGTACTCATAGGCTGTACTAGGTAAGCATTATTCATATTATTGTGAGAAAAATAGAAACTAAATGATGTGATAAGCAGATTTCACGAAAACGTAGATCTCGAAACTGAAAGAAGATTATTTATCTAACAATTTACAGGTTAAATTGAAGCGGCCATATTTGCTCGTATGTGGTAAGTAAATGGGAAATATGTTTTAATTGTTCCTAGTTCTTAATCTATATTGCATTTATTATCCAGTGGATATGTAATCTATTTAAGCAGGAACTACTTTACTAAAATCAATATGGCTGTAGTAATTAAAAGCATTACTGACATCCTTTTAATATAAAAGAAAAATACAGACTAGAAAATGCCCTGAGAAGAAAATGTAATGAAAAAAATGTTAAACCAATAATAGATATGTCTAGAGTAAAAAACATTTTAGAGAAATGTTTCACAGTAATTGAAATTTGATGTGTTACAGTTAAGCATGGGAGTTCCGGATCACTAACGAAACATATAGTGATAGCTTGAATAAAGGAATTGAGAATTTAAAAGAAACTTTTGCAGTTTAATGGCAAAATATCCCACCTTTCATGTAATATGTGTTGTCTTTCACACACATGCACATTTCTGGTTCTGGATGAATTGTATTTACCTGGGTAATTCAGGGAGTTCCGAATTGAGTGAGTGTGTTTTGGATCACATGATTTGTTATTGAATAAAAATAGATTTCTGAAAAGTTGCAGTTGTAAAATGATTACATCTTATAAAGTAACATTAAACAAATTATAGAGTTAAGTTTAATTCTGATATCATCATTATTTCTGGCCAAGATATTTTCAAAACAAGAACTATATGCAATTTATGATTAATTTACAGAACATTGAAAAAGTAGATCGGCAGGTCTATATTATGCCTACACATTGTTCATTACAAACAAGCACTTTACATTTATTCAAGCAAGAAAACATTATAAAGTGGTTAGGCTGTGAGAATATATTGAAATATTGCAAAAGATACAATTTGCATTCAGTTCAGTGTGCACTTAACAGCAAGTTGATATGTTACGCATCAGCTGGTCCAAAACTGACATGTATAATACAGGATGATGCATTAACATCATTTTCTCCAGATGATCTCCATCTTCACAAAATTGTTTTCAAAATATTAAAAGTAAGAATAGATGAACAAATTCATACCAGTTTTACAGACTTTTATTGTATGTAGATACATTTAATAATTGTCTTTGAATTGCAGACCCCGTTTTTTGGATAAACGGTGCATCTGTCAAATATCGCGGGGGTAAATTTTACGACTGCATGATTTCAGAGAAAAACAACATCGATTTTGAAAAGGAGAAATTGATTGAATTTTCTAAATATATCAGGTATATGTATTTGTAAACATTGTTTCTATGCAGATTTTCTAAAAAATAATGTTATGATCCGGAACTACCAGTGATCCGGAACTCACATACTAACTGTATGCATTTGATTTTCATATTACATTATTTTCATGGAGTGTAAAATGAAAAGTAAATAATATGGAACAATAATTGTTAGTTTAATTAATTAATTACTATATGTTTCCATGGAAACTGATCTTGTTATATATTTATCATATAAAATTCTCATTTACAGCAAAATATTTTCATCGTAAACAAAGAATTTACAATGAATTTAAAATCACACCTGGAAATAGAAATAGTGTCCCACATAATTATAGTAGTCCAGGTTTCTGTACTCAGAATGCGATGAGACTGTTACAATACAATATGTAATGACGATATATTGAGACTACACATATAGACGCTTTCTGATTCATCTGCAGCATTGAAGGACATTTCGAAAAACATTGTGACAAAAGAAGAAATAGCTCAAAACGTGCAATTTCTTCTTTTGTCACTATGTTTTCGGCTTTATCCAATAATTTAACTGTCATTTATACAGAGAGTTTCAATATTTTTGCCTAGATGTTTTTAACCTTGCTCAAAACAAGCAATTTCTCATTTAGCCACAACGTTTTCAACTGTGTGCAGTAATTATACCTTCATTTATAGAGACTATTTATATGTCTAAAGTTGTCTGCTGCAGATATGCTGTATGTGGGAAAGGGCTAAAGTCATTTGCTGCAAATTTGTTGTATGTGGGAAAGAGATAACCCGTTGTGAGAACTCTTTGCATTTTCTGGGGTTGTTTACCATCTCACTTGGCTATATAGCCATTTGGCGATCAGTTCTCTCAGTGGGACAATTGTTTTGAATACTGATGACAAGGGTTTAATTTGGTTATTTATAAGGGAGATATTACCGTTAAAACACTAATAGCATTTAACTCCATCATATCTAGACATGTGTTAGAATTAATGAGTTCAGTGTTATCACTCACGGCAGCCATTACACATAGCGATGTCTTCCTGGATATTGCACCACTACTCCACACAACATTCTTCACAAGCAATTGACTAAAATAAACTTTTACCTTTTTTCTGATATATGCTAGTTTAACCCTTTTCCACATACAAAAAAAAAATGCAGCAGACAACCTCCAACAAATTTAGTCAAAACTATTGATATTATCTACCATATTGAGCAAATTTTTTTTTTTGCCACAATGTTTTCCAATGTCATCCGCTGCAGAAGTGTCAGGAGGCATCTATATGAAGGAAAGGGTTAGTCTGTTTTTAAGACATCTGAAATATGAGAAATCTCTATAAATAATTATTGAATAGAGTTAAAAACATTGTGGAAAATGGGAAATTGCTCAACACTTGATCAATTTCTCCTTTTGCCACATTGTTCTCAAAGGGTTAGTATTATCTGATTTATTTTAAAATCCCTGGTAACAAACAATATCACAAAACATGAAATTCTTTATTCACCCTTCCAGACACAATATGATGCAAATACAGCAGATGACTTTGAAGACATTGCTACAATAGGAGAAGTTTTTTGTTTCACTGAATAAAGTCAGTTAAGCTTATGTCATGGCACATTGTCTTTCATGCATTCTTTCCTTCTTTGACCCTTTCCCACATGTAGACACTTTCTGATACTACTGCAGCAGACCACTTTTGAAAACATTGTGGCAAAAGTAAAAATTGCTCATAACGATGAATGCCTCCATTTCCACAATGTTTTCAACTCGAATTAACAATAACTCTTTCTTATTTATTGAGTTTTTTGCTGCAGATATGTTGTTTTTGGGAAAGGGTTATATTTGGAATCTGTTTGACTCTTAATGCCTGAAGTAAAATCTTCAAAAATCGTCTTCTTCAAAGTATCGGAGTGTCACCTGCCAATTAAGTACGTGGAAGGAGACAGCCTTCGCTGGATGGGCTCCTGCCACGTATTATTGATTCAATTTAAAACGTGTGGATTGAGATAATCATGGCCTACGATATATTATAAAGATGATCATCGATTAACTCAATCAACAGGCAATTAAAGCCATATTATAAGCTATAATCGATTAGGCAATTTCGTACAATTGAGAAAATGTGTATACTTTTTTAATTATGAGCAGCTTTATGAAAAGTCTATGAAAAGTTACTGCGTTGCCATCCCAGCATATGCTGTAAGTGTAAGTCAGGGAGAGAAACCAGAAACATTAGAATTTGATCAAAAATTAATGTAACATCATCTAGACGATAAGCTGTTTGGAAAAGAAACAATTCACTGTCTTTCCGTCTACACATCTTCAGTCTGAAAAAATGAAATATCCTATAGTTAAAGAAATATATATTTTCTATAACTGTAGAATGCCCCATGACGACTCGAATCCAACAATGATAGAGTGTTCAAAGTACGTAGAATGGTTTCATTCCAGCTGTTTAAACATATCTGAAGAATTTAAAATCAAATTAAACAGTTCAAGTGACAAATTTTATTGAATTTAATTTTGTGAACGGTCATAAATAGTAATAATTAATAAACATTCTTTAATAAACAACAACACTATAAATCAATGAAATAAATAAATAAACATTAATAATCAATAAAATAAAGAAATAAACATTAATAATCATTAATATTAACTGATCTTCTTAAACTTCATGTGTATACATATTAAACCAAATAAAACACACTGTTGCTTTAATTAATCAACTAACGTGGCAGGAGACAAAATTTAAAAAAAACGTACGTGGCTGGAGACTCGGCCTAATATTATATGCCTGATTTTCAATTTATTTCACATATTTTGACCCACTACCAGATGCTTTTAAGAAATGTTGATTTTGACTAAACAATGGCAACGAAGTCTATAATTATTTTGCGTTATTGCAGTTGTAAGATAATTGGCCTCTAGTCTAGAGCCTCTTATTAGCTCCTCTTTGTCAGACAGATCAGCTAATGTCATAGCTTCATCTGTGCCGCATCCTTTGTTTGGTTAAGTTTTTTTGTTGAAATTTTCATCACTTACCATTCAAGGTAGAGCTTTGAAACTAAACATAGTTGTCTGACATCATAGTAGAAACCACAGGGACAAGTGCCAGAACTCTTGAGTGCATTTTGTCAAACTTATTGCCCTTTTTAAGTCAGAAATTCAGTTAAGTGTTTTGTTAAAGTCCACTTTTTTCCAGTAACCATTCAAGGTAGAGCTTTAAAATTTCATATAGTTGTCAGGCACCATATTAGCAACAAGAGGGGCAAGTTCCATAACTCTTGACTGCATTTTGTTAAAGAAAGGCCCCTCTTTAAGTCAGAATTATGGTTAAGTTATTTGTTAAAATCCACTTTTTCTTAGTAACCATTCAAGGTAGAGATTTGAAACTTACAATAGTTGTCTTATATTATAGTAGCAACAATGAGTGCAAGTTAGTACATAACTTTTGACAGCATGTTGTCAAACTTATGCCCTTTCATATATGATTAAGTTTTGGGTTACGGTCACTTACACGAAAACTAACCACTCGGTAGTGTAGTAGCTATAGAGGTAGAGCGTCCACCTCAGATGTGGGAGGTCAAGACTTTGTCGGGTTACATACCAAAGACTTTAAAAATGGTTGTAATGGATGCCCTCCTTGGCGCTCAGGGTTGCGGGGTTAGCATTACGACTGACTAGCGTCATAACTATAATGCTAGTAACTTACCCAGGAAAACGCTGTGATACTACTGAAAAATCCTTGAATGTGGTGTAAAACATCAAACAATCAAAGCAAACTAACAAAGCTTGAAAAACTTGTTCATTATCAATTGTACAATTATAGAATGAAGGAAGAGTTTTACAAGTAACATAACCCTGTCATGTATTTTGACTGGATTATTGCCCTTCTTAATTAACTTCGAAAATTTCAAACTCACTAATCATACACAATATTAACAGTAATTGTTTAATGTATATCTTGTAAATTTCTCGCTTGGATACAAAGTGAAAAAGCCTCGAGGCACCTGCAGGAGATGTTTTTGTTCTGTTAGCAACAATGTTTTCAACTTTATTCAATAAAAATTATTAATATTTTCAATATTATCATGTTTCTAAAGTGGCCTGATGCAGAATTTGTGTATGTGGGAAAGAGTTCAGAGCAGTTTCAAATAAGCCAGACATGTGTCAATAGTCATCTTAATAAGTCATCAGAGGAAGCACGAGGTATGATATATACCATGTTCAATATGCTCCCGGGGACTGGGCGCACATACTTTGGGTTAGCTATTTATGAACACTCACCGTCCGACATCTGTCAATGTCTGTCCATCCTTCCTTTCAAACAACTTCTCCTGGCTTGACAAATATTCCATAATGATTTCACACATATGTTTTTAAGGTGGCCAACTTCCTCAATTGTTTGAACTGTTCTATTCTGCTGAACATGGTGGCCACAAGAGCTACAAATACACACATCTTGAAACAACATGTCTTCCTAAACCACTGGTCCAAATTCAAAATATGTTCATACACATGTTTATTGTTTCTTAGCATACCCTTTACCAAAAGTGTTCTTGAAAACTGTTCTGGTCCATCGCACATTAGGTGACCACCAGAGCTAAAACTACAAAATGAACACACCACAATTGACTTATCCACTGGCATTATAAATTGATACTTGTAAGTGTTACTTTAGTGGCCCTTTATCAAAATTTATCAAACCATTTCACTCTGATGCCTACCATTTAAAAAGTATTTGGCGAACGCTCTAACACTAAACCACCGAGGCGATAATATGCAGAAGAATGTAAAAAGATGATAAACCACATAAGGTTTCTATTTCTGCCGAGATGTTCTAAAAGTTTTGCATTTAAAACATTTAAACAACATCCCAATTACAAAGCATATTCACACAACTGTTTTTAAAGTAGCCCTCTACCAAAATTCTTCAAGGTTATCCCCTCGAGGCATTGCTGCAAGAATTTAGTAATAAGACAAACTTTAAATGCCAACTCCTATGAAACCTCTGGCCCAATTTCAAAATTTATTTACAAAAATGTTTATTTAATTGCATTTCAATAAACCCTTTTCAAACTGTTCTGCTCTGTTTGCACAAGATGGCTGCGAGAGGTTAAAAAAAAAAATCCTATACAATAATATATCTCAGCTGAGCATTACAGACAATTATGGTCCTTTTGATTACATCTTGATACATCACGACATTTCATTAAACAAAGTTTGATCAGAATCATCCTGTTGGACATAGTTGTAGAAGCAGACTGCAAGCATACTGTAAGCATACTGTAAGCATACTGCAAGGATACTGCAAGCATACTGCACATACTGCAAGCATATCGTAAGCCTCTTCAAATCTTATAAAATTGAACAAAGAATATTAAAGTATACAATTTGAATATAATTGCCACCAATTTCAAAATCTCCAACAGTTACCTTTCTTGGTTGTGATCTATATTCATTCTTTACTCTTAGGTAGATAATGGCTTCATCCAGTGAAGGAAAAGACAAAGTGGCTGATGATGACCCTCTGGATAAGACTGAAGGTGCGTGCAAACATACTACCTCTTTATTTTCTTTTTCGAGACCTTTTCAAACTGTAAATAACGGAAGGAAAAAGAGAATCACATGCCCTTAACCCTTTTGCACATACAGCAATTCTGCAGCAGACGGCCGTGAAATTGCTTACACAAAAGCACAGAACATCCCCCCAAAAAATGTTGATATAATTACAGAAAAAAGTTGAAAACATTGTGGCAAAGTAAGAAATTGCTTGTTTTGTCACCATGCTTTCAAAATTCTTCTGCTGCAGAAGCATCACAAAGCGTTTATATGAGGGAAAGGGTTAAACAGACGTATATGAGATACATTATTCATCTTCTGAAATGCTTATTTGACCCTTTAACCCTATGTGGTGGGTACTCAATAGAATAGTTTCTATCGGTTTTTAGCTCCACTGGCTGAAAGCCAGTCGAGCTTATGTCATGGCGAATTGTCCGTCGTGCGTGCGTGCGTGCGTGCGTTAACTTTTTCCTTTAAACGACTTCTTCTCCCTAACCACTTGGCCAATTTGGTTGAAACTTCATGGGAAGCATCCTCTCAATGTCCTCTACTAAATTCCTTCAAATTTTTTTGATCCATTCAAAATTCTGGTTTCCATGGCAACCGAAAGAAAAAAATAGTGAGAACTTAAAAAATCTTCTTCTCCGAAAGTGTCAGGCCGATTTTCAAATAATTTTGTAGAAATGTTCCTTGGGTGACCCTTTATTAGATTCCTTCAAGAAATTTTGATTGGGCGAAAAACATGGCCGCCAGGGGGCGGGGCTTTTTTGCCTTATATAGCTATAGTGAAAACTTAAATAATAATCATTATGTTACACTTAAAATAATGACATTTATTTTTACAAGAATTTTCTCAGTTTGTTTACAGGTAACCAATCATTTGGTTCACCTTTAATCTAGCAAGGGCTGGTACCCCTCTCAGTTGTAATTCTTGGGAAACACTAGAAATGGGAACCAATGACAAATCCTACTTCCTTTTCCTGTAATCTTTCTCAAGACACACCTGTTAATTTTAATTGGAGTTTGTGTATCTTAATTATCTTGAAGTTTTTAAAGCCTTTTAAGTTTTGAGGTTCATCAATACAGTACCTTAACATGCCTAGAAGAGGTACAAAGCGCAGGAGGTTAGCAGAGGTTGATGCAGAATTGGAAAATCCTCAACAAACAGGGCCAGGTGAGGGCAAAATCACTTCTTCAAATGTTATTGATTTTGAGGAGATAATTAGAGCTTCTAATAGTGTCCCAAGTACCGGGTGTGGTGGCGGTTCTGAATTGGTAAATAATGTGGCACATTTGAATGAACCTTGCAACCAACATGAATATTCGCAAAGTTCGCAGTTAACAAGTCTATTGCCAGCAAACCAAACAAGCCTGACCCGGGCAAATGGCCAAATATCAGCTATAAGACTAGCTAATGATGACCTGGCAGCACATATTCCAACATCCCTTAAGCTTCAAATCTGTCAGGGAGAATACATAAATCTTGCTTTATTGTTGAAGGGGGCAATTGAAATTAAAGAATTTTGCAGCGGCAGTATCCTTAAATTATCGGTTGATGGCCAAATCGAAGCACGCCAGCGGGAGTGCAAAGAAAAAATAACAACCATTGAAAAGTGGACAGATGCTTTCGTTATTTATACTTCAATTTACTTGACCGCTAATCCTGGGAAAACGAATGAGATGCTGCATTACATGTACAATATTCGTGAATGTGCACGAAATCAGGGGGGGGAATCCTGGAGGGTTTATGACGAGCAGTTTAGGCTACGCCAGGCCTTGAACCCTACACCTTGGTCACAAATTAATAACGATTTGTGGTGGAGGTGTATGCAGGTTAAAAACCTGAGTGAGAATACACCGGGTAAATCGCAATTCCATCAGTTCCAATATACTTGTAGGGACTTCAATACTGATGTGTGCAAGTGGTCAAATTGTAAGTTTGCTCATGCATGCTCAAAATGTGGGGGTGCTCACCCAGGACAAAATTGCTTCAGTAACAATCTTAGATTGCCCGTCATAACATCTCAAAGTCAAAGTTCATCCCCTGCCCCCTACAAACCTACAGATCATCCTTTTTGTAACCAAAACACAATGTCATAAACAGGGATAAGATATCTTAGGGAAGCTTTTCCATACAGCAAGTTTATCTGGGTTGACATTTTACCACGTCGCGTGTGGCAAGGCGGAAAGTCATGGCAAGCCATCGATAGTAAGAGACATCGAATCAATAGACTTGGGAGGCAATTGGTAAAAAACACTGGGCCTCAGGAGTCGTTGTCTATTGATATTAAGGCAAATGAAGGCTTCTTTAGGATTGATGGGGTTCATTTGGATCAAGTGGGACTATAATTTAATCTGGATTCACTGCGTGATATCCTTCTAAATGCTTCTCTGGTCAATTAAAGATATAGATCTGGTAGAAATTTTTGGGGGAACTTCTTCAAGGAGCATTAACCCTTTCTAAGTTCTGTGGCGAAAAAGTTCTTCCAGGTGAGGGTTGGTCAAGCATGAGGAAAGTAAGGATAAACCTTACATTGCATTCGTACTTTCGGGTTAATGGTTGTGGCCAACCGTCACATGTCGTTGTTGCTACGGCTTCAGACCCTCAGTGAACGGCAAACCACAATCATTGGGCTAAATTATTTATATAATATGGGTTGCGGTATCTAGCTTTGCACATATAGTCCGACTAGGTTTTGCTCTAGTGTTTTGGTAATTCCTAGCTTTGCATTTTGCAGTTGCAGTTAAAACAGTGATAGCGTGTCTTTGCATGTTTGTAGCCATGATTGCGTGGCATTACTTTGCAGCCATGATCGCGTGGCATAACTTTGCATTTTTGCAGCCATGATCGCGTGGCGTTACTTTGCATGCTTGCAGCCATGATCGCGTGGCTTTGCTCTTTCATCGTATTTTGCAGAAATGGTTGCGTTTTTGCGTGGGTACTTTGCTCTGAATGCATAGGATTAAACATGCTTGACCTTCTCTTGCCTGGATGAATTTAAACAGACATGCTTGATGCCTTAAGCAATCCCTGCTGATCTGTTTTCTCGCAGCCATAATATATCCACTATTGATATAACGTTATTATGTTGAAAAATAGCAACCCTTATTTTAAGGGGAATAAATTGTTTTTAATACAGTGTTGTGTCATTATAAATTTGATGTTATAAAATAATCTTCTTCTCAAAAAGTGTTCAGCAGATTTTCAAATAATTATGTAGAAATGTTCCGTGGGTGACCCTCTATCAGATTCCTTCAAGCCATGTTGATTGGTAAAAAAACATGGCCGTCACAGGGCGGGGCTATTTTGCCTATATGGCTAAAGAGCAAACTTAAAAAATCTTCTCCTCCAAAAGTGTCAGGCCGATTTTCAAATAATTTTGTAGAAATGTTCCTTGTGTGAACCTTAATTAGATTCCTTCAAGAAATGTTGATTGGGCGAAAAACATGGCCGCCAGGGGGCGGGGCTTTTTTGCGTTATATAGCTATAGTGAAAACTTAAAACATCTTCTTCTCCGAAAGTGTTCAGCCGATTTTCAAATAATTTTGTAGAAATGTTCATTGGGTGACCCTCTATCAGATTCCTTCAAGCCATGTTGATTGGTCGAAAAACATGGCCGCCAGAGGGCGGGGCTATTTTGACTTATATGACCATAGTGAAAACTTAAAAAATCTTCTCCTCCGAAAGTGTCAGGCATATTTTCAAATAAATTTGCAGAAACATTCCTTTGGTGACACTCTACAAGATTCCTTTAAGCCATGGTGGTTGGTAAAAAAAATAGCCACCACGGGGCAGGGCTGTTTGGAGATTTTATTTTTGCCTTATGGCCGTGGAGCGATACTGGCCCTCTTGGGCCTCTTGTTTGGATTACCTTATAATGGTAATAAAAGAAATATCTATAGTGGGGGAATAAACAGTTTACTTGCCCTTGTCTAGATCTTGGTTCAAAACGTTTTATAAAATAGGCGTATCCCCGGTGTCCATGTTTTGCTCTTTCGTTCAGAAGGAATTTAGCAATTTATACCCAGGTATTTTTTAGATCACCTGAGCCGAAGGCTCAAGGTGAGCTATTCTGATCACTTTTTGTCCGTCGTCCGTCCGTCCGTCCGGCGTTAACTTTTAGCTTTAAACATCATCTCCTCCCAAACTCCAAGGACAATTTCCGTGAAACATCACAGAACTGTTCCTCTGGTTGGCCTCTTTCAAAGTTGTTCAAAGATTTAAATTCCATTGAGAACTTTGGTTGCTGCGGCATCAGAAAGGGGACAAAATGTCCAAACTTTAAAAATCTTCTCCTCCGAATCTGCCTGTCAGATTCAAATATAATTTGGTAGAAATGTTCCTTGGGTGACCCTCTATAAAAATTGTTCAAGCCATACTGATTGGGCGAAAAACATGGCAGTCAGGCGGCATCAAAAAAGGGGCAAAATGACAAAATTTGAAAATTCCATTTTTATGAAAGTGCTTGTCTGATTTTAAGAAAATATAATACGAATCTTACTGTAATGATCCTCTATTTAATTTGTTTAAGCCGTTTTGATTGGTTACACAATCATAGCAACCAGGCGTCATCACAAGAGGGGTAAATTGAACTTTTAGCTACAAATGACAACCAACTCCTACCATTCCTATAGAACAATTTCCACAAAACATCACAGGAATGTTCCTTTGGTGGTCCTCTTTCAAAATTGTTCAAAGATTAAAATTCCAATGAGAACTTTGGTTGCTGCGGCATCAGAAAAGGGGACAAAATGTCCAAACTTTAAAAATCTTCTCCTCCGAATCTGCCTGTCAGATTCAAATATAATTTGGTAGAAATGTTCCTTGGGTGACCCTCTATAAAAACTGTTCAAGCCATACTGATTGGGCGAAAAACATGACAGTCAGGCGGCATCAAAAAAGGGGCAAAATGACAGAATTTGAAAACTCCATTTTTATGAAAGTGCTTGTCTGATTTTAAGAAAATATAATATGAATCTTACTGTAATGATCTTCTATTTAATTTGATTAAGGCGTTTTGATTGGTTACACAATCATAGCAACCAGGCGTCATCTCAAAAGGGGTAAATTGAACTTTTAGCTACAAATGACAACCAACTCCTACCATTCCAATTGACCAATTTCCACAAAACATCACAGGAATGTTCCTTTGGTGGTCCTCTTTCAAAATTGTTCAAAGATTTAAATTCCATTGATAACTTTGGTTGCTGCGGCATCAGAAAGTGAGAAAAATACCAAAATTTTAAAATCCTTTTCCTCCATAATCTACTTGTGCGATTGCAAGATAATTTGGTAGAAATGTTCCTTAAGTGACCCTCTAAATAAACTGTTGAAGCCATATTGATTTCGTTGAAAAACAGGGCAGCAAGGCGGCATCAGGAAAGGTGCAAAATGACAAAAACTTTATAATTCCATTCTTATTAAAGTTCTTGTTAGATTTCAAGATATAAATGGCCTTTACTGATAAGCTGTTTCTTGAGAAGTGTCCACTCCTTTGCAATTTCATTTACACTCCCTGATAAAATTTTCCCAGATATTTGCAGTTAAATATTTGCTACTAATTTACTATCAATTAGGTGATCGATTTAGGGCCATCTTGGCCCTCTTGTTTTGTACCATTTTGCTTTTGCCAAGTTTCTAAAAAGAATAAAACTTCACATACAAAATTGACAAAATCTTCATCAGTGACGTAATTTTGAAGACCCTAAATATTCCATAATAGAATGGAAACACTTCATTTTAGTCCAGACCCCAATGTTGTAGTGCTTGTTTGTGTGGCATACGCTGGCAAGTAAAGATTATTGTCAATGTAAAGTTTATCTTGTATACTAGAAATAGTGGGTGGGGTAACCACCTGTGACTTCAAATTTCTGTTGTGTACGAAATAAACGTATAGAACAAACAATAATTTTCACAATTTAAATTAGCTTAATGTTTTATAAAGATTCGGGACTGAATGAGCAAACTTGCTTAAGATGAAAAACGCCTTAAAAAGACAAAGAAAACAATTTATAAATAATTAAATTTCTTAGCTGCAAGCTGGTGTGTCTCGGAAATTAAAAGTGGCACGTGGGTTACGTGGGCCGGTGCTTGCCGGCAGCCGTGTATATAACACGGATGTGAGGGATACGCTGGGCGCGATCGATTTTCTGGATGAGCTAAGGGTTAGAGGATCCATGTCAAATTCTGGTTTCCATGGCAACTGAAAGGTAGAACTAAAACTTCGTCTCCTCCAAAACTGTGGCCGATTTTCAAATAATTTTGTAAATATCTTCCTTGGATGACCGACCCTTTATCAGATTCCTTAAATCCATGTAGATTGGTCGAAAAACATGGCCGCCAGGCTATAGTGAAAACTTAAAAAATCTTCTATTCCAAAAGTGTCAGACTGATTTTCAAATAAGTTAGTAGAAATGTTTCTAGGGTGACCCTCTATCAGCTAGCTAGATGCCTTCATGCCATGTTGATTGGTTGAAAACATGAATGCCAGAGGATGGGACTATTTTGCCTTATATGGCTATAGTGAAAACTTAATAAAATCTTTTCCTTCAAAAGTTTTCGAATAATTTTGTATAAATATTCCTAGGGTGCCCCTCTATCAGATTCCTTTACATCTTGGGAGGGGTTACAATCCAATCTGGTTTTGACTTTTTTCCAAAAAGCACATACGGTCAATCACTATCATAAGTCCATTTTTCACTTGGCTTTGCATTTAACAACAACGGTAACATTTTGTATTAATTGTCATGTATAGCTTCAATGTGAAAGCTCCAATGAAATAGTGCAGTCACTTGTGCTAACGAAAATTGCTCAGTTCTCGCGAGTTAAAGAATAGACGTCCGATCGCCCCTGGTTCTAACAGCAATTACTAACATAATCAACAGGCAAAACATGTGTTCATTTTGAACACTGGTTATTGAAAAGGTTTTTAGCTCACCTGAGCTTTTTGTCCAGCGTGCCGAATGTGTTGTGCATCCGTCAACATCTTGCCCTCAGTAACCAGTGGCCCAGTTTGGATGAAATTTCTCAGAAAGTATCCTCTCAATGATCTCACCAAAATTCCTTCAATGTTTTGGGATTCATTCAAAATTCTGGTTTCCTTGTCAACTAAACGAAAATAACTTTAAAATTATTATTCTCCCAAACTCGGAAAGTGTCTGGCCGATTTTCAAATAATTTTGTAGAAATGTTCCTTAAGTGACCCACTATCAGATTCCTTTAAGCCATGTTGATTGTTCAAAAAGCATGGCCGCCAGGAGGCGGGGCTATTTTGCCTTATAAGGCTATAGTGAAAGCTTAAAAAATCTTCTTCTCCGAAAGTGTCTGGACGATTTTCAAATTATTTTGCAGAAATGTTCCTTTAGTGACCCACTATCAGATTCCTGAAAGCCATGTTGATTGGTCTAAAAAAACATGGCCACCACAATGTGGGGCTATTTTGCCTTATATGGCTATTGTGAAAACTTAAAAAATCTTCTCCTCCGAAAGTATCAGACTGATTTACAAATAATTATGTAGAAATGTTCCTAGGGTGACCCTCTATCAGATTCCTTCAAGCCATGTTGACTGGTCAAAAATATGGCCGCCAGTACCAATTATAATGCTAAAGTGATAATGAATAAAATCAGGTGAGTGATCCAGGGCCATCATGGCCCTCTTGTTTTATATGATCTAATTGGGCTACATCTCTGGAATTATGTCAGAAACTACCATTATACTCTTTCAAATTTATTTTAACAGATGACAATGTTGTAGTAGATACACTGTCACTACTCAAGATAGGAGATCGCTGGGAATTGAAATATGGTGGTAAAGTAATGCAGCTACCTGAAGAAATAGGAAAATTTCCCTGTCCTGAATTGAATATAAAGGAAAGTTATATTGCCACAGAAGAGGATATTTATCCATTTTCAATAAAGGCTGGTATTGTAGATTTTGGAAAAGAAGTTGTTTTTGCAGAAGACAAACAAGGAGATCTGGAAAGAGACATGTGTGATGAAAGGAAAGAAGAAGCACCTGCGACGGTACCTGATCGTAGAGATTTGTCACATGATCAAGGTAAACCAATTAAACAAGGTCAGCCACAACTATCACCCAAAGAACAGCACAATCCAAGTCAATCTGGTCAAACCCAACAAGAGCTTCAAATAAAACAAGGTGTATTTGGCTTTGATAAAAACAGACTAAATCAAGGTTCATCAAGTCAAAGCTCTCATATAGATGCACTTTCTATAAAACAAGAAGCTTCAGTTCTGTCAAAATCTTATGTTGTGACAGGGGGTACAACCATGCTTGATTCACAAACTGCAGAAGAGGTACCAATTCAAGATATGCAAGATGCACAGCAAAACTCTACCGATAAACAATGTGAACCAAAATTTGAAAATGTTTTTGTAAATCATCTAACAACAGGGGGAAATAATGATTCAGAAGCAATAAACCAACATTCTAAAAACTCGACCCTCCATACCACTGGTAGAGGAACCAATGAGCATACAGTAGCTGTAAGTGAATTAGATTCACCAACACAGAATGTGATTGATCCAATGAACTCAAAGCGACATCTCCAACATAAACTAAACAATGAAACATCAAAGAATAAAGATCAGTCAACATCAGATATACAGTACTTAAGTAGCACTAACCTGATGGAACAAAATCCAATAACTCCTGATGATACACAATCAAACACACCTGTGTTACATCCATCTACTAAAGATATTACAGATTCATGGCATGCCAATTCTCTAACAGGACACACAAAAGAAATGACACATTCAGAAACTACCAAAGTAAAAATGTCAGGTTTGACAGAAGAAAGTTTTCAAGATGCAAGAGATTTAACGAAGGGAGATGTAAACGATGCAGCAAATTTAGATCCAAAACCTTCAACTAACAAGGAACAACTGGCGGGAACTGACTTAGCAGTATCAACAAAAACACCACATACACATGTGGAACACAGCAGTGACAACACACATGATGGTGGTGCCGTAACTAAGCCTTTGCAAAATGTCCAAAGCGGTTCATCAGCTTGTCAGCATAAAGATACCTCTGCTAACAGTTCAACTATAAAACCAATACCTGCTCCAAGAAAAAAAAAAAATGAAGGTTTGTTGGATTGATGCTTTTATTTTATTTCCAAAAGCTGTCTATATAAATTAATTAGAAAAGTGAATTTTAGATTTTAACAAGACTTTAAAAAGTCTCACCAACTTAGAAAAAACCAATTGATAAGCTGTACATTTCAACTGCATGTTATCTATTTTGATAAATGTGTGTGAACATTATACACAAAGATTTGATTCCACAAATATGCAGGCTGGTTTACAAATAGTGTTTTATGTTGCATGTAGCTAGAATGTTATCTATTGACATGTCTCAGAATTGTTAACTGACATATGTTTAGATAATAAAGACAAATAAGTTAATTAAAAGATTGCAGCTATGTTTGAAATATTCTTGAAATATCCTTAAGAAGCCCTTGAACTTCCTCTTGTTTCAAGAAAGGGGAAATTATGTATATTTTCTATTTAATTATTAATAAAATAATTTCTTCAAACACCAGAGCTGTAGGTATTCCTAACCTTAACCCTTTCTTATATTGACAAATCTGCTGCAGATAATTTTCGGAAAATCACAATAAATGAGGGGTTTAATTTTTAAATAGATTTGAAAACACTATGACAAAAGGAGAACTTGCTCATTATGAGCAAGTTCTCCTTTTGTCACAATGTTTACAAAAGTCGTCTGCTGCAAAAGGGTTTAATAGCAAGGGGAATAAAGTTTATTTGTGGGATCCTTCATATCAAAGCTGTCTTCTGTCAATCACCTATATGAATCTGAACGCTGGAGATTGACATCAAATGTCTTGCATTAACTATCATTCTTTGGCAAAAAGAATATATGGAGAATCAATTGAACATTTTTGCCTGCCAAATTCTCAAATCAAGACATGCAGTAAATTATAAGAAATGGAGGAAATACTAAGGAATAGCAAATGGAGACTGATTAGGCTTGTGCTTAGAAAAGAGCCATACACTTTAACAGAAATAGCTCTTCAATGGACACAGATGATAAAAGGAAAATCATCTGGTGCCCACTATAGAGCGGGAACTGAAGAACACCAGACTTTGGGAACCATTCAGCAGATAGTTCAGAACAGACAGTAGTGGAGATCACGTGTTAGTGTTTTATATGTCAACAAGGCATAATGGGCAGTAATTCAGTAAGAAACTTAGTAAATTGTTTCTGTCTTACAGATGATTGGTTTGCCTAAAGTTGCAGTTGGCAAATTTCCAAAACAATATGGAAAACTGAGAATTGTTTTCAAAATGTGCATTTTCTTTCTTCCCCAAACTGTTTTTATACGCCCGTTTTGAAAAAACGGATCATATTATAGGTTTACCTGCGGCGTACGGGCGGGCGGGCATGCTGGCTGGCGGCGGGTGGGCGGTCGGCGTCCAGTATGTTGTCAGCTCAATAACTTTAGAAGGCTTTGTCCAATCATCACCAAATTTGGTCAGAATGTGTATTGGGATAATATCTCGGATAAGTTCGATAACCAGCCATATCGCTTTAGTCAATCAAGAGTTATCGCCCTTTAATTATAGAAATTACTAAAAACTGGTCTTGTCAGCTCAATAACTTTAGAATCCTTTGTCCAATCATCGCCAAATTTGGTCAGAATGTGTATTGGGATAATATCTCGGACAAGTTCGATAACTAGCCATATCGCTTTGTTCAATCAAGAGTTATCGCCCTTTAATTATAGAAATTACCCAAAATTGGTCTTGTCAGCTCAATAACTTTAGAAGCCTTTGTCTAATCATCAATATTAGTCAGAATGTGCATTGGCATACTATCTCGGACAAGGTTGATAACTAGCCATATCGCTTAAGTCAATCAAGAGTTATCGCCCTTTAATTATAGAAATTACCTAAAATTGGTCTTGTCAGCTCAATAACTTTAGAAGCCTTTGTCCAATCATCTCCAAATTTAGTCAAAATGTGTATTGGCATAATATCTCGGACAAATTTGATAACTAGCCATATCGCTTTAGCCAATCAAGAGTTATCTCCCTTTAATTATAGAAATAACTTACAACGTTATCTTAGTCACTACACAATTATGTCCCTCAAAATGGCCAAAACTGTACTAACAGTGTCTGCTCTCTAAGTTTGGCTGATGTACAACAAATTATAACTATACTTGGTCTCAAAATAACAGGATGGGCGTATTTTGTGACATTTGGCGCTCTTGTTAACCTTGTATCTAAAATATAACATACATTTCAGCAACAAAACAAGCTGCAGATTTGACCCTTGGATCAGATCAGAAGCGGACACAATCAGACACAACTCAAGGTACAACGCCTATTACAGGCCCTTCAATCTTTATATGGTGCATAGTGATGTAATTTTAGAAAAACCTTGTGAAATAATTACATTTAACAATTACAAATGGAAACGGATATTATCATATGGATATTTTTCATAGGAATAAGGTATTTTCAAGCTTATCATTTCCCGACGCATTTCATTCAACCTGGGTACTGAATTTTTAAACACTACACATGTTTGGACGCTTTTTACTTACAAACTTTATATAGTAACACTATGATTTAAAGTCTGAGATCCCTTTGTAAATAAACAAATTGTATGGTGATACACTTTTGGAGGACCTTTTCACACAATAAATATACTTTTGAAGCATTCAAAATCCAAAGGTGTCGAAAAGTGTTTACATTGAAATCGATTAGAATCGATTAGGGTCGTCGAAAAGCGTTTACATTGAAATCGATTAGGTTCGTCGAAAAGCATTTATATTGAGATCGTGTAGAGGCGTCAGAAAGCGTTTATATCCGGTTAACCCTTTCCCACTTACATACGCATTCCCCCGCATCTATCGATTCCCCAATATATACGACTTCCCCCGCGTCTCACGGTTCCCTCATAGATACGCATTCCCCCGCGTCTGATTTTCAACAGCTTAATTCTCGACTTTTCCGTAAGAAAATTACTCCCGAAAGTTAATAAACCTAAACTTCAATTATTCAAAATGCAGTTCCAAGGATCACAACATATTGTTACTATATAAAGTTTGTCAGTAAATGATAATATAAAACCGTGACTGTGTATTTCTCTATGCGCAATTCTTACATCGCGTGTCCATGGAAGGTAAACAAAAACACGACCTTGGCATGTGTAAAAAAGTTTTTAAAACATTAGAAATTAGGAAATTCTATAAAGTATAATCATTGCAAACAGTTGAAAACATAATGGTAATGTTGAAAACATTATGGTAAAAGGAGAAACTGCTAATTTTGAGCAATGTCTCCTTTAGTCACGATGTTTTTCAAACGTCGTCTGCTACAAACGCGTCTTCAACAAGAAAATGGTCCACGTGTTCAATAAAAGGGTAAATTCATTTTTTTATATTTGACCAAACTTTCAAAATATTTATTTGTTTGTTAGAGAATGAATTGTAAAATAATTTCTCACAAACCTGGATAAAAATCCCTTGTAATCCAAATGATTTCTCACAAACCTGCATAAAAATTCTTTATAATCCAAATGAAATCGTCCAATTTCACAAACACAAAAGGTCACAGATTTTAACACCGAGTTTTGGGAGAGCCTATGGGAAATGCTTACGTCATAGCGCGTGCGCATTTTACTCAAGTGAACCACGTCAGCACAAATCCCGCATTTGGATAGTTTCAGTGTTAATTTCATAATAAGATCAAATGGCATATTTGTGTGGTAGTTTTTTGGTCATGAATCTTCCCAAGAAACTTACAGTGTGATTCACAACTTAAAAGCAAACAGATCAATTCATGATCAGACTGATCTCTCTGCCCCCCCTTTCGTATGGTGTGACACAAATCCTTTACACAACAAATTTGGGACAAATGCTGTGTGCAGCAAGTGAAATAGATTTTCCGAATTTGTTATGTGTGGATAATGTGTGGATAATCCAAATTAATTGGTGGGTATACTGATACTTATAATTGAAATAAAACGGAATGGGGTGCAAATAAAACATAATGGACGGTTTGGACAATTAACCCTTTCTCACATACGGCAAATCTGCACCAGACAACTTTGAATCTATCTAGGCAAAACTGTGTACAAAACTCTTATGGTTGATTAGATTTTGACACAATTTTCAATCATGTCACGGTGGCCGTGTTCCCCTTCCCATGTATATTATGTATTTATTACAACAGTGACATCATATAGAAATAAAGAAGGAAACAATGTGTCAAAAGGTGTCAATCGTCTGTACTGTTGTTTATTGGAATTTAAAGGTCATAAAACTCAATCAAATATAAACCATCAACCACCGATCAGGCTTTGATACGCTGATTAGTAGCATCTGCTGGCATGTCCATTAAATTAAGGGTAATAAAACAATGAAATGACCATCATGCAATGCGTAAAATATTACAGACTGACAAAAGACGATGTCAGTTTGTTTTAAAACAATCAATTGATCAGATCAATTAGCTTACACTTTATAATTAGTAACTGAAATATTATGTCTGTATTTAATGATGGCTGATTTTGTTTTATCGGACATTTTCGATTCTGATGATGAGTCTTTTCTGATTATTGTTATCATTCAACAACTATCCAATCATCCAAACTCGTTCATTTATGTCTTTCCTTATTGAGATTTAAAGGCATTTAAATAATATATTTAGTATTGTGTTTTTATTTATAAAAATAATTACAAACACAAATGTCCATGTAATTTATTACAGTAAAAAACACAAAAAACATCTATCCCCCTTTCTTCCTTTCATGTCCAACATACTACTCTTCCAATGATATACTTTTTTTTTATACCATTAGAAAGACAATTTAATTGGCTACAGACTTCATTCTTATACAAAAAAGGTTTAAACAATATTTGATATAGTAAAAGTGGTATAAAATAGACAGGTATCAAATTGCTACACTTTTCCAATAATGTCTATGGGAATACTGTTATCAGATAGCATAGCCTTATATGGAGATAAGGTAGTAAAATAGCCAATTCTCTAACAGGGAAAGGGTTAAGGGTTAAAGTGAGAGCCCTGGTCTTTAGAAATAAAGAAACCTACAATTTGTGAAATTTGGATAACTGGTAATTATAAGATGGTAAGATTTTTATAATTATGAAAATCAATGTTCGTAAAAAAGTACAGTAACTTAAATTTATATCCAACACAAAAAAATCTAGAATTTTTACCCAACCTAATAATTTCCCCCAAAACTTCTCTGAAATTCTCTTTTTTATTTCTTTGAAAATTCTCTGAAATTCTCTTTTTTATTTAATTTGACTTTGTCATTCAGTCATAAGTTGAGTCCCTGCTTCAACACCAACATTTAAGTCTCAAAAATTCGACTTATAGCCGCGGATATACAGTACAACAAATCTGCAGAAGACGACTTTGAACATATTTCGTCAACAAATAGAAAATCTCTATAATTGAAATGTTTTGAAATATTCTTGAAATATCCCTAAGAATTAAGCCCTTGAACTTCCTCTTGTTTCAAGGTAGGGGAAAATATGTATATTTTCTATTTAATTATTAATAAAATAATTTCTTCAAACACCAGAGCAGTAGGTATTCCTAACCTTAACCCTTTCTTATATTGAAAATCTGCTGCAGACGATTTTCGGAAAATCACAATAAATGAGGGGCTTAATTATTAAATAGATTTGAAAACACTGTGACAAAAGTCGTCTGTTGCAAAAGGGTTAAATAGCAAGGGGAATAATGTTTAATTGTGGAATCCTTCATATCAAAGCTGTTTTCTGTCAATAACCCATATGAATTTGAACGCTGAAGATGGACATCAAATGACTGGCATTAACTATCATTCTTTGGCAAAAAGAATATACGGAGAATCAATTAAACATTTTTGCCTGCCAAATTCTCAAATCAAGACATGCAGTAAATTATAAGAAATGGAGGAAATACTAAGGAATAGCAAATGGAGACTGATTGGGCATGTGCTTAGAAAAGAGTTGATCAATTTAACAGAAAAAGCTCTTCAATGGACACAGATGATGATAGGAAAATCATCTGGTGCCCACTATAGTGCGGGAACTGAAGAACACCAGACTTTGGGAACCATTCAGCAGATAGTTCATAACAGACAGTAGTGGCGATCACGTGTTAGTGTTCTATATGTCAACATCGCGTAATGGGCAGTAATTCAGTAAGAAGCTTGGTAAATTGTTTCTGTCTTACAGATGATTGTTATGCCTCTGCAGTTGGCAAATTTCCAAAACATGAGATTTTTTTCAAAATGTGCTTTTTGTTTCATACCACACTGTTTAAAACCTTGTATCTAAATTAAGAAATGTAACATACATTTCAGCAACAAAACAAGGTGTAGATCTTACCTCCGGATCAGATCAGAATCGGACACGATCACACCCAACTTTGGGTTCAACACCTATTCCAGGCCCTTCTCAAGCTTCAGAGTTTGAAGGAGAGCCGTTGACTGGTTTACGACCAGAGTTGCCACCTAAAAATACAGGTATGTACTAGAAACTTGTTTAAAAAACAACTTTTACCTGATATCATATTTTAATTGTCACCTGGTTTGAAACTTTCCGATTAATCAAATTTGATATTGAGTTGAAAACATGGTGGCAAAAGGAGAAATTTGTAGACTCCAGCATTTTTAGCTTGTCTGGAGCTATTGGCGTCACTTGATCGTCGTCGGCGGCGTTGGTTAAGTTTTGTGTTTAGGTCACTTACATGGAAACTATCAAACATAATACTTTGAAACTTGGAAAACTTGTTCATCTAATACCCTTCTTCACATTGTATGCTAAAGATACTGAGTTTGACCTTCTTTTTGGGGTAAAATACATGATTTGCGGTCATTATAATATGTTAATATTCTTTCCGAATTTGAATAGTTTTTTATATAAAATAAATAAACAGTAAAAGGATAATATCAGACGAGCGTCAGGCACCCGCGGGAGGTGCTCTTGTTTTACATGCATTTCATCAACTTAACAAGATGTAAGGTTGACCCACAAGGGTGTTCAAACAGATAAATATCAAATTTGAACAATTTATCCTTTTCCTACTATTTTTTTCGATAATTGTCTGCTGCAGAGACCAATAAAACCATCTGCATAAGGGAAAAGGCATTAATCCTTTCCCACGCATTTTGACGCAATAGCAGCAGATGACTTGAAACATTGCGGCCAAAAGTGAAATTGCTGATGATGAGAAATTTCCTCTTTGACCAACTTTGTTTTCAACTTTATTTAACAATTAAGTTATCTTTTATGGAGATATTTTCGTTTTTTGTCGATATATTTCGTAAGTCATCTGCTGCAAATTTGATGCATGTGGGAAAGGGTTAAAAGAAGATAACCCTATGCTTTTAGTTATCAAACTACAGTTAAACTTGTGTTAGCAGTCACCTTCGTTAAGCAACCAACTTGTATTAATCTTTTCCCACATACATCAAATCTGCGACTTTGAAATCATATGGGGAAAAATATGTGGAAAATCTTTATAAATAAAAGTTAAAAAAATTGAAAAGAGTTGGAAATATAGTGATATAGTGGCAGAAGGAGAAATTACTTGTTTTGAGCAACTTCTTCTTTTGTCACGATGTTTTCAAAAGTCGTCTGCAGCAGACGCGTCAAAATGCGTCTATAGGTGAGAAAGGGTTAAACTGCCACTTGAAGATTACCCGAAACAACATTTTCTTCTTTATTGGACTTGTTTTAACCAGCCGCCTGTGTTCGGCAGCCACATTTCTACTCTCCCTTTGGTTGCTGCCTAAGACAAGTTTGCATGTAATTGTATTGGTGTAATGTTTTATTTCGGTACCTACACCATAAGGATTGCATGTCAATTAACAGTTTTTAAGAAATTCATGTATTGAAAGAGATCTGAATTATTCTAATTGATTTAATAGAATACAGAATAATGTCATTTAACCCTTTCAAACCTGTAGACACTTGACGTGTATGCAATATATACAACTTTGGGAAACATTATGGCAAAAGAAAAAATAGCTCATTATAATGAGAAAATTTCTCCTTTTGCCACAATATTTTTATAATTACATTTTAATTTTGCAGAGATTTTCCACTTGCTTGCCCAGATGTTTCAAAGTTGCTTAATGCAGATTTGTTGTAAGTCGGAAAGATGACTGGAAAGATTTATTAAAAATATCGAAATTCTCTATGAATGAAACTTTTATAACTGAAAAGAGTTGAAAACATTTTCACAAAAGAAAAAAATGCTCAATATGCTCTGGGACTACTAATACGGGGAAGAGAAACGAGTGCGATAAGCTATATAGCGGTATATAGTATGCTTGCTGTTCTTATTGATCGATATTCCACATTACCTGTACAAGGTTTATCGCTTATCGAGGTTTACGTACACAAACACTTTTGTAAAGACGACTAGCAATTGGTGCTTATCGCACTCATTTCTCTTCCCCGTATTAGTAGTCCCAGTTATGCTCATCTATTGTAGTAGCATCGAAAGCGTCTGTATGTTGGAAAGGGATAATATAGCTACTTTCAAAAGTGATAAAACTTTTGTTTGTGGCAGACTGTTGAAACAAAGTGATATAATACAAATAATGTTATATGATGTATTACTATAATATAGCTTCTTCCAAAAGTGACAAACCAATTTCTGTGATACTGATATCTGCCAGACTGATCATACAATATAAAAGAATAATGTTAAATAATACATTACGTTATCACATAAAGCCCTCTCTGTCCAAATGCCATCACATAATTATCATATGACACTACAAAAATATCAAATGACACTTAACTAGTCTGGTTTCCAGTGTTATTCTAAAGTCTTTGATTCAACGCAGCAACCAAACTATGAAAATAATGTCACCTCAGCAGTTTAACGTCCTAATTGTAATCACTTTGACGGCAAAACCGGTAAATTCCATGTAGAAATATGGTAAACGTTATGTACTTTTTTTCAAAATACGCCTCATAAATCACTTTATGTGATAAATAGAATATATCATTTGTGTTTATTTATTATTACTTTTAATAAACTCTTTAACTAAGCAGAGTATGAACTTGCCAAAGCTCTCAGCATATCATCTTATAGTAAACTTGTTTTTATAAAAGTGATAATAAATAAACACTCATAAAATAATCTCTATATATATATATAATACATGTTCTCCCAAAAGTGACAAACCAATTGTCTGTGATGCTGATATATGCCAGACTGATAATGCAATATATGATGTTAGATGATATATTATTATTATACATGTTCTCCCAAAAGTGACAAACCAATTGTCTGTGATGCTGATATATATGCCAGACTGATGATACAATATATGATGTTAGATGATATATTATTATTATGTAGGTTCTCCCAAAAGGGACAATCCAATTGTTTGTGGTGCTGATATATTGCAAACTGATAATGCAATATATGATGTTAGATGATATGACATATTTTCATTATACAGGGTCTCCCAAAAGGGACAATCCAATTGTTTGTGGTGCTGATATTATGGTAGACTGATAATACAATATATAATGTTAGATGATATATTTTCATTATACAGAGTCTCCCAAAAGGGACAATCCAATTGTGTGTGGTGCTGATATAAGGCAGACTCAGAATCAACCAGAAAGACCACCAAGACCCAATAGTATGATACTGTTAATTGTTTTGCTTCAAATATTTCCCTGATACAAGCAACTGTGTGTGATGCTGATATAAGGCAGACTGATAATACAATATTGTACAATAAATAATGTTAGATGATATATTATTATCATACGGGTTCTCCCAAAGGGACAAACCAACTTTTTTTGATGCTGTTATATTAGGCAGACTGATAATACAATATAGTACAATACATAATGTTAGATAATATATTACTATAATATAGCTACTCCCTAAAGAAATAAAACTTTGGTTTGTAATGCTGACATAAGGCAGCCTGATAATACAACAAACTAGAATTTAGAAACAATGTTAGATGATATATTTTCATTATACAGGGTCTCCCAAAAGGGACAAACCAATTGTTTGTGGTGCTGATATAAGTCAGACTGATCATACAACATATAAAGTTAGATGATATATTTTCATTATACAGGGTCTCCCAAAATGGACGGACCAATTGATTGTGATCCTGATATAAGGCAGACTGATGATACAGAAGGCCTATCACAACCAGAAGCTGCACAAATACCCAATAGTAAGTTACTGTTAATTGTTTTGCTTCAAATATTTCCATGATACAAACATGTTTTGATACATCTACCAAAAACAACATTGGTGTAGAGGTAGAGCACAGCTTACGATTTTCGGCTTCGAATCCTGTGATGAGCGGGTTGTGCCTTTGGGATTTTTCAACACAAATAGCGTGAATACTTGAAAAGTCCCCAGGAAGCAGACATCGAGTATGGTTGATATAAGCTAAAAGCCTGTACGCAATTGATGTAAAATAAATAAGATAATTTAAACAAGAATTGAAATTATTGTATACTCCGCAACTTTTTCAAATCTTTCTTAACCCTTTCCCTCATACGACCATTCTGCAGCAGACTACTTTGAACATATTTTTGTAAAAAGATAGAAAATCTCTATAAAATTGAATGGATTACCTATGACTAAAAGTGGAAAACATTGTTTTCAAAAAGCTGTCTGCTGCAGAGGCGTCAGAAATCGTCTATATGAGGGAAAGGGTTAATAAAAAAATTCTTTCCTATTTTCAAATCTTGACCGCAGGAACCAAGTTGTTACATGTATTTGACCCTTAATTAGTGAAATTTTGATGAATTGGCTTTTTATCAATTATCATACCTGCGCAAACTTTCTCAAGTCTTCACTAAACTTGATTCCAGTGTTTATGATCATTATGACCATCTCGGTGGTGTAGTGGTAGAGTGTCAGCCTAGGTTGCGTAATGCCGTGGGTCGATCCCCGGCCAGGTCATACTAAAGACTTTTAAAATTGTAGTAATAGCTGCCCTTCTTGTAGCTCAGGGTTGCAGGAATAGCATTGCATCTGACTGGCTGGTGTCAGGATAAATGTACAAGTAGAACTGGTTGCTTACTAATGATATAACTGAAAAATTATCGTGAGAGGTGTTAAGCACAATACAATCAATCAATTATGGTCATGATTTATCTAGCATGTTTGATTTTCAGCTAGATCTGCCCAGGCATTTCAGACTTATGACCCCTGAATTAGCGACATTTTGCTAAATTAGCATGTCTGTTTTCTAGCTTGAGAGTGGACTGTTTAAGGGGCGTAACAGTAGAGCTTCCACGTGGGATAAAGGAGGTCAAGTGTTTGATCATTCCAAAGACTTTAAACTGTTGTAATGGCTTTCCATGACGATTAGTGTCTACTTTTGTCACCATGCTTTCAACTGAATACAGAAAAAGATTTCTGTATCATGGGGCATCAGAAGCCATCTATCCGCAATGTTTTGGAGTATTACATGTACTTTTCAATTGAAGATTTTGAACAAAACCCATAAGTTTGAAGCTTGCATGCTTTGGTCATAATATGAATTACATTTGCAATAACAAAACGGTTCAACATTTAACACATAGCTGGTTTGCCCTAATTGAACTACCATAACACACATCTGTACCAGATTATATTTGGAAAATGAAAACATTATTGGGAATTGCACAAAATGGTCTCACTTATTCTTTTGACACTGTGTTATCTATACACTCAGGAAATTGCAATAGAATTTGACCATTTTGCATTGAATGATGTTTTTACTAAGATCAAACTATACATATATAAACCAGGTCACATCAAGTAGAATATAAATAGAGCTATAAGGGTGTGATTGATTGATATTTGGTGAAAAGATTGTGAATGGGGGTTGTTAACCTGTTGTTTCATATTGCCCTCTAAACACTTATCCTGCTAAATTCCTGAAACTAGTATGATGCTGAGTAAGAGATCATTGTAGATCAAGATTAGACTGTGCAGGCTGATCTTGATCGTCAATGTTTGAAAGTACTGAAATTCATGTATTGAAAGAGATATGAATTATTCTAATCTATTTAATATGATAGAATACCGAATTATATCATTAAACCTTTTCCAACCTATGGACACATTCGGACGTGTGTACGTGAAGCAGACAACTTTTGGAAACATTGTGGCAAAAGAAGATATAGCTCAAATGGAGGCAAAAGGAGAAATTTGTAGACTCCAGCATTTTTTAACATACATTATAGTAACTAAACAAGATGTAGGTTTGACCCCTGGATCAGATCAGAAGCGGACAAAATCAGACCCAACTCAAGATACAGAGCCTATTACAGGCCCTGCTCAAGCTTCAAGCCCTATTGTTCCTGCTACAGATTTAGAGATTAAAGGAAAGCCACTGGAAATGCTACCTACAAATACAGGTATATATACTAGAAGCTTGATGAGCAATTTCCCCTTTGGCCACAATATTTTCGACTTTATTTAACAATTAAGTTATCTTTTAAGGAGATTTTTCAGATTTTTGTTGATATGTTTCCAAAGTCGTCTGCTGCAGATTTGATGTATGTGGGAAAGGGTTAAAAGAAAATAACTGACATTTTCGCTATAATAACTCTCTTATACCCAGTTTAACCCTATGGCCTATGCTGTAAATAACGAATATACAGTCAACGTTTGTTAGCCTCTGCGATCACCTCTGTTAAGCAGCCACTTGAAGATTACCCAAAACAACATTTTCCACTTTATGATACTTGTATTAACCAGTCACCTTTGTTCAGCAGCCTAATTTCTACTCTCTCTTTGGTGACTGCCTAAGACAAGTCTGACTGTAATTGTCTTGGTGTGATGTTTCATTTCGGTAACTACACCATAGGGTTTTGAATGTCAATTAACAGTTTTTAGCTCACCTGTGCACCAAGAGCTCACATTTTGTCCGACGTTCGTCCATCGTGCATCGTCATCTATTGCCTTGTTAACACTCTACAGGCTATATTATGCATTCTATCTTCATAGAAGTTTATCAGAACATTCATCTCCATCAAATCTTGGACGAGATCCAAACTGAGGTCAAAAACTAGGTCACTATGTCAAATTGAAGGAAAATCTTCTTAACACTCTGGACGCCGCATTTTTAACTTGAGTATGTTGAAACTTTATTAGAATGTTTGTCTTGATGACATGTAAGCCAAGTTCGATATTGGGTAAAAATTAGGTCACTAGGTCAAATTGAAGGAAAATATTGTTTATACTCTGGAGGTCACATTTTTAATTTGGGCATGTTGAAACTTTATCAGAATGTTTGTCTTGACAATATGTAGGAAAAGTTTGAATATGGGTCATGTCCGGTCAAAATGTAGGTCAATAAGCCAAATTTAAGGAAAAAAAATTCAACACTCTGGAGACTGCATTTTTAATTTCAGCAGTGTCAAAATTTGCCATGTGTTTCCATTAGAAATCTTATTACAAAATTCAGGTGAGCGATCTAGGGCCATCATGGCCCTCTTGTTTTAAATTTTACTAAGAATATATCAAATACAATATTGAAATCCTTTTATTGAATAGATACATTGATCTTTCTCACAATGCGAATGCATAAAATGTATGATTTAATGAGCTAATTAATATATGATAACCTTACATAATTGTAATGTTTTTTTTTTATTTCCAGGACAAGTAAAAGTATATGAACTGCATGTAGAGGTAAAGTTTCAAAGAACCAATGGTAAAGAATTTCATTGTGATGTTAGTTTCACATGTGACCATGAACAATACATGAAATGGCACTATGTTCTGCTCAATCCCACTCTGCTTGAAAAAAGACGCCAAAAGTTGACAAGAGAAGATATTCCTGATATTAACATTGAGATAGCGAGTGGAGAAAAATGGCTGGTAATAAATGTTGGAACTGTCCCACAAAAGGTTGAAGAAGCTGAACAGTGTAGCCTTAGAGATAAGGTGATTGAGGAAATGTTATGTGAAATGGATGTTTTTGAGATAAACAGCTTTCTTACAACAGGGATTGATAAGACCCAGGCAGCTGAGTTGATGATGGAAAAATCAGCTAAGGAAATTGGGAATGAGCTCTGGTCATACGCTGATGTGGATTCGGACTATATTCACTATATATATCCAAAAACAAGAGGAAAAGATGTGGAAAGTATCATTAAGACAGTAACTGGTATGCTGAAGATTGGGGAAAGGAAATTTGAATTAGATCTTGTCTTCAGCAAGGTTTTTGAGCATTTCAAAGTTAAAAATGAAGTTAAGAAAAAATATGAAAATAGAGTAACACTAGCCATAGATTATTTTGAGTCAAAGGACAAATGTCAGGTTGTTTTAGAAGGCAAAATATCAGATTTGGAAAATTCTGAAACATTTATTAAGACGAGGTTTGTTGAGACATTTACCGTTAATAAAGTTAGTTTTAATGACATAAAGAAGTTAGAACAATCTCATGATGTAGAACACATAGTTCGTGACCTAGACACCAAAGATGTGTTTTTGCAGGTTAATGACACTTGTAAGAAAATTAGTGTTTGTACTGAGGTAACAGGTGAGAATGACAGAATTACCCAGGCTCTGAAATATTGCCTGCGCAAAGTACAATTTTCTCCAAAATACCAACAGCTGATTAAAAAGACAGAACCTGTATGTACTGGCACAGCTACTGTTAAAATGAAAGATAATGAATTGGAAATAGTTGGTACTAAGAAGGCTATAGTAATTATAACAGAAAAAGTGAATGAAATTCAAAGCAATGAGGTAGAAAAACCAAAACTTGATCATGATCAATTTGATGAGGAAGGAAAAAGTCATGGACAATGTCTTGATGGTGCAGTAGATAAACTGCAGGACGTAATGCAGAATCAACCGCATGACACATCAATACTTTATAGGAACAAAGAAAGTCCACAAATGACTCAGAGGATGACTGTTATTGTAGAAGAATCAGACATGTTTGAAATGTTGTGTAGATCAACTCAATTACGGAACAATGCAAAGCAAAATAATGTCTCACTACAACAAATTCAAAGCACAAAAGTTGGATTTTTCCTATCTGGTTTGCCAGCAAACTGTTTAAAGGTTAAAGAAATGATTCATCAATTAATAAATGAGTATGAAAACAAGATATCATCTACAAAGAAGAAAGCATCGAAAATTGATGAACAAAAATGGGTTTTGAAGGCTGGTCACTGCATTACAGTACAGTCTTCCACAAACTGTTCTGATGATGTAGACGTAAGTGTACACATAGATACAGTTAGTCCAGAACTAGGTAAGCATTGAAGAATCAATGTTGTATTACATGCATTGTAGTATGATTGTACTTATTACATCATCCATAATATTGGAATTCTTCAATTCTTCAGACAGAGCTCAGTTTGTAACAATGAGGCCTATTAATCCAGAGTTTGTGAATTTAACAATTAGCTTGGCCATTTGTTCTTTCAGACCATTGTGGCTTGGTTACATTTTTGACAAACTGTTTTTCATTTGATTATATCAATACAGTAATTCGATACTACTGACTAATTTCAGTCAGATTTGATAACGCCATTCACCTTATTATTCAGCCAGATTTGATAACCCCATTCAACTTATTATTTCAGCCAGATTTGAAAATCCAATTAAACTTATAAAATGCAATTATTTAACCCAAGTTTGAATTAATATTTCAGTCAAGTTTGAGATAAACATATGAATCTAATTAAACAAGCTTTAGTTTCAAACTTTTCGCTTCAAATTTTATTAAAAACACATATTTTTATCAGCCAAAAATACTTTTTAGCTGACTGAATGCAATTATAAGTGTTTAATGTATGTTTTGTTGTGGTTTTAAGAGTATAATGTGCAGTTCCCTTCGTACACAGCTGGCAAAATGAGCTTTGTGCATTATTTGTTAAGTACTTTGGCAATTGCATGTTATAGTCATATAACTGCAACAAAATATACATTAAACCCTTCATAAACCTTTATTGCAGCTAAATTTGATTCCCCAAATAAACTTCACCTGCCAAAATGGATGGAAGGGACACAAAAGGAAAAAGAAAAGACTAAAACTTGTTTTAAAGATCTTCTGGAGTTTTGTTCAGCTGAAGCTTTCTTCAATATTAAGGTTGAAATACCAGACCTTCAAAAAAAAATACTGCAATCATTTGTTATTGGAATGTTTGAAGTTTTGTCTGGAAAACAATTTGAAAGCAGAACTCCACTCCAGCTGATTATCTGTACAGATAATGATGCGATATACACAGATATCATTGGATCCTGTAAGAGATGGTATGAGTGGAATTCTTCATTGACAAGTCAGACAAAGGGTCCTTGTAAGTGTATTTTATCTTGTAGTTCAGTACTCCCATAGCATAGGACTTCTATCTATATAAAATGTACTGTTCAAATATTAACTTATCAGTTTGCCTTTAAAGGTGCTGAACTCCTGATGGAGATAAAATTTTCTGTAAATATTGCTAATAGTGACAACAAAGTAAGTAATAAATAGTTCAAAACTATTGTGGCAGTAAATGTTGAAAAACTGTCAATTGGAAGTCATGAAAATGTGCAAAATTTGCCTTACTGGGTATGTCTACCCAGTAAAAATGAAGCATAAATTATCAATATTTAGATGATTATTGTACTGGAAAGTAAAATTATTATTCTAATTCTCAGAATTATGATTTTAATATTTCAAGACAACTTCTGAACGATATTAAAACATAGACTATACTATCTATAATCTGGAGTTCAGCACCTTTAAGATACCCATTTGTTGTTAGCTCCACTGGCTGAAAGCCAGTCGAGCTTATGTCATGGCGAATTGTCCGTCGTGCGTGCGTGCGTGCGTGCGTGCGTGCGTGCGTTAACTTTTTCCTTTAAACGACTTCTTCTCCCTAACCACTTGGCCAATTTGGTTGAAACTTCATGGGAAGCATCCTCTCAATGTCCTCTACTAAATTCCTTCAATTTTTTTTGATCCATTCAAAATTCTGGTTTCCATGGCAACCGAAAGAAAAAAATAGTGAGAACTTAAAAAATCTTCTTCTCCGAAAGTGTCAGGCCGATTTTCAAATAATTTTGTAGAAATGTTCCTTGGGTGACCCTTTATTAGATTCCTTCAAGAAATTTTGATTGGGCGAAAAACATGGCCGCCAGGGGGCGGGCTTTTTAGCCTTATATAGCTATAGTGAAAACTTAAATAATCTTCTTCTCAAAAAGTGTTCAGCAGATTTTCAAATAATTATGTAGAAATGTTCCGTGGGTGACCCTCTATCAGATTCCTTCAAGCCATGTTGATTGGTAAAAAAACATGGCCGTCACAGGGCGGGGCTATTTTGCCTATATGGCTAAAGAGCAAACTTAAAAAATCTTCTCCTCCAAAAGTGTCAGGCCGATTTTCAAATAATTTTGTAGAAATGTTCCTTGTGTGAACCTTAATTAGATTCCTTCAAGAAATGTTGATTGGGCGAAAAACATGGCCGCCAGGGGGCGGGGCTTTTTTGCGTTATATAGCTATAGTGAAAACTTAAAACATCTTCTTCTCCGAAAGTGTTCAGCCGATTTTCAAATAATTTTGTAGAAATGTTCATTGGATGACCCTCTGTCAGATTCCTTCAAGCCATGTTGATTGGTCGAAAAACATGGCCGCCAGAGGGCGGGGCTATTTTGACTTATATGACCATAGTGAAAACTTAAAAAATCTTCTCCTCCGAAAGTGTCAGGCATATTTTCAAATAATTTTGCAGAAACATTCCTTTGGTGACACTCTACAAGATTCCTTTAAGCCATGGTGGTTGGTAAAAAAAATAGCCACCACGGGGCAGGGCTGTTTGGAGATTTTATTTTTGCCTTATGGCCGTGGAGCGATACTGGCCCTCTTGGGCCTCTTGTTATTAGTTGACTTGATATCTTGGTTTGTTTTTAGCTCACCTGTGCACGAAGTGCTCAAGGTGAGTTATTGTGATCGCCCTATGTCCGGCGTGCGTCGTCCGTCAACTTCTTCTCCTCAGTAACCAGTGGGTCAATTGCGATGAAACTTCACAGAAAGCATCCTCTCAATGACCTCACCAGATTTCCTTCAAATTTTTGGGATCCATGCAGAATTCTGGTTTCCATGGCAACGAAATGAAAAAACTTCAAAATTCTCCTTCTCCCAAACTGGTTGGCAGATTTTCAAATAATTTGGTAGAAATGTTCCTTGGATGACCCTCTATCAGATTCCTTCAAGCCATGTTGATTGGTCGAAAAATATGGCCGCCAGGGGGGGCGGGGTTATTTTGCCTTATATGGCTATAGGGAAAACTTAAAAAATCTTCTCCTCGGAAAGTATGAGGCCGATTTTCAAATAATTTTGTAGAAATGTTCCTTGGATGACCCTCTATCAGATTCCTTCAAGCCATGTTGATTGGTCGAAAAACATGGCCGCCATGGGTGCGGGGCTATTTTGCCTTATATGGCTATAGTGAAAACTTAAAAAATCTTCTTCTCCGAAAGTGTCAGGCCGATTTTCAAATAATTTTGTAGAAATGATCCTTAAGTGACCCTCTATCAGATTCCTTCAAGCCATGTTGATTGGTCGAAAAACATGGCTGCCAGTCGGCAGGGCTATTTTGCCTTATATGGCTATAGTGAAAACTTAAAAGATCTTCTTCTCCCAAACTGGTTGGCAGATTTTCAAATAATTTTGTAGAATTACTCCTTGGATGACCCTCTATCAGATTCCTTCAAGCCATGTTAAATGGTTGAAAAACATGGCCGCCAGGATGGGTGGCTCTATTTTGCCTTATATGGCTATAGTGAAAACTTAAAAAATCTTCTTCTCCAAAAGTGTCAGGCAGATTTTCAAATAATTTTGTAGAAATGTTCCTAGGGTGACCCTCTATTAGATTCCTTCAAGCCAAGTTGATTGGTTTAAAAAAATGGCTGCCAGGGGGCGGGGCTTATATAGCTAAAGTGAAAAAAAAAATTAGGTGAGCGATTCCAGGGCCATCATGGCCCTCTTGTTTGGGCTTTTCCATGGGCAAATATGAAAATACAGGGCCTTAGTGAATGTTCTACTGCAATTTAGTCATCACAAGAAGAAAAGCCGTATGAAAAATCAGGTTAAGCAATGACTATAAATATTAGATTACTTTCTTGTACATTTTTAGCTTGTCTGTTTTTCGAAAAAAGAAAGTCAGGCTATAGTGATACCCATGGCGCCATCATCATAAAACTTTAACCTTACCTCATAACTCAAAAACAGTTACACATATTCCAATGAAACTTGGTACACATGTTCCTAGAAACAATATGCATGTCAATACCAAGTCGCATAACTGGCTTTGATAATTATTCAGTTATGCCCCTTTTTGAACTTAGAAATTCATTAAAAAATAGACAAGCATTGACTTTCTCTCTGCAAAGCTCTTGTTTAAGATCATAACTATTTCCAAGTTGATTCAGGAGTTCCAGAAGACTGTGAAAAGACTGTGCAGAAATACGTGCTTATCTTGGTATTCCTCTATCGTAAAAAACAAAAAATCACTCTTCCCATGAAGTGACTCCCAGTTGTAATGGATCTATTGTCAATATAATCTATATCACGTCAAAACCGTTTCCTGATGCAAATGAATTAAAACATGACTTTTTAAAACATTCTGGGAAAAGGAGAACATTGTTCAAAACAGGCAATTTCTTCTTTTCCAACAAAGTTCTCACATCTGTATCAAAACTGCACTTCCAATTTATTTGATATTTTACATTTTTCCTTCAAGATGTTTTTGTAAAAGAAAACATTAGAACTATTATACCAGACAGTTGCATATCTATTTGCAGTGAATCCACCACTGACAGAGGATGCTGGTGCTTCTTCCAGTGGAACATCCGAGGATGGTAATACTTTTCAGTTCATTTATTATGCTCCCCGATTTTTTTTCAAGAGATCATAGTCTGTCCATCCCGATTTTGTCCGGGCTATTTCTCAGCAACTACTTTTTGTCTCGCCCACGATAGTGGAGTGAGACATAGCAGTCACTTTTCCGGCGACGGCGACGGCGGCCGCTTTTACAAATAGCTATATCTCGGCAACCACTGCTGTATTGTTTGGTCATGGGACATCTGTCAACGTCAAAATTTTCAGGGTCAAGGTCATAATTGTGCAGAACTTGACCTTTGTTAGGTAACTTAACCTCAAAACTTAACCTTTCTTATATCTCAGCAACCCCTGCTTGAATTTTTCTGAAACTTTGTAAGATGTATTATTTGGTCATGGGACATCTATCAACGTCAAAATTTTCAGGGTCAAGGTCATAATTGTGCAGAACTTGGACCTTTTTTAGGTAACTTAACCTCAAAACTTAACCTTTCTTATATCTCAGCAACCTCTGCTTGAATTTTTCTGAAACTTTGTCAGATGTATTGTTTGGTCATGGGACATCTGTCAACTTCAAAATTTTCAGGGTCAAAGTCATAATTGTGCAGAACTTGACCTTTGTTAGGTAACTTAACCTCAAAACTTAACCGTTCTTATATCTCAGCAACCCCTGCTTGAATTTTTCTGAAACTTTGTCAGATGTATTGTTTGGTCACGGGACATCTGTCAACGTCATAATTTTCAGGGTCAAGGTCATAATTGTGCAGAACTTGACCCTTTCTTATATCTCAGCAACCCCTACTGGAATTTTTCTGAAACTTGGTCAGACTTCATGTGTGAATAAATATATTAAGATATATACACATGTAGTGAGTTTATAATTTATCATGACATGTTGATAACAATGCATTGACAGACACTTACTTTTTCACATTTTATCAACTTTACTTTCTTTTTGCATACTGATACCATTTAATATCTGATTTTCTTAGAAGGGCGAGACACCCTCAGCCCGAGGTCTTGTTAATTCAATAACACTTCATGTTATTTCCCTTTTAATTTCTATATAATATGACAAAGAAAATTCTTGTCCTGGCTATTTCTCAGCATCTACTGACTTGAATTTAATGAAACTTTACCTGAACCTTCACTAACAGGAGGAGATGTTCACATATTTTTACCATGTTCCGGTTCAATGATTTTGTACTATGTACTATTTTGAAGTTATGGCCCTTTTAATATGACATAGGAGAATTCTTGTCCGGACAATTTCTCGGTAATCACTAACTTGAATTCAATAAAACTTAATGGGAAGCTTCACTAAAAAGAGGAGATGTGCATATTATCACCATGTTCCGGCTGAATGATTTTTCACAGAATATAGCTCTTTGAATTTCTATTTAGAATGATATAGAATTATTTGTGTTCAGACTTTTTCTCAGCAAAAACCAGTCGGGGAATCTTCATTAACAAGAGGAGATGAGCTTATTATGACCATGTTCCATCTGAATTATTTTTCACAGAATTATGGCCCTTTGAATTTGTATATTTGTATATATTATAATATAGGACCTTTTGTTACCAGTCTATTTCTCAGCAACCAATAATCAGAATTCAAGGATACTAACAAGAGTAGATGTGCAAATTATAACCATGTTTCGGCTGAATAATTTTTCACAGAATTATAATGCCTTTTGAACTTCTATATAGTATGACCATTTGTGTCCGGGCTATTTCTCAGCAAGCACCGGTCGGAATTCTAAGATACTTAATTAGAAGCTTCACTAACAAGAGAAAATGTGCATATTATCACCATGCTCCAGCTGAATGATATATCACAGAATTATGGCCTGTTCAATTTCTATACAGTATAATATAGGACCATTTGTGTCCCCGCTATTTCTCAGCAATTACCTGTTTCTGCATAAAGTAAATTATAGCACCATTCCTGTGTCCTCACTATACTTTGGGAAGTATCCATAGGTTCCACCGATAACTTGTTCCATTATGGATCCCTATGATCTAGTAAAGCTCAATATTTTAGGTTCTCATAAAAATGAAAAATTAATACGGTAAAATCTTCCCCTTACTAATCTTATTCCTTAAACTGAATGATAATTTAACTTGCTCAAATATTTTCACAAATCATGTTGAAAGATCTTCGTTTGAGTGCATTTTTTTTTTGTCAGAACTATTTTCACCCATCTTCAATTTCATATTGTTTGTTTGACCTGCAGTCTTGAACTTGAGTCACCTTAATAAAGTTACAACCTATCTTAAATCTTTCTTATATATAACACATCTGCAGCAGAACACTTTGAAAGCATACTTAACTATAAATGAAAGTATAAGTTTTGGATAGAATTGCCAATTGCTCATTTTCGGGAGAGTATATATAGTTGCTTGCCGCTTGGTCTGTTTGTTCATTCATCCGTCCCACTTTTGTTCGAGCTGTTTCTCATCAACTACTGACTTGAATTCAATGAATCTATGGGAATCTTCACTAACAAGAGGAGATGTGCATATTATCCCCATGTTCTGGCTGAATGATTTATCACAAAATATAGCTCTTTGAATTTCTATATACTGTAGTATGATATTGAATTATTTGTGTCCAGGCTATTGTTCAGCAATAACTGTTCGGAATTCAATGATACTTTATGGGAAGCTTCTCTAACATGAGGAGATGAGCATATTATCACCATGTTCCATCTGAATTATTTTTCAAAGAATTATGACCATTTGTGTTCTGTCTATTTCTCAGCAACCACTAGCCGGAATTCAATGATGCGTAATGGAAAGCTTCACTATGAGAGATCATGATCATATTTTCACCGTGTTCCATCTTAATTAAATTTTTACAGAGTTATGGCTCTTTGAATTGCTATATAGTATAATATAGGACCATTTGTGTCCAGTCTATTATTCAGCATCCACTAGTCTGAATTCAATGATTCTTAAAGGGAAGTTTTGTTAACCAGAGGAGATGTGCATATTAACACCATGTTCCGGCTGAATTTTTTTTCTTCAGAATTATGGCCCTTTGAATTTCTATATAGTACAGTATGACATAGAACCATTTTATCAGAAGCTTCACTAACAACAGAGGATGTGCAAATTATCACCATGTTCTGGCTGAATGGATATTCACAGAATTATTGCCCTATGAAATTCTATATATTATGATATAGGATGTTTAGTTTCCTGGATTTTTCTCAGCAAGCACCTGTGTAAATTCATTGATACTTAATGCGAAACTTTACTAACAAGAGGAGATATGCATTTTATCACCATGTTCCTGCTGAATGAAATCTCACAGAATTATGGCCCTTTTGATTTCTATACAATATGATATACATGTAGTACCATTTGTATTGGGGCTATTTCTCAGCAATTACAAAATGTACCTGTTGATCCATATATTGTATTAAAGCACCATTCCTGTGCCCTCCCGATACTTCGTGGAGCATCAATTGGTTCCAATGATATCTTGTATATTATTACCCACAATGTATGCAAAAGTAGTCTGCTGCAGATGCCTCACAATGCCTGAGCATCAAGTAGGTCAGTTTTACATTTCCATTCTAACAAGTGTTTTAGATCACCTAGAGCCAAAGGCTCAAGGTGAGCTATTCTGATCACTCTGTGTCCGTCGTCCGTCGTTAACTTTTAGCTTTAAACATCATCTCCTCCTGAACCGCAAGAACAATTTTTACCAAACATCACAGGAATGTTCCTTTGGTGGTCCTCTTTCAAAATTGTTCAAAGATTTAAATTCCGTTGAGAACTTTGGTTGCTGCGGCATCAGAAAGGGGACAAAATGTCCAAACTTTAAAAATCTTCTCCTCCGAATCTGCCTGTCAGATTCAAATATAATTTGGTAGAAATGTTCCTTGGGTGACTCTCTATAAAAATTGTTCAAGCCATACTGATTGGTCGAAAAACATGGCAGTCAGGCGGCATCAAAAAAGGGGCAAAATGACAATACTTTAATAAAGCATCCTTATAAAAGTGCTTGTCTGATTTAAAGATAGTTTTGTAGAAATGTTCTTTCATTGATCATCTACATACTTTGCCAAGCCATATTGATTTGTTGAAAGGCATAGCAACCAAGCAGCATCAGAAAAGGAGTAAAATTAAGTTTTTGCTTCAAATGACATATGGTCATTAGATTGATGGTCTAAGGGAGGTAACACTTGGCAGAGTATTATGCAAGGGTTGTCTTCAACAGGAAGTGGAAAGATAAATCGCAACATTTTGGGTCTCAACAGGAAGGATGAAATAAAAGATTGTTATTGAAAGTGAACAAGCAATTATGACATGATTTGTAACTATTGTTAAAGATATCATAATTGGTGAAGAGGTAAATATGAACTCAAATACTACAGTTAATGTATTGTATTGTTTGAAACCATGGCGTCGTATGTAAAACTTTGGTTGCTGCAGCATCAGAACATGAGTAAAATGAACAAACTTTAAATCCTTTTCCTCCATAATCTGCTTATCAAACTCCGAGATAATTCAGTAGAAAGAATCCTTAAGTGACCCTCTAAAAAAACTGTTCAAGCCATATTGATTTATATTAAAAACAGATAAAAAAAGGTGCAAAATGACAAAAACTTTGTAATTCAATTCTAATTGAAATTCTTGTTAGATTTCAAGATATAAATGACCTTTACTTATAAGGTGTTTCTTGAGAAGTTTTCACTCCTTGAAGTTCTAATTGCACTCATTGATCTTTTTCCCAGATATTTCTACTAATTTACTATCAATCAGGTGATCGATTTAGGGTCATCTTGGCCCTCTTGTTTCAATAGCCACCTGTTATGTTTGCTCCTTTTATTTGATTGCTAAATGAGACTGATTCGATTGTATTATCATTATTATGCCCTCCCATAGTTCAGTTGACAACAACAAACGCTGTCAGTTCAAAGCTCAATTAATAACATCCCAACATGGCAGAAGATCATTTCTACCAACAGTATGTATTAACTTCCACCATTTTTAAAGGAAAACACTGTATTGGGTACTGATGTTTAAGAGCTTGAGCACATAGCAAAGGTGCTTATTATAACACAGTTTTATGATAAGAAAACTGTTCAAAGCGCTTAATTACTTTGAATGAATCAGTGGTCTCCCACATTTATCCAAATGGAAAAATCATTTGATATAAGGGGCTGTTTAGTTTTTGGTCCAAAGATCGAATATACTAAAAACTTATTAAAAAAGGTTTATAAGTGATTGTACATGCACAGCCCAAATTAAAAAAGAATTTATATGTATACAAACACATATGATTATATATACTAAAATTCTATGGTTAGTATTGTAATTTATGCTTGACTGTGCATTAACTGCTTAAGGTGGGTTATTTTGATCAACATCGGTCCGTTGTCCTTCAACCGTTGTTTAATTGTCATCAACAATTTGCTTGTTAACTCTATAGAGACTCTTCTTTGTATCCAATCTTCATAAAACATGGTTAGTTTGTTTATCTTACTGATGTCTAGGCCAAGTTTCAATATAGGTCATGTACTGTCAAGAACTAGGTCACTCAGTAAAATTTAAGAAAGAAATGGTTGAGACCACATTTTTTACTGAAGCAGCTTGAAATTTTTTCAGAATGTTCCGTCTTGATGATATATGGGCCAAGTGCTAATATGGGTCATGTCAGGTCAAAACCCAAGTCACTAGGCCAACATATCACATAAAGCCATGGCCCGGCCCTCTGGTTATAATAATTTAAGTGACAGTCCTTAAGTTGTAGATCTTTTACATTTTGGTATGTCAATTTAAAACGTTTTATATTTCAGATGTACCAGAAACTGGTATGAACATAGAAATTATTGTTGGACAACTTAATGGTACAAAGGTACGTTTATATAATGAGCCTCACTTCAAAGAATATAGTGCCTTCCATAGTTCATAAGTATACCTATGCTCTGATACATCTTGAAATTGACAAATTTACCATTCACGCTCCGCTCACGTTCCATTCCGCTCATAAAGCGTTCACTCATTCATAACATTGTGATTGCTTTTTTCAGTTCCGCTCAGATTGAGTGAAGCATTCATGTGATTAGATTTTTAGCTCGACTATTCGAAGAATATGAGAGCTATACTACTCACCCTGGCGTCGGCGTCGGCGTCCACGTCACACTTTGGTTAAGGTTTTGCATGCAAGTTCTTAAATACTACATGTATTGCATTGAAACTTTCTACAACCCTACCAAACTATCACACCAATGTAGATTATCAAGTTAGATAACTCTATCCTGCATTTTATGCAAGTTATGGCCCTTTTTTACTTAGAAATTCTGGTTAAAGTTTTGCGTGCAACTAAAGTAAGAGTCCATATCTCAGTATTTAATTGATGCATTGCATTGAAACTTTATACAGCACTACCCAACTATCACACCTATGTAGATTATCAAGTGAGATAACTCTATCCTGCATTTTATGCAAGTTATGGCCCTTTTTTTACTTAGAAATTCTGGTTAAAGTTTTGCGTGCAACTAAATTAAGAGTCCATATCTCAGTATTTACTTGATGCATTGCATTGAAACTTTCTACAACCCTACCCAACTATCACACCTGTGTAGATTATCATCTAAGATAACTCTATCCTGCATTTTATGCAAGTTATGGCCCTTTTTTTACTTAGAAATTCTGGTTAAAGTTTTGCATGCAACTAAATTAAGAGTCCATATCTCAGTATATACTTGATGCATTGCATTGAACCTTTATACAACCCTACCCAACTATTACACCTATGTAGATTAACAAGTTAGATAACTCTATCCTGCATTTTAGGCAAGTTATGGCACTTTTTTTTACTTAGAAATTCTGGTTAAAGTTTTGCGTGCTACTAAATTAAGAGTCCATATCTCAGTATTTACTTGCTGCATTGCATTGAAACTTTCTACAACCCTACCCAACTATTACACCTGTGTAGATTATCAAGTATGATAGCTCTATTCTGCATTTTATGCAAGTTATGGCCCTTTTTTTACTTAGAAATACTGGTTAAAGTTTTGCGTGCAACTAAATTAAGAGTCCACGTCTCAGTATATACTTGATGCATTGCATTGAACCTTTATACAACCCTACCCAACTATCACACCTATGTAGATTATCAAGTATGATAACTCTATCCTGCATTTTATGCAAGTTATGGCCTTTTTGGACTTATAAATTCTGGTTAAAGTTTTGCATGCAACTACATAAAGAGACCATCTCTTAGTAACTACTTGATGCATTGCATTGAAACGTTATACAGCCCTTACCAACCAGCATTTTATGCAAGTTATGGACCTTTTTGGACTTAGAAATTCTGGTTAAAGTTTTGCAACTACATTTAGAGTGTAATCTCAGTAACAACTTGAACAATTGTATTGAAACTTTATACAACCTTTCCCAATTGTACAACTATAAACACAACCAATTAAGATAACTCTATCCTGTATATGGTGCAAATTGTTGCCCTTTTTTTACTTAGAAATTATGGTTAAAGGTTTGCGTGCAACTACATTAAGAGTCCATATCTTAGTAACTACTTGATGCATTCCATTGAAAGGTTATACAACCCTATCTAACCATCAAACCTATGAAAATAATCATGTTAAATAACACTATCCTGCATATAATGCAAATTATCACCCACTAAGAAATTGTGGTTAATGTTTTGCATGCAACTACATTAGAGTCCATTATCTCGGTAACTTAAATAAGCGGTGGAATAGTCGAGCGCGCTGTCCTCCGACAGCTCTTGTTTCGTTCATTATGATTGTTTCGTTCAGAGCGCAAAATTCAGTTCCACTCATAAAGCGTTCCAACTCAGAATAGAAAACATTGGGATAACAAACCGGAGAAATTTCCACAATTTAAGATATCTGCTGTAAACGTTTCAAAAGTTTGTTTGTGGAAAAGGTTTAAACATTTTTGTTGATACATGTATATTCAATATAAGATATTTATTTGTATGAACCATTTATAATCATGTGGATCTAAAAACTCTACCCTCCTCATATTGTTATTGCCCGCCAAACAGAGTATTTAGGAATTACTGTGTAGGTTGGCCTGTCATTGGTTGGTTGGTCTGTTTGACATGTGACGCTTGTCGAGCAAACTGCTTCTTCAATTTTCAAACGGCCATGCTTGCATTAGGAAATCACCAAGGGGAAAGCTAAAATTTAACCTGAAGACAGGTGACTGCTAAAAATAAATATAATCTGTAAGTATGAAATGTAAATATTGTGGAGCAAACTACTTTTAAGAGTCCAGCTTAGGCTTGCCTTTGGCAGGCACCTATATATATAAGACAGGAATCAGCGCATTGGTTCATCTTTCAGTATGACATGTGAATCTTGTGGAGGAAACTACTTATACAGTCAGGCTTAAGCTTTCCTTAGGCAACTGTTTAACATGTTCAAATATATAAGACAGGAATAAGCGCACCAATTGATCTGTCAGTACGACATGTGTGACATGTGAATCTTGTGGAGTAAACTACTTATACAGTCAGGCTTAATCCTGCCTTATGGGTCTTTCTCACCGCTGATCTGAGTACCTCGATCTCCCCGACCGACAAAGCTCGACCAGGTGTTTGGTCACCGACCAAGGTAGACCGCTGCAGACCAGGCGGGACCCCCCTGCTGATCGAGGGAGATCATTTCACGACCGCATGATCGAGTTTGATTGAGGTACCAAATGTCACGAATTTCCCGCTCATATGTCCGAAATGACAGCACAACATAGTCATCTTTTAGTTTAGTTTAATGTTCTAATCATACATAAACCAATTCGGGCGTGCCACCCTATAATTCTACTCTGGACACTAAGTCCCCTACTCAACCCCACTAAGTGGTTTTTGTAAGTTTTCCCAGACACGAAGTCCCTAGACACAAAGTCCCCTTTAACTGCCTTAAACACCCAATACAACATTTACATTGACTGGAACAGTTGTCTTACACAGAATGGCCACCTGAAAACAAGGATAAATGCATCTTGTACTACAAGTTATATACAAGCATGTCTTACAGTATGGAAACATATAGTAACATTACACTTTCCCCAAATGCAATAAAACCACATTCTAATGCAATGTTTTCGAATTCAACTTTGAACACTACTTTGTATTGTATCTTTGCCTTTGCACACAGAACTCTAGTAAAACACATTATACAACTAAACCACACTCAAAATGTATTTATAACCAACTGTTACTAACAAAAATGTAACACTTACTTATAAAGAAATAAAACACTTAATTACAAACAAATACAACTCTAAATTACAAACAAATAAACCGTTTACTTACAGAAAATAAATCCTTTCACTCTCCAATCATTTAGACAAGTGTACTCGGTCACCTTTTATCCACCACTATCACTCTCACATACATGTACGGTAACTGACCACTTTATACCCATGATTCACACTTACCGTACATGTTCTAATACACCCACTTCATCACTCCACTCTACCGTAAACCCCCTATCCTATACTCATCTCATGACACAACTGTGACATTACTCCCCCTTCACAAATAAAAAATGAATGAATCATTTTTTAACCTCTGCTGAGATAATCAGCCCCTACATTATGAATGCCCTTAATGGCCAGGATCCTGAACCGATATGGTTGCAAACTTAATACCCACCTCATAACTCTGCTATTATTTAATTTAGTACTCTGCATGTAAATGAGCGGACAATGATCTGTCTCTACCTTAAATTCTCTACCATACAAGTACACGTGAAATTTCTTAATTCCCCAAACTAAAGCAAGACATTCTCTCTCTATGACTGAATATCTACATTCTCTTGGCTACATAAAAGTGACTTCTATTACTTGTTTGACTGTGTTTTAAATCAAACTTGGTAAACATGATTAATCATGAAATGTAGATTGTAGAAAAGACATGATTTTGATCACATCCCTTCAGGCATTCTTCAGTTATCTGCCCTTTCAACTTTTAAAAACATTGCGGCAAAGCAGCATTTGCTCATGTATGTATTGTAGAATATCGCTGCAGTATTGTTAGCAATATTTTGTTACTTTTAGTTGTATGATGTGAAATCTTAGTTTTCATCGTATATTTTTCAGGCTGATGCTATTGTTAATACAATAGGAAAAGATTTGAATTTGAGTATTGGAACCGTTTCTAAAGCTTTATTAAGAAGTGCAGGTGATTCAATGCAGAAGGGATTGAAGTCTAAACGTCCAAAAGGAATAAAGTATTGGGAGATTGTCCAAACAGAGTCTTATAGATTACAGGGATGCAGGTTTGTCCTACATGGAGCATTAGAACCACACTCAATGAAAAATAATAAGGTAAACAGTATTTATAATTACCCTTTTTACACGCACGTTTTGAAAAAAACGGATCGTATTATAGTTTTATCTGCGGCATATGGGCGAGCGGGCGGTGTCCAGTATGTTGTCAGCTAAATAACTTGAGAAGCCTTTGTCCCATCATCATCAAATTTGGTCCGAATGTATATTGGCATAATTTCTTGGACAAGTTTGATAACTGGCCATATCGCTGTAGTCAATATAGAAATTACCTAAAATTGGTCTTGTCAGCTAAATAACTTAAGAAGCCTTTGTCCCATCATTTCTTGGACAAGTTTGATAACTGGCCATATCGCTGTAGTCAATATAGAAATTACCTAAAATTGGTCTTGTCAGCTAAATAACTTAAGAACCCTTTGTCCCATCATCCTTCAATTTGGAAAGAATGTGTATTGGCATAGTATCTTGGACAAGTTTGGTAACTAGCCAAATCGCTTTAGTCAATTAAGAGTTACCGCCCTTTAATTATAGAAATTACCTAAAATTTGTCTTGTCAGCTAAATAACTTTAGAAGCCTTTGTCCAATCACCACCAAATTTAGTTAAAATGTGTATTGGCATAATATCTCGGACAAGTTTTATAACCAGCCATATCGCTGTGGTCAATTGAGAGTTATTGCATTTTAATTATAGAAATTACCTGAAATAGATATTGTCCGATCAATTACTTTAAAAGTCTTGGTCCTGTCACAACCAAATTTGATCAGAATGTGTGTTGGCAAAATATGTCGGACAAGTTCGATTACCAGCCATGTCGCTTCATTCACTGGAGAGTTATTGCCCTTTAATTATAGAAATTACCTCTAATTGGTCTTGTCCCATCAATAAGTTTTATTGTGTTTAGCTCAATGTTAAAGTTTTGTTATTTTACTTTTTGTCTTTTTCACTTGCATTGATAGTCAAAGCAGGGGACAGCAGGACATTTAATTACGCATAATTCTTGTTAATTATACATGTACATCTTATAGTACTTTCTGTTTTCTTAACCCTTTCCAACCTGGAACAAATCCGCAGCAAACCACTTTGAAAACATTTTGGTTTTATTTTGGAAAATGTCTTAATAGAAAAGTGTAATTATTTGATAGAGTAAGCAAATTGTGATAAAAGGGGAAATTGCTCATCATGAACAATATGTCCTTTTGTCACAATGTTTTTCAAAATTTGTCTTAAGCAGAGGTGGCAGAAAGCATCTACATGTAGAAAAGGATTAACCCTTTACCACTTACAGACTACTTCTGACACAAACATTTCTCATGATGAATATTTTTTTATTTTCCAACTAAGGTTTGCATTCAATCTCAGAATTGCAATTTTTTACATTAAGATTTATCATGCTTTACTCAAGACTATGAGAATTTTAAAGTAATCTCCATCAAATTCCTTGTATGTGAAAATTGGTTAATAAATGCTTCTGTTATGCCATTGTATCATAAATATTAGGTTTATTTTTCAAAGCTTTGTGTGTAAAATATTTTCTTTCACAATATCTATAACAATTAAAGTTAAGATTTGAGCTTTAATGTTACACTTTTATTATTTCAGCTCACCTGTGCACGAAGTGCTCAATGTGAGCTATTGTGATCACATTTTGTCCTGCGTCCGTCCGTCGCCAACAATTGCCTTGTTAACACTCTACAGGCTACATTTTGCATCAGATCTTCATGAAAGTATATCAGAACATTTATCTCTATCAAATCTTGGACAAGTTGGAATATGGGTTATATTGGGTCAGAACTAGGTCTTAAGCCCATCCTGAAGGAAATTTTTAACACTCTGGATGCTGCATTTTTAACTTGAGCATGTTGAAACTTTTTCAGAATGTTTGTCTTGATGATATCTAGTCCTAAGTTTGAATATTGGTTATGTCTTTTAAAAAAAAATAGGTCACTATAGGACAAATTGAAGGAAAATCGAGTTAACACTGTAAAGCCGAATTTTGCTTCAGCAGCTTCAAATTTTGTCAGAATGTTTCTCTTAATGATATCTAGGTCAAGGTCGAATATGGGTCATGCCAGGTCAAAAACAAGGTCACTAGGCCAAATTGAAGGGAAAAGTTGTTAAAACTCCGGAGGCCGCATTTTTACTTTGAGCAAGTTTAAACTTTGTCAGAATGATTGTCTTGATGATATCTAGACCATGTTCGAATATGGTTCATATCAGGTTAAAAAAAAATAGGTCACTAGGCCAAATGAAGGAAAATCTTGTTAACACTGGTGGTTGCATTTTGAATCTTTGTCAGAATAATTGTCTTGATGTGTTTTGCATTAGAAATCACAGTGCATCATTTAGGTGAGCGAACTAGGGCCATCATGGCCATCATGGCCCTCTTGTTTAAAGATCAATTTCAAGCCGAAGGCTCAAGGTGTTCCATTGTGATCACTTACTGTCTGGTGTACGTCAAACGGTCAAATCTTCTCTGAAACTGCTGATGCGATATTAACCAAACTTGACATGAATGTTACTTTGGTGACCCTCCTCAACAATTGTTCAACAATTTATATTCTACCTATAAATTGGTTTGCTGCAGTATCAGAATGGGGTGGAAATTGCAAAATTTTAAAAATTGTTCTCCTGTGAATTCACTTCTTCGAATTCCAAGATAATTTGGTAGAAATGTTCTTTGGGTAACCCTCTACAAAATCATTCAAGCCATATTGATCTGGTGAAAAGGGTAGTTACCAGGTGGCATCAGAAAAGGGCTGAAATAATCGTCTGTATTAGGGAAAGAATTAAGCAGAAATGTGACCACCTACAATATTTGTTCCAGCCTTATAGACCGGTCTAAAAAGGTAGTCGCCAGGTGATATCAGAAAAGGACTGAAAAGAAGAAATTACCGTACGAACCCCGTCTAGTCAAATACCTTTAAAAACCAACTGTAATTACCAAAGGATGCTGTTTAATTTTAAGGTTTTTTTCGCAAATAGGTAGCACCTATAGAAGAACCATTACTCTAGCATACATATATTTATGGAGTAACTAGACTGTATGCTTTGTTTTGTCTGGTCATTTAATCTCTTGTTAAACAACTTTTCCAAGTGAAACATGTGCTCGTAGAACACTCCTGTAGAGATTGTTGAATGATGTTTAAGGAAGGTTTCATGAAAGGTTTGAAAGTGTCAAAAATAACAACAATAATTTTCTTGCTTTTTAGCTCACCTGTGCACGAAGTGCTCAAGGTGAGTTATTGTGATCGCCCTATGTCCGGCGTCCGTTGTCCGTCGTCCGTCAACATTTTCTCCTCTGTAACCGTTGGGTCAACTGGGATGAAACTTCACAGAAAGCATCCTCTCAATGTCCTCACCAGAATTCCTTAAAATTTTCGGGATCCATGCATAATTCTGGTTTCCATGGCAACGAAATGAAAAAACTTCAAAATTCTTAAAAAATCTTCTCCTCCGAAAGTGTCAGGCCGATTTTCAAATAATTTTGTAGAAATGTTCCTCGGGTGACCCTCTATCAGATTCCTTCAAGCCATGTTGATTGGTCGAAAAACATGGCCGCCAGGGGGGGCGGGGCTATTTTTCCTTATATGGCTATAGTGCAAACTTAAAAAATCTTCTCCTCCGAAAGTGTCAGGCCGATTTTCAAATAATTTTGTAGAAATGTTCCTCGGGTGACCCTCTATCAGATTCCTTCAAGCCATGTTGATTGGTCGAAAAACATGGCCGCCAGGGGGGGGCGGAGCTATTTTTCCTTATATGGCTATAGTGCAAACTTAAAAAATCTTCTTCTCCAAAAGTGTCGGGCCGATTTTCAAATAAATTTGTAGAAATGTTCCTTGGGTGACCCTCTATCAGATTCCTTCAAGCCATGTTGATTGGTCGAAAATCATGGCCGCCAGGGGGGGGCGGGGCTTTTTTGCCTTATATAGCTATAGTGCAAACTTAAAAAATCTTCTCCTCCAAAAGTGTCGGGCCGATTTTCAAATAATTTTTTAGAAATGTTCCTTGGATGACCCTCTATCAGATTCCTTCAAGCCATGTTGATTGGTCAAAAAACATGGCCGCCAGGGGGCGGGGCTATTTTGCCTTTTATTGCTATAGTGAAAACTTAAAAAATCTTCTCCTTCAAAAGTGTCAGGCCGATTTTCAAATAATTTTGTAGAAATGTTCCTAGGGTGACCCTCTATCAGATTCCTTAAAGCCAAGTTGATTGGTTGGAAACTATGCCCGCCAGATGGCGGGGCTTATATAGCTAAAGTGAAAAAAAAAATCAGGTGAGCGATTCCAGGGCCATCATGGCCCTCTTGTTCTTATTATTTCTCAAACCATTTTCCTTTGGCTGCCGCAGATGCTATCATGGGTTTCTTTGTTTTGGTCCAATATTTTTTTGCACAAATGTCATAATTAACAATTTACTTTTGTATTATAGCGTCTACAGAAGTTTGTTCTTGACTGTCTGGCAGAAGCGGAAAAACTTAAATGCTTGAGTATAGCATTTCCTGCAATTGGTACCGGTAATCTTGCATACCCAAAACAGGAAGTAGCACAGGCCATGTTTGAGGCTGTTCAACAGTTTGAAGATAATCGACACTTTTTAAAGGAGGTCAAGTTTGTTCTTTATCATCAGGATAAGGAAACAATCCAGGTAAATGACTATTATTCAAATAAAGATAATTTATAGTTTCATATTGTTATCTGCTTCAAAATGGTCTGAGGGATGAAATGTAACATCTTGATATTGAAAGTACAAATTTAATACAAAAATGATTAAATTTTGGGAAAAGCAGAAATTGCGTCGTCAACAATTGCCTTGTGAACACTCTAACGGCAACATTTTGCATCCATTACAGTTAATCAGAATTTACATCTCCATCAAATGTTGGCATTGTTTGCTTTAGCACCTTGAAGCTTTGTCAGAATGTTTGTCTTGATGATGTATAGGCCAAGTTTGAATATGGGTCATTTTGGGTAAAAAAAAGGTCATTAGGCCATATCGATGGAAAATCTTGAAAATACTCTGCATGTTTTTTTTGAGCATGTTGAAGCTTTTTTCAGAATAATTATCTTGATGATATATAGGCTAAGTTTGAATATAGATCATGTCCGATCAAAAACTAGGTAACTAGGCCAAATATGAGAAAGATCTTATTAACTTTATAGAGATGGCATTGTTTGTTTGGGAAGCTAGAAACTTTGGCAGAATGTTTGTCTTGATGATATCTAAACCAAGTTCAAATATGAGTCATGTCGGTTTAAAGTCTAGGACTACGGTCATGGTGGAGTGCCCTTGGGCAAGGCACATTTTCTAGCCTAGTACTGGTTCGTTTACATAGGGAACATGAATAAGTGAACTGTCGCCGTGATATAACTGAAATAATGTTCAAAACGGTGTAAAACCCCAATAAAATTAAACTAAAAATTAAAGTCTAGGTCAAGAGGCCAAATATTTACTCTCTGGAAGCCGCATTTTTAACTTAAGCATGTTGAAGCGTTGTCAGAATGATCATCTTGATGATATCGAGGCAGGAAATCTTGTTGACACTAGTATTAGCTAACCTGAATTCAAAATGAGTTGGCATAACTAAGGGGAGCGATCCAGGGCCTTCTTGTTTAGTCTTTCTGATCCGATGCCAACTAGTTAACAAAATGTAAAACAGTCCAAGTATAGAAGTCTAGTTGATTTTTAGTCTGGTATGGGACTTATTAACAATTTAATGATAAAGCGGTAATTAGCTAGCACTAAGAGAAGACCAATGTCCCACATATTGTCACATAGCCAAAGGGAACAATTACAGGAATCAATGGTAACAGGTAATTTGAACAATGTATCAGGTATAGGCGACAGTAGTGGACTCTTGAAGGCTACTGGCATGAATGTTTACAACAATTGTGTCATGTGTTTGCTACAGTAATTTCATATAGCATTGGAATTATTCAAAATTTCATATACAGTTAGAATTATTGAAAGTTTTGAAAATAGCCAAACTGATATTTAGATAAGGTTTCATGATTTAAATCGGTCTGGGGCAATTTAAAAATCATTCAAAACTGGCATTTAGTTTTCTAATTGTTTGAGCCATGAATGTTTGAAAATTATGGCAGCAAGAGAATGGGGCTGTTTCATTGTTTAGATCACCTTATCCAGAGGCACTAGCTTATCTATTGAGATCACTTGGTCCTTCATTTACATTTAACTTCTTGCTACATCTCCTCCTAAACTTCATAGGAATGTTCCTTTTGTGGTCCTTTTTCATAAAGATTAATGATTATGGTTGCTGCTGCATCAGAATATTTGGGAAAGCCAAAACTTTAACACTCTTCTTCCTCATTTAAAAATAGTGTGACAAATCTTTTTCCTCATGTGACCCTCTACAAAAATACTAAGGATAACGATTAGCCCCTAGGTTGGATCAGAAAAGTGGTAAAATAACAAGACTCTCTTGTCTGTTTTCAAAACAGTTTACATCGCAAATGTTCCATAGGTGGCCCTCTACAATTTCTTTTTATTTAAAGCTGTATGTATTTTCACCAATCAGCGTCATGTAAATTGGGTTTAATGACGCAACTCTAAGACTCTTCTCTTTATCTGCTTGTTGAATTTCAAGATAATTTGGTATATATGTTTCTGAGGTGACCCTATACAAAAAGTATTTAAGCTATACTAACTGGTTAAAAAACATGAGTGTCCGGGTGCAGGGCAATCAATTTTTTTTCCTTAATACTTTTTTTTTTTAGCTCACCTGAGCTAAAGTTATTGTGATTGCCTTTTGTCCGGTGTCCGGCATTTGTTGTGTGGTGTCCATCAACAGCTTCTCATCTGTAACCAGTGCATCATTTGTGATGAAACTTCACAGAAAGTATGCTCTCCATGACCTCACATAAATACCTTAAAATTGTGTTTACCCATGCAGAATTCTGGATTCCATGGCAACCAAAAGAAAAAGACTGAAAATTTTCTCCCCCTAAATTGGTTGGCAAATTTTCAAGTAATTTGATATGTTCCTTGGGTCACTCTCTATCAGATTCCTTCAAGCCATGTTGATTGGTTGAACAACATGGCCACCAGCTGGAAGGGCAGTCTTGCCTTATATGGCCATAGTGTAAACTTTAAAAATCTTCTTCTCCAAAAGTATTTGGCCGATTTCCAAATAATTTTGTAGAAATGTTCCTTGGGTGACCCTCTATCAGATTCCTTCTGCCAATGTTAATTTGTAAAAAATGTAGCCACTATGGGATGGGACTGTTTTGCCATATATGGTTATAATGTAAACTTTAAAAATCTTCTTCTCCAAAAGTATCTTGCCTGTTTCCAAATAATTTTGTGGGAGTTTTCCATTGGTGACCCCCTATCAGATTTATTCAAGCCATTTTGATTGGTCGAAAAACGCATTCGTAAGGGCATGGGACTATTTTGCATTATATGGTTATAGTGAAAAAATCTTTTTCACCAACATTTATTGCTGATCGATATCCAAATAATTTTCCTCATGTGACTCCCTAAGATATTACTTCAAGCGATGTTGATTGGTAAAAAAATGATTGTGGTTGGCATGACAAATCACATTACTCAGGTGAGCAAATCAAGGGCCATCATGGGCTTCTTGTTTGTATCTTCCACAGCTTGTTTCAACTGCCTTTTTACATAATTATGTCATTTACTGATACTTCATTTTGTTTACATTGTCTTATCCTTACAGTTTCTTTCCAACTCTTGATTAAATGTTCAGTGACAGTAGCAGTTACACATTTGCTACTTTACTATCACTTAGGTGATTGATTTAGAACCATACTGACGCTCTTGTTTTTAGCATTACCGAGAATTAATTGTGTGAAGACCTATTATGATCACTCACTGTCCGGCATCTGCTGCCATCCTGGTCCTTTTATATTGTCTGTCTGTTCACATTTTCCTACAAACAACTTCTCCTCCTTAATCAATAGACCAATTTAAAAATAAATTCACAGGAATGTTCATTAAGTGCTCCTCTTTTAAAGTTGTTCAACACATATAATTCAATGTAAAATTACTGTTGCTGCTTCATCAGAATGAGGTGAAAGTGCAAAGTCTTTGAATATCTTCAAAAGTACAGGCCCGATTTGAAAATATTAGGCACATAGTTTCTTGGGCTCTACCAAATTTGTTTAAAATATTCTGATCCCTTTAAAAACATGACTGCCAGGGTGCTGATCTTGTTTTCCTTTTATGTATATTGTAATAACTTAAAAAATCTTCTTGTACAAACAAATTTGTCCGATTTGAAAATAATTTAACACATTTTTAGCTCTACTGGCCAAAGGCCAGAAGGGCTTATGTCGTGGCGATGTGTCCGTCGTGCGTGCGTGCGTGCGTCCGTCCGTAAACAATTTCTTGTTAACACGATACAGTCTTTGATTGTATCTCAACCAAACTTATACAGTAGTTAGATATCCATGAGAGCTCCGTTGCTTTCGAAAACCAGCCAGATCCGCCCATGCATGACTGGATTATGGCCCTTGAAATGGTCAAAATTGCTATAAAAGAGCTTGTTAACACGATACAGTCTTCACTTTTAATTGCATCTCAACCAAACTTATACAGTAGTTAGATATTCATGAGAGCTCGGTTCCTTTCGAAAACCAGCCAGATCCGCCCATGCATGACTGGATTATGGCCCTTGAAATGGTCAAAATTGCTATAAAAGAGCTTGTTAACACGATACAGTCTTCACGTTTGATTGTATCTCAACCAAACTTATACAGTAGTTAGATATCCATGAGAGCTCGGTTCCTTTTGAAAACCAGTCAGATCCGCCCATGCAAGACTGGATTATGGCCCTTGAAATGGTCAAAATTGCTATAAAAGAGCTTGTTAACACGATACAGTCTTCACGTTTGATTGTATCTCAACCAAACTTATACAGTAGTTAGATATCCATGAGAGCTCGGTTCGAAAACCAGCCAGATCCGCCCATGCATGACTGGATTATGGCCCTTGAAATGGTCAAAATTGCTATAAAAGAACTTTTTAACACGATAGTCTTCACTTTTGATTGTATCTCAACCAAACTTATACAGTAGTAAGATATCCATGAGAGCTCGGTTCCTTTCCTAAACCAGCCAGATCCGCCCATGCAAGACTGGATTATGGCCCTTGAAATTGTCCAAATTGCTATAATTGAGCATGTGAACACAATAGAGGCTCCATTTACTATCTGATCTTCACCAAACTTAGATAGTAGTTAGATATCCATGAGAGCTTGGTTCCTTTTGAAAACCAGCTAGATCCGCCCATGCAAGACTGGATTATGGCCCATGAAATTGTAAAAATTGCTATAATACAGCTTGTGAACACAAAAGAGCCTCCATTTACTATCCGATCTTCACCATACATACATGCTCTGGATTGAAAATGACCAAAGAACCATACCAGTAGAGCATAGGCCCTCATGGGCCTCTTGTTTTCATTTGGTAACCAATTACCAAGTTTGTTGAAATCCCTTAAAATAAAATGCTTTCAAGGGGGATTGGCTTGTTTTCGTTACATGTATGTATATTATATACTTTAAAAATCTTCTTGACCAAATGCATAGTCCAGATTTGAAAATAGTTTGGCCCATATGCTCCTTCAGTGACCCTCTACCAAGTTTGTTCAAATTATAATGATCCGTTCATTACTATAGCCACCAGGGGGTGGGCTCGTTTTGCTTGTACATTTATGTATAGATTCAAAACTTTGAAAACTATTGAAGTTCTATTAAATCTGATGAATGATATAGGACCATCATGGTCCTCTTTTCCTTATATGAATAATTATATAGTGAAAACTTTAAAAATCTGTTTGTACAAAACTACTGGCCCAATTTGAAAATAATTTGGCACAAATATTCCTTAGGGGACCCTCTCCCCAGATAGTAAAAATTAGTTCCATCTCTTGAAAAACCTGGTTACCAGAGAGCAGCGCTTGTTTGAAAATAACTTGGCACAATTGTTAATTGGTTGAGTTTTCAAATTATTCTGATCTGTTGAAAAACATATTGGGTTTGTCATCCTCATATATATGTATAGTGAAAACTTTAAAAATCTTCATGACAAAAAGTATAGGCATGATTTTAAAATAACTTTGAACAAAGGAATCTTTAATGGGTGACCCTTTACCAAGATTGTTAACATTATTCAGATCTGTTGATAACTTGTCCAGTGCTAGAGGGATCATTTTGATTAAACATATAAAATTAAAAATTTGAAAAACTTTGATCTATTAAATATAAGGTTTGCTGTATAGGACCATCATGGTCTGTATAATTCACAGTGTTCAGTCATTGTAGTTTCTTTCCCTGGACTCTTGATCATATTTCACCGACACTAGAAGTTACACATTTGTTACTGTACGATCACTCTTTGCAGAATGTTTGGCTTGATGATATTAAGACTAATGTCGACTATGGGTCATGTCAGGCTAGAAACTATTGCTGAGTAATTCTCATGGCATGATGAATATATATAGACAGTATATGGCAGCAATTTTTAAAGGACTTGAAATAGAAGGAAATTAAATTCCCAAACATACAATGTTTTCTTAAGTGCAATAATATCAACATACATATTCAATTTGGAACCGAAAATTGTTGTTTCTTTTCCAAACATTCTAGGCATTCCATACAGAAGAGGAGAAACACAATGGTGAGTAATTTATATACTTTAGCAGAACAATTTCACCTTTTGCCACAATATTTTCATTAGTTACATGAGGAATGAAGTAAAATAAGAGGACTTTCGACAGATATCTAACTTTTAGCAAATAAACCTGGTTCTATATGAATTCAATATGAGTATTTCATACATGACAAATACAATTATGTGAGATTATGAATATTGTAAGATCTGTGCAGTTATGACGTCCTCGCTGTTTTCGAGGGAAAACAATCTGTTTAAAACTTTTTTGCACCAACCTCTCCGGTGAGCATTACTTCAAGACTGCATGTTCATCAAAATGAGTAAAATATGGTGTGTAACAAATGAAAATTCATAAAAAAATGACACTTACACTGTTCCTATTAAGTTCAAAAGTGGCTTTCTCACAATGTGACATTAATTTCACACTGATGTCTCTCCTCCACCTTGATCAAACTGTATGTATGCATTGTCAATGGCAGCATGACTCCTGGCCAACTACAGTGTATTATCGTTTCGAAAGATTATATTCGTCTACGCTGTGGCATAACTTTACTATCTAGCAATTTTTATACGACCGTTTCTTAAAAACATATTATGGTATGGTCATGTCCGTCCGTTCGTTCGGGTTTTCCGCATTTTTTTCTTACATACTTTGAGCTATTGAGCTGAAATTTTGTATAAGGCTTTGTAGTGATGTGTCACAGATCAAGTCCATATTTCCTGGGATTTCGTCAATTTTTAAATGGGTTATGCCCCTTTTTGGACTTAGAATATTTGTCAATTTCTGCATTTGCCGTTTGCGGTACTCTTGTTAGCTTACCTGAGCAAGAAGTGGTCAAGGTGAGTTATTGTGACCTCCTTGTGCCGTGGTCTGTTGTTTGTCTGTCGTCAACAATTTGCTTGTTAACACTTTTCATAAATTTTATTCAGTTTGTTTATTTTGTAGGATTATTGGTCTTGTCATGTCAAAAACTAGATCACTAGTAGGCCAATTTGAAGGAAAATCTAATTAACACTCTAGAAGCTGCATTTTTTACTTGAGCATGTTGAAACTTTATCAGAATGTTTTTCTTGATGATTTCTAAGCTAATATAGTTAAAAAAAGGGGCATGTTTCGGTTATATTCTGAGAACCTTCTTGGTGACACTCTGGAGACCACATTTTTAGCTCACCTGTGCACGAAGTGCTCAAGGTGAGTTATTGTGATCGTCCTATGTCCGGCGTCCGGCGTCCGTCAACATTTTCTCCTCTGTAACCGGTGGGTCAACTAGGATGAAACTTCACAGAAAGCATCCTCTCAATGTCCTTACCAGAATTCCTTAAAAATTTTGGGATCCATGCAGAATTCTGGTTTCCATGGCAACGAAATGAAAAAAACTTCAAAATTCTTAAAAAATCTTCTCCTCCGAAAGTGTCAGGCCGATTTTCAAATTATTTTGTAAAAATGTTCCTTGGGTGAACCTCTATCAGATTCCTTCAAGCCATGTTGATTGGTCGAAAAACATGGCCGCCAGAGGGGCGGGGCTATTTTGCCTTATATGGCTATAGTGCAAACTTAAAAAATCTTCTCCTCCAAAAGTGTTAGGCCGATTTTCAAATAATTTTGTAGAAATGTTCCTTGGGTGACTCTCTATCAGATTCCTTGAAGCCATGTTGATTGGTCGAAAAACATGGCCGCTAGGGGGTGACGGGGCTTTTTTGCCTTATATGGCTATAGTGCAAACTTAAAAAATCTTCTCCTCCAAAAGTGTCACGCCGATTTTCAAATAATTTTGTAGAAATGTTCCTTGGGTGAACCTCTATCAGATTCCTTCAAGCCATGTTGATTGGTCGAAAAACATGGCCGCCAGGGGGGGCCGGGCTATTTTGCCTTATATGGCTATAGTGCAAACTTAATAAATCTTCTCCAAAAGTGTTAGGGCGATTTTCAAATAATTTTGTAGAAATGTTCCTTGGGTGACCCTCTATCAGATTCCTTCAGGCCATGTTGATTGGTCAAAAACATGGCCGCCAGGGGGCGGGGCTATTTTGCCTTTTATGGTTATAGAGAAAACTTAAAAAATCTTCAACATCTTCTCCTCAGTAACCAGTGGGTCAATTGGGATGAAACTTCACAGAAAGCATCCTCTCAATGACCTCACCAGAATTCCTTCAAATTTTTGGGATCCATGCAGAATTCTGGTTTCCATGGCAACGAAACGGAAAAAAACTTCAAAATTCTTCTTCTCCCAAACTGGTTGGCAGATTTTGAACTTATTTTGTAGAAATGTTCCTTGGGTGACTCTCTATCAGATTCCTTGAAGCCATATTGATTGGTCGAAAAAAACATGGCCGCTAGGGGGTGACGGGGCTTTTTTGCCTTATATGGCTATAGTGCAAACTTAAAAAATCTTCTCCTCCAAAAGTGTCACGCCGATTTTCAAATAATTTTGTAGAAATGTTCCTTGGGTGAACCTCTATCAGATTCCTTCAAGCCATGTTGATTGGTCGAAAAACATGGCCGCCAGGGGGGGCGGGGCTATTTTGCCTTATATGGCTATAGTGCAAACTTAAAAAATCTTCTCCAAAAGTGTTAGGCCGATTTTCAAATAATTTTGTAGAAATGTTCCTTGGGTGACCCTCTATCAGATTCCTTCAGGCCATGTTGATTGGTCAAAAACATGGCCGCCAGGGGGCAGGGCTATTTTGCCTTTTATGGTTATAGAGAAAACTTAAAAAATCTTCAACATCTTCTCCTCAGTAACCAGTGGGTCAATTGGGATGAAACTTCACAGAAAGCATCCTCTCAATGACCTCACCAGAATTTCTTCAAATTTTTGGGATCCATGCAGAATTCTGGTTTCCATGGCAACGAAACGAAAAAAACTTCAAAATTCTTCTTCTCCCAAACTGGTTGGCAGATTTTGAACTTATTTTGTAGAAATGTTCCTTGGATGACTCTCTATCAGATTCCTTGAAGCCATGTTGATTGGTCGAAAAACATGGCCGCCAGGGGGTGGCGGGGCTTTTTTGCCTTATATGGCTATAGTGCAAACTTAAAAAATCTTCTTCTCCAAAAGAGTCAGGCCGATTTTCAAATAATTTTGTAGAAATGTTCCTTGGATAACCCTCTATCAGATTCCTTAAAGCCATGTTGATTGGTCGAAAATCATGGCCGCCAGGGGGGGCGGGGCTATTTTGCCTTATATAGCTATAGTGCAAACTTGAAAAATCTTCTCCTCCAAAAGTGTCGGGCCGATTTTCAAATAATTTTATAGAAATGTTCCTTGGATGACTCTCTATCAGATTCCTTGAAGCCATGTTGATTGGTCAAAAATCATGGCCGCCAGGGGGTGGCGGGGCTTTTTTGCCTTATATGGCTATAGTGCAAACTTAAAAAATCTTCTTCTCCAAAAGAGTCAGGCCGATTTTCAAATAATTTTGTAGAAATGTTCCTAGGGTGACCCTCTATCAGATTCCTTCAAGCCAAGTTGATTGGTTGGAAACTATGCCCGCCAGATGGTGGGGCTTATATAGCTAAAGTGAAAAAAAAATCAGGTGAGCGATTCCAGGGCCATCATGGCCCTCTTGTTTATTTTAGTATGTTGAAGGTTTGTCAGAATGATAGTTTTCATGACAATTAGGATAAGTTTGAATATTGGTCTTGTTGGTCAAAAACTAAGTCACTAGACCAAATTTGAGAAAATCTTGTTAACACTATAGAGACTTCATTTTTAACTTGAGCATGTTGAAGCTTTGTCAAGAAAGTTTATCTTGATGATAACTGGGCCAAGTTCAAATAGGGGTCATGCTAGCTCGAAATCTAGGTCACTAGACTAAATAAAATATAAGTAATACACTAGTGGCTGAATGGGGTGAAGCTTTGTCAGATTGTTTGTCTTGATGATATCTGTGCCAAGTTTAAATTTGGGTCATGTTGATTCAAAAATGTTATGGACACTCCAAAAGTCTTGTGCTTGACTTATTTATCAAAACACTTCTTAAAGCATTATTCATGGGCAAATAATCATATAAAGCAATGGTTCTCAGGTAAGCGTTACAGGGTCACCATGGCCCTTTTGTTGAATTTCATTTGACATAGAATTGCAAATGATTATGATGGTAATCATGGAATAATAACTTGAACATTTTGTAATTAGAACTATCTAACATCAAATAATGTCATGTATATTTCCATTCTCCATATATTTGAGATATATCCAGTTTAATGAGGTACATTTTTGTAAAATTACGGTGAGTACCACCTACATGTGTTATGAATGCCTCATATTGTTTCTATGACAATGATTTATAGGAACACTTATATCAATATTCAAAATATTACGTCACCAACACATAGGGAAAATTTCATCAAAGAGTATCAACTATTAGTTAAGTAAATATCTATTACTTTTGCATCACCCCTCATATTTTTATTTATTGAGCAGACCCCCCAAAAGCTCAGTTGGTTCTGTTGTGGGCTGTTAATCTAGGGGTTGAGTTTGAACCATGGCTCGGTCATTCGTATTTTTAGATGATTGACAAAAGTCATGATGACCAGCGATATTTGTCTTCCACCAATGCAGTCTCAGTGTTAAAGTTATTACAGCATCCACCATCACAGCAAAAGACCAGGTTTCGACCCAAATGGTTCACATAAAATCCATTTAAAATGATTGTAATGAATTCCCCCCCCCCCCCCCCCCCCCCCTTCACATACATTGGCGCTCATGATTGACGGTATAGCAGTGTGACTGATTTATCATGCCAGGATAAATATGTCTGGTAGTAATGATAAAATACTCAGGAAACTGTGTGATATAACTGGAATACTGTTGAAAATGGTGTGAAAACCTATTCAGACAAATATAAATCCAATCTTTCACAATTGGACTGAAAAGTGTATGTGGGTAGTTAAACAGGTAACTGGGGAAGATAATTATATGGAGTACAGGAGCCAGGAAACATATGGTAGGTTAATTAAGATCTATCTTGATTTTAAATGAACAAATTAAGTTAAACTCAAATGAATCAGTTGACCATGAAATAACTAAAATTCCTGTTGAAAAGAGTATAAAATCAATTTTGAACCGTGTTCTTTCACAAAGATAGTTACTTATATCTCTTCTTAGTAAATGGTACATTAATCAAAACACTAATAATTGATACATTTAGGGTCATATAAGCTATAAAAACCATAAATTATGAAGGAAAGTAGTAATATATGGAAAATTATGTAATATATATTACATTATAGAAATATATATGGATATGAAAAATCCTAATGAGAAATAAATGCCATGAGATATTATCAATTGCCCAGATTGTATGAAATGACAGCACCATCTACATTGCAATACATGTTCGTTTCATGAAAGCGCCATAAACACAGGTTTTTTTAATGAAAATATAACATCAATGACAACAAATGTACAATTTATTTACCACTTAAAGTTTCATAATTATGATAATGCTAAACCCTCGCGTTTTTACCCTCAAATAACAAACTCATGAAAACATGCACATAGATATTACTCGGGATAGAATTAACTCCCAAATCAAAAAGTTTGATGAATAGAAAATTGAAAAACAAGAACTTTCTCCCTTGGAGCAATTTCTCTTTGCCACAGTGATTTCAAAGTTATCTGCTGTAAAACATCAAGTGTGATCTGTTTAATGTAAAGCGTTATCAAGGTTCAAAACCAAACATTCTTGACTGATGACTGCTTTATGTTGTAAACATAACCCTTTCCTCTGTGTTGAAATTACCAATTGTTTTGGTTTGGACTAAGTCTGTGAATGTTTTGAATCGGACACCTAGCCTTGGTACAACTAGTATCCAAATTTGTAATTGTGGTGATTACTTGTCCCACTATCGTTCCAATGATCCTGTCATTCATTCATGTATATAATGTTGCTATATTTTCCAGCCAAGCGAGCTCAGAACAGAAATCAGATGAAACAGAGACTGACATACATTGAAAAGATAGGAGTCACCATTAAGTATGGCACGCTCAAGGATATAACAGATACTGGTATTATCTATATCTGGGAGAAAGCATCTGCTTACAATGGTTTGTATTTTTAGTCCTGTTTAGCATCATACTTGATCTGCACTATTTCAGGCTTATTAACACATAAATATGCAATATCATTGAGCAACTTTGAATATGTTGATTTTCATTTCATTGCCATTGCATGTTCTTAAAGGAAGCATTTTCATTTCATTTATTTATGTAAGCTGGCATGTAAAAAATAAACTTGACACACCCAATTAGTATTGATGGTTTTACAATCAATCAATCATGTTATGTTATAGTCTTTCATAAATTTTATAGAACAAGATTAAAATGCTCAAACTATGGACTCGAACACTTCTAGCTAATGTTCATTGTATATTTATTGTAATATATCTTGTGGTATTACTGTTACAAAGCAGTAGATCTAATTGGAGTAAAATTCACATGCTGTGATAATGTGGTGTAAAATTTAGAAAAGCCTAAAGATTAAACAAATCAGATTACCTTTTGTATATTTACAGTAAGGATCAAAGACAATGATTTGTTGAAACAAGCAGGCAAGGATGTACAACAATTATTTATGTCTCATCGTAAGTAGGTCATATTTAGTTTGTCTATTTTCGTAATTGTAGACCCTTATGCAATCCTTGAACACGAATGATCCTTTGATAGTCATCTTTCAAAATTGTTAAAATATTTAAATTCACATGAATAACTTATAATGCTGCAGCATCCGAAAGGGGGAAAACGTACTATATATAAAATTATTTTCCTCTGAATATGCTTGTCTGATTCCAAGATATTTTGGTAGAAATTATCCTTGGGTGACTTTCTTCCAAATGGTTTTGAACATCTCTGTGACTAATGAGTCATAAGTAATTACGGATTCTGATTTTAAAATCAAGGATGTCCTGGGTGATCTTAATCTTCACTACAAAATGTTATGTGATTGAATTTCTTGAGCCAAATCTCGGGTACAAGACGGAATTTCAATTAATGGTATGTCCATTTAGATTATTTCAAATTATTATTCCAATAAAAAGACACAGTTACATGTTATTATTCCAGTCTGGTGCAATAAAAACAATACCAATTTAAAATTGATTTTCCAAAATACACATTCTGTAACATAATAAACTTTTTGATTTTAACAAACAATTTAGTAAGTTATAGAATTTTTAAAAGTGTTTATCTTATAATCCAACTATAGCGACTAGGTATGTATCAATAATTTGAATAATTACTACCTTCAATGATTAACATTCATACAAACGCTTTGGAAATGGAAAGCAGAATAAAACAAAAGTATTTCAACACAAATTATCAAAGAAAAAACATGCTTAGATACTCTCAATTTCTATATAGACAAATGGTACAAGGTAAAAACATATCCAACAGGACGTCACAGCAATGTAAATCTCGTGACAAAAATAAATGATAATTGTTTTATTGACAAGTCAGCCAATTTTTAGCTCACCTAAGCACGAAGTGCAAGGTGAGCTTTTGTGATCACTCACCGTCCGGCGTCGTCGTCGTCTGTCCGTCTGTTAACAATTTCCTACAAATGACTTCTCCTACTAAACCAATGGACAGATTTCAAAATAACTTCACAGGAATGGTCCTTAGGTGGTCCTCTTTCAAAGTTGTTCAAAGAATTTAATTCCAAGTAGAACTTTGGTTGCTGCGGCATCAGAAAAGGGGAAAATTGCTAAATCTTAAAAAATCTTCATGTCCAAAAGTACTGACCAGATTTGAAAATTATTTTGCACAAATGTTCCTTGGGGTACCCTCTACCAAGATCGTTCAAATATTTCCGATCCGTTGAAAAATATGGCCGCCAAGGGGCGGAGCTTATTTTCCTTATATGTGCATAGTTAAAACTTTAAAAATCTTCTTGTCCAAAAGTACTGGCCCGATTTGAAAATTACTTTACACAAATGTTCCTTGGGGCACCCTTTACCAAGATTGTTCAAATATTTCCAATCCGTTGCAAAACATGGCCGCCAGGGGGCGGAGCTTGTTTTCCTTATATGTGCATTGTTAAAACTTTAAAAATCTTCTTGTCCAAAAGTACTGGCTTGATTTGAAAATTATTTTGCACAAATGTTCCTTGGGGCACCCTTTACCAAGATTGTTCAAATATTTCCGATCCGTTGAAAAACATGGCCGCCAGGGGGCGGAGCTTGTTTTCCTTATATGTGCTTTGTTAAAACTTTAAAAATCTTCTTGTCCAAAAGTACTGGCCTGATTTGAAAATTATTTTGCACAAATGTTCCTTGGAGCACCCTTTACCAAGATTGTTCAAAAATGTGCGATCCATGGAAAACATGGCCGCCAGGGGGCAGAGCTTGTTTTCCTTATATGTGCATTGTTAAAACTTTAAAAATCTTCTTGTCCAAAAGTACTGGCCCGATTTGAAAATAATTTAGCACAAATGTTCCTTAGGGTACCCTCTACCAAGATTGTTCAAATATTTCGGATCCGTTGAAAAACATGGCCACAAGGGGATTGCTTATTTTCCTTATATGTATAGAGTAAAAACTTTGAAAACTATTGAAGTTCTATTAAATCAGGTGAGCGATATAGGGCCATCATGGCCCTCTTGTTTTGAATATGGTCAAATTATTTATTTGTTTGTAGATTAATTTGTTTGAACTATAGTTTCGAAATTAAACTTTATTAGAGAAATTTCAAAGTTAAAGGTCCGCTTTCAAAGAAAGTACAAGATAAATATCTATAAAGCTTTGAACAGATTGCAAAACTATCATGGAAACAACAGATGATGCAAAATACATAAAGTGGCAAACTCTTTTATTTCATTTGAACAGTAACATCACTCTGGATATACACATTATGATATTTTCTACACACAGACTTGTACTTTATTGTAGTGTTTTTGAGATGGTATGATATTCTCTTTCTCTAGTGATTTTGACATATATAAATATTATGGATAATCATATTTGTTTGGATATACATGTAGTTACGAATGTTCAAATCAGTTTAGAAGAGAGAAAAGCAAAAGAATGTCCCTCAATTTTCGTATCTACCCATTGTCTTGTTTACATTACATGTATTTCTATTCAAATATGGCTTTGGATTTACCAAGATGTAGGGAACATAACTATCTTTCTATACCAGTTTAAACAACGTGTTATAGACTGTTGTAAATAATCTTGGCATATAGGTATATTACATGTTCTTTACCATTTCATTTGAGAAAAAACGTTGGCAAAATTCATGTGCTCCAACCACAAACTGAACATAGAAGTTAGGTAGACATGCTGAAATACAGAGAGAGCTTCGGATTTGCCTGTATTGCCTAATACAGACAGATCAAGAAGTTTTGGAAGATGAATACCATGCGTTTTTTCATTGTAAACCGTACGAGGGTATAACATTTATCTACTTACCCACTCATCTGTGTTCCAACAAGTCTTTGGACGTCTGTTATAGAAGTGTTGGCTCAAATAACCACATAATTTCTATATATATTTACCATTTGTTAAACAAGCGAGAGAATTGTTGGCCTAATAAGGCATCAGTTCAACGATTGGTGTGTTCTGGGGACCCGCAATGCGGTATAGAGCAAATGGTTGTTTTTCGCCCGATACATGCCACTCGCTCCAACCAAAAAATTTGAGTTATGTTTGCCATGGCAGCTGAAAACACTTTGGAAATCTTTTTTCAAAAGCTGTTTGCTTCAAAAGTGTAAAAGATCGTTTATTTCAGTGAAATAGCTATAAACACAAACTTATTTATCTATCCATTAGGAGATAGCAAGGAGAACAGAGAAACGCTACTAATAACCCCTGGTGGAGACCTTTCTGCTGTACATGCCATCATGCATGTATTTACTAAGGATGATGTCAATAGTATAAGGGAAGCCTTTAAGGAAGGACTTCTTGCAGCAAACTATATGGAAACAGTTTCTGTGTTTTTCAATAAAGCGAGTGAGTATTATTCCGAATAATAAACCAGACCTGATTTTCTTGTCATAACATTTATGTTAGGGTTATACAAAAGGGAACTTTCTATGACATTATGAAAAAGCTAAAACAAATAATATTAATGAGAAAAGAATTTGTCTAGGACTGGTGCTGTGCCTGCTGTAGACTTTATTAAGCAGCCTTTACAATCTTTGCCATTTGGATGCTGATAGTACAATCTGTATGTATTTATACTTGTACATTTATGTATATATTATTCTCAATCTCTTATTCCTGGACACCTAATCCACCATTATATAGTCATGATATTTGTGAGTTAATAGATTTTGAACCCACTTTTTTTTAAATACCTATTAAAATTATTATGGATTACAATGTCTGAGATCTGACACTGACTCAAAATGTTCTTGTTGTAACAAGATCTTTCTATGTCTGACAGGTGGTTCTATCATGGTTAGAATTGACTTACATTGTCAATAATCTCAAAATGATATGGTAATGCAATATTTAAATTGTAATTATGAGTGCCTTTTCCTATTTCATTTTCAGGTAAATTCCTACGATATAGCACGTCTCTTGTTGATGCCTTTATTGAGTCTATCCAGGATATACAGAGGAATAAAACAGGACTCAGTAATGTTCTGATGATTGTAGAACACAAAACAGTATCAAGGGATTGGTTAGATTATTTAAATAAGAGTAATCACTGTCAAGGTAACTGTTATTAAAAAACAGAAATACAATTTTTACTAAAAATCTTGGGGGTGATTAAGATGTTCTGGCTAAATCGTCTCATATCATGGATAGGAAGCCATTGTGACCTTGCTTGAGAACATACTTTAGATCTACATTGTCAAGGCGACAATTGAAAACAATGTTTTGAGCCTTAATAGTACAAATGTCTATCTGAAACATGCCCTAATACCAAGAAAAGTCAGATAAATATTACTACTCATTTGTAATGAATTATTTAAAATGCCCTTGCAAATTTTCCTTTTTAATGTATTCTACTTTAGAACCAAGGATTATTGCTTGAATAGATTCAGAGCTACCTTTTTACTTAAGAATCAAAGCTACACTTATGCTTGTGGATACAATGTAGTAATTTTACCGGTACACTGTTGTTATTGTACTGGTATATACACTGTTGTTATTGTACTGGTATATACACTGTTGTTATTGTACTGGTATATACACTGTTGAATACTAGTGTACTGGTATATACACTGTTGAATAGTGTACTGGTAGATACAATGTTTTTATTGTACTGATGATACAATGTTATATACAATTGTACTTGTAGATACAATGGTGTTATTGTACTGGTAGATACAATGGTGTTATTGTACTGGTAGATACAATGTTGTCATTGTATTGGTAGATACAATGGTGTTATTGTAATGGTAGATACAAGGGTGTTATTGTACTGGTAGATACAATGGTGTTATTGTACTGATAGATACAATGTTGTCATTGTACTAGTATATACAATGGTGTTATTGTACTGGTAGATACAATGTTGTCATTGTACTGGTAGATTCAATGTTGTTATTGTAGTGTTCGATTCAATGTTATATATTATTGTAGTGGTAAAATCAATGTTGTATACTATTGTACTGATAGATACAATGTTTTTATTGTACTGGTAGAAACAATGTTTTTATTGTACTGGTAGATACAATGTTATATACAATTGTACTAGTAGAATCAATGTTATATTATATTGTACTGGTAGATACAATGTTGTCATTGTACTGGTAGATTCAATGTTATATACAATTGTACTAGTATAATCAATGTTGTATACTATTGTACTGATAGATACAATGTTGTTATTGTACTGATAGATACAATGGTGTTATTGTACTGGTAGCTACAATGGTGTTATTGTACTGGTAGTTACAATGGTGTTATTGTACTGGTAGATACAGTGGTGTTATTGTACTGGTAGTTACAATGGTGTTATTGTACTGGTAGATACAATGGTGTTATTGTACTGGTAGTTACAATGGTGTTATTGTACTGGTAGATACAATGGTGTTATTGTACTGGTAGATACAATGGTGTTATTGTACTGGTAGATACAGTGGTGTTATTGTACTGGTAGTTACAATGGTGTTATTGTACTGGTAGATACAGTGGTGTTATTGTACTAGTAGTTACAATGGTGTTATTGTACTGGTAGATACAATGGTGTTATTGTACTGGTAGTTACAATGGTGTTATTGTACTGGTAGATACAATGGTGTTATTGTACTGGTAGATACAATGGTGTTATTGTACTGGTAGATACAATGGTGTTATTGTACTGGTAGATACAATGGTGTTATTGTACTGGTAGATACAATGGTGTTATTGTACTGGTAGATACAATGTTTTTATTGTACTAGTAGATACAATGTTATATACAATTGTACTAGTAGAATCAATGTTATATTATATTGTACTGGTAGATACAATGTTGTCATTGTACTGGTAGATCCAATGTTATATACAATTGTACTAGTAGAATCAATGTTATATTATATTGTACTAGTAGATTCAATGTTGTTAATGTACTGGTATATACAATGTTATATACAATTGTACTAGTAAAATCAATGTTATATTATATTGTATTGGTAGATACAATGTTGTCATTGTACTGGTAGATTCAATGTTGTCATTGTACTGGTAGTTACAATGTTTTCATTGTACTGGTAGATTCAATGTTGTCATTGTACTGGTAGATACAATGTTGTCATTGTACTAGTATATACAACGTTGTCATTGTACTGGTAGATACAATGTTGTCATTGTACTAGTATATACAACGTTTTTCATTGTACTGGTAGATTCAATGTTGTCATTGTACTGGTAGATACAATGTTGTCATTGTACTAGTAGATACATTGTTGTCATTGAACTGGTAGATACAATGTAGTCATTGTACTAGTAGATACATTGTTGTCATTGTACTGGTAGATACAATGTTTTCATTGTACTGGTTGTTACAATGGTATATACTGGTGTACTGGTAGATACAATGTTATATACTTTCGTACTGGTAGATACAATGTTCTTATTGTACTTGTAGATCAAATGGTTTCAAGAGAAAACAGAGGAACAGGTGCATCATATCAGGGAATGATCCCTACAGCGGTATTGTTAATATACAATTACTATTTCTTATATGTCAAAGCATGATTTTGTAGTATGGTTAGAAGTGTGTTAGCTGCAAATGTTCGATTTTCTAACGAATACAGCCATAATTTGATGCCATTATGAACAGAAAACACAATAAAAAAACTATCTATTTCTTGTACCATGACGTACAATGAATTATATGACAAATCATTTGTTGGAGAAACTTCCGCCTTATTGTGATGGTGTGTGTTTAACTCCATGTTAACAGTATGGCCACAGCAGGCAGTTCTTCTACCTGTTCATCCACCTGTTTGTTTCCAGACTTACTCACACCAGTATTGCACACAACATCTTTCCAAGTCAACTGGCTGTCTTGCCCACATAGATTTCTTAGCCCATAGATTGAAGATGTATGGCGCTTAAATAAGAACAATGACCTTTGTCAATGAATTAAGGGTTAAGCTGGGGCTACAGTGAATGTTTATGGTTGAAGTGGATTCATTCATTATGCGTTGTTCAATTATCGACTTCAGAAAACATTTAAAGGATAGAAAAAAGATATCCTAGACATTTCAGGAAGCCTAATTTTGGCCGGATTGTTTAAAAAATGTGTTCAATTAGGAGCCATTTCAAGGGTCCATTAATTTCAGTGGAAAGATTGAACCTGTTTCATCATGAAAAGCCATTTTGCTTATTCCCAACAACTTATTTTTAGGGAATATAGTGAAATAACCTTGTATTTCTATCTGTGGATGTAAAACATTTGTCAAAGCAAATCTCTCAAATATTCTCATAGATAACCAAAAGCACGGACACACATGTTTATTGATAATATATATAAATGATTTCAGACACATTTGAAAGAGCCAGAAATGCAAAGCATGGAAGATAGAGGAGGTAAGAAACCATTTCTATAAGTCACCAAGCAAATGGCATGTTATAGATTTTAACTTTTAATCTGATATATCAGCTGATTTGGATTCAAAAACTCTCAAACTGACTCATATGTGTTACTTTGAAACAGAGTAGAAAATACTGTATTTTACGGATATATTCATTACAATGTGTAGTTAATTGTGCTCCTGACCTTTGTTTTCGGAAATGACTTAGCGCTGTCCAACCTGCAGATGCATTTTGACTCATCTGTAGTGGACGAAATTGTCTGCGTTTGTCCGTCTTCAATATGTCTTTCAAGTGACATGAATCGTCAACAACTGCTGTGTTAACACTATAGGCAACATTTTACATACAGTCATCATGAATGTTTATCAGAACATACACCTATATCCAATCTTGGCCAAGTTCGAACTGGGTCATGTGAGGTAAAAAACTAGGTCACAAGGTCTAATTAAAGGAAACTCTCGTTAATGCTTCTGGAGGCAGCATTTTTATCTTTAGCATGTTAACATTTTGTCAGAATAATTGGCTTGATGATTTCTAGGCTAAGTTTAAATATAGGTCATGTCCTAGTCATAAACTAGCTCACTAAGCCAAATTGAAGGAAAGTCTTGTTAACACTCTAGAGACCACATGTTTTGCTTCAGCAGCTTGAACCTTTGTCAGAAAATTTATCTTGACGATATCTATGCCAAGTTTGAATATGGGTCATGTCGGGTAAAAACTAGGTTGCTAGATAAAATTGAAGGAAATACTTCTTAACACTGAATGCCGCCGTTTTAATTTGAGCATGTTGAAACTTTGTCAGAATATTTGTTTTGATGATATCTAGGATAGGTTTGAACATTGATCTGGATCTAGAGTGGGTCACTAGTAGGGATGGCAACGATTAATCGGTTACACGGTTAACCGTACGTTTTCCGATTAATCGGTTAATAATTTCGGTAACCGAGTACCCGGAAGAAAAGCTAAAATATATATACAGTTGTGTTTCACCTTTTGTTCTTTTCAATATGTCACACGTATCTGACATGAGAAGTTAATTATTTACACCTCGATCGGCCAGTGTTTACATTACTGCGATAACAGCTGCACTCGACGCTTTGTTTCTTTTTAAAAAATAGTTTGATGTCTAATAAAGGCAGAAATTATAAAATAATGACTTATTAATTATATTCGACGTTTGTTTAAAGAGTAATTTGAAGTTTGTAACTGAGTTGGTATTTAAAGATATGCAGCCATGTACCTCTTTCATTCAACATATTATAAATCGTATTACAGTCACTTCGTTAAAAAAGATCTACAGAATATATTGCCATAATGCCGCCTGCTACATCGTTTGTATGGAAGTATTTTAAATGCTGTGCTGATGATAACAAAGTCAAGTGCAGTTTGTGTGGTAATGAACTGTCTTGGACTGGTGGAACCAGTAACATGGGCAACCATATTCGACTAAAACAGGGGATATTCATTGTCTATGAATCTATACGGTTAACCGGGTAACTGGTTACAAAATTGTATGAGTAAGCGGTTAGTAATATCGGTAACCGTTGCCATCCCTAGTCACTAGTAATAGCTTACCTGAACCCAAAATGAGTTATTATGATTGACTATGTGGTTGGCATAACTCAGGTGAGCAATCCAGGCCCATCATGGCTCCTTGTTGAAAATATTATGGCAAAAGAAGAAATTGCTAAATATTCTCCTTTTGTCACAGTTTCAAAATGTTTGCTTTCATATATATGGACTGACTCAGTTGTGTTGAAAGTTGTCTGCTGCAATTTTGTTGTATGTGGGAAAGGGTTAAGTAGATACAAATTTACTCAGCTCTGCATGTCAATCATTTCTTGTAATCAGGTCTAAAATTTAAGTTATTACCTAAATATTTATGTTCAAAATAATAGAGGAAGGTTAATGTTTGAGTTTAACTCAAATTGCTTAACTGATAATAATCCGACGGATACTCAAATAAAAATTGTCTGATTGTCGAAGAAATAAGTCACGGTATTGTGATATACCCTTGGCATTGTCATTGTCTGTGTCACATAACTTTAACCTTACCTCATTATAAAAAAGATGATAATATACAACAGAGTTTGTAACATGCTTAAATTTAAGTAGATTTGAGAAACCAGGGCCTGATGTAAGATTTTTGCATGCAGAGTATAACCATGGCAGGGTTATGTCTCTATCTCTTTCCCTCAAAACATTTTGCCACATTAGCAACAGATAACTTCTACAAAGGAAAAAATATTCATGACGAGTAATTCCTTCTTTTGCTACAATATGGGAAAGGGTAAACAAAAAATCACGAATAATAGATTAGGCATTGCCTTAAGAAACAATTCTAGTTTTCATGTGAGAGTAAAAATAGGAGAAAGCAGGAAAACACATGACTAGGCCATTTTGTAATTGAAAACTTGACAACATGCATAACTCAAATCACTACCAAAGACTGAAAGAAATGAAAGTAATGAATTTCCCTCCCAAGCACTCACTGTTGATAGATTAGCATTATGACTTAGTTGCTGGTTCAGAATAAATGGAACAGTAGTACTCTAAACTCACCCTGGAAACACTGTTATATTGTTGAAAAATGTTGAAACACGTTAAACACCATACTAACAAATACTCCAATCTATCAATCAAGAATTGGTCTATGATGGACCATATATTTGTTCCTTCATTTTTAGCTCACCTGAGCTTTGCTCAAGGTGAGTTATTGTGATCGCCTTTTGTCCGGCGTCCGGCGTGCGTCGTGCGTCGTCCGTCGTGCGTCGTCCGTCAACTTCTTCTTCTCAGTAACCAGTGGGTCAATTTGGATGAAACTTCACAGAAAGCATCCTCTCAATGACCTCACCAGAATTCCTTCAAATTTTTGGGATCCATGCAAAATTCTGGTTTCCATGGCAACGAAACCGAAAAAACTTCAAAATTCTTTTTCTCCCAAACTGGTTGGCAGATTTTCAAATAATTTTGTAGAAATGTTCCTTAGATGACCCTCTATCAGATTCCTTCAAGCCATGTTGATTGGTCGAAAAACATGGCCGCCAGGGGGGGCGGGGCTATTTTGCCTTATATGGCTATAGTGAAAACTTAAAAAATCTTCTCCTCCGAAAGTGTCAGGCCAATTTTCAAATAATTTTGTAGAAATGTTCCTTGGGTGATCCTCTATCAGATTCCTTCAAGCCATGTTGATTGGTCGAAAAACATGGCCGCCAGGGGGGGCGGGGCTATTTTGCCTTATATGGCTATAGTGCAAATTTAAAAAATCTTCTCCTCCATAAGTGTCAGGCCGATTTTCAAATAATTTTGTAGAAATGTTCCTTGGGTGATCCTCTATCAGATTCCTTCAAGCCATGTTGATTGGTCAAAAAGCAAGGCCGCCAGGGGGCGGGGCTATTTTGCCTTTTATGGCCAAAGTGAAAACTTAAAAAATCTTCTCCTCCGAAAGTGTCCGGCTGATTTTCAAATAATTTTGTAGAAATGTTCCTTGGATGACCCTCTATCAGATTCCTTCAAGCCAAGTTGATTGGTCGAAAAACATGGCCACCAGGGGGGGCGGGGCTATTTTGCCTTATATGGCTGTAGTGAAAACTTAAAAAATCTTCTCCTCCAAAAAATAATTTTGTAGAAATCTTCCTAGGGTGACCTGACCCTCAATCAGATTCCTTCAAGCCAAGTTGATTGGTCGGAAACTATGGCTGCCATGGGGCGGAGCTTATTTAGCTAAAGTGAAAAAAAAAAATCAGGTGAGCGATTCCAGGGCCATCATGGCCCTCTTGTTTCCAGATCTGCTGATAATTTTTACGAAACCTTACTTTTCTATTACACATTTTCAATTTGGAGAAGAATGTACAAGTAACATGTTGAATTAATGGAAAGTGTCTGTATACATATTTCAACACTATCCCTGATGAAGGCAGACCTCAGCAGATGCCTTAAATTCATGGCATGGGAAGCACAATTGTTATAAAACAATTTTTTCCTTTTTTCAACAATATTTAGAAATCTGTATCAAATATACAGATATGTGGCTGCTTTAAAAGCAGTCACCTCAAACTAAAATGTCAGCGAATTGGGTAACTAATGACACTTTTTTATATTTTTTATTTTACAGCAGTGAAGATCAACCTAGGGCCGCAGCATGCAGCATGGTATGGATTGAATGCAATTATATCTCATAAGAGTGAACATTCACTCATTTATTAAAACAATTTACTGAATCGTCATTTTAGCTCATTAAGAACTTTTTGTGATCTTTCAGATTATTGTATGTCCATGGAATGTTGTCTGTTGTGAGTTATCAATAAACAAAATCTTTAAAGCTATCTCCTTTCTAAATAAGATGCCCTGTTTGGAATTGCAAAGATATATCCATTTGGCTCATACTTGTTTATGGAAAGAAAAATGCTTTCTACTGGTACACCACTAAGCCAACTTTGACCAAACTTCACAGGATTGATTGATTGGGGTTTAAGGCAGTTTTCAACAATTTTTCAGTCATATCACACTGGCCAGTTCACCTACTCATGTGTTTTCTGGCTATGTCATACCAGTACTCAACACAACAGTCTTTCCAAGCAGCTGGCTGCTTTTCTACATAGACTCTTGTTACAGTGACTTTTGTCAAACGTTGGATTGACAGCCAGTGCTGCTACCTACTTAGCAACCAGGGCTTGGCTTCCTAGTAAAATCCCTTTAGGGATTTATTAGAGTTGCATTCAGTTCAGGACTCTGGTTTCCTTGGCAGACGAAAGAAACAACTTGTCCAACAAACTTGTCCAATTTAAGAATAATTTCTCACAAATGATTCTTGGGTCACACTCTATTAAGATTATTAACCAGGTTTTCCGAAGGAAAAATCTGGTTATTAGTTTGGCGAAGTCGGCGGGCGGGCGTCAACTTTCCTTGTCCTGACCATAACTTTGTCATGCATAGAGATATTTTCAAATAACTTGGCACAAACATGCACCATATCAAGACGATGTGCCAAATGCAAAAAGAAAATCTGTAGATTCAAGGTCAAGGTCACAGTGATAAGAAATAGACTTTAATTGAACTTTTCTTGTCCGGACCATAACTTTGTCATGCAAAGAGATATTTTCAAATAACTTGGCATAAACATGCACCATATCAAGACGATGTGCCAAATGCAAAACTTTTGTCTGTAGCTTCAAGGTCAAGGTCACATTGACAACAAATAGACATCAGTTGAATTTTTCTTGTCCAGACAATTACTTTTTCATCCATAGAGATATTTTCAAACAGCTTGGAACAGATATACACCATATCAAGACGCTGTGTCAATTGCACAATTTATGTGTTTAGCTTCCAGGTCAAGGTCACAGTGACAGAAAATATACTTTACTTTTCAAATAACTTCGCGCAAATATGCTCCATATTAAATAACTTGGCAATTTAAAAGAATATAGCATAGATATGAGTAAGTTTCATAACCTCGGGCCCTGGATCTAGTCTGTTTGCAAAGGCATAAACGCATTACTATCAAGTAAAGGGTTAAGGCAGATCACTGATTATCAACCTGGCATTAGGGATCCTAAAATGTGGCTGCTTACAACAAAAGGTTGCTTAATATCTGTTATCTATTATATGTTCTTAATAAATGAGGCCATCAACACACGATTAACTGTATTGAACTGATATTTGTTAGATAAAATTGTGATATATTTAATTGACAAAGTAATTATGATTATTCATCAATAGAAATATTCCCTGTTACTTGAATTACTAGCTTTGATTAACTATTAACAGAAAGATTTGACAGATCTGTTAATTCTTAATCAAACACCTTCCATTATAGAAAACCTGGTTTCATGGAATTTCCATGTCTTGTTCATATTATTTTGATCCATTGAAAAACATGGCATCCAGGGAGACCCTTGCTTTCCTTTATTATAAATACTCAAAATTTAAATTATATTACATTCTATGACTTCAGTTTAAAAAACCGAAGCTGCACAAAGTTAACTTTTCAGGTGAAGGAAAAAAATGGTTTTCTTTAAATATACAAACCTCATTTAACCTTAATCCTGGCCAAAGAAATGATTTTGAAGTACATGTTTCTTTCATTCATTAATTTGAAATTTAAAATATCTTCTTATCAAAACATACTGGCTTGATTTAAAAATATCCTGGAAAACTGTTCACACATGCAATAATACCCCTAATTACTTGATGTGGCTCAAATGTTTTACCGTTTGTAAAATTCCAACATAAGGGATTATTTCAAGAGTGGAGAAATTTGGTTTCATTTTAAAGTGTTTTTAATTGACACACTGTATGAAAATGTATTTTGTTTGAATGAATGTTGATTATTCTTATCAATCAAGGAAGAAAAACCAAGACCTCGAAGGACAGGCAGATAAATATATCCTAGTTGAAAGGATACCGAAATATTTCACCGACAGAAAGATAAGAGAGGACATTGGGCAAAAGTCTTTTGGTGCAATGTTTGACTTGTTGTTCATACAAGGCCGTACAGAGGCCATTTTGAAGTGTACAAATGAGGAAGGTAATTGTCTTGTTATTGATAACAAATAATTTCTTTTTTGAGACACAATTCTCTTTTTGCAGATACTGTTTTAAATCACTAGAGCCTCAGGCTCAATGTGTTCTATTCTGATCATTGTCTATGTGGAAAAGCAGCCAGTTGCTTCGGAAGATTGTTGTGTGGAGTACTGGTGTGAGAAAACCAGGAAATACGTGTGTAGGTGAACTGGCCGCCGTGATATGACTGAGAAATTGTTAAAAACGGCGTTAAACCCCAATCAATCAATCTGATTATTGTCAGTCATTAACTTTTAGCTTTAAAAGACATCTCCTCCGAAAGCCCTGGACCAATTTAAACCAAACATCACAATGGTCTTTTGGTGATCCTTTCCTAGAATTGTTCACAGGTGCATTTTATGGAGAACTTTGGTTGCTGTGTCATCTGAAAAAGGGAGAAATAATCAATCTTTAAAAGTTTTCTACTCTGAATCAGCTTTTCTGATTCCAAAACAATTTGGTAGAGATGTACAAAACCTGTTCAAGTCATATTGATTGGTTGAAAAGCATGGCAGCTAGGGGAATCAGAAAAGGTACAAAATTACAACATTTTTAAATTCCAATGTTATGCAAGTGCTTGTCTGATTTCAAGCTATGTGTGTAGAACTGTTCCTACAGTGACACTCTACAAAACTTTTTCAAGCCATATTGGTTGCTTGAAAATGATAGCAACCAGGCAGGACCAGAAAATGGGTAAACTTAAAGCTTCAAATGACATGTCCTCTTAATTCACTGGACCTATTTCAACTAAACTTCACAGAAATTTTTCTTTGGTGGTCTTCTTTCAAATATATAAGTACGGTGTAGGACTTTGACTGCTGCGGCATCAAAAAGGGAGAAGAACTTTTAAAATTATTTTCTTCTTTATCAGCTTGCCCTATTCAAAAATACTTTTTTAGAAAAGTTTCTTGAGAGACCCTCTACAAAAACTGTTCGAACCATTTTGATTTGTTGAAAAACATGGTGTTCAGGCGGCATCAGAAAAAGGGATATTAATTCCAATCTAATGATAATAACTTGTTCAAGCCATATTTCAGAAAAGGGGTAAAATAAACTATAAGCTTCAACTGACATTTCCTCCTAATCCAAACGAATGATATGACCCAAACTTCACAGGAATGTTCCATGGCTGTCCTCTTTCAATTTTTTTTTTTAATGATTATTGCCTTATTACAAAATATATGTCCATTAATGATATAAAGCTGTTTCATTAAATTAACAGTGACCACTACTTGCAGTTTCATTGCCTATCTTGATAAAACTTTCTCCATTATTAGCAGTAATAGCTACTATACTATCACTCAGGTGATCAATTTAGAGCCATCTTGGTCCTCTAGTTTTTGTAAGAAGGTTGAACTGTTTCCAAAGAGAGTTATATTGGTTTTTGTTTTTTCAGAAATCTGAAATGTTTTTAATTAATTTCAGATGCTAACAAACTAAAGAAAGCAAAACCTATGGAGGTTTGTCTTACAGCTTGTCCAAAACAGGTAATTGTTTATCCCTTTCTTAAATTCATGATATTTTATTTGATAGTTTGACTAACACCATAAATTTCAACTAATTTTAACTAATTTCAACCAATGTCTGGGACATTTCTACTTTACCATTTTACTTAAAGTTACCAAATATGGCATGCACATTCATCTTGAGAAGTCAGTGCGTCATGTATCATAATTGGGTCACTGTGACCTTAACTTTTTCCCTCATACGACAATTCTGCAACAGTTGACTTTGAATATATTTTGTCAAAAAATGGAAAATCTCTATAATTGATTGGATAACCTATGAATAAAAGTCGAAAACATTGTGGCAAAAGGTGAAAGGTGAAATTGCTTGTTGTGAGCAATTTCTTCTTTTGTCACTTTGTTTTCAAAAAGCTGTCTGCTGCAGAGGCGTCCGAAAGCATCTATATGAGGGAAAAGGTTAACTCCATATCTCCAATACTATTACACCTTGAGTTCCTAAATGTAGTCTGAAGATGCATCTTGGAAAGAGAATGTGTTGTGTACCAAAAGTTGGTCTTTCTGAGATTGAGCTTGACCTCTGACCCCATTTAAAGAAAAAGCTTGTTCGGGTCGTATCTCCTATGTAATCACACCGAATTTGGTCTGAAGATGCATCTTGGGAAGAAGATGGCTCTTGTTCGAAAATGGGTTCACTGTAACCTGACCTTTGACCCCATTTAAAGAAAGAGCTTTTCCAGGCATTATCCCACCAAAGATTTCTGAAGATGCATATTGTGTATGTTTGGTTTTACTCTGTATGACATTACAGCCCTTTATACAATCTTGGCTCACTTGAGCAAGAGCTGCTCAAGATAGATTTTTGAGATCACACAGTGTTTGTCATGAGTTCTAAACAATTTGCTTGGGTGCATAATTGAGACCACAGTTTTCATGCAATCTTCATCAAATCTATTCAGAATGTTAGTCTGAGTGATATATCGGCCATGTTAAAATCTGGCGGTTCAAAAACTAGATCACTTGCCAAATTTAAGAAAAATCTCATGGGCACTCTAGAGACCACATTCTTTACTCCAGAATGAATGAAATTTGTCAGAACATTAACTTGGATGATATGTAGGCCATCTTCCAGTATGAGTCAGGTCTGGTAAAGAACTAGGTCACTTGGATAAATTTAAGACAAATCTTACGGACACTCAAGAGACAGCTTTCTTGACTCCAGAATGATGGAACTATCAGAAGAATTACCTTGGTAATAATGGAACAATTTCAAAAACAAATTATGAGGATGTTTCATTATGTTTCAAAACTGTTCAAAGAAATAAATTCAATTGAAACCTCTGAATTCAAAGGCAATGTAAATATGAAATGATAACAGTCTTCTAGAACTAAAAGTGCTTCCCAATTTTGAAAATAATTTGACACAAATGTCTCTGCCAAAGTTGTCCCAATTTATTCAGATCCCATGAAAAACATGCATGCTTATATGCTAGTTTTCCTTATGTGTTTAATAGGACTACCTTGTCCAGCCCACATCTTAACCATGCATCTTAGAATACTCAAGTTTCTGGACACACATGTTCACTATGATGAGGTGGCTTATACCTCAAAGGTCAAGGTTACACTCAGAGGTCAAAGATCAAAATGAGTACTGTTTGATAGGACTACCTTGTCCGGCCCGCATCTCGAACATGCATCTTAGGGTTCTCAAGTTACTGGGCACACATGTTCACCATGGTGAGGTGGCATGTCGTGCACAAGACCCAGGTGTGTACCTCAAAGGTCAAGGTCATGCATGCTCGAATGGAGTTTGATATAACTTCACACAATTATTGGTAGGGGACTTTTGTATTGCTTGCAAACGACATTAACTTTTTATTTATAAACACCTTATTAAACAGAGCCAAAGGTCATTCAATTGACCTAAGGTTAAGCATCCAACTATCCATGTATGCAAAATCATTTTTAGCTTGCCTATTCGAAGAAATAGGGGAGCTTATGTAGTCACGTCCGCGTTAGTGTTGGCGTACGCGTTGCCAGCTTGGTCAAACCTTTGAGTGCAAGGCCTTTTCTCAGACACTGTGTATTCTGTTGCTTTGAAACTTCACACACTTATTGAGGGTCATTAGGTGACCTTGTATGTCAAGTCCCATAACTCTGGAATGGACTTTGACTGAATTGTGCCTCTTTTTGGACTTAGAATTTTTGTCAAACCTTTGCATGCAAGGCCTTTTTCTCGGACACTGTGTATGCTGTTGCTTTGAAACTTAGCACACTTATTCAGGGTCATTAGATGACCTTGTATGTCAAGTCCCTGGAATGGATTTTTACTGAATTGTGCCCCTTTTTGGACTTAGAACTTTGGTCAAACCTTTGCGTGCAAGGCTTTTTCTCAGACACTGTGCATGCTTTTGCTTATCGTATGTAAACAAATTTTCAGATTTAAAAGGCCCAAAAGGGCCTGTATGGACATTGTTAACATTTGCATGCAAGTATTGAAAAGGTGTTTTATCTTGCAATAGGTGATACTGTGTTCTGAAGTAGACCCTGATAGACGATGGCCCTGATAGGCGAGCTATATTGTCCTCCGACAACTCTTGTTATTATTGACAAACTGCCATTAGGCAGGTGTATGTTTTTGTTTCAAAATCTTCTTCTCCGTACTTGTAAATTAATATTATTTTTCATATTCATTTCAGTCATTAACCAATTTCAAAGCAGATTTGGAAGTTACTGTGGAAAAAGAAATGATTAATACCTTACAAAAAATGGATATAACAGTTAATTCAAAAATTGGAAAGACTGTCATTAATGCTCCTACAAAATACCATTTGGATTGGGCAATGTTAAAACTGAAAAGCAACCAAGTTGGAAGGCACAAAGAAGATAGTACAGGCTTTGAAGAAATACAGAAATGTTCAAAAGACATTTGGGACATAGCTAGGAATATGAAAGAAAAAAATATTGCAAATTTGGAACAGCAGGGTGTGCATGTTTCATATGATAAGGAGTTTGTAACAATGTCAGGAGTCAAACCTTGTGAAGATGACTCGGATATGGTCACGTTATCTTCATGTTTTCAACAGTTACAAACAATGGTAATTGTTGAGGTCACGGTTGATGAGTCAAGTCATTACAAGATTAAAAAATGGTGTGAAGAGATCACCGAAAATAGGAGTGAAGAATGTTGTGTCCATGTAAAGGAAAGAAATGCTGTTCTTGCATTTAGTGAATCATATGAAAATACACAAGCTATTAAACACCAGATTTTAGTAAAAGATGGTCAAATTAAAATCACAGGGAGGAGGAGAGCACGTGATTTTAAAGATGCTGGCAATGTTCAAATATCCTTCGAAGAAGATGGAAGGCACAAATTTGAACCCAATGAGCCAGGTTGGATTGTTAATGATCAACAGCCCCTGGTCAAACAAAGAGAAAGAGACGGAGATGTACAAGGTTATAATCCAAAGTTCGATCTAAAGAAACAAGCGAAAAATCTTCAAGAATACAGAACCGATGAAAATATAAGGGTGTATGTCTATGAAGCCAACATACTGAAACTGCCTGTAGACTGCATTGTTAATGCCGCAAATGACAATCTACAGCATGGTGGTGGAGTTGCCCGAGTTATAGCTCAGGCAGCTGGGCGACAACTAGACCAAGAGGGTTTTGACTACATCCGTAGACATGGTAAAATACCTGTTGGCAAGGCTTGCATAACTACTGCTGGTAAACTACACTACGATTGTGTTATACATGCGGTGGGTCCACAATGGTCGGATTATTATCCACATTTATTTCCAGATGTACGGAACTGTGAGAAGGACTTGCATTCAGCTTTAACGGAAAGTTTTCTTGCCGCTGAAGAAAGGGGCCTTAAGTCTATTGCTCTGCCTGCAATAAGTGCTGGTATGTGTATAAACCCTTCCCCACTTGTAGACATATTTTGACGCATCTGCAGTAAACAGCTTTTGCAAACATTGTGATAAAAGAGAAATTGTTTATTATGAACAGTTTTGTTTTAAGCCACATTGTTTTCAAATCTAATCAATAATTGTACTTTTATTACTTTCTGATTTCCCCTAGCTATTTCTGCCCAGAGGTTTTCAAAGTCGTCTGCTGCAGATTTGTTGTATGTTTGGAAGGATAAACTATTTTGCGTATATAGAAGATCTTTGACGTCTCTAAAGCAAACAACAATTGGAAAAATTGTGTTAAGAGTAGCAATTTCCAACATTCAATGTTTCAACTCTATCCAATATTCTTATTTTCAATCATATAGAATTTTTCTATATCCGTCTGTATGTTTTGAAAGTCATCTGCTGCATAATTGTTGTATTTAGGAAAGGGTTAAAGATGTCCTCTGAATCACAGAGGCCCACAGGGAAGACTGGGCATGCCCAACTGTGCAGCCTCTATAAACAAAGTCTTTATTATTATTATTATTATTATTATTAATAATGGAATATAATTTAAACTCAGTGAGTCATATAACAGAGACAAATAAAATTTATTTATATGTCTGCCATTCGTCTTCCACCTATGGGCTAAGTCTATGTGGAAAAGCAGCCAGTTGCTTGGGAAGATTGTTGTGTGGAGTACTGGTGTGAGAAAACCAGGAAATGCATGAGTAGGTGAACTGGCTGCCGTGATATAACTGAGAAATTGTTAAAAACAACGTTAAACCCCAATCAATCAATCAATCAAATTATATGTCTCTGATTATAATAATGAAATGTGAACCCTTCACATCTTTGATCGTTCATTGGTTGAAAGAACAAGCTAGAAGTTAAATTTAGGAAATGTATTCCTTCAATGAGAAACTATTCTTAATATCTTTAAAAAAAATAAGCTAACAATTAATGTAAACTTTGATATGTCCCAATTTGACTTCTATTACTAATAAATGTGATCATCAGATCATTTAATTCTTTCCAACATATAGACCCATTTTGATGCATCTGCAGCGGACGACTTTTGAAAACATCAAATTTCTCCATTTGCCACAATGTTTTTAACTTTTTTCAGTAATTATACCTATATTTACATATGTTTTAGTAAACATTTTCAAAGTCTTCTGCTGCAGACTTTTCATAGGTCGGAAAGGGTTAAAGCCTGATGTCTTGACCTTGAGAGTCGCATATTAATATTTTACAGACACCAAGCTATTTGATGCATTTATAATTTCTTGTACCTCAGGCTTTATGTGTTTGTCATGGTATGATGATATATGTGGTAAGGCCCATTGGAAATATGACATCCATACATTTTACACTATAAGGCAGTTGCATAAAAGGAAAGCATACATCATTCATTTTGGTAATTGACCCTTTCCAAATAATACTAACAATTATACATGTACTTTAAGCATGTTTCTGTCACCAGGAAATTTCTAATCGACATTCTATCTCCCATAATATACCCAATATTTTTTTTTATTTCAGCCATATTTGCAGTGCCAGAGGAAGTTTGTGTTTATCACTATGCAAAAGCAACCATTGACTACAGTCGTAAAAAATCTCCAAATGCCTTGAAAGAGATTCACTTCATTGATATAAATGCTAGCATTGTCAGGAAAGTACAGGAGATGTTTACAACCATGTTAAGATATAATCAGAATCCACACTACTCCACTGAAAAGTTTGTCAAACATAGAAGGAAAAACTTCCATTCACCAGACAGAAACAGAAATACATCACCAGCTAGAGAACCAGTCAGAAATAGAGATTCACCAGATAGAAAACCAGTCAGAAATACTGAAACAGATGCTACGTTTAATCCCCTTTATTATGAAGAAGAAAGGGAAATCCATGTTTTAGAAACTGAACTATGTAAACTTTCGATACAATGTGGAGATATAATGAAGATCAAGGCAGATGCCATTGTGTCTATAGAAGACATTCATGCATCTGGAAAAGGAAAGATTGCTAAACTTATATGTGATAAAATGAATTTCAACAACAGGAATAACTTTCTTAGTGAACGAAAGTTGGCATTTCGTTCAAATACAAAAACAGGGGATGTACATTGTACACACGGATACGACAGTGGATTCCTCTACATTCTTCATGCTGTTGTACCTTATGACACAAGGAATAGTAGTGATGGTGAGAAGAAATATGTAATAAAGCAAGCACTGAAGAATATACTGAAGAAGTTGTCAGATAAATGGATCAAATCTGTTGTAATGTGCCTCATTGGGACATGTAAGTAATTTATCATTCACAGCAAAGAGTAACCGCTTACCTACATAATAGGAAAAGTAATAATGCTAATGACCTAAAAGAAAACTTGAAAGTTTCTTATTTCAAAAGTGGTCTACGACAGAGGCATTAAACACTGTTTTGTATCCGGGCAGGGAATGCAAGGAAGTAACTAGTTATTTAGTCCCCTACCGGCGTGCCGAAGGGGACTATTAGGTTTGCACTCCGTCAGTCCGTCAGTCCATCTGTCAGTCAGTCCATCTGTCAGTCAGTCAGTCAGTCAGTCAGTCAGTCCGGCAAATTTTTGTCCGGAGCATATCTCCAAAACTGTACTAGCTATGGCTATGAAATTCCATATGTGGATACATCTCATCAATGCGGAGTGCAGTGCATATGAACCATAACTCTTGCTTCCCTAATTTTTGAGTTATTTCCCTTTCTTTATTTTCATACTTGATTTTTGTCCGGAGCATATCTCCAAAACTGTACTAGCTATGGTTATGAAATTTCACACATGGATGCATCTCATCAAGGGGGAGTGCAGTGGACATGAACCATAACTCTTGCTTGCCTAATTTTTGAGTTATTTCCCTTTCTTTATTTTCATACTTGATTTTTGTCCGGAGCATATCTCCATAACTATACTAGCTATGGCTATGAAATTTCACACATGAATACATCGTATCAAGGGGGAGTGCAGTGGACATGAACCATAACTCTTGCTTGCCTAATTTTTGAGTTATTTCCCTTTCTTTATTTTCATACTTGATTTTTGTCCGGAGCATATCTCCAAAACTGTACTAGCTATGGTTATGAAATTTCACACATGGATGCATCTCATCAAGGGGGAGTGCAGTGGACATGAACCATAACTCTTGCTTGCCTATTTTTTGAGTTATTTCCCTTTCTTTATTTTCATACTTGATTTTTGTCCGGAGCATATCTCCATAACTATACTAGCTATGGCTATGAAATTTCACACATGAATACATCGTATCAAGGGGGAGTGCAGTGGACATGAACCATAACTCTTGCTTGCCTAATTTTTGAGTTATTTCCCTTTCTTTATTTTCATACTTGATTTTTGTCCGGAGCATATCTCCATAACTATACTAGCTATGGCTATGAAATTTCACACATGAATACATCGTATCAAGGGGGAGTGCAGTGCACATGAACCATAACTCTTGCTTCCCTAATTTTTGAGTTATTTCCCTTTCTTTATTTTCATACTTTATTGTCTTGATATACCTAAACATTGGGTTGCTATGACAACAGGAACAGACTCAAAAGTGCAAACCGGTAGGGGACTATGGTATTGCTTGCAATCCTCCAGTTACTTGTTTTAATATGTTTGCTTTCCGATAATTGTCTTTGATATGTTTTGACAGCCTTGGTGTTGTCAGTGCATACTAAGATCAAAAATTCCTGATCCTTGCATTTGAGACATCAATGGTGCATTTACATTGAGTGTAAAAATGCATGACATCCCAGGGTCAGACTCAGAACTTAATTATAACATATTGGATATCATAATTTGAAGTACATGTAACCCATAACGTCAAGGTCGTAAGAGGGTTGAGATTTAATAACATAATTGTACAGTTAGTTGTTGGCATAACCATTCCAGGGAGGCTTTCAAGATGCTAGTATGACTATATGGTAAACAGAGAAGATCCTGATCTGACTGCACGGAGGAAAAAGCTTATATTGATTTTTCTTTTTTAAATCAATGGAATCCATGCTATCCATGTTTTCATTATCATAAAAAACACTTGAATTTAATTGGATTTTTGAGTTTTGACATTATATGATGATGAGACATTTCTTGTCTTTGGAAGTAAAAAATAAAATGCAGTGTCTTTTATTGTTGTTATTGTTATTCGTTTTGCAGGGAAGGAGAGTAAAGATAGTGTACAATTAGCAGCTGATGCATTTATTCAAGTCTACAAAGAGTACTGTGAGAAACCAAAGGGATATAGTTCCAAACCTTTACAAATAACATTGGTGTGCAGATCAAAAGAAATGCTGGATACTGTCATCAAACAGTGTCAACACCGTGGATTGTTGGATAGTTCTGAAGTAACACCGCCTGCTCTTCCACCAAAACCAGTAAAATATCCAACACCGGAACCTGTGGATGTTGTACAGGTAAACAAAATTTTCTTACTTATTCATGCATTCTTTCATCCATTTATCTGAGATAGGCAATAAATTATATCATGGCAGCACAGTCATGACATTTGAAACCATTGCTGGGAAAGGAGAAAGTTTTGAACTCTGTAAACTCCCAAATTTCCAAATATTGCAATACTTTCTTATGGTATTTTTAAAGTAGTAAACTCTATACCAGGTTCACAGTTAATTCTAACCTTTAAATCTTTATCACTTGCAAACGCATTTGCAGCAGACGTACTTTTAGCTCTACTATTCAAAGAATACGAGAGCTTTACTACTCCCCCCTGTGTCGGCGTCGGTGTTTCCATCGGCGTCCGGTTAAAGTTTTAGGGCAAGTTGGCATTTTCATTCATAAGTATTTGTGCTATTTGGAATATTGTTACATCTTATACCTTTCTTCACATTGAATGCTGAAGGTGCTGAGTGTGACCTTCTTTTTGGGGTTAAAAATATGAATTTCGGTGGTTAAAGTTTTAGGGCAAGTTGGATTTTTTTTTTTTTCTCAATATAAAGTACTTTTGCTAGGGCTTTCATAAATTATTTGGAATATAATTATTACATCTAATACCTTTCTTCATATTGTATGGTGAAGATTCTGAGTGTGACCTTCTTTTTGGGGTAAAATACATGATGTTGGGTGGTTAAAGTTTTAGGGCAAGTTGGCATTTTAATTAATTTTTTTACTTTTTAGCTTGACTATTCAAAGAATATGAGAGCTTTACTACTCGCCCCGGCGTCGGCGTCTCCGTCTTCATTGGCGTCCGGTTAAAGTTTTAGGGCAAGTTGCCATTTTCATTCATAAGTATTTGTGCTAGTGCTTTCATATTTGGAATATAGTTACATCTTATATCTTTCTTCACATTGAATGCTAAGGGTGCTGAGTGTGACCTTCTTTTTGGGGTAAAAAACATGATTTTCGGTGGTTAAGTTTTAGGTCAAGTTGGATTTTTGTGTCACCTGCGTAGCATGGTAGACACTTAGGGATTACTTTTTTTTTTGTTCGGCGTCTGTCCGTCCGTCTGTCAAAAATTAAAATTTTCTGACAAGGACCGGCAGTTGACACACGTGCTCCGGGGAGCACTCCATTCTAGTTTTTTTTTCTTAATAAGTACTTGTGCTATAGGGCTTTCATATTTGGAATATGAGCCAATATCAAATTTCGCCCAAATCTTGTTGCTTTAAATTTTGAAAATGTTCTCTGTATTTATCTATGTTTTGTCATTTTAAATGGTTATGCTATGTATGTGGAAGCTTGTCTTTCTTAAATGCACCCTTATTTCATCCAAATTTTATTTTTATTTTCGGCAGAAAGCCACTGGTGCCTGTAGCATGTCCTTCCAGTAACTAATATGTAATTAGCATATAATGCCATATTATTTCATTAAAGATGAAACTTTTTGGTTCATCATCAACAATGTATAATAACTCATTCATACTGCTCAATTTTTTTCTTTTCATACAAACAGATTTTCCCTTTACAAAATGTTATACAGTTAACTCGTAAAGTGGTCAATACTTTGCATACTAAAATACCTGTATATTTCACATTTTGTTTCAGCCTGTATCTTTATTGTTGTTTATACTTGTGAATGTATTAGTTTTATCCATATATGCATTAGTTCTGTTTTCACTAATTGTGAGTTAGTCAAAATGACCTAATATATGCATTTTTACACTAAGGACATGTTTGTTATTGGAAGGACAGAACTGTGTTACAGAAAGGAAAAAACTGACACATATGGTTAAGTTTTCATTTTATTTATAACTGTAAACATTTAAACAAATAACTATTCATTTTCAAATTGCATCAGTAATACAGCAAGTTGACAAGTTTGCAGTAAATATTTCCGAAACAATAAACAATGATCTATGTTATTGGAAGGACCCACTTTGTTACTGGAAGGAACAAACTGTCACATAAAGCAATATTATCATACATGTTTAACCCTAACATATGCAAACAAATAACCAAACCTGTGGAGAAAACATCAATACAACAGCTTGAAAAATACAGATATTATTTAAATGATTATTATAAGATAAAACACACACACCTTGACTATGTTATTGGAAGGACAAACCACGTCATTTGATAGGAAAAAATAAATCAAGTGATACATAAGATGTTATAAATGCTTCATATGAAAAAATTGACTAGATTTTAAGGTGCACATTTGTGAATTAAATGAGAGAGACCAACACTATCGAGTCCTTTACCATAGAATAAATTATTTATGTCTAAAGCACAAATATGTTGCTGTTACTGCAAGGACTTACTTGCTTTATAATTATGCAGCAAATATACATATTTATTTTAATGTGGTCAGCTGAAATATATATAAATGTATTATGACCAAACTAATAATGGTAATCAATCTTAGAGTTAACCCTTTCCCTCATATAGACGCTTTCTGACGCCTCTGCAGCAATTTCTACTTTTGCCACAATATTTTCCAGTTTTAGTCATAGGTTATCCATTTAATTATAAAGATTTTCTGTTTGTTGACAAAACATGTTCAAAGTCGTCTGCTGCAGAATTGTCGTATGTGGGAGAGGGTTAACCCCATTTCCCATCAATTGGATTTTGAGGTCTGCAGAATATGAAAATATGTCATTTGAAAACAGTGACAAAAGGAGAAATTGCATTAAATTTGGTTCATTTTATTGGAATGACGTAATATATAAGAAATTGTGTTTGTTTATTTCTTGCAATGATGTAACGGCACTAAAGGGGCCTTTTGATGTTTTGCCCCTCATTATATTTACATCATCATATTGACTTGCAATCTAGGAGTGCATGCTCAAAATTGTCCTATTCTTGGTCTATTCTTCTGTGTATCTTCTGTCCAATTCCCACTCTGTGAGATCTTCTCATCTCCTTTGTCTATATAACCATTTTTCTTATCTGTACGTGTCACCCTATTCTGACCCTTTAGTGCTTTACGAATGCTTGATTATGCGTACATTTGCCAAATGCCCATACTGGACTTATTCTCTGTCAGTGACAAGATTTCTATCCCTATATATTTCTTGTACAATCTTTTGGTTAAAGTCAACTCCACATTCATGTCTGTATCATTCTTTACTATTCTGCAGATACTTTAGTCTCTTATTGAGATCCGTGTCTCGTTTAACACTAAAATTGTCTTTGTCTTTCCGCGTTTGACTTTGTCTGAAAAATTAAGGCCATCTTTTGAACTTGTGACAAGTAACAAGTTTTAGCCATCATTGGTCATTTCAGAAATTAAAAAGAAAAACACATTAATACAATCCTTTTATTTTAAGGCAATTTGTATATCTACTTAACCGTTTTCCTGATAAATATTTTAAAGAGTTATTTGATTCAATAAAGATTGACAAAAACTGTTATTTCTTGAAGGAACTGTTAAACTAGGTTGAAAACATTGTGACAAATGGGTAAACTTCATATGAGCAATTTCTCCTTTTATCACATGATTCTTATGTGGTCTGCATCAGGGAAAGGGATGAAACCAATGTACTTGAATTCAATGAACCAGACATTATTTAACCTCTTCTTTGAAGGCAGTTCTAAGCGGCGTCTGCTAAAAAATAAAAAGTCTGGAACAAAAGTTGTCATAGCTTGACTATTGGATGTAAAATTTGAATGCACTCTGAGAAAAGATAAAAATGCTCATAGTGAGCTATTTCCCCCTTTTTCACATTGTTTTCAAAATGTATCTGTGGCAATATTTCGTCTTAATATGCGAAGGGGTAATAAAATGTCCTTTCAATAACATTCTGCAAATCCTTCCAATAACGAAAATTTGAGATTAAGTAATAAGTATATAAACATCAGAAGGTTTTCCCTTTTTATCTTTAATCTATAACTGTACATCTATGTGAACTATTTGTATACGTTTTAAGAAATAATTCTAAACATTGATCATTGAAGGTAAGATTTGGCTTTATTTTCTCCTTGCAATAACGATTTTCGTACTTGCAATAACAAAAGAGGTCGCTATTTAAAGGACCGTTATTGGAAGGACCCACACATGTGTTTTAATCAATTTGTCAACTATCAATAAAAGGGAAACAACTATAAGCATAGTGAATCAGGAAGGGTTCACATTGTCTAACTGTAGCATAATACAAATATTTCTTGCTGGTCAGTGGTATGCTTGCAAAAGTGTTACATAAAGGACAACTTTTAAAATTATGCCATCAGTTACTCACCAACTTCTTCAAATATTTCCCTCCACACAATGTTCATCGTCATGAATCCCCCTGACCGCCATCTTTGAAATATTGTACCTTCATTTGAAGAGTCACTTGTTCGTACCGTTAAATAACCCAAAGGATATGTTCTACACACACTAGTGTTATTTAAAGGACAAAATAATACGGAATCTAGGGACAGACTTCAAACATATTTATTTTTAGCTAATGCTGATAAGTTCAGTCATAATGGATTGTAAAATGCTTTATAACATGTGGAAAATAGCTGTGAAGAAGATATTTTACCTCAGACTAGTTCATACATTTAATAATAAAGTCTTGAATGCAAAATTTCAATTTGGGGACAAGCAAAAATACATATTTTTTGGTATTACAACAGGTCAAATGCATATTTTTTCTCTGTATATGATTAGTAAAACTTGTTTATTTTATAAGATTCAACGCTAATGACATATTCCTGTTTAATATTTTACTAAATATATTGCGGTTTTTGAAAAAAATGCCAAGGACAGCTTTTCGGGCGAAATTTGATATTGGCTCATATAATAACATCTCATACCTTTCTTCATATTGTATGCTGAAAATGATGAGTGTGACCTTTTTGCGGGAAAAGACATGCTTTTGGGTGGTTAAAGTTTTAGGGCATTAGTTGGCATTTTCATTTAATTTTTAGCTCTACTGAGCTTTGCTCAAGGTGAGTTATTGTGATCGCCTTTTGTCCGGCGTCCGGCGTCCGTCGTGCGTCAACTTCTTCTCCTCAGTAACCAGTGGGTCAATTTGGATGAAACTTCACAGAAAGCATCCTCTCAATGACCTCACCAGAATTCCTTCAAATTTTTGGGATCCATGCAAAATTCTGGTTTCCATGGCAACAAAACCGAAAAAACTTCAAAATTCTTCTTCTCCCAAACTGGTTGGCAGATTTTCAAATAATTTTGTAGAAATGTTCCTTAGATGACCCTCTATCAGATTCCTTCAAGTGAAAACTTAAAAAATCTTCTCCTCCGAAAGTGTCAGGCCAATTTTCAAATAATTTTGTAGAAATGTTCCTTGGGTGATCCTCTATCAGATTCCTTCAAGCCATGTTGATTGGTCGAAAAACATGGCCACCAGGGGGGGGGGGGGGGGGGGGGGGGGGGGGCTATTTTGCCTTATATGGCTATAGTGCAAACTTAAAAAATCTTCTCCTCCAAAAGTGTCAGGCCGATTTTCAAATAATTTTGTAGAAATGTTCCTTGGGTGATCCTCTATCAGATTCCTTCAAGCCATGTTGATTGGTCAAAAAGCAAGGCCGCCAGGGGGCGGGGCTATTTTGTCTTTTATGGCTATAGTGAAAAATTAAAAAAATCTTCTCCTCCATAAGTGTCGGGCCGATTTTCAAATAATTTTGTAGAAATGTTCCTTGGGTGACCCTCTATCAGATTCCTTCAAACCATGTTGATTGGTCGAAAAATATGGCCGCCAGGGGGCGGGGCTATTTTGCCTTATATGGCCAAAGTGAAAACTTAAAAAATCTTCTCCTCCGAAAGTGTCAGGCTGATTTTCAAATAATTTCGTAGAAATGTTCCTTGGATGACCCTCTATCAGATTCCTTCAAGCCAAGTTGATTGGTCGAAAAACATGGCCACCAGGGGGGGGCGGGGCTATTTTGCCTTATATGGCTGTAGTGAAAACTTAAAAAATCTTCTCCTCCAAAAGTGTCTGGCCGATTTTCAAATAATTTTGTAGAAATGTTCCTAGGGTGACCCTCTATCAGATTCCTTCAAGCCAAGTTGATTGGTCGGAAACTATGGCTGCCATGGGGCGGGGCTTATATAGCTAAAGTGAGAGAAAAAAAATCAGGTGAGCGATTCCAGGGCCATCATGGCCCTCTTGTTTAATTTTTCTCAATAAGTACTTGTGTTATATAGGGCTTTCATATTTGAAATATAATTACATATAATACCTTTCTTCCCATTGTATGTTGAAGATGCTAAGTGTGACTTTTTGGGGGTGAAAAACATGATTTTTGTTTGATTTTAAGAATTTTAGGTAAATTCCTAACTTTTGGTTACATTCCTTTCTAATTGTGATCATTCATTTATTAAATATAATTCTTCAACATATCAAACAATTTTGCATGGTGTCAAACATATGGAAAACCTTTTTTAGCTCACCTGAGCTTTGATCAAGGTGAGTTATTGTGATCGCCTTTTGTCTCATCAACTTCTTCTCCTCAGTAACCAGTCGGTCAATTGGGATGAAACTTCACAGAAAGCATCCGCTCAATGACCTCACCAGATTTCCTTCAATTTTTTGGGATCCATGCAGAATTCTGGTTTCCATGGCAACGAAATGATTTTTTTTTCAAAATTCTTCTTCTCCCAAACTGGTTGGCAGATTTTCAAATAATTTTGTAGAAATGTTAAAAAATAAGGCTATTTTGCCTTATATGGCTATAGTGAAAACTTAAAAAATCTTCTCCTCCGAAAGTATCAGGTCGATTTTCAAATAATTTTGTAGAAATGTTCCTTGGATGACCCTCTATCAGATTCCTTCAAGCCATGTTGATAGGTTGAAAAACATGGCCGCCGGGGGGGGGGGGGGGGGGGGGGGGCTATTTTGCCTTATATGGCTATAGTGAACACTTAAAAAATCTTCTTCTCCAAAAGTGTCAGGCCGATTTTCAAATAATTTTGTAGAAATGTTCCTTAAGTGACCCACTTTCAGATTCCTTCAAGTGTGTTGATTGGTCGAAAAACATGGCAGCCAGTGGGCAGGGCTATATTGCATTATATAGCTATAATGAAAACTTTAAAAATCTGACCCTCTATCAGATTCCTTCAAGCCAAGTTGATTGGTCAGAAACTATGGCCGCCAAGGGGGCAGGGCTTATATAGCCAAAGTTAAGTAAAAAAATTATTAGGTGAGCGATCCAGGGCCATCATGGCCCTCTTGTTTAAAGTTTTGCTATTTTTGGACTCGGTCAGTTTTAACATTTGCGTTTAGCTCAACGTTAACCCATTTGTTAAGGACCATCGTACAATTAGGTTAGATAACTCCATTGTATCCTAAATATGGAGTAATGGCCCTTGATTGACTTAGGAAATTTGATTTTTATATGTTTGGAACAAACAAATTTAGTAGCTGCAATACTGAAGCCATACGTCTTATGGAAAAGTTCCTAAATTTCATACGCGTGAAAGTAGTACTCAATACTTGCTCTTACTTTTCAAATGTATCACGATTTTTGAAATAATGATATATTTATATCGTCTTTGTTTTCTTATGTGGTTCTTATATTCAAAGAGAATTACGAAATAAAATGAAACATTGTATTTTAAAACATGAACGCGGAGAGATTTATAAATCTCAATTAGTGAACTGCTACAGGGAGAACTATTTCCGATTTAAGCTCCAGATACGGTATTTGAATTTTCAATCACGCATTGAAAATGTAGATAAAAACAGAATTGAAAATATTTTCTTTGTGCCTTGTCGGCCATATAAATATAGTATAAAGAATTAAAAAAACAAATATGTGCGTCATAAAATGCATTTAAAATGAGAGTAACACATTTGCAGAGAAATCGTGATCGTCGAATTCTATTTATAAATACAACGGTATGGGGGGATCGAGGGTCTTAAGTGCGGACGCGATCTGCGGGCAAATACATTATAGAGGGAAAATGCGGACAAATGCAATATAGAGGGAAAATGCGGACGCAATAGAATATAGAGCAAATCTGCTGACGCTATGATTTGTTGTAAAAAATGTTTAATTAAAGATGGGCAAATGTGTATAATTTGTTACATATGATCATATCTGGGGTTTTCTTTGTAAATATATAATGTGTTTGATTGCTTTTATCAGTGATATAGATTAAACCAAAAATCGAGATCATGCTGAAATGGAATCTTTGTAAAGTGTTTTAACGACTTTCCTCTTTATATCATATCTATAGATATCAATAAAGAGAATTGATGGATTGATTTTCCGACAAGTAAATGTCTTTTGACGCATCTGCAGCGGACGAAATTTGAAAACATTGCAAGAATAGAATAGGTTGCTAGTAACTAGCCATAGGTTTTGCTTCAATTATATCCTCTCCTTTACAATCGATTGAAGGGTCATGAGTTCTAGTTATTGTTGGGCCTCTTCATTTTCTACTTTGTAGTTTTCCATGTGCCATACTACGAGGCAAATGATCCATGCAACATTCTATTCTGTAGGGTACTTGGAAGGGGCAGAACAATTTAAATAACAAATAAACAATAAGTATATATATATATATACAACACTTTTAATCTTAATTTGTTTCTAGTAATTATATATATATACAACTATAATACTAATCTATAACAAATAAGTTATATGGTTTTTTCTTGCTGTGTAAACAGTAAAAAGCAACATATATTGAAAACATTGTGGGAAAAGGAAAATTTGCTTATTTAAACAATTTCTTAATTCCCATAACCTTTCTTTACCGTCGTATAAACCAAATTTGTATTTGAAGGCTGTTATAAGTAAAAAACTTAAATGTTGCCAATTTAATCACATATCTTATCATTATAATAGCCAAATAATTAACAAAAGTTACAATTAAAGTCCGCATCTGTTGTCGAAATATCCACAGGTGCATTAACACAAGATTTGTGAAACCAATTTGTGCATATATCACATTGTACCATGACGGTATCGACACATCCCGGCAAATTACAAATACATACATGTATATGATAGGTTTATTGGGAAAAGGGGTTACATTTATAATTTGTTTGGAATGACACTCGTACACAATGGTAATTAACAGTGTATGGTCACGCATCCTTAATTGATTTGGCAAGCTTAAACACCCTTTAAAGGAAACAGCGGCCAGCTTAGGTGTATACTGTAGAGTAAGATTCGGACGGAACAGGTATTGGTTTTCTCTGGAGCATTTAATCCTTTTATAATGCAAATGAATTCAAAAGCCTCTGAAGTCTGAAGCATGTTTCTTTTAAAGTGCTCATATAAATATTAGTACTGCCTTTTTCCACAATATTTTCTACATGATTTCAATTACTCTTTCATTTGGATAGATGTTTCTTTTTTAGCTCACCTGAGCACGAAGTGCTAAAAGTTAGTTATTGTGATCTCCTTTTGTCCGGCGTCTGTCGTCCGTCAACATCTTCTCCTCAGTAACGAGTGGGTCAATTGGGATGAAACTTCACAGAAAGCATCCTCTCATTGACCTCACCAGAATTCCTTCAAATGTTTGTGATTTATGCAGAATTATGGTTTCCATGGCAACGAAAATAAAAAAACTTTAAAAATTCTTCTTCTACCAAACTGGTTAGCAGATTTTCAAATTATTTTAAAGAAGTGTTCCTTGGCCGCCAGGGAACGGGGCTTTTTTGCCTTATATGGCTATAGTGTAAACTCAAAAAAATCTTCTCCTCCAAAAGTGTCAGGCCGATTTTCAAATAATTTTGTAGAAATGTTCCTAGGGTGACCCTCTATCAGATTCCTTCCAGCCAAGTTGATTGGTCGAAAAACATGGCCGCCAGCGGTCGGGGCTTTTTTGCCTAATATGGCTATAGTAAAAACTTGAAAAATCTTCTCCTCCGAATGTTTTTGGCCAATTTTCAATTCTTTTTGTAGAAATGTTCATTGGGAGACCATCTATCAGATTCCTCCAAGCCATGTTGATTGGTCGAAAAAAAAGGCCGCCAGGGGGCAGGGCTATTTGGCCTTATATGGATATTGTGAAAACTTGAAAAATCTCTTGTTAAGCAGGAAGCTTTTGAGTAAGATTTTAGAAAACCCTTGGTCAATTGTGATTTTTTTTGTAACAAAAATTGGTAAATACTTAGATGAGTGAGTCGGGCCATAATGGTTATCCATTTGTTTTTCATGTCTTTTGAAACTTGGAAATTAAATATAATATTCACATGTATGTCTCATGATTTATTTTTATAGACAACTAAAATGGCATTTAATTTTAACGGATGCGTCATTTATTCTTTTACCCGAAGTTGTAATATTTATAAACAATGCATAGTTTATAAATCACACATCTATGCAAAGGCAAATGTTTGAACAGTTTTATGTACCCAAACAAATTCGCTGCCTTCAGCGCTTTGATTAAATTATATATTTAAATGTATGTATCTATTCAGTTGCTTTTACATATGATTTAATAGTACTTAAGTGCAATATAATGAAATAGTGCTTTATGTGAATAAGCGGCATATATTCGAGCGCGCTGTCCTCCGACAGCTCTTGTTTTGAGAATATTGTGACAAAAGAGAAAATTATTCATTATGAGCAATATACAACTTTGTATTCTTATGAAACAATGTTTTTATCTATAATTATTTCAGTTATTGAAATTTCCATAGTTTTGCCTACATTTTAGCTCGTCTTTTCAAAGAAAAAGCTAGTTGACATTGGCGTCACACCTTGGTTAAGTTTTTTGTACCATCTCATTTCTTTCCAAAATCATTAGAGATATTGCTTTGAATATTACAATACTTGTTCATTATCATTAACTCCATCAACAGACAAGAGTACTTACATGTAACTCTGTCAAGGTATTTGTAAAAAATATGCCCCCTTTTTGTGTCACCTGCGTAGCATAGTAGGCACTTAGGGATTACATTTTTAGCTCACCTGAGCTTTGCTCAAGGTGAGTTATTGTGATCGCCTTTTGTCCGGCGTCCGTCGTCCGTCGTGCGTCAACTTCTTCTCCTCAGTAACCAGTGGGTCAATTTGGATGAAACTTCACAGAAAGCATCCTCTCAATGACCTCACCAGAATTCCTTCAAAGTTTTGGGATCCATGCAAAATTCTGGTTTCCATGGCAACGAAACCGAAAAAACTTCAAAATTCTTCTTCTCCCGAATTGGTTGGCAGATTTTCAAATAATTTTGTAGAAATGTTCCTTGGATGACCCTCTATCAGATTCCTTCAAGCCGTGTTGATTGGTCGAAAAACATGGCCGCCAGGGGGGGCGGGGCTATTTTGCCTTATATGGCTATAGTGAAAACTTAAAAAATCTTCTCCTCCGAAAGTGTAAGGCCGATTTTCAATTAATTTTGTAGAAATGTTCCTTGGGTGATCCTCTATCAGATTCCTTCAAGCCATGTTGATTGGTCAAAAAACATGGCCGCCAGGGGGCGGGGCTATTTTGCCTTTTATGGCTATAATGAAAACTTAAAAAATCTTCTCCTCCATAAGTGTCAGGCCGATTTTCAAATAATTTTGTAGAAATGTTCCTTGGGTGACCCTCTATCAGATTCCTTCAAGCAACGTTGATTGGTCGAAAAACATTGCCGCCAGGGGGCGGGGGCTATTTTGCCTTATATGGCCAAAGTATAAACTTAAAAATTCTTCAACATCTTCTCCTCAGTAACCAATGGGTCAATTGGGGATGAAACTTCACAGAAAGCATCCTCTTAATGACCTCACCAGAATTTCTTCAAATTTTTTGGGATCCATGCAGAATTCTTGTTTCCATGGCAACGAAACGAAAAAAACTTCAAAATTCTTCTTCTCCCAAACTGGTTGGCAGATTTTCAAATAATTTTGTAGAAATGTTCCTTGGATGACCCTCTACCAGATTCCTTCAAGCCATGTTGATTGGTCAAAAAACACGGCCGCCAGGGGGGCGGGGCTATTTTGCCTTATATGGCTATAGTGAAAACTTAAAAAATCTTCTCCTCCGAAAGTGTCAGGCTGATTTTCAAATGATTTTGTAGAAATGTTCCTTGGGTGACCCTCTATCAGATTCCTTGAAGCCATGTTGATTGGTCGAAAAACATGGCCGCCAGGGGGGGGGCGGGGCTATTTTGCCTTATATGGCTATAGTGCAAACTTAAAAAATCTTCTTCTCCAAAAGTGTCGGCCCGATTTTCAAATAATTTTGTAGAAATGTTCCTTGGATGACCCACTTTCAGATTCCTTCAAGCCATGTTGATTGGTCAAAAAACATGGCCGCCAGTAGGCAGGGCTATTTTGCATTATATGGCTATAGTGAAAACTTAAAAAATCTTCTCCTCCAAAAGTATCTGGCCGATTTTCAAATAATTTTGTAGAAATGTTCCTAGGGTGACCCTCTATCAGATTCCTTCAAGCCAAGTTGATTGGTCGGAAACTATGGCTGCCAGGGGGCGAGGCTTATATAGCTAAAGTGAAAAAAAATAAAAAATCAGGTGAGCGATTCAAGGGCCATCATGGCCCTCTTGTTTTTGTCTGGCGTCTGTCCGTCCGTCCGTCCGTCACACTTTTTCGTCACGTTTTCAAATAACTTTTTTTCTACTCAAAGGATTGGATTGAAACTTCTGACAAATGTTTATATCAATCTTTTTGATGGGTTCACAAAAGGGGGATAATCCAAATATTTTTATATCAGAGTTATTGCCCCTTTTCTGTCAAAAATTAAAATTTTCTTACAAGGCCCCGGCAGGTGACACATGTGCTCCGGGGAGCACTCCATTCTAGTTAGTTAATTAATTTTGTACCATCCCACTTTTTTTCAAAATCATTTGTGGTATAGCTTATACACTTACAATACTTACCATCATTACTTCCATCAACAGACAAGAGTACACAACTCTGTGAAGGTTCTTGTAAGAATATTGGCCTATTTTTTTGTCTCGCGCACGATAGTGGAGTGAGACATAGCAGTCACTTTTCAAGCGACGGCAGCGGCCACTTTTACAAATCACTATATCTCTGCAACCCTTGATTGAATTTTTCTGAAACTGTCAGATGTATTGTATGGTCATAGGTCATCATTCAATGTCAACATTTTCAAGGTCAAGGTCACATTTTTGCAGAACTTGAACTTGGTTAGCTAACTTAACCTCAAAACTTAACCTTGGTAATATCTCAGCAACCCCTGATGGAATATTTCTTAAACTATGTCAGATGCATTGTATGGTCATGAGACATCATGCAACGTCAACATTTTCAAGGTCAAGGTCATATTTTGGCAGAACTTGAACTTGGTTAGGTAACTTAACTTCAAAACTTAACCTTGGTTATATCTCAGCAACACCTGATAGAATTTTTCTTAAACTATGTCAGATGCATTGTTTGGTCATGGGACATCATTCAACATCAAAATGTTCAAGGTCAAGGTCATTTTTTGGCAGTTGGTAACTTAACCTCAAAACTTAACCTTGGTTATATTTCAGAAACTGCTGAAATTTTTCTGAAACTATGTCCGGATGTATTGTTTGGTCATGGAACAACACTCAAGGTCAAAATGATTATGGTCAAGGTCATATTCTTGGTTAGGTAACTTAACTTCAAAACTTAACCTTGGTTATATCTCGGCAACACCTGATGGAATTTTTCTTAAACTATGTCAGATGCATTGTTCGGTCATGGGACATCATTCAACATCAAAATGTTCAAGGTCAAGGTAATTTTTTGGCAGTTGGTAACTTAACCTCAAAACTTAACCTTGGTTATATTTCAGAAACTCCTGCTGGAATTTTTCTGAAACTATGTCAGATGTATTGTTTGGTCATGGAACAACACTCAAGGTCAAAATGATTAAGGTCAAGGTCATATTTTGGCAGAACTTGAACTTGGTTAGGTAACTTAACCTTGGTTATATCTCAGCAACCCCTGCTGGAATTTTTCTGAAACTATGTCAGATGTATTGTTGGGTCATGGAACATCATTCAAGGTCAAGGTCATAATTTACCTTAATTTGGAATAATTTTCTCAAACACTCCAGAAGTCTCTTCATTCAATCTTCACGAAATTTAACCAAGTTTAAAACTGGGTAATGGAGTAGGTCAATCACTAGGTCACTAAGCCAAATTTCCTAGAAGGGCAAGACACCCTCAGCCCAAGGTCTTGTTTTACTTATAAAGTACATTGAACTTGGTTGAGTTTTCTGTACCATCCCACTTTTTCAAAACCTTTAAAATTGCCTATAATCATACAATACTTATTTACCATTATTACCTCCATCAACAGACAAGAGAACATACATCTGTGAAGGCTTTTGTCAGAATTATGGCCCTTTTTGACTTAAAAATACATTGAATCTGGGTATAATCCAATTATTGAGATAACCCTTTAGAAGATAACAGAAGGTAACTCTTTCAAGGGTTTTTGAGATTTTAGTTTTGCCTTTTACTGCAAAAAGTTTTATTGGCAAGTCAAATGCACTATCTTAAGGACAGCTCTTGTCTGAAAAGTCGTCTACTTCAGATGTTTTTTATTTGAGAAAGGGGTAAGCATAAATCCATCAAAAAAGCTTTACATGTGTTACATGCAGGTTTTCACAAGATCTTTCACATATTATCCAACTTCCAACAGGTGACACATGTGTTCCACGGAATGCTCTTGCATTTAACTGATACAAGCATTGGTTTTACTGAATACATAATTTGACTGCCACCACAATTACATCATGTATATTTGTCATTAAAATCGGGACTCACAGGTCAATTTTGACAAATGAATATAACTTCTGGAAATAAGTATTATACTTTTGATAAGAGATAAAAAATATTGTCGTGAAAAGGCAATAACTGCTTTTCTTATTTTAGCAATCTGTTGATCCTGGTCATGACAACAAAGCCAGCCTTGAAGACTGTGTTATTTGTATGGAAAAGATAACGGATAGGAAAGTACTGAAGTGTGGCCATGCATTCGATAGAGAATGCATAGATCAGTGTTTTGAAGTGAAGAAAGTTTGTCCAACATGTGGAGCAGTTTGTGGAATAATAACTGGTTAGTACTGAGTACTCTTAATGTCTTTATGTGTCTACATTCTATAGTGTGATTTAGTACACATGAGGCTAACTGTCAAGTATTTTAGTTGTTTGAACAATGATTCCTTTCTTGTATGAGATTAACATTGTACTAGGCTGTTAACACATCCAAAATGTGATGTTGATTAGCCTGGATTAATAAGAGGAATTGGTTCTTGATAGATAGATAAAATATTCCACAAAGCATAGACAAGCTTGAGTATAACTAAGTTGTACTCTTGTGACATTAAGCCATAAATAGTGGGTATAATTCAAATTAAATAATAGTCTAGTTTAACTCATTGTTTAACGCTTTCCCACATACAACAAATCTGCAGCAGACATATTTGAAAAACATTTTGTCAAAAAAATGGAAAATCTCTATAGATTAAAGAACAACTATCGAATCAATTTCAAAACATTGTGGCAAAAAGAAAAATGGGTCATTATGGGCAATTTCTCCTTTTGCCTCTTTGTTTTCAAAGTACGTCTGCTGCACAGGCCTCAGAAAGCGTCTTTATGTGGGAAACGGTTCAAATAGTGAAAATTTTGCACTTTATATATAGTCTGATTTCTCTTAAAATATAGGTGATCAGCCTGAGGGGAAAATGGATGTTAAGACTGAAAGTTGGAACTATTGTGCAGGATATGATGAGTTTGGACGCATATGTATAACCTACACATTTTTACCAGGACGTCAAGGGGTAAAGATTATTTGAAGTGCAAATAAGGATGTTTGTTTATTTCTGTGTTGCGAAAGCTCAGTCAGTAACGACGAAGGGTATCAGTCGAGGCGTTATGATTTCTAACCCCAGCTTGGTCATTCATTCTTTATAATGATTGACAAAAGTTGTAGTTGACCATAATGTCATACAATATCTTCCACAAATGTGCTAAATAGACCCTGTGAGAAGATAAGTCAGTTTCCTGGAAGGAGGTTTGTGTGGAATACTGTTTAAAGAAAGCCAGTAAACACACACATTGGGTGAACTGGCTATAATTACTGTTATACAGTTGAAACTGACGTTTAACTCCAAACCATTAATTCTGTCTTAGATCAAAAAATATTTGGCTAACTTTGTGAGTGGCTGTCCAACAATTGACAATATTCCTTTTGTCAAATCTTATTTAAATTTATTTTTTATCTTACATCATAATTAACCAAACACCTGTACTGTTTATTTTATGGTTTTACTGTCTGTTTTACCCTTTCCTACCGATTGACGCATTTTGACTCATCTGCAGCAATAGACTTTTGAAAACATTGTGACAAAAGGAGAAATTGCTCAAAACAAACAATTTCTCTTTTTTCCACAATGTTTTCAATTTTTTATGCCCCGGCATACAAAGTATGAGGGGCATATAGTTTTCCGGTCTGTTAGTCCGTCCGTTCGTCCGTCCCGCTCAGGTTAAAGTTTTTGGTCAAGTTAGATTTTAGTGAAGTTGATGTACTATCATTATGAAACTTCACACAAATGACAATCAACATATCATTGTTTAAAAAATTGTATCAATTTGAGGTTGGACCAACTGTTCGTCCGTCTGTTCGTCTGTCTGTTCGTCCATTCCATTCTCAGGTTAAAGTTTTTGGTCAAGTTAGATTTTAGTGAACCTGATGTCCTATCATTATGAAACTTCACACAAATGACAATCAACATATCATTGTTTAAAAAATTGTATCAATTTGAGGTTGGACCAACTGTTCGTCCGTCTGTTCGTCTGTCTGTTCGTCCATTCCATTCTCAGGTTAAAGTTTTTGGTCAAGTTAGATTTTAGTGAACCTGATGTCCTATCATTATGAAACTTCACACAAATGACAATCAACATATCATTGTTTAAAAAATTGTATCAATTTGAGGTTGGACCAACTGTTCGTCCGTCCGTTCGTCTGTTCGTGTGTCTGTTCGTCCATTAACAACCGGGGCATCCGTGTTCCATGGACACATTTTCTTGTTTCACTAATTATACATACAATACAATTAAAGATATTTTTAATTTTTTTAGTAGACATTTTCAAAGTTATATTATTTGTTTAAGTCACTGTTTGTAACAGTCCATTTATCAAGATCATATAATCCCCTCTTATTTGTCAATTACACATTTCAAAGCATTTTTTTGAGAAATTATTTCAGCCATTTTATTTGAACAAGCAATCAGGTTCAGTAGGATTGACTGATTTTAACCTTTTCCCACATATAACTAATCTGCAGCAGACAACTTTGAAAAGATATAGGAAACAATTAAAAAAGGTTTCTTTAAATGAAAGTGTGTTTATTGAATTAAGTTGAAAACATTATGGCAAAAGTAGAAATTGCTTATTTGAGCTATTTCTCCTTTTGCCACAACGATTTTAAAAGTTGTCTGTTAGTTGGAAAAGGATATTTAAAAGAGTTATGCCCCTTTTTCTTTTGGTTTGGATAGCTTTCAGAAACACACAATGGACTGTTAATAAAACAAAATCTCACAATTTCAATCAATGAATATATCAAATCTTAATATTCAATCTTTACCATATGTAAAATTCACCCTTTCACAGAAACAGGCAAGCATTTGATTAACTCTACATTCTCATTGAATTTCAATAGTCCTCGTTTAAGTTAAATACATATAAAATAAGATACAAGTAATTACAAAAGCATAAGAAACATTAATTGAAAAAAAAAATCCATGTATCAAGGTCTTAACCCTTTCCAACCTATAGACGCATTTTGACATCTGCAGCAGACAACCTTTGAAAACATCGTGAAATTGCTCAAGACAAGCAATTTCTCCTTTTGCCATAATGTTTTCAAACTTTTTTCAGTAATAATCCCTACAATTATCGAGTTTTTTCAAATCTTTGAGTAAGACATTTTCGAAGTCATTTGCTGTATGTGGGAAAAGATTAATCCATTTGTGAAGAATAAGGAGCTTTTCTTCTCTGGTTACATAAGCAACTGTTAAAAAGAATAAACAATTCAAGAGTGAATGTGGAGGGGTCTTATAACATTAAGGACAAATCTAGTCTACCAAATTTATTTATTAATACTCCTTTTCTTCGTGAATCTTAAATAACGGAAAGTCAGATTTTCCCTGATAGTCTCAACATATTTCATCAAATGTTGTCCTTTTCCATTCTTTGTTACTTTTATTTGTTGAAGCACCTCGTATTTATTTTTCGCTTTTAGATCAACAGACGACTCCAGCACCTTCTGTTGAAGAAAACATACAAAGTCATGGTTGAAAAAAGGAAAAATATCTAGATCTTTTAAATAATATTATTGTGAATCTAAAAAAAAATTACTTTTTCAAATACTAAATACATGTATAAGTAATGTGTTTTAAAAAGCAAACATTTCTAACATTATCTTAGCAGGTCAAGGGTTATAATGTTTAGTCAAATGTATCAAAGTTTCTGGGAAAAATATTTAATTTGGTTTTCAGAAAGACCATCCGAATCCTGGCAATTGGTATAAAAGAATGTCCAGAACGGCGTTTCTACCTGATAACGAAGACGGAAGAGAGGTTTTAGAAATGTTGAGAATAGCGTTTGCTCGTGGAGTGACATTCACAATTGGAAGTTCTCGCACTACTGGTGAAGAGGGTGTGATAACGTGGAATGATATACATCACAAGACGGATCATAGGCCAAATCAACAGTAAGGTCATTTTCATACCCCCGGCAAACAAAGTTTGAAGGGGGTATATTGGAGTCACCCTGTGGTCGGTGGGTCGGTTTGTTTGTTGCATTTTTACTTGTCCAGAGCATAACTTGAAAACTACTGAATGGAATTAAATCAAACTTCATACGATGATAAATTACAGTGAGGGGAAGTGCAGTGTATAGGTGTGATAACTCTTTTTATGTCAAAAATACATTACCAGTCATTTAATACCTGATATATAATCTCAACACCGTTAATTCATCCAGAAAAGAAGCTCGCGCAGCCATGCATAGCCCTCACGCGTGTGTGATACACACGGCCGCCGGTAATACCGGCGCACGGGCCATGTGACCCCCACTTTTAATTTCTGGACACACCAACTGACAGCTAAGAATTTATTTCATTTTTATATTTTATTTCTTGGTCTGTTTAAGGCATTCGCCTTAAACAAGTTATTTTCATTCAGTTATTCAACTACATTAACAACCTAACAACATAATTGTGTAAATTACTAATTGTAATTAAGTTGTTTTTTGTGAACACAACTAACTGAGAAGTCACGGGTGGGTTACCCCACCCACTATTTCAGTTACGTATCGGGTGCGGTAATGGCCATTCATTCTTTCAACGAAGTTATAGTTACACCGACCCTATTAGCGATAATATATTATTATCGCCTTGTATTACATTATGTATATTAATTAAACATGAACAATTTTGGAAAATATTTGTAAAATCTTTTTCATTGAAATACGTTCCGTGATCAACGGGTATAGTAGAAAATAAAAAATAGAAAAAAATTATATTTTTTGTTGAATCGTATAAATTGTTTTGTTTCATATATATTCTATGTCACATAGTGGTGATCAGAGGCGTGACTCATAACGGCTGTATGAGACACGCGTCTGTCCTGTTTTGCGTTCACTAAGTACACACAGGATTCACCCTGTGAGTACTTCTCTTCCTGGCCTGCTTCCATTTGGAAACAGTCTGGGTTGAGGAGGACTCACAAAAGCTGGAAGAGTAAGAAGACCCCTAAAAAGGTTTCTCTTAGCTCTACGAGTGAAGCGGAGTTTGAGGGGTTCTCCCAACAATCAGACTCCGCGGCTGTGTGGAGTGAGCAGAAGGTCAGAGCTGTTCCTTCTTCACTCCGCACAACCGCTCAGAGGTCCAGATTAGGAGGTGTAATCAGCTATTTTCCCCACAAATTCCCTCTTAGGAAACAAACCCTATGCTGTGGGTTCTCAATACCCACAGCATAGGGTAAGAGGGTCAAATGAGGATTTTAGACATGCATACGCCCCTTATCTGGAGCTCTGACCGCTCCCCCTCAGCTTCGGCTGGTCCTTCGCGGGACATGGAGGAGCGGATGGCAGCGGCTGATGTCTGTTATTCCGTCGGGAAACAAAGGCCTTCGGGCCAGAAACCGTACGGACACAGTGATGGTTGGCCTCAAGAGTGAGCAACCGTCTGCTGAACGACATTATCTGACGCCAGGTGTTGGGGCTGACCCTTCGGGAGACGCCATGGGTCAATCAAAGGGAAACCTCACTGATTGGCCACCTCTAACACCACACTCTGCAGTAAGCAGTCTTCGGACGCTTACAGAGTGCCAAATTATAATGTCTGCGGACAGAATTCTTTGGAGACCGGTGATAGAGCAGCTTCACAACTGCCTATCATTAGTCAACCGGGTAATGCTTGCGAGCAAAACCTATATGACTCCGGGTAACCGGGTACCGGGCAACCAGTCAGTCATTTCGCCTAGGCGCGACCAGTCACCGGGCAAATCCGGCAGTCATTTAGCGATGACGCGACCGGTCAGTCATTAAGCCATGACGCGACCGGGCAAATTATCAGTCAGTTTAACATGACGCGACCGGGCAGTGGGCAGTCAAGGTAACGAGCAGTCGTTAAGCTAGTACCACTCGTTCTTCGCACAACCGGTCTATACGGATATTCAAAACACTGGTCATTACGCACCAGGCTCAGATATCCAACCGTCTAACATCGGTTATAAGGAGTACAGGACAGATAAATCTTTCCTTTCTCCAAGGGGAATAGTGTTCTTCTGTAGGGATTACACTCCTCAAAAGAATGAGAATAGAAGAGTACGGATATTCAAAACACTGGTCATTACGCACAAGGCCCAGATATCCAGTTATAGGTAGTACAGGACAGAGAAATGTTTCCGTGTCTCCAAGTGGAACATGGTACTTCTCTAGAGATTACACTCCTTCCCCGATACAAAGCTCCGTTTCAAAAGATGTAACGGATCGGTGATAGGCGGGTTAACCAAGCCTACCGGGATCAGCAATACCCACCTGATGGGAATTCACTGTTCCCGGAAGGACACCTTTCGAAGAGGCAGTCCTTAGAAGGCAAACCCCCGATCGGAATAACTCAGGTTTTCCGTGAAAGGGAGGTCGAGACCGTCCCATACGGTTAGTTCGGCGCCGACGATCGATCCAGTGCGACCTCTCTCTACTGCGGAGAGAGGAGGTTCATATCACACGATCGACACCTTAACACAACAATAAAGTACACCAAGATTGAATATTATTTTCAATCCCTTCTCTTACTTTTATAAGACTGTTGTGTCTTTCAGTTGAAAGACGGATTAGAGTCAAGCATCGTAGGGCTCGACACTCTCCCACCTCCTCGTCTGACGGGCGGGGGCGGGGGGGGGGGGGGGGCAGTCCCCTTCAGATTACGAGCCGGCTGTAGAGCGTTGACCTCTACAGCAGAACATTAAGGAAGTACTTAGGGTGGTGCCTAATACGTTATGCCCGAAGGTTGACGCTTAAACGTCGTTTAAACCTATAATGATTTCGAGCAAAACCTACACTCTGCAGTACAGCAGTCTTCGGACTTCTACAGAGTGCCAAGTTATAATGTCTGAAGTTTTTGGAGACTAGTGATAGAGCAGCCTCACATCAGCCTATCATTAGTCAACCGGTCAGTAATGGTCAGAGGGAGCTACCATTACTGAACGTTCCCAGAGCTGGGTAACGAGCAGTCGTTAAGTCAAGTTGACTCCAACCGTTTTGTCAATATTATGACATAAGCATTGGACAACCGGGTGTTTTCGAACACAGCCAAGTGAAAATCTCCTTCGCAGAGTTGTCGTTCCTTACACTCATATGAATGTAATGAGTCGATAGTGCTAGAGAATGAGTCAAATGCCTACCGAGTACTCAATTAATCACTGGGCATAAACGGTTGTCGCGTGAACGTTCACAGGGCAGTCAAACTCTTAACTGGGCATAAACGGTTACCGGGCAAACGGTCACCGTGAAAACAAAAATTCAACTATGAATTCTTCGGAATTCAACAGTATTCCAATTGACAAATGTCCTCGGACACAGTCATTTGGAGATCGGGCAATGTCTTTAGACATAGCCAGTAAGGCACCGGTCAAACGGGTAATGTCTTAGGACATAACCTTTCGGCAGTCAATCGGGCAGTATGCTGGGACATAGCCGATTAAACAGTCGGCCATCGGGTATGGGGAGTACCGGTCAAATAGTTATGTCGGTCCCCAGGGAGGAGAGAGTGCGTCTCTAGGGACTACACTCCTCCCAAGTAATACCCATCGTACCAATTGTTGGGACGAGTCGATGTCCGACGGTATTACATGGGAGAGATTCAGTTGATTTCATAAATCAATCCCCTATGCTGGCCTACCGGGATCAACCGTTCCCAGAGGATAGTCACTCTGTGAACTCTCTCATACGTGAGCTCGGACCGAAGGTTGATTCCATGCGATCTCATTCTTCTTCGGAAAAGGGATAAATTCCTCGATCATGACTCCTTCATAGGATTCCTCCCACCAATGGGCTAAGTTTTGTGGAAAAGTAGCCAGTTGCTTGGGAAGATTGTTGTGTGGAGTACTGGTGTGAGAAAACCAGGAAATACATGAGTAGGTGAACTGGCCGCCGTGATATAACTGAGAAATTGTTAAAACGGCGTTAAACCACAATCAATCGATCATAGGATTCCTCCATGTCGAATCGGACACTGACATTCCGGTCCAGAACCGGCTTTAGTCAATCCGCACGTCGTCGGGTAAAACCCACGACCCCGTCTTGTCTGACGAATAAGAGACATATCGGGTTCAGTGCTCCATCGGATGATTAACAATTTAGAGCTGGACTCTAAATAAACTATCATTAGTGGGAAGTTACTGCATTCACTGCGTCCATAGGCGCATTTCGGCGTATGCGGCAACATTGTTCACAGGGACAGAACGTACAGTGACTTCTGCAAAGGCATTCTTAGAAGCCCAACCTGTGAAGACACAAGAGACAGGCTAAGTTCGAGCCTAGCTTTCTGCTTCCGCTGGCCCTGCCTTATCAAAGCCCCGTACGGGAGCAAAGTTGGCATACAACCAAGTAGAGCACTGTCCCTAATCCGCGGCTATAGGGAAGCGCTCCTCTCTATTAAGCTAACAGGAATGCCATGGAGTGGGTATCAACCTTCCATTCGGTGGTTTCTACAACCGTCTTTCGTCTGGTTCCGGTGAAGACCGGAATAAGACTTATCGACTCAGATTGCGTCTAGTACGGTCGAGTAATAAAATGGAATGTTCCGTTTTATCAAGAACGCAATCCGGAACGGCTGTCTGAGCGATTCTTAGACCAAACAGACACCTGTTACCACGTACCGGTTGCTTTTTCATCGAGGAATGACCGTCGATTCATTGTAAACGGGGAAGTGTTCCTTTCAAACACTTCACTTCGATTACCTGCGTTTAGAATTAATTCCCAAAACGGGCAAGTCGGATCTATTCCCCTCAAGAGACTCGTTGTAGGACGTTTCTCGTTGAGCTGGCCCTTCGGACAGACTCGATTCGCTATAAGAGAATCCGATTACCATGTCCTGGATAAGGATCAGTAATTAAGGGAAACGGTCCGATACATGCTTCATACTACACCCGAATTGTTTACAGTTCGGGGCAGTGTGTTAAATACTCATTACAGTACAGGGCTTAACTGACTAGGACATGTACATGATCAATAGAGTAGACAGTAGTCCTTCGATTGGCAATAATTATTACTCCCTGAATTGCCCCCATAATTCAAATGAGTCAACTTCCGGTGTCGTTATTCTCTTCCTGACAATGACTTTAGAGACACAGTATTGGCCCAGAGATCGTAGTTCAACGTTCTTCTGGCCTGCCTATCGACATAACCGTTACGTCTTCATTAGAAGTAGACAGTTCTTACCGATTGGTGTTTTTTAAGGTACGTCAATCAGTAATTTATGCTTACATTTGTTGCCGACCTCTCGCATTCAAGATTTGGCGATGAACACAACAATTATTGTTCGATGCTCCAATGCGCTTAACTTCAAAGTTCAGATCCATTTCTCTCCAAACTTTTACGTTCTTCGGAAGCTGCCGCTTCTTGAGTTATAAACTGAGACTTAAATTCGTCTTGCTTGGCGAACACTATCAGGGAAGTGAGTTCTTTGCTTTCAGTAAAAACGAATTTCATCAGGTTTTACAGCCGTATGGTTATTCAACCGTTCTTATAAACCTGTATTCCTACTGAGACCAAGTTGCCTTTGGTGCTTCCTAACCCATCACATTTCACAACCTTTCTGTGAACTGTGTTCCCTTAGATATAACCTGATCTTGTACCCTGTCAAGGGTCTTAAGTTCTATATAAAACATTCGAGGGCTGTAAGAGCCACAGTAGGGGTTATTCAACCTCAGGTAGGAGAAGGATATGTCAGCAGCGTATTCAAACACTGGATATCCTATTCCTTTAATTAGTAATAAGATCCTTCTGATAAAGTCTTAAAACGTTTCAATCAGAAATTATTCCTCTCTGGACACACAAGTGGACTCTCAGCGAGTACTTACCTAATTAATACACAAATTACTAAATACATAAACAGTTGTGTTTATATTTAGTAGTACCGTAGGTACTCTTACCAAGTGCTACGATTTCTCGGGACCGGCATTGTGTTGGACGATCCTCCCGACCGATGCTGCAAAGTCATCAGGTATTAAATGACTGGTAATGTATTTTTGACATAAAAATGAAGTTTTTTAAAGTAAAACATATTTTTATTAGAAAATACTTACCAGTCATTTCAGATTCCCGCCTCCCAACCCCGCGTCGTCACCCAACACTAAACGCTGCAAGTTAACGGTGAAATTAAAAGTGGGGGTCACATGGCCCGTGCGCCGGTATTACCGGCGGCCGTGTGTATCACACACGCGTGAGGGCTATGCATGGCTGCGCGAGCTTCTTTTCTGGATGAATTAACGGTGTTGAGATTATATATCAGGTATTAAATGACTGGTAAGTATTTTCTAATAAAAATATGTTTTACTTTAAAAAACTTCATATTTATCATAATAAGAGAGTAATTGCCCTTTATTACTTTTTCTTGTCTGGGGAATAACTTGAAAACTACCAGATGGAATCTAATAAAATTTCATACAATGGTAAAGCACAACGAGAGGCAGTGCAGTGTACAAAAGAATATTTTTAACACTGTACTGAATGGAATTTCCTATCAGGGCTGCGTTTGGGGGTATTAATCACATTCAGTAATAGCTCTAGTTACTTTTGCAGGGGCAATAAAAGTATCAGATTGTTTTATACCCCCATCCCCCAAAACACAGTGGGTGTTTACTGGAATAACTGTTTCCGTCTGTCTGTACACGTAATTTGTCTGGATCGTCATTCACTTCAAACCTCATTTCATTCTCAGAACCAGCCATCTGTTTAGAACACATGAGTCGATAGTTCAATGTGATCTATTCTGATCACTGTCTGGCTGGCTGTCATTAAATTTAATATTTCAATGAAATAACCACTGGACCAATTTCATCAAAACTTTACAGGATTTTTCCTTTAGTGGTCCACTTTCAAATTTTTTCAAAGATGTAAAACTTTCATTGCTGTAGAAGTGATATTGGAAGTGTCACTTCAATGACCTTCAATGACCCTCCACATAATTTGTCCAAGCCATATTGATTGGTTGAAAAACAGCCACAAGACACATTAAATTGAACTTTTACCTTCATTTGACATCCTAAACCACTCGGCCAATTTCAACCAAACTTCATAGGAATGTTCCTTTTGTGATCCTGTCTCAAAATTGTTCAAAGATTTAAGCACTATGTAGATGTTGGTTGCTGCGGCTTCAGAAAGAGGAGATGCACATACTTTAAAATTGTTTTCCTCCGAATCTTTTTTATCTGATTCCAAGATACTTTGATGGAAATGTACCTTGGATGACTTTTTACAAAAAAACTCTCAAGACATGGATTTGTTGGAAAACATTGCCTCTGGGTTACATCAGAAAAGGGATAATTAAATGTCAAAACTTTAAAAGTCTTCTGCTCTAAGTGTTTTTTTCAGGCCACATTGATTGGTTAAAAATAATGACTGCCAGATGGCATCAGAAAAGAAATAAAATGTCAAATATTTATAAATCTTCATCTGTGAAGTTCTCCGAAATTGTTCCAGCCATTAAGTCCAAACTAAGCTCATTTAATCAATATCAGTTAATGTTTGCAGACTTTCAATATGATTGAAGAGCTCATAAAGATTTGTATGTTTCAATCATTATTAATTTTTCAATCATGGCAATAACAGAGACATACATGTTTAATATATCTATACTATATATGAGCCGTCCCGCTAGAAAACAAACATTATGGCCTCAACGTAATGTATCGACGCAGATCAGCCTGCACAGTTCAAGCAGACTGATCCGGGCTGACACATGTGGAGTAGTGGAGTAGGTAATGACTCCTGTAACAGAAAATCCATAGGAGGTGAAAAGTGTCTTATGATCCAGGTAAGCCTGCGCAATGTTGGTTTTCTCTCGTGACAGCTGCTCTTATATGGTATGTCTCTGGCAATAAATTACAATCTGGTCACAAAACATTTCAATATTGTTCCAATCAGAATCTCAATTTGATGATGTTTTTAACAGTGTATGTACAGGAAATGTCTTATTTGCCATGTACTATTATAATGTATACATATAAACCTGGTTGTATTACCTCCCTTTAACATTATAGGTTTGGTTACCCGGATCCAACCTACCTGGTCAGAGTGAAGGATGAACTGTCTGCAAAAGGAATCACACCAAAAGATATCCAAAGGAAATGATTACTTCAATTTGCGATCCCTATATTGACCTTACATTCTGAGCAATGGATTCTAAAGGAAACGAAAATGTTTATCTTATAACTAGCCAGTTTTCTTTCGTCGCCTATAGGTTAAGGTTGACACTTTGCATTCACTTTGACTTAATCTTTTCCCGCTAGCAGACACATTTTGACTTATGTACAGCACAAGACTTTTGAAAACAGTGTGGCAAAAGGAGAAATTGCCAATAATGAGCAGTTTCTCATTTTGCCACAATGCATTCAACTCTATTCAATATTTATATTTCTTTTATTAAGATTTTTCATACTGCCAGCAGGATTTTAAAGTCATCTGCTGCAGGTTTGTTGTATGTGGGAATGGATTAAATTGTTTTAGTAACTTGTTATTGGAAAGAGATACATGTACAACATGTACCTTGTCTAACAATATTTTGTCATATATAAAGTAAATGACTAATTTAGATGATAAGGAACTATGAGTTGTTTAATTAACAGCCTCACTAACATATGATTGTACTCCTGAACTTTCAATTTCAATTTAGAAGTAGTTTTGAAGTGTGTGATTTGTGTATATAAATTATGTCTTCTTTTGAATATATGATATATTGTCCATTCACATTGAACTGTTGCATGATGAATACATAATAAGATCAATAACCAACATATCAAGTGTTTACTGATCCATTGGTCACTTTTGTATTCTCAGTGTGAATTGATCTGTTGCAGTCCCATGACTGATATAGCGAAAACCTGTTTTTAAATAACTACCCATGGGAATTGAACAATCTGGTCTTTGTTTGCAGGTGGTCTTTAATTGCAGGGTCATTTATTGAGAAAATGAATATTTGGGAAACTAAAGGTATGGTCGCTATAGCCAAGGAATTGCTATTTGAAGGTGGTCTTTAGGACAGGTTTGACAGTATTGTAATATTGTCTGTGGACATTGAACTGTTCCATGATGAATACATAACAAGATCAATAACCAACATATAAAGTTCTCACTTCTCCATCAGTCATGGGACCGTAACAGTTCAGTTCACACAGAGAATTCAAAAGTGTAATCGGTATTGACCACTGTTGTTTGATTAGTCCACTCTGAAAATAACCAAGGAAAAAAGGTGAAACAGTCCAACCTGTGTTTAAAGACCATCCATGGGAAGAGAACAATCTGGTCTTTAGTCACAGGTGGTCATTTATGTATAACATGAGTTGGGAAATTGAAAGTGTGGTTGTTATTGACGGAATTGCTAAACAAAGGTGGTCTTTGGCACAGGTTTGACTATCTAAAAAAACAAAGGAAGAATAGTTGACATTGTTGCCTAAAAAGGAAAACTTGCTCATTTGGAGCAATTTCCCCTTTTACGGTAATGTTGTTTAAAGGTTGCTTCATAAGTCAGGCACCGCTAGTCAACTTTATCAGCTTAAAGGTCTGCTGACAGAGATTTAAAACTGTGGACACTTCATCAGCCTCAAAGACTGACTGATTGCTTTAACCCTCTCCCACATACAGCAGATTTGCAGCAGACGACTTTAAAAATGTAAGCTCAAAAGTATGGAAAATCTCTTTAGTTGTAGGTATAATTACTGAAAAAAGTTGAAAATTTTGTGACAAAAGGAGAATTTGCTCATTTTGAGCAATTTTTCCATTTGTCACCATGTTTTCAAAAGTTGTCTGTTGCTGATGCGTCAAAAAGCGTCTACAGGTGGGAAAGGGTTAAAATGTAACTAAAACAGATGACTAAGGTGCATCTACCTATATGCACATGTGTGTTTATCTAGCAGTATAAAAGGAAATGAAATTGATGAAATGAGCTAGGTTTTTACGTGTACATTTTCAGTAAGAATGGGAATGACTGATTTTGCTAGCTGTAGCTGAAAGAGAGACAATGATTTGTGATGTTAGCTTGCTTTTATTTATTGTAACTTATGGAAAGGGAATGTGTGTTTTAACTCTTTCTGGCATACAACAAATCTGCAGCAGAATACTTAAAAAAAAACATAATGATGAAGACATGAAAAATCTCCTTAAATGAGTTCAATTGTAAATTTACCATTTACCACAATGTTTTCAAAAGTCTTCAGCTGCAGAGGCATCAGAAATAGAATATATGGGGGAAAGGTTCACTGTGCTTAATATATATGTATCTTACAGAAAGGAAATGTATGATTTGATTGTGCTTTATAATATATCTGTATCTTACCAGAGAGCTAAAATAACATGTTATTTTAAGTCTCTGATCTTACAGAAAGGGAATGTATGACTTGACTGTGCTATCTATATCTGTATCATACCAAATGGGGACTGCGTGTCTTAAAGACTTAATTAACTGTGCTATATATATCTGTATCTTACCAAAAGGGAATGTTTGACTTAACCCTTTCCCTCATACGACAATTCTGCAGCAGACAACTTTGAACATATTTTGTCAAAAATGGAAAATCTCTATAATTGAATGGATAACCTATGACTAAAAGTGGAAAACATTGTGTCAAAAGGAGAAATTGCTTGTTTTGAGCAATTTCTTCTTTTTTCACTATGTTTTCAAAAAGCCGTCTGCTGCAGAGGCGTCAGAAAGGGTCTATATGAGGGAAAGGTTTAACTGTGCTATATATATCTGTATTTTACCAAGAGGAAATGTGCGTCTTAATTAACTAGGCTATATATATCTGTATCTTACCAAAAGAGAATGTTTGACTTAACTGTGCTATATATATCTGTATTTTACCAAAAGAGAATGTTTGACTTAACTGTGCTATATATATATATATATATGTGTATTTTACCAAGAGGGAATGTTTGACTTAATTAACTAGGCTATATATACCTGTATCTTACCAAAAGGGAATGTTTGACTTGATTGTGCTATAAATAACTGTAACTTACTGAAAGCAAATGTTGTCTTCATTGTGCCAGCTATTGTTGTAACTTTATATTTAAAGATGAAGGATTTTATCACTGTTATGAACTGAGCCAGCTATTTACGTGCCTGTAACTAACAGAGTGACTAAACGAAAGGCAATTAAAATCTGAGGTTGGATAGATAATTATTTTTGTAACTGGCTTGATGATAGTTTAACCCTTTTCTCACATACAGACACCTCCCAACATCTCTGCAGCAGACGACTTTGAAAACATACCCGAAATAATTTGGAAACTCTTTTGAAATAAAAGTACAATAATCAAATAAAGTTGAGGACATGGTGACAAAAGGAGACATTGCTCGCTTTGAGCAATTTCTTGTTTTGTTGCCATGTTTTCAAAAAAATTTCTGCTGTAGAGGTGTCTGAAAGCGTCTATATGAGGGAAAGGGTTAAGGTAGTTCTTACATCTACATGTATATTGAAATAGTGCTGAATAGGTATGGGGAAATGTTGTTATATATTGTTTATTTCCTTTAAGGTAGTTCTTACATGTACATGTATATTGAAATAGTGTTGGGTATGGGGAAATGTTGTTACATATTGTTTATTTCCTTTAAGGTAGTTCCTACATGTACATGTATATTGAAATAGTGTTGGGTATGGGGAAATGTTGTCATGAATTGTTTATTTCCTTTAAGCTCCATCCAGGTCTGATGTCTAGTGACGTTCGCAACTATTTCTTTAAACAACATCTCCTCTTAAACCACAGGGCCAATTTAAACCAAACTTCAGGGGAATGTTCCTTTGTTAGTCCTTCTTAAAGTTCTTATTTGTGTCCTATTTGCGGCATCAGAAAAGGGGTTAATTTGGTTAAATGCCTTTATTGCAGAATTTTTCGATGATTAAAAGGGTTTGAAAGGGTTAAATTGAATTGATCACAATAATATAACTCTTTCCCACATGCAACAAATCTGCAACAGACTGCTTTGAAAGTGCATCTAAGCATAATTAGCAAAATTAATAAAATCTTAACAAGTTCTTGTGTTGCTTTGGTTGGTAGGATAATAATTCATTTATATTATAGTTACAGACGCTTTTCGACACATTTGCAGCAGACGACTTTTTAAAACACTACGGAAAAAGGAGAAATTGCTCATACATTTGCCACAATATTTTAAACTCAATTAAATTATTGTACTTTCATTTGAATAGGGACTACTGATACTAATACGTATTAGTGGTCCCAGATTTGAAGTAATTGTACCATATTTTTGCCTAGATGCATGACGTCAAAGTCGTCTGCTGCTGATTTGTTGTATGTGAAAAATGGCTAAGTACCATTTCTCCATCATCTGTCCAATTTCAGATCTGCATGTCAAGCTTTTACTTTTTGGCTAACAATATGATGATGATTGTATTCATTTGAACACTTTTTTCATCCAATTTGAATTAGAAGTGTTTGACTAAGCAGACTCGCACTATTATCAGCTTATTATTTATTGTAGTTTTATACCATTTAAGATTACATGAGTCAAAGGCTCAACCTTATCTATTCTGCTCACTCCCTCTCTGTCGGCTGTCTGACATTGATCATTCACTTTTTGCTTCAAATAACTTCTCATCCTAAACAGCCCGACCAATTTTAACCAAATTTCACAGTAATTTTCCTTTGATAAAACTATTTTAAAATTTGTTCCAAGTTTTAAATTCTATGGACACCTTAAAAAAAATGCCTCTGAATACAAGATTATGTGGTAGAAATAATCTCTTGGTGACTGTCAACAAAATTTGTTCAACTCATGCTGATTTGGTTGTAACCTTTCGCATCCAGGTGGCATCATAAAAGGGGCAACGTTACAAAACTTTAAAATTCCATTCTTTTTAAAATACTTGTCTAATTTCAAGCTAATTAAGTAGAAATACGCCTTCAGTGACCCTCTATTAATCTGTTCAAGCCATATTGACAAAGCAGCCAGGTGGCATCAGAAAATGGATAAATTGAACTATAATCTTCAAATGACATTTCACCATTTATCCCTTAGACCAATTTTAACTTAACATCACAAAACATTACATTGGTGGTCCTCTATCGGAATTGTTCAAGGATTTAATGCTTCAAAACAAATGTCCTTTACAAGTAAGCTGTTTCATTCAGAGTGTTCAATTCTTGCACTTAATACCAACTCATGATAAATAAAATCTCTGATATGAGCAGGTACACATTTGTGTTCTTTATCTACTTACTAGGCATCTAGTGTAACATTTGTAAATACGGTACTTAACCCTTTCCCTCATATAGACGCTTCTGATGCCTCTGCAGCAGACGGCTTTTTTTTCTCCTTTTGCCGCAATGTTTTCCACTTTTTGTCATAGGTTATCCATTCAATTATGGAGATTTTCTATGTTTTGACAAAATATGTTTAAAGTCGTCTGCTGCAGAATTGCCGTATGAGGGAAAGGGTTAAGTCTTTATATAGCATGTAAACATACAATCATAACACATATTATATTTTATATGTAAGGAATGTGGTTTACACCTACGTTATATTTACAGTACATGCACTGTACTACGAACCCAGTCTCCTACATATAATGAATAACACATATTTTTTCATTATGTGTAGCGTGTGGGGTTCTCTACTGTACTATAAACCCAGCCTCCTACATACAATGAATAACACATAGTTATCATTATGTGTAGCGTGTGGGGTTCTCTACTGTACTATGAACCCAGTCTCCTATACATATAATGAATAACACATATTTTTCATTATGTGTAGCGTGTGGGGTTCTCCACTGTACTATGAACCCAGCCTCCTACATATAATGAATAACACATATTTTTCATTATGTGTAGCGTGTGGGATTCTCCACTGTACTATGAACACATTCTCCTACATATAATGAATAACACATATTTTTCACTATGTGTAGTGTGTGGGGTTCTCAACTGTACTATATATAGTAAGACCATTATGGTTGAAAATTCAGAGATCTATTTGTACGCATGATATTATGTAGATTGTACAGAATCATTATCCCCTGCAAAGCGCGGATTGGATATTGGTTTGATGTAGTCCGTCCATCTGGACCCATATCTAAGCCATGGTTGGATTTGTTTTTGGGGAAACTTTACAGATGATAAATCTTTATGAAATTCCATCCAATCTAGTTCATGTGTGAAACTGGGTCCTGTGGAATTAACCCTTTCCCTCATATATACGCTTTCTGATGCCTCTGTAGCAGACAGCTTTTTGAAAACAGCAATGTTTTCAACTTTTAGTCATAGGTTATCCATTCAATTATAGAGATTTTCTATTTTTTGACAAAATATGTTCAAAGTCGTCTGCTGCAGAATTGTCGTTTGGGGGAAAGGGTTAAAGACTAGGTTTTACCATTTTCCTCTTGTAGGGAATATCAATTTTATGAATCAATTTGTTTAAATTTATTACAATTTGGAAGAAAGTTTTTTTGATTATTTAAACCCTTTACCTGATATGGCATGTTTGAAGCTGTTAAATTTGCATTACATCTGAAGAAATACCAGTAACATTTGAATTATTAGAAATTATAATTTTGACACAGAACTGAAAACATTTTGGCAAAAGTAGAAATTACTTTCCTTTTTTACACAATGTCTTCAAAGTTGTCTGCAACTGAAACTCATAAGTCGTCTGCTCAGGTAAATGGGTTATATATGTGTAGTTGTTAGATTCAGTGAATGATGAATGATTAATTTCTGTGATAACCTAAACAAATTTCCTTTCCCACATACATTGGCATGGAGTCCACATTGAATCTCTGACTCCAATGCTTGATATTCTGTTTGTAGAATCTTTACATCTTAAACCATTTGTAGCAAAGACTAGACAATTAAATAAAATCAAAGCAGTTTAAGAATAGGAAACAAAATTAAGATGAAGAAATTGCTTGAAGGTTTTCTTAATTAATTGGATTGGTTGACAGCACCAAGAGAAGAATTTCATTCTAAAATGCACCTTAAAAAAGTATGGTATGTTATCTTAAAAGTTACATAAAACATTGGCCATTTCTCTATAGAATTAGAATATTAGTTTTTTTTCCACCCAATTTTATTTGTCAAAACATATGAGGATTTTTTTTTAAACATCTGGAAAAAATGGTAGTTAAATTTTTGTTTCATAGCAGTTGTTGTTGTGGAAGGAATTGTTCTGCATGTACAAATTCTGCTTTCCATTACTGTTTTAAAATGATGTCTGCTTCACCGGCAACTGGTCTGTTTGGAGGGAAGGGGTTTAAGTGTTAACGGGACATATCATGTATCGGATTATGAAAGTAGTATTCTTGAACCACTGTATTTTCAAGGAAAAAGAGAGACCTGAATTAATTATTATACATGCCCCTGAGGCTCGGGCCGCTCAATAAGAATGACAGCCACAGACTGACCCTTGCTTGAACAGTGAGGGCCGACTAGATTGGTCTGAACGATTGGAGTCAACACAACTATTTAGCTCTAGCATGTTGGGTGGTTTATGTTTCACACCTTATATTATCTATCTAGATGTAAATATAACGTGTCTTGTGCTCCAGCAGGTTGGCTGGTTTATGTTTCACACCTTATATTATCTATCTAGATGTAAATATAACGTGTCTTGTGCTCCAGCAGGTTGGCTGGTTTATGTTTCACACCTTATATTATCTATCTAGTTGTAGATATAACGTGTCTTGTGCTCCAGCAGGGTGGCTGGTTTATGTTTCACACCTTATACATTTTTATATGGATGTAAATACAAGGTGTGGCACCAATATCATCTTTCCTGTACGCTTGCCATGACCTTAGCTGTTGAAAGAGGCATAACATCCGAAACAAACAAATTCATAAAACCCAAAACAAACAAATTCATAAAACCCAAAACAAACAAATTCATTATTACACTTAACTTCCACAAATAATTTAACTCAAAACCGTATGTGTCTCTATTTAAAATGTTAATACATAATGATGATTCTAAAAATGGTGTAAGGAAGAGAGTTTACATACATGGTACTTGTTTAAGTAATTATGGTTTTTTTGCAGTGTTAACAAAAGAAATGTATTACGTTGCTTGCCTCAGCATAGAGATACATTGGGATCATCACTTATCCCTTGTCTATCCGGCCATCTGTCTGTCTGTTGGACTGTCTGGCCATCACACTTTCACTTTCTGATGTATTGACAAGCTACACAAGTGTATTTTCGAACAATCTTGTATATTTAAATTTTAAACCAATGTATGTGGAAAAAGGATAACTGTTAATTATGATTGGATTGTAATAAAAATGCTGCTTTGAATGATTGGATTATTAATTTGTTAATTACATTCAACTGAAAGTAAACCTGTCAACGACCTGCCAATCTCATTGGAAAACAACCCTTACGCGACTGGTATGAATTCAGATCAGAGTTTGCATCCACATAGTATGATCTGGGTCTACATTATTCGTATAGTAGTATAAGAAACGCTAAAGGAACTTAGACCAATATTTTGATCATATGGCATATATGCGCAGATAGATAATTTATCACAATGTGTTTTAGCACTGCTTATATACATGTACCTGCCATTCTGGCTCTACATTATCCTAAAGGTGCTGAACTCCAGAAAATAGATATTATTGTCAAAGTTTTAAAACTGTTCAAAAGTTGTCTCGAAATATTAGAATCATAACTTTGGTAACTTTCCAGTACCATGAACATCTAAACATTGATTGTGTATGCTTCATCTTTACAGGGTAAGCCAACTTTTGCACATTTTCATGACTTTCGATTGACAGTTTTTCAACTTTTTATTCCAAAATTGTTTTGAACTACTTATTACTTACTTTGTTGTCACTATTAGCAATAATTGCAAAAGTTTCAACATTTCAAAATTTTGATCACCATCTGGAGTTCAGCGGTTCTAAGCCATCCTTTCCCAAATAAAGTTGACATATAGAGCCTCTGCATTTACGAACATTTGAGAACATCAAGGGAAATAAGAAATTGAAAGCATATAGGGAATGAAGAAAATGTTGAGTAATTTCCCTTTTTAGCTCACCTAGCTAGCTATGCACAAAGTGCAAGGTGAGCTATTGTGATCACATTTTGTCCGGCGTCCATCCGGCGTCAGTCGTCCATCGTTAACATTTGTGCCTGTCTACATTTTGAATCCAATCTTGATGAAAGTTTATCAGAACATTCATCTCCATCAAATCTTGGACAAGTTCAAAACCGGGCCATATGAGGTCAAAAACAAGGTTACTAGGTCAAATTGAAGGGAAATCTTGTTTACACTCTGGAGGCCACATTTTCAACTTAAGCATTCTGAAACTTTATTAGAATGTTTGTCTTGATGATATGTAAGTCAAGTTCGATCATGGGTCATGTCGGGTCAAAAAGTAGGTCACTAGGTCAAATTGAAGGAAAATCTTGTTAACATTCCAGAGGCTGCAATTTTTGCTTAAGCAGTTTGAAATTTTGTCAGAATGTTTGTCTTGAAAATTTCTAGGCCAAGTTCGAATATGGGTCATATTGGGTCAAAAACGAGGTCACTAGGCCAAATTGAAGGGAAATCTTGTTAACACTGTAGAAGCCATATTTTTTTCATCAGCAGCAAAAAATAGGTCACTAGGCCAAATTGAAATTTAATCTTGTTAACACTCTAGAGGCCACATTTTCAGTTAAGCATATTGAAACTTTATCAGAATGTTTGTCTTGATGATATGTAGGTCAAGTTCGAACGTGGGTCATGTTGGGTCAAAAAGTAGGTCACTAGGTCAAAATGAATGAAAATCTTGTTAACACCCTAGAGGCCACAATGTTTGCTTCAGCAGTTTGAAATGTTGTCAGAATGTTTGTAGAAGCCGCTTTTTTGGCTACAGCAGCTTGAAATTTGGTCAGAATGTTTATCTAAATGATAGCTATACCAAGTTCAAATATGGGTCATGCCGGGTTTAATAACTAGGTCACTAGGCGTAATTGAATGGAAATCTTGTTAACACTCTGGATACTGCATTTTAACTTGAGCATGATGTAACTTTATCAGAATGTTTGTCTTGATGATATGTAAGTCAAGTTCGAACATAGGTCATGTTGGGTCATAAAGTAGGTCACTAGGTCAAATTGAAGGAAAATCTTATTAACACTTTGGATGCCGCATCTTTTGCCTCAGTAGCCTGAAATATTGTCAGAATGTTTGTCAGAATTATATCTAGGTCAAGTTTGAATATGGGTCATATTGGGTCAGAAACAAGGTCAATAAAGGAAAATATTGTTCAAACTCTGGAGGCTGCATTTTTATTTTGAGCAAGTTGAAACTTTGTCAGAATATTGTCTTAATGATACATGTATCTAGTCCATGTTGGAATATGGGTCATATCAGGTCAAAAAATATAGATCACTAGGCCAAATGAAGGAAAATCTTGTTAACACTGTGGAGGTTGCATTCAGAATAATTGTCTTGATGTGTTTTGCATTGCAGTACATTGTATAATTAATGTGAGCGAACTAGGGCCATCATGGACCTCTTGTTTCTTTCAAAAAATCCCTCTGAACATCGCCCGTGTTTGATGAATTAGGCGGCAGTATCCACTGATCGATTGTATAACGATGACCCAATACAGGAGGAACAACCAAGGAGATGTGTACATTGGACCAGATAACATTGATCCGGAGAAATGTCTTTATTTATTACTCACTTGTGCAGATTTTCTCGTCTTACCTTGGGGCGCTTTCAAATTTAAAAAGTAAAACACTAGCACATCTAAAGCGTGAGGTCGAATGTTCGTATTCCAGTGGTGACTGCGAGACCGTATGTTCGTATTCCAGTGGTGACTGCGAGACCGTATGTTCGTATCCCAGTGGTGACTGTGAGACCAAATGTTCGTATCCCAGTGGTGACTGTGAGACCGTATGTTCGTATCCCAGTGGTGACTGTGAGACCAAATGTTCGTATCCCAGTGGTGACTGAGACCGTATGTTCGTATCCCAGTGGTGAATGTGAGGCCAAGTGTTCGTATCCCAGTGGTGACTGTAAGACCGTATGTTCGTATCCCAGTGGTGACTGTGAGACCAAATGTTCGTATCCCAGTGGTGACTGTGAGGCCGAATGTTCGTATCCCAGTGGTGACCATGAGACCGATTGTTCGTATCCCAGTGGTGACCATGAGACCGAATGTTCGTATCCCAGTGGGGACCGTGATGCCGGTTAGTGAACCAATATGAAAAAATTCTCTAAATGTAGGTATAATTATTGAAAAAGGTTGAAAGCATTGTGGCAAACGAAGAATTTGCTCTTTTCTGAGCAAATTGTCACAATGTTTTCAAAATATGTGTGCTGCAGAGGCGTCAGAAAGCGTCTACACGTGGGAAAGGGTTAAACATAAGTTGAATGATAATACAATTCAAATATATAACTTTTGACAAGAAAGTATACATGAGCCGTCCCGCGAGAAAACCAACATTCCTTCTCAGGGGGATAGAGGTATAGAGTAAAGATTCCTGAAACAGAAAATCCACAGGAGGCGAAAAGTGTCGGTTCGGATAAGCCTACGCGGCATGCTTATCTGATCCGGGTCGATACTTTACGCGAGTCCACAATGTTGGTTTTATGGCGGGACGGCTCAAATATCACATTGTTACCCTACACGCCTTTGTGCGATACCGCCAAAGACATACAACTAAACTAAAAAAATTGCCATAGATATAATTACTTTTTTGGGGGAATATATTAAACATTTCATATTTGTCGAGAGTAAATTGCAAATGACTATTAAATTCCTCTTTTGATAGATTACAAAGCTGTCTAGTCAACGTCCATCCTATGTTTGCTGTGTCAGGATATTGAAATTGTGATGGATCTTTCTTGTAATTTAACTCGCCATGAACAAGCCATATTGCCAGACTTGCGCATATACATTCTTTCAAAAAGTCAAGGTCAAATGCGGGAAGGTCGTATTCCTTCAAATAACCTGCAAGTAGGTGCCCTGCTGCTTCGAAAGGCTCGATTGCTTTGTTGTTAAGCATGATGTAGGTCATTGCTTTGGCAACTTCAAATGTGACGTAGAATTTTCCATGTCACCAAAATCGATTACTGCGTTTACTGTGATCTTCTCACTTGTCATTTCCGTTTTCAGTAGAATGTTTGCCGAGTTAAGGTCTCCGTGTATAACACCTACGGAAACATAAATTTAACTTTATTAGCAATCGGCATAAAAACATGCCTTTGGCTGTTTACAAACAACGTACTTTAAGTGAAATATGGCAAAGACACACAGCAATATACATTCATGTACAATAAAAAAAAAGTAGTCAATACATATTAATATACACGCAATATAACTATCAAACTATCGTTAAGGATTATTAAAGTATTCATTTTGTTCAATACACAATTTTCTAATTTTGAAAGCTTCTTTAATAAATGTTGCTAATTTAATTTGTACCTTTTTCCTATCATTCTTCATAAGAGATATAAATTTGTTTAAATTGCTATAACACCTACGAAAACATAAGACATATTTAACCCTTTCCAACATACAACAAATCTGCAGCAGACGACTTTGAAAACATACCCGAAAACAAATGGAAACTCCCTTAAATAAAAGTACAATAATTGATTATTAGAGTTGAAAACATGGTGACAAAGGGAGAAATTGCTCGTTTTGAGCAATTTCTTCTTTTGACAACATGTTTTCAAAAGGCCGTCTGCTTCGGAGGCGTCAGAAAGCGTCTATATGAGGGAAGGGTTAAACGGATCGTTATTAGTCGCCGGGCAGAAGCCCGCGACTTCTATTTTTAATAGGTTTTCGGAAATCACATGGGAGGGGGGATTATTATTAGAAAGAAACACATTTAAATGTCTTGAACATATTACAATTGTGTTTGTTTAAAAACACTAAGTAATGACACATCTAAAATGAAATAAATATTCCGATGGTTTATGTATTTTCAGTTTCTTTATTGTGACTCTCATTTATGTTTTTTTGTTTTATTTACGAAGACAAAACAGTCCCTATTAGCTAGACTGAAATACTTTATTTTACACTATATACTTCATGTACTCAAAAGGCGATAACTACAACAATTTACGTCGCAGTCTAATTTGTTTACATACGCGCACCTGCTTGAAGCTCGACTCGCGAATACCAACTGCGTAGATCAATCTCCTTTGCAGAGAGCCGTTTCTCTACACTCACTTACAAATAGTAAACCGTAGGTGATTTAAAATGTTTATTTGGTTCGAAACAAATGAAGAAATGAACAAACCGAGATAAAACTAGTTTATATAGAAAAATTACTTTGAACGAACGTATATAGAGAGAGCCTATAAAAGGGTTTCAAGAACGACACCTCTGCGAATAAGAAAGAAACGGGTCTTTCGTACAAAATTATTTCGTCCTTGACAATTTTAAATGTGTCATTTAATTCCCTAAAGGCATGTTGCTTCCGATCTGCATATTGTTCTGCATCATGACACAAGGGCGCTCATCATAATATAATTTTAAAACATGAGTAGTTTGTTATTTTCATTATAAAAAAGGAAGGAAAGAATTAAAATAAATTAACATGTTGTAGGGCTCAGTTTATGTTCGAAATTAAGTTTAAATTATACAACAATTTCAATGAGATTTAACTGTTTAGTTGATATTATATTTCGAAGATGGTCTAATTTATAAATATTGGACTACATTTCAACATTTGTTAAAGTATGATATAATTAGGATGCCAAGCTAATATAATTTTGAGAAAAAGATAAAACTCATGTCTTCAGCGATTTAACCCTTAACTCATTGTTTTAAAAGTAGATTGCTGCAAAGGTGTCCACTGTTGACTTTAATAGAGGAAAGGTAAAATGACGTGCTATTGCATGCAAATCCTAAATTGTCTGTTTTGTGGTTTTATTGAAAAAAAAAAAAAAAATCAAATATTCTGACAAACATCTTGAAAAGTGTATGTGGAATTCACAAATCTTATAATAATTCCTTAATGAAAGCACTGTATACATACTAAGACTAATGAATGGTCAACCTACTTTGGAATGGAGATTGATCATAAACTATGAAAGGCTTCAATTATCATTCACTTCGTTGACAAAACAATGCCAGTTATGATACATTTTCACTTGACCCCACCCCTGATGTTCCAATATGCCCCTCAGTTGATAACTGTTTATTCAACTACTATAATGTTAGTGTTATGCATAACTGCACTATGGATATCCGGCGACATTGATGCGTTGCATCAACTTTCTCTTGTTTAGTCTTTGAAAACATCTATGCAAAGCAAGGGAAAATCTTTATAAATAAAGGTATAATTGTTGAATAGAGTTAACAAGAGTGCCAGTGCCGCCACAATATACGCCGCCACAAAATATAAAGATCAAGATTGGTCCTTTTAATTATTGCTTTTAACATGTATCACAAAACTACCATTGGAATCTCTATCAAAATGGCTGAACCGAAAAATGGTAATTTCATAAAAAAAAATCACAAAACTACCATTATGATAAAACAATCATTTAATGGAAAAGAAACAGCAAACAAAGTATTGGATTGGATTGTTGGAGCTTAATGTCCCATTCAATAAATTATTTCAGTCAGGAAGAAAATAGGATACATATAAACAGAGATAGAACCCTATAGAGGCTTCCAATATCAAAGTAGGTCAAATGGCAGTGTCGATATGTATCCTTTTTTCCTTCTGAGCATAACTCTTGCAAAAATCACTCTACCGGATAATCCCTGCTTTATGCACTTCTACCTGTTTGGAAACTTGAGTTGCGTTTTCAAGTGAATATGCTATAGAGACCAAGTTTCGAAAGGCATAACTATTGCAAAAATCGCTGAACCGGAAAATCGCCGCTTCATGCACATCTACCCATTATAGTAATGATATTGACCAAGTTTTGAAAAGATTCAGTTAGAAACGTAGGAAGAGTTGCGTTCACAAGCCGCAATATCAATCAGCTACAGAGACTAAGTTACAAGGGACATAAATCTTGCAAAAATCAATGAACCGGAAAATCGCCGCTTCATGCACATCTACCAATTATAGTTATGATATTGACCAAGTTTTGAAAAGATTCGATCAGAAACATAGGAAGAGTTGCGTTCGATCACAAAGCTGCAATATTAATCAGCTACAGAGACTAAGTTACAAGGGCCATAAATCTTCCAAAAATCAATGAACCGGAAAATCGCCGCTTCATGCAAATCTACCTATTATAGTCATGACATTGACCAAGTTTTGAAAAGATTCGGTCAGAAACATAGGAGGAGTTGCGTTCACAAGGCTGCAATATCAATCAGCTACAGAGACTAAGTAACAAGGGACATAAATCTTGCAAAAATCAATGAACCGGAAAATCGCCGCTTCATGCACATCTCCCCATTATAGTCATGACATTGACCAAGTTTTGAAAAGATTCGGTAAGAAACATAGGAGGAGTTGCGTTCACAAGGCTGCAATATCAATCAGTTACAGAGACTTAAGTTACAAGGGACATTAATCTTGCAAAAATCCATGAACCGGGAAATCGCCGCTTCATGCACATCTACCTATTATAGTCATGACATTGACCAAGTTTTGAAAAGATTCGGTCAGAAACATAGGAGGAGTTGCGTTCACAAGGCTGCAATATCTATCAGCTACAGAGACTAAGTTACAAGGGACATAAATGTTGCAAATATCAATGAACCGGAAATTCGCCGCTTCATGCACATCTACACTTTATAGTTATGACATTGACCAAGTTTTGAAAAGATACGGTCAGAAACGTAGGAGGAGTTGCGTTCACAAGAAATGGACAGACGGAGAAGATGACGCCAATATACGACCGCCTCCGGCGGCGTATAAAAACTATGTAAAAAAGAGGTCTGCTGAAAATGCGTCAAAACACGTCTACATGTGGGACATGCCTTGAAATATATCATGTAATGGAGAGCTAGAGCTCTCTGATTTCGTCCAGTACATTATATCTGATTGCTTGGGGTCTTAAGATTCTTCTATGTATTACTTTTACATGGATGAGACTTAAATACAATAAACTAACAAGAAGAATTTTGATGCAAAGCGTCAAAGACGCAGCGCATGATTTTGAAGCATGACTTAAAGGAAGCAGATGCAGTTCAGTACATTTAAATAACCTGTGCAAGCAGACAGGATGTAAATATTTCGAACAAGAAGGCCAAATGTCCCTTTATTTTAAACAAGAAGGCCAAGATGTGCCTATATTGCTCACCTGGCTACCATAGCCTATATAAAAAGGTTACCAAACGCAGAAAGGGTCAATATTGACGTAAGGATTAAACGTTTTATTTGCTACGATCTTTGTGATATTCAACATGTGAAGTTTAGTCGTAAAATGAAAAGTTTAGTCCTGAAACCATTTGGTTTACGGTTGGCTTAACATTCACTGCAACTATAATGTGTCATACAAGCTGAAGTTTCTCAGGTGTTTTTTTTTACCAATAAACTGTTTTAAATCCTCTAACTAGATCCATTAGATAAACATACGTGCTTAAATATTAACATATATTAAGGTCTATTGCCTCTAGTAATAAGTTAAGTGTGAAAGTGTGACACAAGCTTTGGAAGGAGAGGGGGAAGTATATTCTCCTTCCAGTTTAGCAGAAGTATGATAGCAAAAACGGGAGTATATAAACAAAAAATACGAAGTAATTAAACAAAAAAGAAGATATTTATGATCAAGATTGAGCATTATGAAAGTTCACATGTATAGTCAACATATAGCAAGAATTATTCAGTCTGTTTTGTTTGTTTGTTATGTCACTTTAATCGTTTTGAACATGCCAGTAGAAAACTAAAAAATAAACAAAAGAAAATGGTCAAGTCAGTTCCCCAAGAGCAAAGAGCGAAGACCAGTTGGTACGAATCGTTCATCTCGAACGAAACATGAAAAACCGTGTACGAATCCAATGAATTTTAGAAATCGGATGAAATCGTGAAAACAGCGAAGTAGTCATAACGGAAGGAAGCAGAGACAACTTAATTACTCTATGAGAACCGATGACTTATTGTCGTCTATTCAATAAGAATGACCAAAATCGACAAGCGATGACATGCTGCATTTAAAAATAGAACGGGTCACGTTACGGCCATGCCTATTGCATAGTTGGGTTAACGTTGTTTTAACAGTTTCTAGAATTATACTGTAATATGTAGTAATTAAAATGAATCATCATTGATTTTTTAAAGATTACCCATTTATTGAAAAATCTCAATATTGTAAATAGGCAAAAACATCGCCAGAAACTTTTTCTGAGCTTTGATGAATCGGGTCGTAAACCAAACTATATAAAAACCGTAGCCTAGGAAGTTAGGGGAAGTTATTAAATACCCATTAGATGTGTCGAAAGTTTTGTAATAACGGTAGAAGACATGCCTATTTTGTATCTTGTTGTGTCTTAAATCATTTTATACAATTTATTGATTCATATAGGTTGTTTGTTTTTTCAAACAAACAATAGAGATTTTTTTAACAATAATAACATTGGTTTCTCCCTTTTCGAATACGTCACCCAATGGTACAACATTAAAACCTATCCCATACTGACGCCGCGCTTCCACGCGGCGTCAACAAAACATAATTGAGCCGTTCCACGAGAAAACCAACGTTATGGATTCTGCGTAATGTATCGACCCAGATCAGCATGCGCAGTCCGCGCAGGCTAATCCGGGCCGAAACATTCCGTCTCAGGTGGATAGATGGGGTTCAAATCCCGTTCCGGGTTCTGGATTTTTCTGAGGTGCTTTAAGTGTCTCCCACTCAACTAGAGGTCAGGTACATGTCCTTTCCAGGAAGAAGTGTCTCGCGTGTTTCGATGCTTTACACTGACTCAGTTAAAGAACCAATTGGTCTTTTTGGAAAGAGCTAGGGTTTCACACCGGGACTCCCTTGTATCTTCAACTTATCTGCGGTCAGCTGCTTGAACATGATAAAGAAGTAAGAAGTATACGCTTTCAAAAGGACCTTTGGTAGCTAAAAAGCTTATTCTCAATCAGAGCAATTGGTCTCTATAACAATCACATGAATTTTCAGCTCCGTTATTCATTTACATTCAAATAATATACCTGTTTACGAAAAAACGTAAGATGATTGTAAACAAAAATTATAGAGCATACTTTGGCCATAACAAATGATTTATAAGAAATTGACTAGAAGATAATAATGATTATGTCATGTTTTATGCATGATCACAACATGTTCGGAATTCGTATTGCTGTCGTCTATTATTACAAACAGAAAATAATAAAGTAAAGACTATCAGAAAATCAAGGAATACATTTATAATGAACGAGGTTTAAACATGAGGGCCAAGATGATCATTAATCGATCACCTCCTTTATGGTAAAGAAGCAAATATATCAGCACTTTTCTGATGCCACCTGGAGACAGCCTTTTTCAACCAGTCGATATGACTGGAACAATTTATGTAAGGGGTCACATTTCTGCTAAACCTTTTCTCTAATAGAGACGATTTCTTGCGCCTTTGCTGCAGAAGACTTAGGACAAGATTGTCGCCAAAGGAACAATTGTCATTATGAGTAAGTGATCTTTTTGCCACACTGTTTAATAATAATAAATCGTTATACTTTGTATGAGTGAATCTATAGCTCATGTATAGAAATTTAGGGTCTTTCATGATGTTAGCACTTTTTTTGCGGGAAACAACGGCGCTCCATTTGACGTTACGCCAAAATGACGTGTTACGTGACGTGTGACGGAAATGACGTCACGTCCTTCTTTGGCTACGTTACAGTCAAAATCTAGGTTCGGGCGTAATAGTCTAATGCTGTCATCTTTTTTGACGAACGGGAAAACATATTTCGTATACAGTTCTTTTTTATTTTTAACTTTTTCGTACACATCTTAAGTCACACGAAAACAACACAGCACTTTTATGATCTTAAATATCGGATTTTAAAAAATGATTAAAAAGACCACAATAATTTTCAATCCATGTTTTTCGTCTCATTTTTTACATAACCAAAATGGCGACTCCCATTGACTGGCTAGGGTCACTCAGAGACATATAAACACATGTCTGGGTCACTTCAGAAAGCTTCACGGTTTATGAAAAAAAGAAATCTATCTCACATATGTTACCTATGAGCGAAAAAAACACATTTATGGTTTTTTTTGTAATATGAGTATAGGTGCTACCTATTTCGGGTAAACATTTATTAACTTTTGTGATCGGTAAATCATTCCCCGTGAACTGCAGTTAGCCCCTTGCTTGCAGCACGATCACCGGCTTAAGCAAATAAAATAAAAATCATCACCAGGTTAAGCTTATATTTAACTTTAAAATATGCATGGCCAAGATTTTTAAAAAAATCCAGGAAATTATGATGACAGGTACAACAAACAATCAACTTGCCCTTCAAATAAAACGATTCCATAATTTACGGAACTACATTTGTAACAAACTAACATTTCTTATAATTAATGTGGTTTTCCTTTTGGTTGTTTATTCATCATTTGCGTCACGCTAATAGAATAACGACATATCAAGCGTCATATTACAGGAATTCCGGAAAGTAAAAAAACCCTTATGAGTTTTTATTTGAACACGTTTTAGAAATAGACGACGAGTGTTATTAAACGGAAATTATCACACATGAAATTACTTGTGCTCGTTCCTTTATCGAGTACGTATTATAATATTTAATTATTTCCTCTAGAAGTTTTTTTTGTTTCGATATTTTGATTTCATCCAATCAAAACGTAGCAGAATCGTGACTGCATCGAACAATCTACTCTGGACACAATTTTTGGAAAGACGGTATAGCAAAGTTTTGTAAAGTTCATACGTTGACATTTAGATATGCTACAGTAAAACCAACTGGGGTGATTTTTAGCAAGGGTCTCGTTAGAGCCAATTGCTATAGTTGGCGAAATCCAAGACACTCATCATTTTGAGACTGAAATCTAGACTCTTTTTTTTATAATATCGGCATTGAATAACTCTATATCAGCTCTCCGTTTCTGAACACCATCTCGGGTTCAGAGAGATATCTTGATTGTTGCAGATCGTATATAATGTCAATGAAAGTGGATGATCTGTGGAATATTTTTTTAAAAATGAGTTTTGCTAGCTAATACCCATGTTGGTCCTTTCGAACCGCCAAATAGTTCCTGTATAAAAATCAAAATGCGGTAACTTTGTAGGATATCAACCGGAAAATTTATTTGATTTTATATCACTTAAGCAATAGAAACTATAGTGTAACTATTAGCATATTTGCTTGTTCATGTAAATAATAGATAAATAATTTAGTTTGTTTATTTCTTCATATGTTGACAACTTGGCACTTACTAGGGTTAAATTTCATTAACCCATTTACTTTCCCGAAGTTGAAGAATATCCAGATCAGCCTGAAGGGATTTACAGTCTTTCGGGTTTTTGAATAACCAAACATTTAAAGCTTTGTCATACGAAAACAGCCGGACCTCTGCGAATGAATTTAATCTGGCAAGTCATTTATATACAGTAAAAGTACAGAGACTTAGGGTATACCATTCGATTGAAAATTCACCATCAAGTATGTACAACACACTGGGAGCGGCCAATTAAGAAGTGGTTTAACCATGAGAGTGTAATAATGACTACTGCCGGTAATGCCATTTTCATGTACGCAGTAATTTAAGGATATTAACTTTATCAAAACCTTTACTGAAATCTAACAGCATGAGGTCCGTTTGGTGTCCGTCTGTCAGCTTTCTGGATAGGTCGTCCGCTTATTGAATGGGTTGAGTTTCACATGATTTTTTTTCTCTAAAGCAATGCTGAAGTTCGTTGAGTATGTTATTGGAAGCCGCCATCTTCCTGTAGGGATGCTTTTAATTTTCGGTCAAGGAGAATATTTAGACCTGCCAGCGTGAACACATATCTTGATTTCTCTTTGTCCTTCCAAGTACATTAATTTAAGGTAATGACTTCTAAAACATCCCTTTTACACTCTATATACATGTGTGAGTTTTACAAATTAAAAACAAAAGACAAAGGCCAGTAAATTAATTGAATGTATGTACATTTTTATTTAAGCGAAATTCATACCGTATCTACTCTAGACAGTAAAATAGAGAACCCTTCTATTGAATTTGTAAATGTAGTCTGGTTCCTTAAAATTACATGCTATGATATATTACGCAGTAATAAGACGAAGAAGCCTCGTCCCGTATTCACTAAACTTTTCAATTTAGAAAAAATGAATATAAGCACATACGGTCCAAAACATTCTGAATTTTAATCCCAAAAACACGTTTTTTCTTAAAAAATAAAACGGAAGTGATTATAAGGTCAAGGCCTATTCTTGTGACGAAATGAAGCTACACAAATACCCAGAAATCTATTTTTAGATGTTTTATTTTTAGATCAACAAAAATCAATCCTACTTTCTATTTCAGCATTTCACCCCCTCCCCTTCCGCCCACTCCCCTCCCCCTCATTCCTCTTTCTATCTCTAAAGCTCTCTACATCCTTCCATTTTAACTTTTCTCTCACTCTTGTTCACGTGAATTGATTATTATTTGTTGTTATATTATAATGTAATTTATACTCATATGTCTGGTAACTCCAGACTTGAGCGAATAAAAGATTTTGAATTGAATTGAATTGAAAACTAAACTTTTCAATTTAGATATTTGTCTAAATCTAAATCTTAATATTTAGTCCACGTTTTAGATTTAATCCGTATTCACCAACGCGTTTTAAACCGATCTCAATTTGGTCTAGTGTGTAAATGTCGTAAGCGGCCACGCAGCGACTCAAGTTCCCGAATCAAGTTAAGAGCTAAAAAAAAAAGACAGTACCATTCATCTACAGTCTATTTATAGATTTTCATCTTTATCGCAATTTCACATACATTTTTCATTTGCTTTGCTTTTAATAATCTGACTCTCATGTTCAGTACATACTGGATTCAAAGTTAACTTTGAGTACAATTGTCATCGCAAAATGCAGACATGAAAAGATTTAAACCACAGAAATATCTGTTTCAAGATCAATTTCGTTCTTTTTCGCTGTTGCAGTTCCATATTTCATGAATATCGCGGTAAACACGATATCGGTGTATTTTGCCTAGCCAACAACATGTTTTATCACGGATGCGATGTGAACATCCAGAATACTTAAATGAAATGAAATCTTCTGGTTCTTACAAACAAAGTGTGATCGGATTAACTGAACTGTATTTAACTTATCACTGTAAATGTAGACAGCATTTCAACTCATATATCAACTGTTAAATTTACAGTTTGAGAAATAAATTCAAGTAAATTTTCATGCACTGGTTTAACGTTTTCCAAAAAAAATGAAACTAGTTCCTATGTTAAGCCTTTCCCACGTACAACAGATATGTAGCACATTAAGTAAAAATTGGAACATCTTGCTAAATGAAGGTATACTTTATGGACATAAAGTAGAAAACATTGTAGCAAAAGGATAAATTCCTCGTGATCAATTTCTCTTTTTGTCACAATGTTTTCAAACGTCGCTGCAGCTATTGTCAGTCTTTCGGATTACGTGTACATAGTTATACGTTTACTTGATTTTCTGAATGCTAATCACGACACGAGTTCACATCAGTTTCGTCAACTCGAGATTGTGCGTTTGTAATCCGACAGCTTTTATCATAGTTTCAATTGCTCAATTTGGCAAATAATTTCAACTCTTTTCAATTATCTTACTATCATTTATAGAGATTTTCTATGTTTTGTACTTGATGATTTTAAAGTCCGTCAGAGTAAACATACCTTGTTTACCTTGTTGTCGAGACCGTGTTAGGCTTCCGCCTCTCTGGTCCATTTTGGATTTTGTTTTGTTGTGCCGCTTCCGGTTCTCCATAATATGGCACAAATTTAAAAACTGGATCATTTCAGCACTTGTTTAGCAAGTTTTTAAAGTTATTTACATTTTTTGCATTTACGACGCTATCAGGCAGATTATTCCATGGTACTATAATTCGTTGTGAGAAGAAATACTTTCGAATGTTTAATCTACAGTGGCATTTGAACAACTTATGGTTGTGACCTCTTGTGTTAGTCTGATGAAAGTGGAATAACTTATGAATATTTACTTTGTCGATGTTGTTTAAAATCTTGTATGTTTCCACCATATCAGCTCTTAATCTCCTATACTGTAATGTAGGTAATCCAAGTTCTTTTAGCCTCTGTTGGTATTCTTTATTTTTGAGTGACGGTATTAATTTAGTAGCTCTTCTTTGGACATTTTCTAGGAGTAGGTCTTCCTTTTTGTTAATTACCGACCAAACTGAGCTTCCGTATTCCAAGTGTGGCCTCACCAGGCTCTTGTAAAGGACTAGTAGCATATCTTTATCCAAATGCGAAAATGATCTTCTTATAATGCCTAATATTTGGTTTGCTTTTTTAACTTTTGAGCTTATGTGTTGGCTGAATTTTAGTTTGTTGTCCACTATGACACCTAGGTCTTTTTCTTCTGTGGTTGTTGATATTATATTGCCGCTCATGTGATAGGTGTAGTTAGTATCTTGTCCTAGATGGAGATGTTTACATTTGTTATTGTTAAATTTTAAAAGCCATGTATTTGACCATTTTGATAATTCGTTCAGGTCCTTTTGGAGGTTTTCCTTGTCTTTGGTGTTGTTAACAACCGAGTATATTTTGGTATCGTCGGCAAAAAGTTTGGCTATGTTGGTTACCACATCCGGGAGGTCGTTTATGTAGATTGTGAATAAAATTGGTCCTAAGACGCTTCCTTGAGGGATACCACTAATTACCGGCGTCCACATTGAGTGTGAGTTGTTAAGGACTACTCTTTGTTCACGTCCACTTAAGAAATTTTCTATCCATTTATGTAGATTTCCGCATATTCCATATCCTTTTAGTTTTTGTAATAATCGTTTATGCGGTACGGTGTCAAATGCTTTCTGAAAGTCTAGATATATGACATCCATTTTGTTTTTTCTATCAAGGTTGAAAGTCCAATCTTCAATGACTTCTAAGAGTTGGGTCTGGCATGATCTGCCACTCCTGAATCCATGTTGGTGATTTGTAAATAAGTTATTTGACTCCATGTGTTTCATAATTGCATCCCTAATATCTACTTCCATTATCTTCCCTATAATTGATGTTAAACTTATTGGCCTGTAGTTTGATACAAGGTTCTTGGGTCCTGTTTTGTGGATAGGCATTATGTTTGCTCGTTTCCATTCCATTGGTACAATGGAAACTTTCATTGATTGGTTGAATAAGTTAGTTAATGGGGTCTTTATTTGTGGTGCTGTTTCTTTTATAACTTTTGGGTGCATGGAGTCGTATCCTGGTGATTTTGATTCTTTCAGTTTTGATAGATTTATAAGTGTTCTTGATTCTGTGAATTTTACTGTATCTAGTCTATAAGCGGTTCTGTCAGCAAAGGTTGGTATTTCATTATTTTCTTTCGTGAAGACACTCTCGAAATATGTGTTAAGGAGTTCTGCCTTTTCCCTGTTATCGGTATGGATGTTTCCCTCTTTGTCTATTATTGATTGTATTTTTTCTTTGGTTTTGGTTTTAGACTGAACAAATTTCCAAAATATTTTTGAATCTGTCTTCATTTTCATAGCGATTGATTTTTCGTAACATCTTTTTGCATTTCTGATTTTGTAGTTAGCCTCATTCTTGGCTATGTCATACTTTATTTTGGCCTCTGGGTATTGGCTGTACTTGAATTTTTTCCACATGGTTCTTTTTCTTTTTACTGCCTGTAGTGTCTGAGTGTCCATCCATGGAGTGTCAAATTTTCTGGGGGCAGAGTTGCACACTGGTATGTGTTTTCTAGTAATATTTGATAAATGATCGGCAAAACTGCTCCAGATTTCATTGACATCCTCATGGGTTGACACCCGATTCCAATTGACATTGGATAATTCTCTGTTTATTTCTATGTAGTCTCCTTTCCAGTAGGATAATTTGACTTCATTATATACTTTTTCATTGTCTATCTTAAGGATTTCGAACTCTAAAACTTCGTGGTCACTATTTCCGAGTGGTGCATTATGGGATATCTCGCCGATTATTCCTGGTTCGTTTGTAATTATAAGGTCTAAAATGCTTGGTGTATTGTCACCTCTGTATCTAGTAGGTTGTTTGATAAGTTGGTGTTGGAACGAATCTCGTACTATTTCTAGAAATAAAGTTGAGATGTTTTCTGGTCCCATTGAGGTGGTTTCTGTTTCCCAGTTGATTTCCTTGAAATTGTAATCACCCACGTGTATTTTAATATCAAAATTGATATTATTTGAGTTGTTTAGTATCATTATATTTTCGATTTCTTTCAGCACGGATTTGTCGCTAGAACTAGGACTGCGATATGTGCATGAGAATAAGATGTGTTTCTTGTTTGCACATTCAATACCAATTATAACTGTTTCTATGAGCTTGTTTTCCACATTGTTTAGTTGGAATGCTTTTAAGTTATTTTTGACATAAATTAAACATCCTCTTTCTGTTAGTCCTTTATCAGGGCAATAAAAGATGTTATATCCCTGGATGCACCATTCAACTGAGTCGTAGTTTACGTTATGTTTTTGTTTTGGGAAGGTTTCCGTTATTGCAATAATGTCATATTGTTTATCTTTAATTAGTGATTTGAGCTCACTCATTTTATTTAGAAGACAATCGGCGTTTGTGTACATTACACTGATTTGAGAATTATTTACATCCTTTTTGTTAAAAATAAAACACTCGTCCTATGCCTTATCTACATTGATGTCTGAATAATTTATTGTATTATTTCCTTGTATTAGGTTCCCTCCTATAAATGTTTCTCCCATGTCGTCTGTAGCGAAGGAGTCATCACTGTTTAATGATTCTCTACTTCCTCTATGGTACTTGATTGATGAGAGGAGATTCTGTGATTTCTCTTGAATGGGGCTTGTCAGATATAGGTCTGAGGTAGACTTTCCTTTAAGTGTTTGGTCATTTTTGTCACTTATAGTCTCGTTATTGTATTTTGGGTTTATGTCTAAACTTCCATCTCTGGTATTTTGTTTGTCTTTGTAACGTTGGATTCTCCTTATTTTGTTTTCTTCTCTTTGTCTAGGGGTGAGATCCTTCGTTATTATACATTTATTTAGTACATTAGTGTTTGGAAGGTTTCTGATTGTAGAAGCCTTAATAATGATGTCTTTTCTTTGTTTTTTGTTGTTTAGCACAACTTTAAGGGGCCTTAGCTTGCCTTCTCCTGGCTTTCCAATTCTAAAACATACGTTGATGTCCAAGTCATCTACGCCAATATGCCTGCATAAGAGCTTGAAATTTTGGTTGTCCTGAGTTTGTCTAACTTGACTAGATGTACTGTCGCTTTCTCTCAAATTGAAGACAATTACATTTAAGGCACGGATTTTTTTATCTTCAATTTCTCTCATTTCTTGTCTTACATCCATTTGTAATGAATCTTTGATTTCTTTTTTGATGTCTTCAATTAGGTTTGGTCTAATTATATCAATGTTTGTTTTTATTTTGAAGTCCATTTGTTCGCCTAGTTCTGTGACTTTATCTTCCACATTGTTTAATCTGAAGTTGGTAGTTTCTTCGATTGATTTTAGTCTTTGGGATAAGCTTGTCATGCATGGGAAATTTTGTTTACATCCATTACATGTCCATTTGAAGTTTTGGCTAGTGTCTTCTTTGAGTGCTTCTGCTAATCCAGATGAGATGTTGGTACAACTGATGCAATAATTTAACTCACAGACACTACATGCTAGATGGCTTTCTTTATCTGTAATAGTATTTTCACATTTTGGACAAGTGTTGCTTCCGACTCTTGCTCTTTTAGCGCTCTTATTTCTGGCCATTGGCGTAGAACAAAATGGTGTTGCCATGTTTGTTTCTGTTTATCTGTAATCGAAACAGGGATTCCCTATTTCAATATCCGATTGTCTTAATACTTCTTGTTTGTCTAAGATAATATGTTATTTTCAATAGGCTTTTATGGTCTTTATTGCGGTTTCTTAGTCCTTATTAGATATGCCTTTATAGTGGTATCCCTTATTAGTTTCTTTTGATTGCTTGAGGCAAAAACAGGGCTTCCCTGTCTTGACTATTTCTGTAGTAATATTGTTTTTTCCTTTATCATTGAACCATTCTTTGATCTGAGTTAACATCTATTTATATTTAGAGTTAGATTTAGATTACAGGGCTTCCCTATTATCTATATTGACGTCGTTTTATTGAGTAGACATTCCATTTTAGTCTTGGTATTTGTTTTTTGATATAGTTGTATTCCACTGTAACTCTTTTGTCAAGTTGTGAGTTTAAACTTTTTAAACTTTAGAACAGGGTTTCCCTATTCTAGTTTATAGATTATGAACATTCCTTGTTCGTTAGATAATTATTTAAGTGTTGCCCTTTGCCACTGTAGATTTTTATTTTTACTGTTATTGTTAGAACAGGGTTTCCCTATTCTTGATTTGGGCGAGATTGGCTGCATTCCACTTGATTCTTTATTTTCAAAATTTTATGAAGCCATAGCTTGGAAAGGTGAGTTCCTGGGTGGATGCCGTCCAGATAAAGGTTTAAATTTTTTGTATATTTCACGTGAGAGTCCGTTTTCTTTTTGCTTGATCTTATTATATCCTGAGATAGGTTTGGTGTTCTGATTGAATTTAAGTTGTCCAGTTTTTGATTGAAATAATCTATTAGAGAGAAAAGAGCTGTGTCCTGATTTGTGTATTTGGATAGATCACTGCAACCTTTGTGTCTGTTCCATTCAATGATGGAGTAGTATGGGCACTTAAGAAAAATTATTTCAGATTGTCTATTGCATCGTTGGATGTCTGATATCAGGTAGCGATACTTGACTATAAGTCTATCTGCATTTTCGTAGACGTCGCCCTCTAATTCAATGAATTTTCCATTTTTGGTAGTGAGTTCACAAGTGCCGAACCAAATCAGGACCAGAGGATTAGTAGCTAGCCTAATGTTTGTAAGAAATTGACGGCGAAAGCCAAAATCATCAATGGTAGCTCCGCTTTTAGATAGGATCCGGATTTCTCCGTAATAATTTTCTGTTATTTCTCTTTGGATAAATCTTCCTTTGCTATCAGAAATTAGAAATGTTTCTAGTGATTTACTAGGCGTAGGCCTATTACCCTCCTCCACAATCAACTTTCCGATTTCCTTTGTTAGTTTGGACACTGACATCTGTTCAATATGGCGGCCATGGCACGAGCCAATTGAAAATAGTGGGCGACAAAAGTTTTGTTAAATACAAGTTAAATAAAATGTCTACTTCCCTAAAACTCCATGTTGTTGGTTCTTTATATATTCATCTTCATTTGTGCACAATAAATTAAACTAATTCACTTTTATTAACAGCGATTTATTTGGATTTCGATTGGAAATAATTCCTCTCGAAAATTAAACACGTCTTGAACCGGAAGCGGCGGAAGCGGAAGTGTCATCATTGAAATCATTGTGGCAAAAGGAGAAATTGCTCATAATGAGCAATATCTGCATTTGCCACAATAATTCAATACTTTTCAGTTATCATACGATCATTTATAGAGATTTTTTTTTACTTGATAATTTCAAAGTCGTCTACTGCAGATTTGTTTTATGTGGGAAACCCTTATCCATTATCATGACTTACCGATACAAACAAAAAACAGATGTTCTGTGTGTCAGCATTATTTGATAAAACATTATTATAACAGGGCGTGTGTTCAATACAAATAGTTGATTGTTTTTGGTACTAATTTAAAGCAGGGTCTTTCAAACTATTTGAAAGACCCTGTTTAAATTTATCATAACCTCTTGTCCATTTATCTTTAGTATTATATGTTACTTTTCATGATCATTTTAACTCTAAATTATCTCATTCACTTAAAACACAGACCCTGCCAGGTTAAATATCATACATAAAACTTATATCTTCAATAACCGATCTCAGCATTACTGACTACAGATTAAATGGTTCTAATGTTTGTGGATTTAAATGATTTCTTTTCTTATTACTTCATGTGAAACGAACTATTGCGGCTTCTCTTTGATGCTTTGCATCAAACATGATGTCATCCGTCTTGTTTGTATTGAAATGACTTGTAATATTAGATGCTGCATTATGGTCTTAAATTGTGCAGAGTATGCGGGTGACGGATATTGTCCTGTGGTTTATGGCATCTTCCTTGTTTCAAGTTAGTGTTTCCAGAGACATATGTCTCAAACATTTTAAAGGGAGGCAAACTAAATAATGCGCATTGCTAAAAACAAATACGAGTTATCTTTCTTATTTGAAAATAAACGAATTGAACCGAGTGTTCCGACTATTCTCGGAGCTCAAATTAAGATGTTTCGGATACATTTTTTAATCACAACCGCCCACAAGAAGCCACAAGATTCTACTTTCGTTTTAAAAACAGATGTTACTTTTAATCCACAAATAAGTACGCATAGGCTGCACTAGGTAAGCATTATTCATATTAGTGTGAGAAAAGTTCAAACTTAATAGTGTGATAAGCCAATTTCACTAAAACGTAGATCTCGAAACTGAAAGAAGATTATTTATCTATCAATTAACACGTTAAATTAAAACGGCTATATTTGCTTGTATGTGGTAAGAAATAAGGAATATGTTTTAAGTGTTCCTAGTTTTTAATCTATATTGCATTCTATAGCCAGTGGATATGTTATTTATTCAAGCATAAACTCATGCTTGTGATAATATTTACCATGGTGACCTTTCCGGTATCAGGAAGTTATGGCCCAAACATTTATGGCCCAGTACATTTATGGCCCATATTTAGAAGTTATGGCCCATATATGAATTATATAGTGGTAGCTATAATACCCTGGACAGGGGCGTAGCTAGGCCTAAAATCGAAGTACTCCTCAATAAATTATTAGCTTTTTTTTAGGGAGTCTAAGGCCCCAAGAAGCCAATTATAGTGTAAAGAATAAGGACGTTTCAAACTTATTTATTGCATTTACGAAACAAAATTTCACCATTTCCATTCTTATTACTGTATACATTTACACTTTAAATATTAAAGCCAAACGGCGCTCTTTTCGGCGTGCAAAAATATCAACAACTTGTTCCGCATTAATTGCACGTTCTTGGTAGATATTGAGTAGACCTAGTCCAGACAGCCTTTCGGTGGTCATAGTGCTGCGGAGGTAGGTCTTAATCCTCCTCATCGTGGAGAAAGATCTCTCTGCCGTGGCTGTGGACACAGGCATACATAGCAGGACCATCATACACAGTCTAATGTTTGGATAGGATGCCTCAGTTGCCACCCGCAATGCTGTTTCTAGGTCGGGATACTGGACCGGAGACGATTCATTCCATTTAGCCTTCCATCTTTGGCATTCACGAAGGAAAGTTTCTTGGTCACACTCCAAGTCTGGCCTGTACTCTGCAAATATCTCCGCCGCCCTGGCAGGTGTTAGTTCGGCAGACTAGAATAAAAAAGATTGTTTTTAACATATGACAAGAGTAGCTGTGCGAAATGACACTTTGATTCGCTCAGTCAACATACGTAATGAAAATATGTTCAACAGCCAACGTTTAAAATTGTTGTTGTGTTGTTAAAAAAAGATAATGAGATATTGTTCACATTTGGTGGTTCATTCCAGGTGATGGACATCTTAAAAATAACAAGAGTTTAGCATTTAGAGCGGATATTATAAGTAATTACAATAGATCTGGACATAGTCTCGTATGCATAAGGACTTAGAGTTTATAGTATATTATCTAATACTATGATATATATATATACCAAGATCAATATTTCAAAGGAATTATTTTATGAAAAATAAAACATAAACATACTTTTGTCGGCAGTAGAAATTGTGCGGTAAATCTCCCATGTGGTTTTATCAGGCGCGTGTTTAACTCCACCACTAGGTGATCTAGGAATGGAAGGAACATGTTGACCTTCCAGTATTGCGAGGGTGTGTCTGCGGGGGCGTTCGGTCTGTTTGCTTGCAGACCAGGGCGCCGAGGAACAAAAGGTTCCACTGCCATTATACGATCTACCACAAGTTCCATCTTCCAAAAAAAGATCGGGATAAGGCGGCACAGATGTTAAGAAGGAAGTCGCCATGTTTAGTTTTTTTTAAATTCAAAACAAGTAGAATAAGAAAACTTTATATTTCGGGTTCATTCGGTTTACATGGACGTTGTGATTTTACACTCGGAACACTCGGCTATATTACTTTCAGAAATATACGAGCGCGTACGGAAAAGGCCGAGATGTTGAGAGTGTTGTGATAAAAAATACACCGATACTGTACACGACATGTACCCCCCCCTAAGGCTTCAAGTTTAACATCATTTTAAGGCAATTTAAATTTTTCATTTTTGGAATTCGAAGTACTCCCGTGAGTATGGGAGTATGCCTGGCTACGCGCCTGCTGGAGATGGTATAAACACCTTAACAGGTGATAGTTATAATACCCTGGAGGTGTGATAACATAAGACATTCTGTTTAAATTATGTATTTTATTAATGATAAATGATTAAGATAAATATTTAAAAATGTGAACAAATTATGTATTTTATGATATTAATGGAATAACTTATTTTCTTATATTTTCTATCTAAGAAAATCACTGTTTGCAAGAAAATAAAACATAAGAGCACATTTTTCAATTACATAAAACAACGAGAAACAATGTCACTACACTTCTGCTTTATTATAGTATGTTAAGAAATATAATGAACTCTACTAATGCTGTTCTGGCAGTGCAAAACCTATTAAAAAGCTGATTTTTCTCAGGAGTTTGCTGGTCATCATCCAATGTACCCCATCTTCATAAGATTGTTACAGGTTTTCTTTATTATCAGACTTCCTTAACAAACAGATTATTACAGTAGTTGTGATCAAACTACATTAATTAATGGATTGTTACATTTGTTTGGTGATCAAAGTACTTTAACTAAAGGATTGTTGCAGTTTTTGTTTATCATTTATATAAACACTTTGCTCCATAATAAATGATTAAATGTAATTAATAAGGTAAATAAAATAAATGACATAAATGAAAATACATTGTATTCAATTTTATAAGAAGTGACAAATAAAACAACTGAATTGAATGTGTTATTGACAGTCATCTGTTTAGGTGTTAATACCACCTCAAGGGTATTAATAGCTATCACTATATAATTCATATATGGGCCATAACTTCCAAATATGGGCCATAAATGTACTGGGCCATAAATGTTTGGGCCATAACTTCCAGAAACCACCTTTCCGGTACAGCTGACGTAATGACCACCAAAGTGCATACACGAGATTTTTGTTGAAATGGTGAACATCTGTGTTGCATTCTAGGGCATATCTGTGGGTTATTTTAGACGTATTTAACGTCGGGAAAATGTACTTTTGTTTCTGCATTTTCTTAATTATTTTGACACACAACAAACCAACCGTACAGGCCAACAGCCTTCTTAGATTGTTAAAAGTATGGGTCTAAATTATATTTTTTCCGTTTGTTATGATTTCAGGGACAATCATGTGTCCCTTACCCAGCAAACACATGACGTTGGATCAACGTCGGATATACTTTGGATTTAGGTCGCGACGTCGGCGACTTAAATACGTTGTATCAACGTCGAAATCACGATGTCAGTTCGACGTCGCAATTAGATGTCGAACCGACGTTGTGTTTTGGTCATAGTTTGTAATAAGTAGTATTTTATCAAGTTTATACATTTTATACACATGACAAGACAAAAAGTTGCTCAATAATCGTGATACTGCTGCAAATGAATACTAAATCTCGATCATTTTATTTATTAAAGTTGCTTCCCTTGCTTGTGCCCTTGGTTTCTAAAATTGGAATTTCCACGTGGTGTCGCATTTTTTTTACTTTTTCCTTTCTTTTAAAATATTTTGTTTGAATTCATCTTGTTGAACAAAGATTTGCAGAAATATTTGTAAAGATAGCTTCTTATCATGTAATTTCGATAATTCGGAAAAAAAATCATATTTACTTTCCTAAAAATAGATCGGCGCGCCGCTTTTGAACCAATTTTGACCGCCATTTTGTTAACCGTGTGCGAAAGAGAAAAGATTCAATTACAGCTCTACTGTTCATATTTAAAATAATACAACTAGGTAAGTTGATGCAATGTATGTTTAAATGTATATAGCACTCATGTTCTGTTGTTTTACACGGCTGTTTCAATGAAAACTTAGCGTAAAGTTCCTTGCACAATTCAACCCGATTCGGCATCGCGCCGATTCGTACCATTTTGTGTGAGAAAACAATTTCTCTTTTAAATAAGCCATACAATCTCTATCTAGAGATAAATATTAGTCCTGTTTGTTATATAATGAATGTAGTAAATCCTGTACTAATTACAGTCTGGGATACTGTCCAGATATAGGAAATAAGACGTGCGTATAATTCCTTATTACATGATGCCTGTGTGGTATGCATGTTTATAAGTTGGATTTTGGTCGTTATCACGACGTTAATACAACGTCGTGATTCCGACGTTGATCCAACGTCGTGATTCCGACGTTGTTCCAACGTCGGAGTCTGACGTCTAATAAACTTTCATTTTCAACCAATATACAATGTCTATCCAACGACAGTTTCTGACGTTGTTACAACGTCTATCCAACGTCAATTGTTTGCTGGGAATTGGGACTCCGGGACAATCCCGGATGTCTGAGACGACATCACATGTGACGACATCACATGTATGATGAACTACTTTACTAAATTAAAAATGGCTCCAGTGATTAAAAGGTCTACTGACTTCCTTTATGAAAGAAATACAGACTAGAAAATGCCACGAGAAGATAATGTATTGTAATAAAAAAATGTTAAACCGCAATATTGGATATATTTCGAGTAGAAAATATTTTACAGAATTTTTTCGAGATAATTGAAATTTTGATGTGTCATGTATGCATTTGATTGTCCTATTACATTATTGTCATGGAGTTCAAAATGAAAAGTAACTAATATGGAACAATAATTGTTAGATTGATTAATTAATTACTACATGTATATATTTCCATGGTAACTGATCTTGTTATATATATGTATCATATATCAAAGTTTCATTTACAGCAAAATATTTACATTCTGAACAAAGAGTTCACAATAAATATAAAATCACACATAGTATTCCAGGTTTCTGTACACAAAATGCAATGAGACTGTTACAATTCAATATGTAACGACGATATATTGAGATAATAATAATGATAATAATTTTGTAGAAATGTTCCTTAACCCTTTCCCTCATATAGACGCTTTCTGATGACTCTGCAGCAGAGGACTTTCTGAAAACATTGTGAGAAAAGAAGAAATTAGGAAAAACTATCAATTTCTCCTTTTGCCACTATGTTTTCCAATTTTATCAAATTATTGAACTGTTATTGACAATTCTTTTGAGTACCCACCACAATGGTTTAATTTGGTAATTTATAAAGATAATATTGCTGTGAAAAGACTAAAAATATTTAACTCCATCATATCTAGACATGTGTTAGAATTAATGAGTTCAGTGTTTATAATCACTCACGGCAGCCATTACACTTAGCCATGTTTTTAGTTTCCCGGATATTGCACTACTACTCCACACAACATTCTTCACAAGCAATTAACTAACATAAACTTTTACCTTTTTTCTGATGTGCTAGTTTAACCCTTTACCACATACAAAAAAACTGCAGAATTTCGGTTAAGTGTTTTGTTAAAGTCCACGTTTTGCCCGTAACCATTCAATGTAGAGCTTTAAAACTTCATATAGTTGTCTGGGATCATATTAGCAACAAGAGGGGCAAGTTCCATAACTCTTGAGTGCATTTTGTCAAACATGGTCCCCTTTCTAAGTCAGAATTTTGGTTAAGTTATTTGTTAAAATCCACTTTTTTTCTTGGTAACCATTCAAGGTAGAGATTTGGAACTTACAATAGTTGGCAACAATGGGTGCAAGTTCCATATCTTTTGACTGCCTTTTGTCAAATTTATGCCTCTTTTTATGTCAGAATTTTTGTTAAGTTTTGGGTTAAGGTCACTTGCATGCAAACTAACAGCCTCGATGGTGTAGACCCTTGTGGTAGAACGTCCGCCTCAAGTGTCGGAGTCGCGGGTTTAAACCTTGGTCGGGTCATACCAAAGAATTTAAAATGGTAGTAATTGATACCGTTCTTGGCGCTCAGGGTTGCGGGGTTAGCATTACGACTAACTTGCTGGTGTCAGGATAGATGGACCAGTAGTACTAGAAACTTACCGAGGAAAACGCTGTGATACTACTGAAAAATCATTGAAACCGGTGTAAAACATCCAACAATCAAAGCAAACTAACCAAGCTTAAAAAACTATTAAATGTACAATAGAATGAAAGAAGAGCTTTACACGTTACATAACCCTGTCATGTATTTTAACTTGACTATTGTCCTTCTTAATTAATTTAAAACAATTCAAACTCACTAATTATACACAATATTATTGAGTATAATTGAATATAGTTTCTTAAGCAGCCCTCTATCAAAATTTTCCAATGGTATTCGCTCAAGTGGTTGCTGCCAAAATTGAAAATAGGATAAACTTTAAATGCCAACTCCTCCTAAACCACTGACCCTATTTTAAAATGAATTCACATTTTATTTTATTTAGTGGCATTTCAATAAACCTTTCCAAACCATTCTGCTCTGTTGCACAAGATGGCTGCTAGACGTTAAAAATAAAAGAAATACTCCTTTACAACAATATATCTCAGGTGAGCGATATAGATAATCAGGGTCCTTATTTTCAAGCTTGACACATATCAGTTATTTTAACCATGTCTCTCAAAAATTGATACAAACAATCATGGTCGTTTTGTTTTCATCTTGACACATATTCATCTTGACATATCCCAGTTATTATAACAATGTGTCTCAAAAATTGACCTTCCAAACATTTCATTAAGCAAAGTTTGATCAGAATCTTCTTGTTGGTCATCCACTTAGTGGAAGAAGCAAACTGTAATCATACTGCAAGCATATCGTAAGCCTCTTCAAAACTTATACAATTGAACATAGAATATTAAAGCATATACAATTTGATTAAAATTGCCACTAATTTCAAAACCTCCAAAAGTTATTTTTCTTGGTTGTGACCTATTTATTCTTTGCTCTCAGGTAGAAAATGGCTTCATCTAGTGATGGAAATGACAAAATGGCTGATGATGATCCTCCGGATAAGACTGAAGGTGAGTGCAAACATACATCATCTTCTTTTTGACACCTTTTCAAACTGAATATCTGAAGGAAAAAAGGAAGAATCACATGCCTTTAATAAACGTTTCCCACATACAGACACTTTATCTGACGCGTCTGCAGCGGACAACTTTTGAAAACATTGTGACAAAAGAAGAAATTGCTCAAAAGGAGTATTTAATCCTTTTGCCTCAAGGTTTTCAACACCTTTTAATAATTAAACTTTCCCTTACAAAAACATAACAAAATCTTGCCCAGATGCTTTCAAATGTGTTGTATGTCAGAACGGGCAGGGGGTTATGGTGGGGGGTGGGGTTCAACAGATCATATTTAAGAGACCATACTTCAATATTCTTAAAATATCAGGGATAAAGCCATTTTTTTGAGACTTCAGATTTTGTATAAAAGCCAAAGCTTTTTTTAGTACCAGATTTTTACTCGGTGATCCGTTTCTTAAACTGAGTAGTTGTGCAAAAACATTAGTTTTATGTCAGTTCTAGATGATAGACGATTGGTGCCGAAAATAGATTCGCACATGTCGGATCTTGTTCTAGTTTTAAAACCCAGGATAGATTTTATAACATAGTGCTGTAACTTGTTCACTGCATCTATATCAGTCTGTGACATGTGGTTCCAAAGTTCACTACTGTATAGTATTGTTGGAACTACGATACTGTTGTATAGTTTCACTGCATGACGTAATGGGATAAAGTACATCAAATCGCATACCTACATCGGCTAATGCAAAGAATGCCTTTTTACCCTTTAGACATCTTTCTTTTATTATCCCCTCGGTTACGAAGTAAGCGAGAAAGGGATATAGTAACGGGACCGTCCGTATGTATGTGTGTCCTTCCGTCCGTATCAAACCTTGTCATCACTCTACACTAACCATTTCTTGACAGATCTTAACCAAACTTGGTAAAAAGTAAGTATATGGTAACATCTTGAAGCCTATTGATTTTCAAGGTCATAGGTCAAAGGTCAAGCCCAAAATAGCCAAAAATTGGACTTGCAATATTTCCGTCCGTAACAAACCTTGTCATCACTCTACACTAACCATTTCTTGACAGATCTTAACTAAACTTGGTATAAAGTAAGTATATGGTAACATCTTGAAGCCTATTGATTTTCAAGGTCATAGGTCAAAGGTCAAGCCCAAAATTGGACTTGCAATATTTCCGTCCGTAACAAACCTTATTGGACTTGCAATATTTCCGTCCGTAACAAACCTTGTCATCACTCTACACTAACCATTTCTTGACAGATCTTAACCAAACTTGGTATAAAGTAAGTATATGGTAACATCTTGAAGCCTATTGATTTTCAAGGTCATAGGTCAAAGGTCAAGCCCAAAATTGGACTTGCAATATTTTCAGCTGTGGCAACCTTGTCACCACTCTACACTGACCATTACTTGACGGATTTTAACAAAACTTGGTATAAAGTTACTTTATGATAATATTTGAAGCCTATTGATTTTCAAGGTCATAGGTCAAAGGTCAAGCCCAAAATTGCACTTACACTATTTTCAGCTGTGGCAACCTTGTCACCACTCTACACTGACCATTACTTGACAGATTTTAACCAAACTTGGTATACAGTTACTTTATGATAATATCTTGAAGCCTATTGATTTTCAAGGTCATAGGTCAAAGGTCAAACTCAAAATTGGACTTACAATATTTTCAGCTGTGGCAGCCTTGTCACAACTCTACACTGACCATTCATTGACCGATCTTAATAAAACTTATTATACAGTTAGTTTATGATATGTCTTGAAGCCTATTGGTTTTCAAGGTCATAGGTCAAAGGTCATGCCCAAAATTGAACTTGATTGAACTTACAATATATCTCAGCTGTGGCAACCTTGTCACCACTCTACACTGACCATTCCTTGACAGATCTTATCCAAACTTGGCATACAGTTAGTTTGTGACAATATTTTGAAGCCTATTGATTCAAGGTCATAGGTCAAAGATTGAAGTCAAAAATTGGACTTAAATATTTAGATCACAAGAGAACTCAATGTGAAAATGGAAAGCCGAGGGGATGCATCCGCTTTGCGGTGCCCTTGTTTTATTATATAATTTAAGTGATGTGTCTTGCCTGATTCCATGGTCATGTTCGTGAATATATGTATCCCGATTAGAAGCGAAAGTGGAGCGTCATGTTTTAAACTATTACATACCACGATGCTTGATTTACTCGCGCTTACTTCAAACATTTTGTCGCGTATCGATATACAATGTCTAGTAAGACATGAAAATTGTTAGGGGAAAGGGCGATACTAGACAGGTCCTCAGCAACTGAAGGGTTACCACATCTTAGATCATTTCCTAGATTTAAACTGTAATCGGAGTCCTCTAATGATGGTTCATATATAAACTAGGTAATAAAACATTGACGCAACTCTTCCCTGTCGTGCGCCTCTCTTTATCCGCACAGAAAAGTGGTGTACTACCGCTACTGCGTACATGGCACGTTAAATCATCATAAGAATCAACAATAAGTCGAAAGATTTTCCATATAAACCCTATTTGTACCAGTCTAAGGAAGAGCCCTTTATGCCAGACATAATCAAACGTGGCCTTAAAGTCAAGAAACGCGATATATGTCCGACTATTCCTTTCTGACGGATCATATACGGTTTCCTGTAAATTAAAAGCTGCCGATATACAGCTTAGTTCTTTTTGGAACCCTTGCTGCTGGACATGAGTGAATGTAATTAACTTCGATGACAGGAATGATTGGATTCTGCATAGTAAGAGTTTTTCAAAAAAATTATAAAAGCACGGGATTAATGATATTGGTCTATAACTAGATGGGTCACTTTTACTTTTCCCTTGTCTTTGAAGATACCATCGTTGAAATACGTTATATAAAATAGGCTTATCCCCAGGGTGTCCATGTTTTGCTCTTTCGTTCAGAAAATATTTACAAGGACAATTTAGCAATTCATACCCAGGTATTTTTGGGATATCATTTTGCTATTGCCAAGTTTCTGAAAAGAATTAAACGTCATATTTCGATACAAAATAGACAAAATCCTCATCAGTGACACAATTTTTAAGGCCCTGGATATTCGATGATAGAATAGAAACACTCCTCTTTCCTCTTGACCCATATGCTGTAGTGCTCAATTGTGTAGCTTTAATTGGCAAGTATAGATTATTGTTAATGTAAAGTTAATATCGCACTATTACTACCTTTTTCCCTTTGCCGCCTTCAGCTTTCATAACTGGGATATGTTCACGACGTCGATATATTACTTCCTGAGGAAACTGATCTGTGACATTTTAAACTCTTTTTTGAATATCATCTTTAGAGCATGTTTTTATATGTTTTTATACTCTTTTTCAACTTTGTGTCTTTAAGCATGACATTTATTGGGCGATTATTTTGTTGGTTAACTCGTCCGATGCGATGGGTCCTATCTATGCATATCTGCAAAGTCGTCGGTATTAAGCTCCTGCTCACAAAAATCACGCATGTTTTGCTCACCCTCTGTTTTTACTGGGAAATTCAATCTCCGACCAGAAGATCATAGAACGGGTTTATCATTGCAAGACTAGTTAGAAACAAGCACATTGTAGCCCTTATTTTCCTATGTGCCAACAAATATTAAACTCTCTTTCATAGACCGGCATTTTAAGTGGATACATGTCTTCTTTTTGATCAATTCATGTCGTTATGAAGTATTTCTTTTTTTTTTAAAAATCACCTAGAGCCAAAGGCTCAAGGTGAGCTATTCTGATCACTTTGTGTCCGTCGTCCGTCATCCGTCGTTGTCCGTCGTTAACTTTTAGCTTTAAACATCATCTCCTCCTGAACTGCAAGAACAATTTCCACCAAACATCACAGGAATGTTCCTTTGGTAGTCCTCTTTCAAAATTGTTCAAAGATTTAAATTCCATTGAGAACTTTGGTTGCTGCGGCATTAGAAAGGGGACAAAATGTCCAAACTTTAAAAATCTTCTTCTCCGAATCTGTCTGTAAGATTCAAATATAATATGGTAGAAATGTTCCTTGGGTGACCCTCTATAAAAGTTGTTCAAGCCATACTGATTGGTTGAAAAACATGGCAGTCAGGCGGATTCAGAAAAGGGGCAAAATGACAAAATTTGAAAATTCCATTTTTATGAAAGTGATTGCCTGATTTTAAGAAAATATAATCGAATCTTACTGTAATGATCCTTTATTTAATTTGTTTAAGCCGTTTTGATTAGTTACACAATCATATCAACCAGGCGTCATCACAAAAGGGGTAAATTGAACTTTTAGCTACAAATGACAACCAACTCCTACCATTCCAATAAACCAATTTCCACAAACATCACAGGAATGTTCCTTTGGTGGTCCTCTTTCAAAATTGTTCAAAGATTTAAATTCCATTGAGAACTTTGGTTGCTGCGGCATCATAAGTGAGAAAAATACCCAAATTTTAAAATCCTTTTCCTCCATAATCTGCTTGTGCCATTGCAAGATAATTTGGTAGAAATGTTCCTTAAGTGACCCTCTAAAAAACCCTGTTGAAGCCATATTGATTTCGTTGAGAAACAGGGCAGCAATGCGGCATCAGGAAAGGTGCAAAATGTCAAAAACTTATTAAAGTTCTTGTTAGATTTCAAGATATAAATGGCCTTTACTGATAAGCTGTTTCTTGAGAAGTGTCCACTCCTTGCAGTTTCATTTGCACTCCTTGATCAAAATTTCCGAGATATTTGCAGTTAAATATTTGCTACTAATTTACTATCAATTAGGTGATCGATTTAGGGCCATCTTGGCCCTCTTGTTTATTAACCCTTTCCCTCATATAGACGCTTTCTGACGCCTCTGCATCAGACAGCTTTTTGAAACATAGTGGCAAAAGACAAAACAATTATTCTGACAAAGATTCAAAATGCAACCTCCAGAGTGTTATCATGATTTTCCTCCATTTGGCATTGTGACCTATTTTGTTTTACCTGATATGATCCATATTCGACCATGGACTAGATATCATCTAAATGCGGCCTCCAGAGTATTAACAAGGTTTGCCTTCAATTTGGCCCGATTAATGTGCGATCAGTTTGCGATGAGGTTTTAAGTCCGAGTTAAAAGTAACTCGATGCCCGTGAGGAGTCCCGAAGGGTTCCGACAGAAAATGCCTAGAAATCCGCAACAAACTACTCGCAAACCTATCTCAAGGTAATTGTGACTAGGGTTTAAGTGATACTAGGGAGACTACATTTTTAATTAATAAATATTCTTTCAAAATAACCAAATTTAAATCTGCAGCAGAAGAATTTTGAAAACATAAAGGTTGATAGCCCTATTTGTATCAACTGGTGGGAACAGTATGAATGTCGTAGAAGCCCGCTGCTAAAGTCAGGTAAATGGTTTGAGGAACTCTTGGAGCAGAATCCAAGAATGGGATAGTTACAACAGACTTATAATATTCCTCCGGAGGATCATCAGGGTTGTTGTTATGGCGTGTCTGTCGGCTACATAAACCGGTATAGTGGTTACTGTGCCGACGGATTCACCAATAGCCGCAACTTCCTGAAACGCCTTCTGTTTCAGTAATGGCGACATATTACCTGGACTGGAAACAGACTCGAGATTAATCAGCATATTTATTTTCTAATGTTTATAATATATATCAAAAAATTAAATAACTAAATTGCATCGACATATGTTGGTTTCTTTGGATAATATAAAAAAAATTAAAAAAATCCGCCACTGCATTTGTCACTTTGTTTTCCATTTATTTTTCGCCCCAATTTTCCGGGAATATTCACAAACTAATGTAAAATGTGAAACCATATTAGTAAAATCAGGCATGAGGATTTGTTTCACAATGGCAAATTACTATATTCAAATTGAATTGGACAATCTCCGTAAATACTCGAACATAGTCCAAGATGATAATAAGCTTCCATATATGACCTCTATAAGGCGCATTCATTTCTAAGCATTTGTTAAACTTATAATGGAGTACTCACCCTTTAAGTTTTTAACTGATGTTCCAGCAACATTATAATGATCTCTTTAGGGTGAGCTTAACCTTTTTAATGCAGTTTTGTTGAATCCATGATGAACTATTTTTTCTCGCCCATTCTCACCATAAATTGCATTGTAGGGTGTTAACAGCCATTGACAGGCTGCCAACTCCAAACAAATGGTATTACTACTAATAATAAATTATCAGCTGTATATTTCAACTGCATGTTATTTATTTTGATAAATGTGTGTGAACATTGTATATAAAGATTTGACTACACACATATGCAGTCTGATCATGGCAAGAAGGTTTACAAGTGGTGTTTTAAGTTGCATATATCCGGACTTGTTTGTTAATTATTAGCTAACCAACACATTAATTAATTAAAAGATTGTCGCATTTTTTTAAAAAATATTCTTAAAATATACTTAAGATGCCCTTGTTTCTATTGTTTCATGGTAGGGGAAATAATGTATATTTTCTTTGAAGCATAACATATCAGAATAAGTAATGTAGATATTTTCTTTAAACACCGGAGCTGTAGGTATTCCTCTGCCTTACCTTGAAGCCATTCTCATGTACGGCAAATCTGCTACTGGCATTTTTTGGAAAATCTCCATAAATAAGAGTTTAATAATTAAATAGAGTTGAAAACATATTGACAAAAGGGGAACTTGTTTATCATGAGCAATTTCCCACTTTGTCACAATGTTTTCAAAAGTTGTCTGCAAAAGGGTTAAATAGCAAGGGAAAACTGTTTATTTGTGGGAACCGTCATAACAATTTTTTTTTCGATTTCCGACAATATTTTCCATATCTGTATAACTGGTAATGACATAAGTAAACACATCAACAAAGCAAGAAGAGCTTTTCAGTTAATGATCAATGTATAGTGAAAAAGATAATGAAATAACAAGGCAACATTAAGGTTATATCAACACTTTTTGAAACAGTATAACCCTATGTTTTGGTACTCAACACAATCGCCTCAGAGAGATAATTCTTTTGAGTACCAACAGCATAGATATTTGAGATCAGAACTGATAACGATTTTTGTAATATGAAATGTGCTATATTTCAACCCTGGCTTGTTCTTTTATCTTAACAGTAGTGCTAATCTGATAAACACAATATCTGTCTTAACATCTAGTTCCGTTTTTTGGAGTCCATGCGTTTGCAAATGTTTCCCTGCAGACTAGACTCATGATTTCACTTTGCCTGGATAAATTACTTTCCCAATTGCACTCTGGCTACTTATTTAAGTATTATAAATGTATCAACACCTAATCATACAGATCCTGGGTACTCAAGTGAGTGTTTGAGTGCCACCATAGCCCTCTCATTTTTGTTTCATGTAAACAAACCTGCTCTTAGTGAGTTGTTAGAGGGGATTTTGAATACAGGGATAAGTCCCTGCTTTTAGCAATCATAGAAGAGAGCACATTTGCTAGCCAAATTATTGTTCCATTAAACTCTTTAGATTTGGTATTATAATTCTTTTCAGACGAGGTAGATGGACGTGGCAGTGACAATCTCGCAATGTCTGTGACCATGTCAGATGAATTTACTTTAGATGATGGAAATGATTATGACGGAAATGTAACTGGTATGTTGTATTCAAAGTGAAGGTTTCCTAGATCTTGTAGATACTAATTGAAAGTTAATACCTGAATACATCAGTCGACCAACTACACTTGAAGTGGCCGTTTACAATGCTATATTATGTCCACTTTCAGCAATCCTGTGAAGGCGCTTTAAACTATTCTGATAAAGGGTAAAATGTCTGCCTTTGAAGGGGCTTTTTTCAGCATAATGCATTTTTAGCTCACCTAAGCACGAAGTGCAAGGTGAGATTTTGTGATCACTCATCTGTCCGTCTGTTAACAATTTCCTACAAATGACTTCTCCTACTAAACCAATGGACAGATTTCATATAACTTCACAGGAATGGTCCTTAGGTGGTCCACTTTCAAAGTTGTTCAAAGAATTTAATTCCAAGTAGAACTTTGGTTGCTGCGGCATCAGAAAAGGGGAAAATTGCCAAATCTTAAAAAATTATTTTGCACAAAATTAATGTTCCTTGGGGGTACCCTCTACCAAGATTGTTCAAATATTTCCGATCCGTTGAAAAACATGGCTGCCAGGGGGCGGAGCTTATTTTCCTAATATGTGCATTGTTAAAACTTTAAAAATCTTCTTTTCCAAAAGTACTGTCCGGATTTTAAAATTATTTTGCACAAATATTCCTTGGGGCACCCTTTACCAAGATTGTTCAAATATTTCCAATCCGTTGAAAAACATGGCTGCCAGGGGGCGGAGCTTGTTTTCCTTATATGTGCATTGTTAAAACTTTAAAAATCTTCTTGTACAAAAGTACTGGCCTGATTTGAAAATTATTTTGCACAAATGTTCCTTTGGGCACTCTTTACCAAGATTGTTGAAATATTTCCTATCCTTTGAAAAACATGGCCGCCAGGGGGCGGAGCTTGTTTTCCTTATATGTGCATTGTTAAAACTTTAAAAATCTTCTTGTCCAAAAGTATTAGCCTGATTTGAAAATTATTTTGCGCAAATGTTCCTTGGGGCACCCTTTACCAAGATTGTTCAAATATTTCCGATCGTTGAAAAACATGGCCGCCATGGGGCGGAGCTTGTTTTCCTTATATGTGCATTGTAAAATAGTTTGATTAAATCAGGTGAGCAATATAGGACCATCATGGTCCTCTTGTTTAGTGAAGGTTTTAACGTACGGATGGGGCTAATGTCTGCCATTCGTTATATGTTGTGTATAGAGTTAATGAGTTCTTATTGATAACAATCATTAATTAGATTCTTCAGTGAGAGACCATCTTTCATGAAGGCTCATTGTGGCTTTTTAGCTCGCCAATGCAGGAAGTGCAAGGTGAGCTTTTGTGATCGCTCACCGTCTGTCGTCCGTCGTCCGTCCGTTCACATTTTCCTACAAACGACTTCTCCTCCTACACCAATTAACCAAATTCAAAATAATTTTACAGGAATGTTCCTTGGGTGGATCTCTTTCAAACTTGTTCAAAACATTCTATTCCATGCAGAACATTGGCTGCCACGGCAACAAAAAAGGGGAAATTAACCAAAACTTAAAAAATCTTCTTGTCTAAAAGTAGAAGGCCCATGCCTTTGATATTTGGTATGTAGCATCATCTAGTGAACCTCTACCAAGATTGTTAGAATTATTGCCCTGGGGTCAAAATGACCCCTCCCCGGGGGTCATTTGTTAAACATAGACTCATATAGGGGAAAAACTTTAAAAATCTTCTTGTCTAAAAGTAGAAGGCCCGTGCCTTTGATATTTGGTATGTATCATCATCTAGTGAACCTTTACCAAGATTGTTCAAACTATAGCCCTGGGGTCAAAATGACCCCTCCCCTGGGGTCTTTTGTTTTACATAGACTCAAGTAGAGAAAAAACTTAAACAATCTTCTTGTCTAAAAGTAGAGGCCCCAGGCCTTTGAGATTTGGTATGTAGCATCATCTTGTAGACCTCTACCAAGATTGTTCAAATTATAGCCTTGGGGCAAAAACTGACCCCTCTCTGGGGGTCACTTGTTTAACACAGACTCATATAGGGGAAACACTTTAAAAATCTTCATGTATATAGTTAGAGGGCCCAGGCCTTTGATATTGGGTATGTAGCATCATCTAGTGGACCTTTATTAAGAGTGTTCAAATTATAGCCCTGGGGTCTATTGTTTTACATAGAGAAAAAACTTGTCTACAAGTAGAGGCCCCAGGCCTTTGATATTTGGTATGTAGCATCATCTAGTGGACCTCTACCTAGATTGTTCAAATTTTAGCCCTGGGGTCAAAATTTACCCCTCCCCAGGGGTCACTTGTTATCCCCCGCTTTTTCGAAGAAAAAAAGGGGGGGTTATTAATTTCGGTTTGTCCGTCTGTCCGTCTGTCTGTCTGTCACACTTCGTTTCCGTGCAATAAATGCCACAAATGTGAACCGTTTTTTTTTCAAACTTGGTAACAAGGTTAAATGCCTTAAGGGCTAGGCCAAGTTCGATCGTCACTTTCGGCGGACTTTATTTAGTGGAGTTATGGCCCCTTATTTAACACAAAATGTCGTTTCTTGCTGTTTCCGTGCAATAACTGCCACAAATGTGAATTTTTGTTTTTCAAACTTGGTAACAAGGTTAAATGCCTTAAAGGCTAGGCCAAGTTCGATCGTCACTTTCGGCGGACTATATTTGGTGGAGTTATGGCCCCTTATTTAACAAAAAATGTCGTTTCTTGCTGTTTCCGTGCAATAACTGCCACAAATGTGAACCGTTTTCTTTCAAACTTAGTAACAAGGTTAAATGCCTTAAGGGCTAGGCCAAGTTAGATCGTCACTTTCGGCGGACTTTATTTGGTGGAGTTATGGCCCTTTATTTAACAAAAAAGTCGTTTCTTGCTGTTTCCGTGCAATAACTGCCACAAATGTGAACCGTTTTTTTTCAAACTTGGTAACAAGGTTAAATGCCTTAAGGACTAGGCCAAGTTCGATCGTCACTTTCGGCGGACTTTATTTAGTGGAGTTATGGCCCCTTATTTAACACAAAATGTTGTTTCATGCCGTTTCCGTGCAATAACTGCCACAAATGTGAATTTTTGTTTTTCAAACTTGGTAACAAGGTTAAATGCCTTAAGGGCTAGGCCAAGTTCAATCGTCACTTTCGGCGGACTATATTTGGTGGAGTTATGGCCCCTTATTTAACAAAAAATGTCGTTTCTTGCTGTATCCGTGCAATAACTGCCACAAATGTGAACCGTTTTCTTTCAAACTTAGTAACAAGGTTAAATGCCTTAAGGGCTAGGCCAAGTTTGATCGTCACTTTCGGCGGACTTTATTTGGTGGAGTTATGACCCTTTATTTAACAAAAAAAGTAGTTTCTTGCTGTTTCCGTGCAATAACTGCCACAAATGTGAACCGTTTTTTTTCAAACTTGGTAACAAGGTTAAATGCCTTAAGGGCTAGGCCAAGTTCGATCGTCACTTTCGGCGGACTATATTTGGTGGAGTTATGGCCCCTTATTTATGAAAAATGTTGTTTCTTGCTGTTTCCATGCAATAACTGCCACAATTGTGAACCGTTTTCTTTCAAACTTAGTAACAAGGTTAAATGCCTAAAGGGCTAGGCCAAGTTTGATCGTCATTTTCGGTGGAGTTATGGCCCTTTATTTAACAAAAAAAGTCGTTTCTTGCTGTTTCCGTGCAATAACTGCCACAAATGTGAACTTTTTTTTTTTTCAAACTTGGTAACAAGGTTAAATGCCTTAAAGGCTAGGCCAAATTCGATCGTCACTTTCGGCGGACTTTATTCGGTGGAGTTATGGCCCTTTATTTAACAAAAAATGTTGTTTCTTGTTGTTTCTGTGCAATAACTGCCACAAATGTGAACCGTTTTTTTTCAAACTTGGTAACAAGGTTAAATGCCTTAAGGGCTAGGCCTAGTTCGATCGTCACTTTCGGTGGAGTTTTGGTCCCTTAATTAACAAAAAAAGTCGTTTCTTGCTGTTTCCGTGCAATAACTGCCACAAACTTGGTAACAACCTAGGCCAAGTTCGTTTAATTTACCCTGTAATACATGTTCAATAAAAAGTCTACTGACATGTTTAAACCTAACCTCAACATTTTCCTACAATATTTCCTGCAAGCGGGGGATATAAATTTCATGAATTTGCTTGTTTTACATAGACTCATATAGGAAAAAAACTTAAAAAGTCTTCTTGTCTAAAAGATATTTGGTATGTTGCATCATCTAGTGGACCTCTACTAAGCTTGTTCAAATTATAGCCCTGGGGTCAAAATGACCCCACTCTGGGGGTCACTTGTTTTTCATAGACTCATATACGGAAAAATCTTTAAAAATCTTCTTGTCTAAAAGTAGAAGGTCATGGCCTTTGATATTTGGTATGTAGCATCATTGAAGACCTCTACCAAGATTGTTCAAATTATAACCCTGGGGTCAAAAATGACCCCTTCCCGCGGGGGTCACTTGTTCTCCAAAGACTCGGAGATTTTTTTTAAAAATCTTCTTGTCTAAAAGAAGAGGGCCCAACCTTTGATTTTTGGTATGTAGCATCATCTAGTGGACTTCTACCAAGATTGTTCAAATTATAGCCATGGGTTCAAAAATGACCCCATCCCGGGGGTCCCTTGTTTTACATAGACTCATTAAGGAGAAAAACTTGAAAAAAGTAGAGGGCCCTGGCCTTTGATACTTGGTATGTAGCATCATCTAGTGGACCTCTACCAACTATGTTCTAATTATAGCCATGTGATAAAAAATGACCCCTCCCCGGGGGTTACTTGTTTTACATAGATGGGAAAAAACTTTAAAAATCTTCTTGTCTAAATGATATTTGGTATGTAGCATCATCTAGTGGACCTCTACCAAGATTGTTCAAATTATAGACCTGGGGTCCAAAATGACCTCTCCCCGGTGGTCACTTGTTTTTCATAGACTCATATAGGGGAAAGAACACTGAAAACTTTTTAAGTTTGATTAAAGGTGAGCGATATAGGACCATCATGGTCCTCTTGTATAGGATAAGGGAGGCCCGTACAAACACTATTGCAAACACTATTCCAAGGGGTACAGAGTTATAACCAATTACTGGTCAGTAAAATCTTGGTCAGCAAATTATACTTATCCTGAATTTCAAGAGTAAGAGCAGGCATTATTTACAATATATGTATATCTTGTCACACTGTTATAAAGATTAAAATGTCAATACATGTGAAGAAATAGTTAAATTAATAGTGAACAAAAAATGACAGAAGTTATTAATTTTTGAATTAAAAAAAGTATGCCTACCTGTAATAAACAGCAATTTCTCCTTTGCATGATTCGTTAAACCTTAAAGTCATCAGTTGAGAAAACTTGTTATCTATAGTAAATTCAGATTTCATAAAATCCTATTTAAAATTATATTTGACTTTATATTATTTGTTTTTGTCGTTATAGACTCTTCAACAGACTCGGAAACCATACCAGGAAGAGGGATTGATGTCATTGTTCACTATAAGAAAATAATAAGAAAAAACTTACAAGACTTCAAGAAACCATTATATATACCTCTGACACTAGAGAAGTATCTAAAGTGGCAGTATATCACCAATAACCGCAGCTTACTTCAACAAAGGATGGTGGAGTTGGCGAATATCACAGAAAATGTAACAATAAGTGATGGAATACTGGAAGTTTTCCTTAAAAGACAAAAAGAGGACTATGATTTTGATAGCCTTTCAAAGACCCTCGAGCAAACACTTTTGTCAGATACTGATTCGATTGCCGTTTCATGGTTTCCACTGAAAGCGTCGCACCCAGGTACTGAATTTCTCCAAGTTCTGAACAGAGTAGTACAACACAGTGATATAGGCAATGAGTTGTACACAGAAATGACTGATACTTTAAATAGTAAAGTCATCAGATTTGTGCATGATGTAAAGAACTTGGATAAAGCGAAGGAGATAACCAACAAAGCCATACACGAATTTGAACAGAAAATATTGTCCGAATGGCAATCAATAAATATCAATTTACCTATCGTCTATTTTCTTATCTTTGAGAAGTATGAAATGAAAAGAAGGGTAACAACAGTATCCCCTACAGTCCTTGTATTCTTCAATATCATGGAATCAAAGGATGAATTCAATGTTGAGTTGCGGGGTCAGCATACAGATTTAAACAGGGTTCGAAAGTGGATAGAAGACGTATTTATCAACCCATATTGTTGTCTGGAACTTGGGTTTGGTGAAATTCAAATGTGCGAGGAATCAATTGATATTCCAAGCATCATTATGAATACTTTAGAGAGAAATAACTACCAAGACTTATTCTGGACAATCAATAATCATTCAAAAAAAACCTGGATTTGCTCTTCAAAAAGTGATGATGCGCACGAAGCAGTACAAGTTGTTAAGACATGTGTGAAGCAAACTAAAGAATGCAAAAAGACCACCAAACCTGTTGAAGAAATAGAGAGTATTGTAGAAGAGCTTGTAGCTGTTTATAAAGACATATTGGGTAGATCTGTGTCTGTGAGGGTTTTAACAGAAGACGACAAGGACTTGGCGATTTATCTTACAGGCGAAGAGCATCAACTAGATCTCATCAACAACTGGTTTGATAGTTACACGCGGAGTACTGCAGTCATGGAAACATATGCAGGTAAAACAACAAATGTCCCTATTAACATTATGAAACCTCAAGTTCTATTTAGCTTACCTTATGCATTACTTGGTATGAGTATTGTGGTCACTTAATGTCCAGAGTCCGTTCATTTAGTCTTTACATCTAGCAAAATTGTAAAACATGGTTTAGATCTGCTGAGCACAAAGTGCCCATGGTGAGCAATTGTGATGGTCTGATGTCTGTTGTCCGTCCAGCCGTATGGTCACTTGGTCGTCGAATGGTCCAGACGTTCGTCATATATGTTTTCCTTACATGACAGCTTCCCCTAAAGATCAGTTTGGATGTTAACGAAACGTGGCAGAAATGATTTTTGTATGATTCAAATGATCCGTTGCAATACTACGTCATAGGAGCTTGAATGTATTTCATATCTCCAAAAAATTTGTTTAAAACTACTGGCCCCTTGTGTGTGTATATAGTAAAATGTTAAAATTAGTATATACATCTATTTATTGTTAAATATTGGATTTATCTCATGACAAATATTATTTTAATTTGGCTTATATCCCTAGAGAATACCATCAGATGACACACAATTACTATCAATCTTCTACACAAAGAACTTAAGAATATGAGATCCCTTTGAAATAACTTTTTTCAACAATGTTTTCAATATTGTATCTAAATAAAATCTAATATTAACATTCTTTCCGTAAATTTCAGCAACAAAACAAGATGCAGATCTTACCCCCGGATCAGATCAGAATCAGACACAATCAGACTCAACTATAGGTTCAACGCTTATTACAGGCCCTTCTCAAGCTTCAAGCCCAATTATTCCTTCTACAGAAAAAGCTATTGTAGAAGACCCAAAGTTACCACCTAAATATACAGGTACTAGAAGACTCTTGAAAAACACTTTTACCTTAAATCATATTTCATGTATCACCTACTTTGAATCTTTCTGATGAATAAAATTTGATGTTGAGTTGCAAACATGGTGGAAAAAAAGATAAATCGCAAGCTCTTTTCACACTACTTTTAAAAAATAGTCTGTTGCAGAAACATCTTAATTAAGACATATACAAAAAGAGGTGGGTTTTCAAAATAATTGTCACAATATATTGACTCATTTCAAATTATGATAGGATTTGAATGTCAAATAACATAGTTTCAGAAACTCACTCAGAAACTCACTTATCAAACGTATCTGAAATACACTTATCTATATAAATATATAAAACCTCCAAAAATGTCATATTATATAGCTGTAAAATGCACGTTATGCAAAAAGTGATAAGCAATTGTATGGATGTTGATATAGGCAGACTGATGGCACAATTTAATAAAAATTTGATAGGATACAAAATGTTATATAATTTATTACTATAACATAGCTATACTCCCAGGTGTGACAAGACTTTTTGTTTGTGATGCTGATATAAGGCAGACAGATAATACTTTATAAAATATATTACTGTAAGATACATGTAGCTTCCCGCAAAACGGACAACACAATTGTTTGTGATGCCGATATAAGACAGATTGATAATACAATATAATAGTGCACCGGCTCGCTCAGTGGGTTTGGGAATCAATAACACCAACGAGTTTATTTCAACCTACTGTATATCCGCGGCCATAAGTCGAGGGTCCATTTTGACCCCAATGTCGGTGGTTTTGAGGTTACTCCCAGCCATAAGTCGGGGGTCGACTTTTTAAAAATGACCGCAAAAAAAAATAAAAAACCTGGTTCTCGATGTAAAACTGGATAATGATACATTAAGATAATAATGCACAAACCTGATTTTATAAATCCAAATAAGCCAAACAAACTAACTAGTCCAAATTTCTTAATATTTGTTTTAATCTATAAAAAATAAAAGCGCGAAACTCGAACAAAGGGTTTTATCGATGTCAGTGTTTCTACCATGCATTGACGAAGTTAATTAAAAGTGTGTGTAATTCACAAAGGTGAAGACAAGGGTTTTAAAGGTCTATGGAAAGAAGTTTGGACTCTATGGTTATATGAAAACGGTTGTAATTTCCACTGGAACAGGCTGTAGTTACAACCGACTTGCGTTAGCCCTATAACTGTTTGTCGTGTGAAAAACACAAATAAATGACGTCACTAATTTACCAGCTGAGATTGATCCGCGACAAATGAAATACACCCATATAAATTAATGTTAAATTTACGATACTATTAGCTTAGTAAATTATACTTGTGTGATTAAACTGCACATACATGCATACTCTTTTTAGCTCTACTGGCCAAAGGCCAGAAGGGCTTATGTCGTGGCGATGTGTCCGTCGTCCGTGCGTGCCTGCGTGCGTGCGTCCGTAAACAATTTCTTGTTAACACGATACAGTCTTCACTTTTGATTGTATCTCAACCAAACTTATACAGTAGTTAGATATCCATGAGAGCTCGGTTCCTTTCGAAAACCAGCCAGATCCGCCCATGCATGACTGGATTATGGCCCTTGAAATGGTCAAAATTGCTATAAAAGAGCTTGTTAACACGATACAGTCTTCACTTTTAATTGCATCTCAACCAAACTTATACAGTAGTTAGATATTTATGAGAGCTCGGTTCCTTTCGAAAACCAGCCAGATCCGCCCATGCATGACTGGATTATGGCCCTTGAAATGGTCAAAATTGCTATAAAAGAGCTTGTTAACACGATACAGTCTTCACGTTTGATTGTATCTCAACCAAACTTATACAGTAGTTAGATATCCATGAGAGCTCGGTTCTTTTCGAAAACCAGCCAGACCCGCCCATGCATGACTGGATTATGGCCCTTGAAATGGTCAAAATTGCTATAAAAGAGCTTGTTAACACGATACAGTCTTCACTTTTGATTGTATCTCAACCAAACTTATACAGTAGTTAGATATCCATGAGAGCTCGGTTCCTTTCCTAAACCAGCCAGATCCGCCCATGCAAGACTGGAAAACTTGAAATTGTCCAAATTGCTATAATTGAGCATGTGAACACAATAGAGGCTCCATTACTATCTGATCTTCACCAAACTTAGATAGTAGTTAAATATTGATGAGAGCTTGGTTCCTTTTGAAAACCAGCTAGATCCGCCCATGCAAGACTGGATTATGGCCCATGAAATTGTAAAAATTGCTATAATACAGCTTGTGAACACAAAAGAGCCTCCATTTACTATCCGATCTTCACCATACATACATGCTCTGGATTGAAAATGACCAAAGAACCATACCAGTAGAGCATAGGCCCTCATGGGCCTCTTGTTCTCATGATCCACCACATACATATTTGCCAACCGACCAATACGCCGGCGATTTTAAGCTTAATGTTCATTATATTTGGAAATTTGTATTTGTCCTGACCGCCATGCGGGGTATTGTGTGATTTTTCGCATTTCTTTCTGTAATAGAAATTCGGACGCCTGTGATTCAATAATACACTTTCATTGGTAGATGTATGCAAAGTTGTCTGCTGCAGATTTTGTTGTATGTGGGGAAAGTGTTTACTCGGTTATCCTGATGACATTGTGTGGACGGGGCGGACTTAACTGATTTTAATCAAACTACATAGGAAGGTGGCAAAGAAAGAAAGAAAGGAAGCCTAGGATTGGTTTTGGGGTCATTTTGGCATTTTGGTCACACTGGAGTGTCACTGTTGTGAACCAATTCCCACATGAAAAATTTAGTTTAATCCTTTCCCTCATACGACAATTCTGCAGCAGACGTACAGCTTTGAACACATTTCGACAAAAAATAGAAAATCTCTATAATTGAATGGATAACCTATGACTTAAAGTGGAAAACATTGTGACAAAAGGAGAAATTGCTCGTCTTGAGCAATTTCTTCTTTTGTCACTGTTTTCAAAAAGCTGTCTGCTGCAGAGGCGTCAGAAAGCGTCTATATGAGGGAAAGGGTTAAAATGAAAGTATCGTTTTTGAGTAGTTATATACAACATGACAAAAGGAGAAATTGCTTGCAAATGTGTCTGTATGTGGAAAAAGACTAAATATATTCCTATTTTTAGCTCACCTATGCACGAAGTGCAAGGTGAGCTATTGTGATCACATTTTGTCCGGCGTCCGTCCGTCGTGCGTCGTCAACATTTGAGCTTGTTAACACTCTACAGGCTACATTTTGCATCCAATCTTCATGAAAGTTTATCAGAATGTTCATCTCCATAAAATCTTGAACAAGTTCGAAACAGGGCCATATGAGGTCAAAAACTAGGTCACTAGGTCGAATTGAACGGAAATCTTGTTAACACTCTTGAGGCCACATTTTCAATTTGAGCATGTTGAAACTTTATCAAAATGTTTGTCTTGATGATATGTAGGTCAAGTTCGAACATGGGTCACGTCGGGTCAAAAAGTAGGTCACTAGGTCAAATTGAAGGAAAATCTTGTTAACACTCCAGAGGCCGCAATTTTTGCTTCAGCAGTTTGAAATTTTGTCAGAATGTTTGTCTTAAAAATATCTAGGTCAAGTTCGAATATGGGTTATGCCGGGTCAAAAACTAGGTCACTAGGCCAAATTGAAGGAAAATCTAGTTATCACTTTGGATGCCGCATGTTTTGCTTTAGCAGCTTGAAAATTTGTCAGAATGTTTGTCTTAAAGATATCTAGATCAAGTTCAAATATGGGTCATATTGGATCAGAAACTAGGTCATTAGGCCAAATTGAGGGAAAATCTTGTTAACTCTGTAGAAGCTGCATGTTTTGCTTCAGCGGCTTGAAATTTGTTCAGAATGTTGAGCTGAATGATATCTAGGCCAAGTTCGAATATGGGTCATGCCGAGTCAAAAACTAGGTCACTAGGTCAAATTGAAGGAAAATATTGTTAACATTTTGGATGCCGCATTTTTTGCTTCAGCAGCTTGAAATTTGGTCAGAATGTTTGTCTAAATGATATCTAGGCCAAGTTCGGATATGGGTCATGACGGGTTAAAAACTAGGTCACTAAGCCAAATTGAAGGGTAATCTTGTTAACACTCTGGATACTGCATTTTTAATTTCAGCATGATGAAACTTTATCAGAATGTTTTTCTTGATGATATGTAGGCCAAGTTTGAATATGGGTCATACTGGGTCAAAAACTAGGTCACTAGACCAAATTGAAGGAAAATCTTGTGAACACTTTGGATGCCACATTTTTTGCTTCAGCAGCTCGGAATTTGGTCAGAATGTTTTGAGCAAGTTGAAACTTTGTCTTGATGATATCTAGTCCATGTTGGAATATGGGTCATATCAGGTAAACAAATATAGATCACTAGACCAAATGAAGGAAAATATTGTTAACACTGTAGAGGTTGCATTCAGAATAATTGTCTTGATGTGTTTTGCATTGCAGTACATTGTATAATTAAGGTGAGCGATCCAGGGCCATCATGGCCCTCTTGTTCTAGAAATGAGGTTACAATTGCAGCAGACGACTTTTGAAATCTTTGTGACAAAAGAAGAAATTGCTCAAAACAAGCGCAATTTCTTCTTTTTACACAATTTTTTTAACTCTATTCAATAAGAACGTCCTCATTTAGGGAGATTTTTCCATATTATTGTTGAGATGCTTTCATAGTCGTCTGCAGCAGATTTGTTGTATGTGGGAAGGGGTTAACGCTATTATTGATGGTTGAAATGCTAAAAGATCATGTGCATGCAACTTCAATTTCTCGAAAATAGTATTAACCCTTTCCCTCATATAGACGCTTTCTGACGCCTCTGCAGCAGACGGCTTTTTGAAAACGTAGTGACAAAAGAAGAAATTGCTCAAAACGAGCAATTTCTCCTTTTGCCACAATGTTTTCCCACTTTTAGCGTATCCATTCAATTATAGAGATTTTCTATTATTAGACAAAATATGTACAAAGTCGTCTGCTGCAGAATTGTCGTATGAGGGAAAGGGTTAAGTATAAGTTAGTCAAGTTTTATGTAAGATGAGTGATTCTACTCTTACCATTTCCTACATATAGACGCTTTCTGATGCCTCTGCAGCAGACGACTTTTGCCACAATGAGTTCAACTCTATTCAATAATAATACTTTCTTTTATAGATATTTTGTATATTTTGACCTTAATAATTTCAAATTCGCTGCAGGTTTGTTGTATGTGGGAAAGGGCTTACTAGATAATAATTTTCTCTACATGGCAAATTCATGACACACCTGCAGCAAAAAAAAAATACTTTATCCTGGGGTGTCTGCTTCAAATTCGTTGTAAGTTGGATAGGGTAAGATATGCAGTTAGATTTAGCCACATTTTAACCCTTTCCCTCATACGACAATTCTGCAGCAGACGACTGAACATATTTTGTCAAAAAATAGAAAATCTCTATAATTGAATGGATAACCTATGACTAAAAGTGGAAATCATTGTGGCAAAAGGAGAAATTGCTTGTTTTGAGCAATTTTTCTTCTTTTGTCACTATGTTTTCAAAAAGCTGTCTGCTGCAGAGGCATCAGAAAGCGTCTATATGAGGGAAAGGGATAGACGCGACTCTTTCTGATGCCGCTACAACAGAAGACTTTTTAAAAACATTGAGACAAGAGTAGAAATTGCACAAAACAAGCCATTTTTCCTTTTGCCTAGCAAAAGTACAGGTTTCTTTACCCAGGGATCATGTTTAAGTAATATCACCGAAATAATGTTTAAAACTGCGTAAAACCCCAATAAAACAAGCAAACACTCAAGAGATTTTTATATGCATGTATATTAATATATGTGTGTATAGGGAAAAACCCAAATGCATGTTATGCACTAGCTTAATATTATTGTAAAGATTGGTTTTAAATTGTTGATTTTCTTTTCATTTATCCATATTATTTTGACACTTGCATCTACAGTAGACAACTTTTAAAAAAAACATTGTGGTAAATGTTTTCCCCACAATGTTTTCCCAGTCTTTTCCCACAAAGTTTTCAACACTTTCTAATATTTTGTACTTGCAAATTACCATTTCCTTCAATGTTTTCAAAAGTCGTCTGCTGTAGATGCCCCACACACATTCAGCGAAAAGATGACCCTTGTGGACTTTGAGGTCATCCAGTCATGAACAAGGTCACTGTGACCTTGAACACAAAAAATGGGCATCTTCATGTTTTGACAAATATCTCTTGTTATTTTCAGCGGGAGGAGGTGACTCCAGCAAATCTTTACCAGCAAATCAAATCAGTGTGGTAAAATCTCGGATGCAAGAAGTAAGTGTGACTCGAGTGAGATTTGACAATAGGAAATGGTCTCTTGAACTGGTTAATATAGTTTAACATAGACGTGTTTTGATGCCTCTGCAGCATTAGACTTTTGAAAACATTGGGAAAGAAAGAGAGTGAATAATTTCTCACAGTGTTTTCAACTTCATTCAATAATTTTCCAAAGTCATCTGGTGTAGATTTGTTGTATGTTGGGAAGTGTTTAACCTTTCCCATAATGCAACAAAATATGCTCTGAAACCATATCGAGGGCTTCATGCAAAACGGTTGTAACTACATCTTGTTCAAGATGTAGTTACAATGATTTTGCATGAAACCATCGGTGTATAGGGAAAAAAATGTGATAAACCTCCTTAACCCTTTCTCTCATATAGACGTTTTTCGGATGCCTCTGCACCGGACAGCTCAACGCAAGCAATTTCTGCTTTTGTCACCATGTTTTCAACTCTTTTAAATTATTGTACTTTCATTTAAAGGGAATTCCCCAATGTTTTCAGGTATGTTTTTAAAGTCGTCTGCTGTAGATTCGTGGTATGAGGGAAAGGGTTTAAGGAGGGATGAAAATATTGTAGCAAAGTGAGAAATTGCTCATTTCTTCTTTTGCCACAATTGTTTAGCTTGTCTGTTTTTCGAAGGAAAAAAGGTCGGGACTATTGTGATACCCTCGGCGGCGTCGTCGTCGTCTGCATCTGCGTCGTCACAAATCTTTAACCTTACCTCATAACTAAAAAAGTTTCAATATTTTCAAATGAAACATGGCATGTATGTTCCTAGGAACAATATGCATGTCTATACTAAGTCACATAACTCTGGCTTTAATAATTTTTCAGCAGTGCCCCTTTTTCGACTTGGACAAAAATAAATCAAAATTAGTCTGCTGTAGATGTGTCAAAAAGGTTAATAAAACCTTTTCCACCTGCAGACTTTTTTGTCGCATTAGCAGCAGACGACTTTTGAAAACGTTGTGGCCAAAGGTGAAATTGCTCATGATGAGCAAATTAATCTTTGGCCACAATGTTTTCAACTTTATTTATCAATTAAGCTATCTTTTATGGTGATTTTTCAGGTTTTTGTCACCATGTTTTCAAAGTCGTCTGCTGCAGATTTGTTGTATGTGGGAAAGGGTAATTAATTATCTTTGTTTGATGAGGGCATTGCTTCCTCATATGAAGTTTCTTCAATGGCCCATTTGACAGATGGCAGACATTGAAGATTGTGATAATACTGTGCATAAGCAGTCTGATCGGGATCTATACTGACTGCAAATATTCAAAGGCCTTTTTCCCTTTAACTTCATATAATGAATATTTTGAATAAAATAATTTTCCTTTCATACACAGGGGTTGTGAGTTTGAACCCCTGCTCTGCCAACATTCTTTCCGACATTTGACAAATGAGCCGTTTCATGGGGGACATATTTTGTCAAAAATGGTAAATCTCCATAATAAATTAAATGGATAACCTATGACTAAAAGTGGAAAACATTGTGGCAAAAGGAGAAATTGCTCGTTTTGAGCAATTTCTTCTTTTGTTACTATGTTTTCAAAAAGCCGTCTGCTGCAGAGGCATCAGAAAGTGTCTATATGAGGGAAAGGGTTAAAAAGATTTTCCTATTTTTGCCTAGATACTTTCAAAGTCGTCCATTGCAGTTTCGTCTTCCGTAGGAATGGGTTTAAATGTGTCTGTAATTAAAAAAGAATTATGGAATGTTGGTCCCCTGTTTTTTTACACAGATATTAAAGACTAAGCCGAATGGTTTGTGGAGTACCAGGATACCGTTTGAGTACAAGGAGAAATTTAAAGACGATCCTCCGGATAACCTGGTAGAAATGATTAAAAAATGGCCAGATGTCGCCAGAGTTAAAGTGTAAGTAAATTTTTGGCACCGTGTTCACTTACCATTCTACTTATCAAAGCTCTAGATATTTGAATATTTTAAAATCCTTAATTGACACTCAATCCCTATGTTGTGGGTACTCGAAAGAATCGTCTTAGTGAGACGATTCTTTCGAGTACCCACAACACAAGGTTTGGTTGAGTAATAAGAGAGATATTGTGGGGGAAACGACCAGTTTCCAAAGGGGTCAAAATTGCCCCTAAACCATGGTTTTCAAAATAGGTTTTTAGTTACAACGGTTTCACGCCAAGCCCTCGATATGTAGCAACAGCCTAGCATTCATACTAATAGAATAACTTTAACCCTTTCCCTCATATGACAATTCTGCAGCAGACGACTTTCAACATATTTTGTCAAAAATTGGAAAATCTCTTTAATTGAATGGATAACCTATGACTAAAAGTGGAAAACATTGTGGCAAAAGGAGAAATTGCTCGTTCTGAGCAATTTCTTCTTTTGTCACTATGTTTTCAAAAAGCCGTCTGCTGCAGAGGCGTCAGAAAGCCTCTATATGAGGGAAAGGGTTAAAAGTCATCTTCAGTAGATGGGTCCACATGTACCTGCAAGAGGGAATAGGTGGGAAAATCTATAAATGAAAATACAATTATTGAAAAGATTTTAAAACATTGAGGCAAAAGGTGAAATGGTGTATATAGGTATAAGGATTAACTATTTCAGACTGCTTTGAAAATACATCTGTAATTATACCCACTTCGAAGAAGAGGGGGTATATAGGAGTCACTGTGTCGGGGCTGGCTGTCTGTCTGTCTATCTGTTGGTCGGAAGCCATATTTTGTCCTGCCTATTTCTGACAAACCACTGGGTGGAATTCAATGAAATTTTACATGAAGTTTCCAAGAGGAGATGTGCATATCCTAAAGAGGTTACAATTGCATGCTATTTTAAAGAGTTGGCCCTTTTACTTATTAAGTTATGGTGTAGGTCAAGGTGCTGTTTAGGGGGTATTTATCATCTTCAGTGATAGTTCTAGTTATTGATTGGAGTTAAGATCATTGTGGCAAAGGTTGAAATTGCTCATTGTTAGCAATTTCTCCTTTTGTCATAATGTTTTCTAAAGACATCTGCTACAGATACGTCCACATGCATCTGCAAGATGGAATAGGGTTGATAATGGATCATATATTATTTTTATGCCCCCGGAATCTCCGATTCGGTGGGCATATAGTTTTTGGCCTGTCTGCACGTCTGCACGTCTGTCTGCACGTCTGCACGTCTGCACGTCTGTCTGTCTGCATGAAAAAAACTTTAACCTTGACCACTACTTTTGAACCATAACAGGTACGGCTACCATATTTCACATGTGTATTCCTTGTGACATGACCTTTCTGTCAGTACCAAAATTTTTGACCTTGCGACCTTGACCTTTGACCTAGATGTAGGTTTTGGCCTGTCTGCACGAAAAAAACCATTAACCTTGACCACTACTTTTGAACCATAACAGGTACGGCTACCATATTTCACATGTGTATTCCTTGTGACATGACCTTTCTGTCAGTACCAACATTTTTGACCTTGCGACCTTGACCTTTGACCTAGATGTTGCCATTCTCGAAAAAAACTTTAACCTTGGCCATTACTTTTAAACCATAACAGATATGGCTACCATATTTCACATGTGTATTCCTTGTAACATGACCTTTCTGTCAGTACCAACATTTTTGACCTTGCGACCTTGACCTTTGACCTAGATGTTGACATTCTCAAAAAAAACTTTAACCTTCCCCACTACTTTTGAACCATAACAGGTAAGGCTACCATATTTCACATGTGTATACCTTGTGACATGACCTTTCTGTCAGTACCAACATTTTTCACCTTGCGACCTTGACCTTTGACCTAGATGTTGCCATTCTCGATAAAAACTTTAACCTTGACGACTACTTTTGAAGCATAACAGGTACGGCTACCATATTTCACATGTGTATATCTTGTGACATGACCTTTCTGTCAGTACCAAAATTGTTCACCTTGCGACCTTGACCTTTGACCTAGATGTTGCCATTCTCGAAAAAAACTTTAACCTTGACCACTACTTTTGAACCATAACAGGTACGGCTACCATATTTCACATGTGTATTCCTTGTGACATGACCTTTCTGTCAGTACCAACATTTTTGACCTGGCGACCTTGACCTTTGACCTAGATGTTGCCATTCGGGGGCATCAGTGTTTCACAAACACATCTTGTTTTTTTCAATACAGAGTGGGCAACACCGATAGAGAGATAGTATTTCCAGCTGAAGAACAGAACAATGAACACATGGTAAGTTTAGATTCCTGCTTTTCCTTCTTCATTTTAACCCTTTACCCACATACAACAAAATTGTAGCAGATGACTTTTAAAACACTATGGCTAAAATGTTAAAAATGTCCAGGAAGGAGAGTTTTATATTGATAAGCAGCCAGTTGCTTGGAAAGACTGTTGTGTTAAGTAGTGGTGTGACCAAGCCAGGTAAACCATGAATAGGTGAACTGGCCACCATGATATGACTTAAAAAATAATTGAAAACAATTTAAACTCCAATCAATCAATATACAACTAATAACTAAGGTCACACCAAAGACTCGAAATATTGTAGTAATAGCTTCATTATAACTTGCTGGCTGGTGTCAAGATAAATGGACCATAAATTTATTGTAAGGTATGAGGGAGGATGGCCATGACCTTCACATATCTATGCACGTGGCTAATAAAGTTATATATAAAAAGAAAAAAAAAAAAGAAAAGATAAATGGACCAGTAGTACTGGTAACTTACCCAAAAAATGTTGAAACATTGTTGAAAGCGGCATAGAGCACCAAACAATCCATCAATGAACGTCAATTATACGAAATTCACTCATCAGCACTCACGGCTGCGGGGATAGCATTACAATTGGAGATATCGGTCAGTTATCTCCCTTTAATACTCTCTACATCTAGCTAGGTCCTATCATTTGGTGTCCTCTGTTTTTATCATTGGTTTCTTTGCACTGGATGGTGCACTTATAATTGCATTTTCTTGGCCAACTGTTATTAGATTGATTAGTAATTCCACATTTGTTTTCTTTAAACACTGCTATGTAAAAATTCTCTTTTGAATCATCACTTTGATTAACACATTTATGATTAATGTGTACAGAGTAATTTCAATATCTCATTGCGAAATAGCGATAAAGACAAAGGATTCCAACTAAAAGGACCTACCAACTATTTGGTCTTCCTTGGTCTTTATCTGACAAGGGAGATAATACGAAAAAAAACCATGAATGTTTTTTTTCGCTTATAGTTAACAGGTGTGAGATTTTTTTTTTTCAATAACCCATGAAGCTTTCTGAAATGAAACTGGCCAAATCCATGGGGGCCGCCATTTTGGGTATGTATAAAATGAGCCGAGAAACACGGATTGAAAAAAAATTCTTGTCGTCTTTTTAATATTTTTTTTTTAAATCGATAATTTGGGTATGTATAAAATGACACGAAAAACACGGATTCTTTTAAATTATTGTCGTCTTTTTAATATTTATTTTTTTTAAATCGATATTTATTAAAGTGCTGTGTTTTGGGGAATTAACATTAAAAATAAATGGAACTCTGTAAGAAATATGTTTTCCCGTTCGTCAAAAAAACGACAGCATTAGACTTCTACCCCTGAACCTAAATGTTGACTGTATCGTATCCAAAGAAGGACGTGACGTCATTTCCGTAACACTTCATCTTGGCGTAACGTCAATGGAGCGACGTCGTTTCCCGCAAAAAAGTGGTATCAACATGAAATACCCCAAATTCCTATACATGAGCTATTTATCAAACATTGTGGCAAAAGGATAACTTTCTCATAAGGAGCAATTGTTCTTTTAGCGACAATCTTTCCCTAAATCGTCTGTTGCAAAGGCCTCAGAAACCGTCTCTAATAGGGAAAGGGTTTAGCAGAAATGTGACCCCTTACATCATTTGTTCCAGTCATATTTACTGGTTGAAAAAGGCAGTTGCCAGGTGGCATCAGCAAAGAGCTGATCTTTTTGCTTCTTTACCATAATGCAGGTGATCGATTAAGGATCATCTTGGGCATCATGTTTTAACCTCGTTCATTATAAATGTATTCCTTGAGTTTCTGAAAGTCTTTACTTTATTATTTTCTGTTCGTAATAATAGACGACAGCAATACGAATTCCAAATATTTTTTGATAATGCACAAAACATGACATTAACATCATTATTGTCTAGTCAATTACTTATAAATCCTTTTTTATGGCCAAAGTATGCTCTTTAATTTTTGTTTATAATTATCTTGCGTTTTTTCGTAAATAGGTAGCACCTATAGATATATTATAATTATCATTAATGTCCCTCATTGATGCATCAATGTCTGAATAAATAATACAAGTTATACTGGAAAATTACCCACAAAACTTTGTGACATAAATGAAATACTGTTGAAACACGATCCTTACTAAAACAAAACTTTTTATAAGATTTTGACATTGCAAAAAAGCAGCCGTGGCTAAACTCTCTAAGTATAATTTGTTTTCTTTGTTTTCTAGAATCTTGTCATTCCAAAAGAGTACCTGGTCAAAAAGCAAGTATAACCCTTACCCACATACAACAAATCTGCAGCAAGCCACTCTGAAAATATATGAAGAAATCTCAATAAATTAAAATATGATTATTGGATAAAGTTGGACACTGCTGTGACAGAAGGAGAAATCGCATTTTTATTAGCATTTTCTTCTTTTGACACAATATTTGTTTTAAATTCATCTGCTGTAAATGTGTCAACGGGCCTCTGCAAGTGGGAAAGGGATAGCATTTCTAATTATTATACCTCACGTTACTTTGTAATGTTAAATTCTCATATACTCATCATGGGCAATTTCTTTACTGTCCCATGCTAACAGTACGTTTTTGACCTGTTAACAGTATACTGTTACATGGCACGCACGTTAAAATGTTGGTTATGCACGTGCATGACGTCATTTCAAACAATAACGTCACCTTTTAGACGCGCGTGCCAGGTAACAGTATACTGTTAACCGGAATATTCATATGTGTGTGTTACATTGTAGTAGATCTACCCATGTTCACCTCCCCTACAAAGGTACCGTATATACTCGGTTATAAGTCGCCCTCGACTATAAGACGCACCCCCTACTTTGACGTCTAAAATCTAGGATTTTATGCTGTTCTCTCTAATAAGACGCAGTCAGATTTCTGAGTTTTTTCAACACACCCCCCCCCCCCCCCGAAAAATTAAAATTTCGAAAAAGATTCATGTCAAACAAATACGATAAAAACTTCAATAAAACTGGATAATGATACATGAAGATAAAAATGCACAAACATGATTTTATAAATCCAAATAAGCCAAACTAACTAGTCCAAATTTCTTAATATTTGTTCAATATATAAAAATAAAAGCGCGAAACATGAACAAAGGGTTTTGTTGATGTCGGTGTCTGTACCATGCATTCAACCCTTAAGCCCCATTTGGTCCGATTTCACACATGAAAATTAATCCTTTCAATGTTTTCAAAAAATGATGAGTTAAAAGTAAAAACAAACACAGGAGTTTGATAGCATTAATACAATTATGCGTATGATGCATGAATTAAATAGGAAAATACATGATTCTCCTTTTCCGACAATATTTTCAAAAGCTGTCTGCTGCAAATGAGTCAAAAGTTATTGCATTGACGAAGTTTATTAAAAGTGTGTGTAATTCACAGATAGGTGAAGACAAGGGTTTTAAAGGTCTGTGGAAAGAAGGTTGGACTCTATGATTATATGCAAACGGTTGTAATTTCTGCAGGAACATGCTGTAGTTACAACAGATTTGCATTAGCCCTATAAATGTTTGTCGCGTGAAAAACACAGGGCTCAATAAATGACGTCACTAATTTACCAGCTGATTCAGCCGCGACAAATGAAATACACCCATATATATAAATTGATGTTAAATTTACGATCCTATTAGCTTGGTTATACTTGTGAATAAACTGCACATATTCTTTTTTATGACGTAGCTCATTTGTCGGGGAAAATGGTTTGCGGAAATAAAGGTCTATATAGATTTCACTCTTACCAATTTTAACATGCATTTTATACACATCTGCAGCAGACTTCTTTTGATAGCGCTCCGAGGAGAAATGACTACATTTTCTTTAAATTGGACAAATTAACTTTGAATTGAAAAGGATTTAAAAGGGCATGGTATTTATTAGTCCCCTACCGGCGTGCCGAAGCGGACTTTTAGGTTTGCACTCCGTCCATCTGTCAGTCCATCTGTCAGTCAGTCCGACAAATCAGTTTTCCGCACTTTTTTTCTACATGCATTGAGATATTGAGCTGAAATTTTGTATATGGCTTTGTAATCATGTGTCACAGATCAAGTTCGCGTTTCATGGGATTTCGTCAATTTTTTTATGAGTTATGCCCCTTTTTGGACTTAGAACCAAGTCAAAACGTGCAAACCGGTAGGGGATTATGGTATTGCTTGCAATCCTACAGTTACTTGTTTTTCCTTTGTTTAACAGCTTTGAAACTAGATAAAAAAATGTAAGGAAAGGATGCATCGCTGATTAAAAGCAGTATCTCTTGTCTGCTACATCTGCATTTAAAATTACAAATACGTGGTAGTGACTACTGTCTACACAATTTACAATGAGGTACCTCCAACTCGATGGTTATATGCAAACGGTTGTAATTTCTACTGGAATAGGCTGTAGTTACAACCGACTTGCATTAGCCCTAAAACTGTTTGTCGCGTGTAAAGAATAATAGCCTTAGGAGAGATTAGCATTTTAGACAATTATTTAATCTCGACTTCGGCGCCGCAATTTATATTTTCACAAAAATCAAAATGGCTTCTGATCATGAATAAATCTAAACAATAAAGACAAAAGAGTAAATTCATAATTATATTTTTTCTTCTGTTCGGTTTCTAAACAAATCAATTCAATATGTTATTATTATTTCAATCAAACTTGAATTATTCTGTTAAATCGGCTCTTTATATAAATGACAGCTTTTGAAGATAGGTAGCTCGGGGGGTATTTTTTTTTCTGAAATTTTGCTTGACCCGCTTATAAGTCGCTCCCCCAACTTTACTTTCGATTTTGAAGGTAAAAAAATGCGTCTTATAACCGAGTATATACGGTACTGAATAAATTGAATAAATGTGTAATTTTGTAATTTTGTTCGGTATAATAAAATAAATATTGCATGGCTTCCAGTGTGACAGTACATATTAATTATTATACTTCAGTTAAAAATTCTCTATGTAAATTCCCCATTCCCAATCATTCACTAATTTTTAATAGTGCCAGGTAATAGTGACCAACAAAATAATATCACATGCGCAACTTTGATGTGCGCACGGTTTGGCAAAAATAAAGCCGCAAAATCCGCGTTTTAAACTTCCGAAATTGTTTTTTAATAAAATAAATATTGTCAACATTCGGGTAAATACTGTTAACCTTGGCTTCACCTCGGGTAACAGTATTTTCCTCATGTTGACAATATGTACTGTCAAACTGGAAGCCATGCAATATTTATATATTGTTTCACACCACCAAAGATCGAGGTTAATCATGTTTCTCATACTTGTGTATATATTTGTGTCCTTGCCAATAAACTTAGTTGAGCATTTTGCTACATTTGGTAATGAAGCAGCCAATATTTATAGTGTAACACCCCTACTGTGCTTTGGCCTCAAGAGCGTGAGTACCATGGTTCAATGCCCTGTTTGGCCATACCAATGACTTCCAAAATGATGTATCCCTTCTTGGCACTTAGGATTGCATGGGTAGCTTGATCACTGATACACTCATTTCAGGATAAGCTTACCCAGTAAAAACTATGACATGACTGAAATAGTGTTGAAAGTTGTGTCAAACACCATAGAAACCAACAAAACAAACTAAAAGTGGAAAACATTGTGACAAAAGGAGAAATTGCACGTTCTGTGCAATTTCTTCTTTTGTCACTATGTTTTCAAAACGCCGTCTGCTTTAACCCTTTCCCTCATAGCTCCACTGGCTGAATGACAGTTTTTCATTGTGCATGCGTTGAGGATTGCTAAGTTGGTAACTAGTGCTATACATCCGGTTGTCAAAGGTTACGACCACGACTCTGTCCTTTATTCTGTCTCATGATTGATTGAAGTCATTGCGACTAGTGTCATTCGTCGTCCATATATGGACTAAATAGTCCAAACATGTGTAAAGGTAGTCACTTACCAGGGAAGAATGTTGTTTGGAGTACTGGTGCCAGAAAGCAAGAAAAAAGCACATTTGGTGAAGTGATCCACATGATGCAGTCAAACTTTTGTTAGAGGTCACCTCGGTTAAGCAGCCATGTTTTGATTAACCAGATTTTTTTTCTTCATTTTACTTGTTTTAAGCAGTCACCTGTGTTCAACAGCCAACTTTTGGGTGGCTGCTTAACCCTTTCCCTCATATAGATGCTTTCTGACGCCTCTGCAGCAGACAGCTTTTTGAAAACAGCAATTTCTCCTTTTGCCACAATGTTTTCCACTTTTAGTCATAGGTTATCCATTCAATTATAGAGATTTTCTATTTTTTGACAAAATATGTTCAAAGTCGTCTGCTGCAGAATTGTCGTATAACGGAAAGGGTGAAGACAAGTTTGACTGTATAACTCAAATGCTGTTTAACTCGAAAACAATCAATCAGCTTTGATTGTGCATAAATTTAACCCTTTCCCACATACAACAGATTTGCAGCAGACGACTTTGAAAACATAGTGACAAAAACCTGAAAAATCTCCATAAAAGATAGCTTAATTTTTAAATAAAGTTGAAAACATTGTGGCCGAAGGAGAAATTGAGCAGTTTCACCTATGGCCACAATGTATTCAAAAGTCGTTGCTGGTATCGCGTCCAAACTCGTTTGCAGGTGGGAAAGGGTTAAATGCATGGCTTTGTTTAAAAACTCATTTTTATATTCACAGAGACGAGGAAGTAACGGTGTATATATCCTTTATTCATAATCCTGGATACTTTTGTGTGCAAAGAGAGGACAGTGCCATCGATAACATCACAGATCTTTTACAAGTTCATTGTCGGGTATGCATCACTTTTAACCCTTTCCCACATACAACACATATGCAGTAGACAACTTTAAAACTATGTATTTTGAAAATCTCTACAGATGAAATTACAATAAATACAATGTAAAAAGTTGTCGACTGCATTTGCTTGTGTAAAAGGGCTAAAAAATTCTCTGAAAAATTATATTGCTTTGGTATGATAGACATAATTTTTGGATTATTGTTTATAGGTTTTGAATTTTTATAAATTCGACGTCTTTTATATTTATAAACAAACTGATGATTGCTTATGTTTTTGAATAAAACCAAACCTTGTGAAATACCAAGTGACTGTCAAATATATTATAAACAATGCATCACTTTGAAATGTTCTAATGTGTGATAAATTATGTTTTCCTCGTGGAGATGCATCATCAGCAGTCGACTTTTGAATACATTGTGACAAAAGCAGAAATTGCCACATTGCTTACAACTCTTGTCAATATTCATATTTTTATTTATAGGGATTTAGCTTGATTTTGATTTAACGTTTTCCATGTTTTCTGCTACAGATTTTGTTGTATGTTGGAATAGAAAGTTATTCTATAATTAGTGATGTTGCATATTTCAGTCAGTCAGGGCTGTTCAACCGGAGTTATTAAAGAAAGGAATGTTCTGTGCTGGTATATCTAGTGGGGATGGTAACTGGACTAGAGCTGAAGTTTTACATCTTAAAGATAAGGTTTGTTTTATTCTATGTTTTATTCCATGTTTTATTTTATGTTTTATTCAGATAAAAGTCTTTTCCAAAAGGATTTCTATTGTATCACACTGAAAGTACATTTAAGCTGAGCTCTGTATAATAATTATGAACTGCCTCGGTGGTGTGGTAGAGCATCCGCCTCAGGTGCAGGAGGTCTTGAGTTCGATCCATGGCCAGGTCATACCAAATGGTTGCAGGATAAGCATTACAACTGACTGGCTGTTGTCAGGATATATGGACCATAAGTACTGGTAACTTACCCAGGAAACGCTGTGATATAACTGAAAATGGTTAAAAGTGGCGTAAAACACCAAACAATCAATCAATCAATCTGTGATAATTATACATGTGGAAAAATACCTTACTTTACAGAAGTATCTTGAACACTACTATTACTAATTGGCAAACAAAGCAGAGCTAGATCAGACTGCACTGTTGCCCTGGCTAATCTGGATTTACTCTGGTCGCAAATGTGCTGCACATTCATTTATGATCCCATAAAACACCTTGGGTGTTGCTGCTGTTTGTAGATTATGGCAATGTGGAAAGCTTTAACCCCTTCCCACATACAACAATTCTGCAGCAGATGACTTTGAACATATTTTGTCAAAAAATAGAAAATCTCTATAATTGAATGGATAACCTATGACTAAAAGTGGAAAACATTGTGGCAAAAGGAGAAATTGCTCGTTTTGAGCAATTTCTTCTTTTGTCATAATGTTTTCAAAATACTGTTTGCTGCAGAGGCGTCAGAAAGCGTCTATATGAGGGAAAGGGTTAAGGCATCGGACATCCGTTGGTTGTCACCAGGGTTATGTCCCCTTCAACATATGTTGTATATATACTGTATATCATGGTTCATATCACAATTTCCATGTTAACACTCTAGTTCGACATGGGACTATTCTGCCCTTTCCCACTTACAGACGCTTTCTGACGCCTCTGCAGCAGATTAAAGTCAGTGTGACAAAAGGAGTAATTGCTCATAACAAGCAATTTCCTCTTTTGTCACAATGTTTTCAACTTTATTCAAAGATAATTCTTCCATTTAATGATTCATGTCATAGAATAGCCCAGATGTTTTCAAAGTCATCCGCTGTAGATTTTTTTGTATGTGGGACAGGGTGAAACAGGACACAGAGGGGCTGCTGTTTGTGGATTATGGAGTGTGAAGGTGTCAAAAATCTGGTGGAGTCATGTCCCCTTGAACTTATGTTGTATATATACTGTATATCATAGTTAGTAGCACTAGTTTGATAGTTCTTGGACTATTCTGTTAAACAGGACACAGTGAAGATGCTGTTTGTAGATTATGGCATTGTGGAGAGTGTCAAGGTGTCAAATATCCGGTGGTTGTCACTAGGGTTGTGTCCCCTTGAACTTATGTTGTATATATACTGTATATCTTAGTTAATAGCACTAGTTTGATAGTTCTTGGGCTATTCTATTAAGCAGGACACAGTGGAGTTGCTGTTTGTGGATTATGGCAATGGGGAGAGTGTCAAGGTGTCAAATATCCGGTGGTTGTCACTAGGGTTGTGTCCCCTTGAACTTATGCTGTATATATACTGTATATCTTAGTTAATAGCACTAGTTTGATAGTTATTGGACTATTCTGTTAAACAGGACACAGTGGAATTGCTGTTTGTGGATTATGGCAATGTGGAGAGTGTCAAGGTGTCAAACATCCGGTGGCTATCACCTGAGCTCTCAAGGGCACCCGTCCAGTCCGTCACCTGCAGCCTGTTTGGGATGGAACCGTTAGAGGTAGGCATGTTTTTTATTAGTCGAAAGGGATCCGTTGACAACTGAGTTTTTCATCGCGCTATTGCTCAGAAGTGCTATTGTACTGTTTTCTTGATATTGTTAAATCACTTACCTGTATTCATAATAATTATTTAAGTATAAATTAATTAAAAAGCGGATAAAGCATAAATGAATTAAACATAAATGGAGGGATTTTGTTTATATAACATACAGTGGACGCGCAATAATTTAAAGATGAGGGTATGTATTATCAGCTCGTTAACCCTTTCCTTCATATAGACAGCTTTTTGAAAACATCGTGACAAAAGAAGAAATTGCTCAAAACAAGCAATTTCTCCTTTTGCCACAATGTTTTCCACTTTTAGTCATAGGTTATTGTCTTTTGAGGGAGGGTTAAATCAATTTATACTTAAAAACTTAACATATCTTCTCCTCAGAATACACAAGAGATGGAGTTTCCATTTGTACAAATGATGACCCTTTGGTCGATTCCCAGGGATTTGCATATTTATGAAGAACTATGTACAGAAAACTTAACATATTTTGATATTTAGTATTATCAATATGTCCCCTTATGGAGCCTTTTATCCTGTTTGCTGGAAAGTCAAGGTCACTTTTTCAATGTCAAATGTAAAAAAAAACAATCTTTTAATTTTGATCCTTTATTACTAAGGGAATTCTGTATTGACTGGGATACCTTAGTTACATGTTCTTGTTTAGTTTAAAAAAAAGAAAGTTACTACTATTTTATATGAATTCTTAACATATGAGCCAGTACATGAGAAAAGGTATGCGGTGACTTTTGTGAACAGTATAAATCTCGATCAGCCTGTGCATCTGCACAGTCTGATCAAGATCTACACTGTTCACATACTACTACTAACACACATTTGTGAGAAGATTCTGTCAAGTTGTGTAGACTTTGATAAAGAGGTGGGCTAGATGATCTGATCCTACACTGTTTAAAAATGCCAACTTGTACCTTTTCTCATGCACCGGCACATATAATAAACAGTCCAACCTGTGTTTAAAGAAAATGAGGAATTGGGAAATTAAAAGTGGGATTGCTGAAGACAGGGAATTGCTATACGAAGGCGGTCGGTCTTTAGTACAGGTTTGACATTATTTCAGGATGAGACAGAGTGGAGCTCCAAGTCGTCTGTCTTGTTTGCCAAACATGTGGAAGATAAGGGACTGACTGCTGTACCCAGGCAGTTCTATGGTATGTTTGAGGCTTCTTCAGGAAGTTCATGAAAACTTAATTAACATCCTCACATACATGTACAGAGAGAGAAAGTTTGACTCATCAGAAGATAGTGGCTTCCCGCATATAGACGCGTTCTGACGCCTCAGCAGACGACTTTTGAAAACATTGTGACAAAATGAGCAATTTCACCTTTTGCCACTATGTTTAAAACTTTTTTCAGTAATTATTTATTCATTTATAGAGCTTTTCCAGGTTTTTTAATGATTGTTTTCCAAGTCGTCTGCTGCATATTTGCTGTATGTGGGAAAGGCTTAAAAAGAGAAATTGATAATAATGGTTTTCAACTCAATTGAATAAACACTTCTTTCATTTTTAGCTCCACTGGCTGAAAGCCAGTCGAGCTTATGTCATGGCGAATTGTCCGTCGTGCGTGCGTAAACTTTTTCCTTTAAATGACTTCTTCTCACTAACCACTTGGCCAATTTGGTTGAAACTTCATAGGGTGCATCCTCTCAATGTCCTCTCTTAAATTCCTTCAAAGTTTTTGGATCCATCCATAATTCTGGTTTCCATGGCAACCAAAAGAAAAAAATAGTGAAAACTTAAAAAATCTTCTTCTCTGAAAGTGTCAGGCCGATTTTCAAATAATTTTGTAGAAATGTTCCTTGGGTGACCCTTTATTAGATTCCTTCAAGAAATGTTGATTGGTCGAAAAACATGGTCGCCAGAGGGCGGGGCTATTTTGCCTTATATGACCATAGTGAAAACTTAAAAAATCTTCTTCTCCGAAAGTGTTCAGCCGATTTTCAAATAATTTTGTAGAAATGTTCATTGGGTGACCCTCTATCAGATTCCTTCAAGCCATGTTGATTGGTTGAAAAATATGGCCACCAGAGGGCGGGGCTATTTTGCTCTATATGACCATAGTGAAAATTTAAAAAATCTTCTTCTCCGAAAGTGTTGAGCAGATTTTCAAATAATTTTGTAGAAATGTTCTTTGGGTGACCCTCTATCAGATTCCTTCAAGCCATGTTGATTGGTTCAAAAATATGGCCGCCATGGGGTGGGGCTATTTTGCCTTATATGGCTATTGTGAAAACTTAAAAAATCTTCTCCTCCGAAAGTGTCAGGCCGATTTTCAAATAATTTTGCAGAAACATTCCTTGGGTGACACTCTACAAGATTCCTTTAAGCCATGGTGGTTGGTAAAAAATATGGCCACTAGGGGGCAGGGCTGTTTGGAGATTTGATTTTTGCCTTATGGCCGTGGAGCGATACTGGCCCTCTTGGGCCTCTTGTTAGAGATAATTCATAGCCTCAAATAAAATTGAAAACCCAAGGTTTGGCACTAGGACATTTCACACAGGGTGCTCAGAGTTTGAGACGTTTCCAAACAGACGCTGAACACCGTTCCAGAGCCCTAACGCTGAACAGATAGGTTCAGCACCGTTACATACAGTTGAAACTACATACCCAAGGCAGTTTAAGACGAGACCAAATAGTTGATACTTCGTCACAGATCAACAGAGGCCAGGTAGCCCAAGGAACATTCTATATACCGTCCACATTGTACACAGTCTCAGTTAAGACATTGTCACCTGCGAAACAACCCAAAAAACGTCAACTTATCTCTTGACAGTCAATAGTGTAATATTATAAATGTTGATTCTATTGTAAGTAGTGTAATAAATGTTGATGATTATGCCTTACAGATGATCTGGTCGATATAGAACTCTTTCTACAGACCGATAAATCTGTCAACATAGCGACGCTACTGTGTGATGCTGGAGTGATCCTGGACGTGTCTAAAGTTGGAATGCCTGAGGAGGTGGTGGTCTTAGAGCCAGGTAAGCTTTGTCAATCAGAACTGATAATCAGGATTCAGAGAACTGACGTCATTCACCGCATCCGCTGTGTAAATGTTCTCAAAATACGGACTGAATCCATGATGTAGTGGTTTGAGTGTCGGCCTATGAAGCAAGAGACCTGGGTCCAACACCACCAAATTTTCTTAGCGCAAAGTAATACTTATACATTTAAAAGCTTTTTTGATCATTTTTAGCTTGTCGGTTTTTCAAAGAAAAAAAAGGCTATTGTGATACCCTTGGCGGCGTCTTGTGCAGAACTTACCTTATAACTCAAAAACCATTCAACATTTTTAATTTAAACTTGGTATACATGTACCTATGAACTAATAAGCATGTCTTTACAAAGTCATGTAACTCTGTTTACGTTTGCTCGGCGGCGCTCTTGTTTGTTCCCCTAACAAGAATGCCAAGATATTTCATTTCTTAACAAGTATTGTGAGTCACAAAGTTAACTATTTATATCAACTTTGTCATTTACTTAAATACATTTCACCATTTATGTTTTACGAAATATTAGGGAAACAAAAATTGATAAAATATGCTTTTAATTATTTAAGTATTAGTTAGAACTAAGAAAGGTTGGTGGAATCGGAGCCAGGAGTCGATCCCCTGACAGGTCATACCAAAGACTTTAAAATGGTATGAAAAGAAACTCAGGGTTTTGGGGATAGCATTATGGCATTGGTGTCGGGGAATAAGAAATGCTTTTAACCCATTACTTCACACAGATGACATTTGACAACTGCCATTGAACATGACTTTTGCAAACATTGCAATAATAGCTGAAGTTGCTCAAAACAAGCAATTTCACCTTTTTAGCTCGACTATTCGAAGAATATGAGAGCTTTACTACTTGCCCCGGCGTCGGCGTCCGGTTAAAGTTTTAGGGCAAGTTGGCATTTTCATTCATAAGTATTTGTGCTAGGGCTTTAATATTTGGAATATAGTTACATCTTATACCTTTCTTCACATTGAATGTTAAAGGTACTGAGTGTGACCTTCTTTTTGGGGTAAAAAACATGATTTTCTGTGGTTAAAGTTTTAGGGCAAGTTGGAATCTTTTTTTTCATTTTTTTTTTTTCTCAATAGTTACTTATGCTAGGGCTTTTATATTTGGAATATAATTACATCTAATACCTGTCTTCATATTGTATGCTGAAGATTCTGAGTGTGACCTTCTTTTTGGGCTAAAAGACGTGATTTTGGGTGGTTAAAGTTTTAGGGCAAGTTGGCATTTTCATTTAATTTTTTCATTTTTCTCAATAAGTATTTGTGCTACGGCTTTAATATTTGGAATGTAGTTACATCTTATACCTTTCTTCACATTGAATGCTGAAGATGCTGAGTGTGACCTTGTTTTTGGGGTAAAAAACATGATTTTGGGTGGTTAAAGTTTTAGGGCAAGTTGGAATTTTCATTTAATTTTTTGATTTTTCTCAATAAGTACTTGTGTTAGGGCTTTCATATTTGGAATATAATTACATCTAATACCTTTCTTCACATTGTATGTTGAAGATGCTGAGTGTGACTTTTTGGGAATAAATAACATGATTTTTGTTTGATTTTGAGAATTTTAGATAAATTCATAATTTTTGGTTACATTCCTTTCTAATTGTGATCATTCATTTATCAAATATAATTCTTCAACATATCTAACGGGTTTTGCATGATGTCAAACATTTGGTAAACCTTTTTTTAAGGTTTTGCTATTTCTAAACTCGGTCAGTTTTAACATTTGCGTTAAAGTTTCATAATTCAAATCACTTCATACTTCACACATTTGTTAAGGACCATCGTACAATTAGGTTAGATAACTCCATTGCATCCTAAATATGGAGTAATGGCCCTTGAATTACTTAGAAAATTTTGCCACAATGTTTTCCACTTTTTGTCCATTCAATTATGGAGATTTTCTATGTTTTGACAAAATAAGTTCAAAGTCGTCTGCTGCAGAATTGCCGTATGAGGGAAAGGGTTAATAGTACTTGTGCAATATAATGAAATAGTGCTTTATGTGAATAAGCGGCATATAGTCGAGCGCGCTGTCCTCCGACAGCTCTTGTTTTGCAATATTTTCAACTCATTATCAATTAAATCTTTCAGTTTTCTTGATTGTTGAAATTGTTCGTCTGATGATTGTAAAGCAGACAACCTTTGAGAAGTCATGTGAAGTAATGGGTAACTTAACAAGGAAACAATATATAGTTAAGACTATTTTTGAAATCGGCATAAAACATGACTCAAACAACAAACTGATGTCATTCAAAAATGTACTCAAGATGAGCCTGTCCACGCAAAAAGGTACAAGTTGGCATTTATGAACCTACAATCCAGTACATATTCTGTTCACAAAAGCTTCTTATACGCTTATGTGTAATAAGTGACAAGTGCAGATCTTGATCAGACTGGGCTGATGCAAAAGCTAATCTGGATCTGTACCTTTCATAAGAAGCAACTTGTACATATGGGCTCAAACGTGGCTCATGTATTGTTTCCAGTATTGTACTTTACTCTTAAGTAGGGCTCCAGTAGGGATATAATCCAAAGCGGTCTGCATGAATAACATTCACTTGGAATAGTTAATTGTCTCAAATTTTTATATAATTTGTCTCGGCATTTCTTTATTGTTTTAACCCTTTCCCTTATACGGCAATTCTGTAGCAGATGACTTCGGACATATTTTGTCAAAAAATGGAAAATCTCCATAATTGAATGGATAACCTATGAAAGGTTTTGTGCAATTTCTTCTTTTGTCACTATGTTTTCAAAAAGCCATCTGCTGCAGAGGCGTCAGAAAGCGTCTATATGAGGGAAAGGGTTAATTGTTATTCTTCTGATATTTTCTCAGCCTGTAGCGATATAAACTGTCATTACAGGGGTTTTGACCCCAGCACTGCCAACATTCTTCCCGACATTTAACAAAAGTCAATGTGACAAGCATCATTCATCTATGTGGAAAAGAAGCCAGTTTCTGGGAAAGACCTGTGTGGAGAACTGGTGTGAATAAGCCAGGAAACACATGGGTAGTTGCTGTGATATGACTGAAAAGTTGCTTAACCCTTTCCCGCAGACGACAATTCTGCAGCAGACGACTTTGAACATATTTTGTCAGATGGATAACCTATGACTAAAAGTGGAAAACATTGTGACATAAGGAGAAATTGCACGTTCTGTGCAATTTCTTCTTTTGTCACTATGTTTTCAAAACGCCGTCTGCTTTAACCCTTTCCCTCGTTCGACAATTCTGCAGCAGACGACTTTGAACATATTTTGTAAAAAAGTGGAAAATCTCTATAATTGAATGGATAACCTATGACTAAAAGTTTTGAGCATTTTCTTCTTTTGTCACTATGTTTTCAAAAAGCCGTCTGCTGCAGAGGCGTTTTTCCCTAAGAGTAGTTGCGATCCGAACATTATGTTCTAAAGTTGCAGAAATTATTAATGAAGCTACCTTTCACTCGCCGTCCATTCCGTAAAGGTGTCAGGCATTTTGTAAAGAAGTCAGTCGTAAGTGTCATAAACAATGTAAATTATTTGTATCGGGTTTGCGATCCGATCCGAACATTGTGTTCTAAAGTCGCCGAAATATAATTAATGAAGCTACATTTTACTCGCCGTGTAAAGGTTTCAAGTATTTTGTAAAGAAGTCTGTCGTAAGTGTCATAAGCAACGTAAATTATTTACAAGTAGAATTGAGGTATTGTCTTTTGATTGGTTAATTCCAAATATTATGACACCCCCATGCTACAGCATTTATTATGAAACCCCTAAAAAAATATCTAAAAAAATCTAATTTTTTCAATTATTGAAGACAATTATCTCATTAAACCATGAATAGATTCACAATATTATTTATACTATTGAAAGGGTTAAAACGTAATTCGACATAATTCGACTTCCATCTCATTTAAATCGGATACATATTTAATGTTTTATCAGGGGGGGTGTCATAATATTTGATATGACAATCTGTTCTTTGATTATGCAAATTGGACTAAAGGGCACGATTTTGATTGGTTCTACATCATTGTGTGTGTTAAATGATTCATTTGATTCTTCAGCTTTTAATGGATATACACTCTCAGTTGTCAAATAACTGATTACGCAACTGTGTATATCGAGAACTGTATAAAAAAAAAACCTGGAACCTATTTTCTTTTCTTAACCCTTTCCCTCCTATAGACGCTTTCTGACGGCTCTGCAGCAGACGGCTTTTTGAAAACATAGTGACAAAAGATGAAATTGCTCAAAACGAGCAATTTCTCCTTTTACCACAATGTTTTCCACTCTTAGTCATAGGTTATCCATTCAATTATAGAGATTTTCTATTTTTAGATCACCTGAGCCGAAGGCTCAAGGTGAGCTATTCTGATCACTTTTTGTCCGTCGTCCGTCCGTCCGTCCGTCCGTCAGTGCGTCCGTAAACAATTTCTTGTTAACACGATACAGTCTTCACTTTTGATTGTATCTCAACCAAACTTATACAGTAGTTTGATATCCATGAGATCGGTTCCTTTCGAAAACCAGCCAGATCCGCCCATGCATGACTGGATTATGGCCCTTGAAATGGTCAAAATTGCTATAAAAGAGCTTGTTAACACGATACAGTCTTCACTTTTAATTGTATCTCAACCAAACTTATACAGTAGTTAGATATTCATGAGAGCTCGGTTCCTTTCGAAAACCAGCCAGATCCGCCCATGCAAGACTGGATTATGGCCCTTGAAATGGTCAAAATTGCTATAAAAGAGCTTGTTAACACGATACAGTCTTCACTTTTGATTGTATCTCAACTAAACTTATACAGTAGTTAGATATCTATGAGAGCTCGGTTCCTTTTGAAAACCAGTCAGATCCGCCCATGCAAGACTGGATTATGGCCCTTGAAATGGTCAAAATTGCTATAAAAGAGCTTGTTAATACGATACAGTCTTCACGTTTGATTGTATCTCAACCAAACTTATACAGTAGTTAGATATCCATGAGAGCTCGGTTCCTTTTGAAAACCAGCCAGATCCGCCCATGCATGACTGGATTATGGCCCTTGAAATGGTCAAAATTGCTATAAAAGAACTTTTTAACACGATAGTCTTCACTTTTGATTGTATCTCAACCAAACTTATACAGTAGTAAGATATCCATGAGAGCTCGGTTCCTTTCCTAAACTAGCCAGATCCGCCCATGCAAGACTGGAAAACTTGAAATTGTCCAAATTGCTATAATTGAGCATGTGAACACAATAGAGGCTCCATTTACTATCTGATCTTCACCAAACTTAGATAGTAGTTAAATACTAATGAGAGCTTGGTTCCTTTTGAAAACCAGCTAGATCCGCCCATGCAAGACTGGATTATGGCCCATGAAATTGTAAAAATTGCTATAATACAGCTTGTGAACACAAAAGAGCCTCCATTTACTATCCGATCTTCACCATACATACATGCTCTGGATTGAAAATGACCAAAGAACCATACCAGTAGAGCATAGGCCCTCATGGGCCTCTTGTTCTCATGATCCACCACATACATATTTGCCAACCGACCAATACGCCGGCGATTTTAAGCTTAATGTTCATTATATTTGAAAATTTGTATTTGTCCTGACCGCCATGCGGGGTATTGTGTGATTTTTCGCATTTCTTTCTGTAATAGAAATTTGGACGCCTGTGATTCAATAATACACTTTCATTGGTAGATGTATGCAAAGTTGTCTGCTGCAGATTTTGTTGTATGTGGGGAAAGTGTTTACTCGGTTATCCTGATGACATTGTGTGGACGGGGCGGACTTAACTGATTTTAATCAAACTACATAGGAAGGTGGCAAAGACAGAAAGAAAGGAAGCCTAGGATTGGTTTTGGGGTCATTTTGGCATTTTGGTCACACTGGAGTGTCACTGTTGTGAACCAATTCCCACATGAAAAATTTAGTTTAATCCTTTCCCTCATACGACAATTCTGCAGCAGACGTACAGCTTTGAACACATTTCGACAAAAAATAGAAAATCTCTATAATTGAATGGATAACCTATGACTTAAAGTGGAAAACATTGTGACAAAAGGAGAAATTGCTCGTCTTGAGCAATTTCTTCTTTTGTCACTGTTTTCAAAAAGCTGTCTGCTGCAGAGGCGTCAGAAAGCGTCTATATGAGGGAAAGGGTTAAAATGAAAGTATCGTTTTTGAGTAGTCATATACAACATGACAAAAGGAGAAATTGCTTGCAAATGTGTCTGTATGTGGAAAAAGACTAAATATATTCCTATTTTTAGCTCACCTATGCACGAAGTGCAAGGTGAGCTATTGTGATCACATTTTGTCCGGCGTCCGTCCGTCGTGCGTCGTCAACATTTGAGCTTGTTAACACTCTACAGGCTACATTTTGCATCCAATCTTCATGAAAGTTTATCAGAATGTTCATCTCCATAAAATCTTGAACAAGTTCGAAACAGGGCCATATGAGGTCAAAAACTAGGTCACTAGGTCGAATTGAACGGAAATCTTGTTAACACTCTTGAGGCCACATTTTCAATTTGAGCATGTTGAAACTTTATCAAAATGTTTGTCTTGATGATATGTAGGTCAAGTTCGAACATGGGTCACGTCGGGTCAAAAAGTAGGTCACTAGGTCAAATTGAAGGAAAATCTTGTTAACACTCCAGAGGCCGCAATTTTTGCTTCAGCAGTTTGAAATTTTGTCAGAATGTTTGTCTTAAAAATATCTAGGTCAAGTTCGAATATGGGTTATGCCGGGTCAAAAACTAGGTCACTAGGCCAAATTGAAGGAAAATCTAGTTATCACTTTGGATGCCGCATGTTTTGCTTTAGCAGCTTGAAAATTTGTCAGAATGTTTGTCTTAAAGATATCTAGATCAAGTTCAAATATGGGTCATATTGGATCAGAAACTAGGTCATTAGGCCAAATTGAGGGAAAATCTTGTTAACTCTGTAGAAGCTTCATTGTTTTGCTTCAGCGGCTTGAAATTTGTTCAGAATGTTGAGCTGAATGATATCTAGGCCAAGTTCGAATATGGGTCATGCCGAGTCAAAAACTAGGTCACTAGGTCAAATTGAAGGAAAATATTGTTAACACTTTGGATGCCGCCTTTTTGCTTCAGCAGCTTGAAATTTGGTCAGAATGTTTGTCTAAATGATATCTAGGCCAAGTTCGGATATGGGTCATGCCGGGTTAAAAACTAGGTCACTAAGCCAAATTGAAGGGTAATCTTGTTAACACTCTGGATACTGCATTTTTAATTTCAGCATGATGAAACTTTATCAGAATGTTTTTCTTGATGATATGTAGGCCAAGTTTGAATATGGGTCATACTGGGTCAAAAACTAGGTCACTAGACCAAATTGAAGGAAAATCTTGTGAACACTTTGGATGCCACATTTTTTGCTTCAGCAGCTTGGAATTTGGTCAGAATGTTTTGAGCAAGTTGAAACTTTGTCTTGATGATATCCAGTCCATGTTGGAATATGGGTCATATCAGGTAAAAAAATATAGATCACTAGACCAAATGAAGGAAAATATTGTTAACACTGTAGAGGTTGCATTCAGAATAATTGTCTTGATGTGTTTTGCATTGCAGTACATTGTATAATTAAGGTGAGCGATCAAGGGCCATCATGGCCCTCTTGTTCTAGAAATGAGGTTACAATTGCAGCAGACGACTTTTGAAATCTTTGTGACAAAAGAAGAAATTGCTCAAAACAAGCGCAATTTCTTCTTTTTACACAATTTTTTTAACTCTATTCAATAAGAACGTCCTCATTTAGGGAGATTTTTCCATATTATTGTTGAGATGCTTTCATAGTCGTCTGCAGCAGATTTGTTGTATGTGGGAAGGGGTTAACGCTATTATTGATGGTTGAAATGCTAAAAGATCATGTGCATGCAACTTCAATTTCTCGAAAATAGTATTACCCCTTTCCCTCATATAGACGCTTTCTGACGCCTCTGCAGCAGACGGCTTTTTGAAAACGTAGTGACAAAAGAAGAAATTGCTCAAAACGAGCAATTTCTCCTTTTGCCACAATGTTTTCCCACTTTTAGCGTATCCATTCAATTATAGAGATTTTCTATTATTAGACAAAATATGTTCAAAGTCGTCTGCTGCAGAATTGTCGTATGAGGGAAAGGGTTAAGTATAAGTTAGTCAAGTTTTATGTAAGATGAGTGATTCTACTCTTACCATTTCCTACATATAGACGCTTTCTGATGCCTCTGCAGCAGACGACTTTTGCCACAATGAGTTCAACTCTATTCAATAATAATACTTTCTTTTATAGATATTTTGTATATTTTGACCTTGATAATTTCAAATTCGCTGCAGGTTTGTTGTATGTGGGAAAGGGCTTACTAGATAATAATTTTCTCTACATGGCAAATTCATGACACACCTGCAGCAAAAAAAAAATACTTTATCCTGGGGTGTCTGCTTCAAATTTGTTGTAAGTTGGATAGGGTAAGATATGCAGTTAGATTTAGCCACATTTTAACCCTTTCCCTCATACGACAATTCTGCAGCAGACGACTGAACATATTTTGTCAAAAAATAGAAAATCTCTATAATTGAATGGATAACCTATGACTAAAAGTGGAAATCATTGTGGCAAAAGGAGAAATTGCTTGTTTTGAGCAATTTTTCTTCTTTTGTCACTATGTTTTCAAAAAGCTATCTGCTGCAGAGGCATCAGAAAGCGTCTATATGAGGGAAAGGGATAGACGCGACTCTTTCTGATGCTGCTACAACAGAAGACTTTTTAAAAACATTGAGACAAGAGTAGAAATTGCACAAAACAAGCCATTTTTCCTTTTGCCTAGCAAAAGTACAGGTTTCTTTACCCAGGGATCATGTTTAAGTGATATCACCGAAATAATGTTTAAAACTGCGTAAAACCCCAATAAAACAAGCAAACACTCAAGAGATTTTTATATGCATGTATATTAATATATGTGTGTATAGGGAAAAACCCAAATGCATGTTATGCACTAGCTTAATATTATTGTAAAGATTGGTTTTAAATTGTTGATTTTCTTTTCATTTATCCATATTATTTTGACACTTGCATCTACAGTAGACAACTTTTAAAAAAAACATTGTGGTAAATGTTTTCCCCACAATGTTTTCCCAGTCTTTTCCCACAAAGTTTTCAACACTTTCTAATATTTTGTACTTGCAAATTACCATTTCCTTCAATGTTTTCAAAAGTCGTCTGCTGTAGATGCCCCACACACATTCAGCGAAAAGATGACCCCTGTGGACTTTGAGGTCATCCAGTCATGAACAAGGTCACTGTGACCTTGAACACAAAAAATGGGCATCTTCATGTTTTGCCAAATATCTCTTGTTATTTTCAGCGGGAGGAGGTGACTCCAGCAAATCTTTACCAGCAAATCAAATCAGTGTGGTAAAATCTCGGATGCAAGAAGTAAGTGTGACTCGAGTGAGATTTGACAATAGGAAATGGTCTCTTGAACTGGTTAATATAGTTTAACATAGACGTGTTTTGATGCCTCTGCAGCATTAGACTTTTGAAAACATTGGGAAAGAAAGAGAGTGAATAATTTCTCACAGTGTTTTCAACTTCATTCAATAATTTTCCAAAGTCATCTGGTGTAGATTTGTTGTATGTTGGGAAGTGTTTAACCTTTCCCATAATGCAACAAAATATGCTCTGAAACCATATCGAGGGCTTCATGCAAAACGGTTGTAACTACATCTTGTTCAAGATGTAGTTACAATGATTTTGCATGAAACCATCGGTGTATAGGGAAAAAAATGTGATAAACCTCCTTAACCCTTTCTCTCATATAGACGTTTTTCGGATGCCTCTGCACCGGACAGCTCAACGCAAGCAATTTCTGCTTTTGTCACCATGTTTTCAACTCTTTTAAATTATTGTACTTTCATTTAAAGGGAATTCCCCAATGTTTTCAGGTATGTTTTTAAAGTCGTCTGCTGTAGATTCGTGGTATGAGGGAAAGGGTTTAAGGAGGGATGAAAATATTGTAGCAAAGTGAGAAATTGCTCATTTCTTCTTTTGCCACAATTGTTTAGCTTGTCTGTTTTTCGAAGGAAAAAAGGTCGGGACTATTGTGATACCCTCGGCGGCGTCGTCGTCGTCTGCATCTGCGTCGTCACAAATCTTTAACCTTACCTCATAACTAAAAAAGTTTCAATATTTTCAAATGAAACATGGCATGTATGTTCCTAGGAACAATATGCATGTCTATACTAAGTCACATAACTCTGGCTTTAATAATTTTTCAGCATTGCCCCTTTTTCGACTTAGACAAAAATAAATCAAAATTAGTCTGCTGTAGATGTGTCAAAAAGGTTAATAAAACCTTTTCCACCTGCAGACTTTTTTGTCGCATTAGCAGCAGACGACTTTTGAAAACATTGTGGCCAAAGGTGAAATTGCTCATGATGAGCAAATTAATCTTTGGCCACAATGTTTTCAACTTTATTTATCAATTAAGCTATCTTTTATGGTGATTTTTCAGGTTTTTGTCACCATGTTTTCAAAGTCGTCTGCTGCAGATTTGTTGTATGTGGGAAAGGGTAATTAATTATCTTTGTTTGATGAGGGCATTGCTTCCTCATATGAAGTTTCTTCAATGGCCCATTTGACAGATGGCAGACATTGAAGATTGTGATAATACTGTGCATAAGCAGTCTGATCGGGATCTATACTGACTGCAAATATTCAAAGGCCTTTTTCCCTTTAACTTCATATAATGAATATTTTGAATAAAATAATTTTCCTTTCATACACAGGGGTTGTGAGTTTGAACCCCTGCTCTGCCAACATTCTTTCCGACATTTGACAAATGAGCCGTTTCACGGGGGACATATTTTGTCAAAAATGGTAAATCTCCATAATTAAATGGATAACCTATGACTAAAAGTGGAAAACATTGTGGCAAAAGGAGAAATTGCTCGTTTTGAGCAATTTCTTCTTTGGTCACTATGTTATTTTCAAAAAGCCGTCTGCTGCAGAGGCATCAGAAAGTGTCTATATGAGGGAAAGGGTTAAAAAGATTTTCCTATTTTTGCCTAGATACTTTCAAAGTCGTCCATTGCAGTTTCGTCTTCCGTAGGAATGGGTTTAAATGTGTCTGTAATTAAAAAAGAATTATGGAATGTTGGTCCCCTGTTTTTTTACACAGATATTAAAGACTAAGCCGAATGGTTTGTGGAGTACCAGGATACCGTTTGAGTACAAGGAGAAATTTAAAGACGATCCTCCGGATAACCTGGTAGAAATGATTAAAAAATGGCCAGATGTCGCCAGAGTTGAAGTGTAAGTAAATTTTTGGCACCGTGTTCACTTACCATTCTACTTATCAAAGCTCTAGATATTTGAATATTTTAAAATCCTTAATTGACACTCAATCCCTATGTTGTGGGTACTCGAAAGAATCGTCTTAGTGAGACGATTCTTTCGAGTACCCACAACACAAGGTTTGGTTGAGTAATAAGAGAGATATTGTGGGGGAAACGACCAGTTTCCAAAGGGGTCAAAATTGCCCCTAAACCATGGTTTTCAAAATAGGTTTTTAGTTACAACGGTTTCACGCCAAGCCCTCGATATGTAGCAACAGCCTAGCATTCATACTAATAGAATAACTTTAACCCTTTCCCTCATATGACAATTCTGCAGCAGACGACTTTCAACATATTTTGTCAAAAATTGGAAAATCTCTTTAATTGAATGGATAACCTATGACTAAAAGTGGAAAACATTGTGGCAAAAGGAGAAATTGCTCGTTCTGAGCAATTTCTTCTTTTGTCACTATGTTTTCAAAAAGCCGTCTGCTGCAGAGGCGTCAGAAAGCCTCTATATGAGGGAAAGGGTTAAAAGTCATCTTCAGTAGATGGGTCCACATGTACCTGCAAGAGGGAATAGGTGGGAAAATCTATAAATGAAAATACAATTATTGAAAAGATTTTAAAACATTGAGGCAAAAGGTGAAATGGTGTATATAGGTATAAGGATTAACTATTTCAGACTGCTTTGAAAATACATCTGTAATTATACCCACTTCGAAGAAGAGGGGGTATATAGGAGTCACTGTGTCGGGGCTGGCTGTCTGTCTGTCTATCTGTTGGTCGGAAGCCATATTTTGTCCGGCCTATTTCTGACAAACCACTGGGTGGAATTCAATGAAATTTTACATGAAGTTTCCAAGAGGAGATGTGCATATCCTAAAGAGGTTACAATTGCATGCTATTTTAAAGAGTTGGCCCTTTTACTTATTAAGTTATGGTGTAGGTCAAGGTGCTGTTTAGGGGGTATTTATCATCTTCAGTGATAGTTCTAGTTATTGATTGGAGTTAAGATCATTGTGGCAAAGGTTGAAATTGCTCATTGTTAGCAATTTCTCCTTTTGTCATAATGTTTTCTAAAGACATCTGCTACAGATACGTCCACATGCATCTGCAAGATGGAATAGGGTTGATAATGGATCATATATTATTTTTATGCCCCCGGAATCTCCGATTCGGTGGGCATATAGTTTTTGGCCTGTCTGCACGTCTGTCTGCACGTCTGTCTGCACGTCTGCACGTCTGTCTGTCTGCATGAACAAAACTTTAACCTTGACCACTACTTTTGAACCATAACAGGTACGGCTACCATATTTCACATGTGTATTCCTTGTGACATGACCTTTCTGTCATTACCAAAATTTTTGACCTTGCGACCTTGACCTTTGACCTAGATGTAGGTTTTGGCCTGTCTGCACGAAAAAAAACATTAACCTTGACCACTACTTTTGAACCATAACAGGTACGGCTACCATATTTCACATGTGTATTCCTTGTGACATGACCTTTCTGTCAGTACCAACATTTTTGACCTTGCGACCTTGACCTTTGACCTAGATGTTGCCATTCTCGAAAAAAACTTTAACCTTGGCCATTACTTTTAAACCATAACAGATACGGCTACCATATTTCACATGTGTATTCCTTGTGACATGACCTTTCTGTCAGTACCAACATTTTTGACCTTGCGACCTTGACCTTTGACCTAGATGTTGACATTCTCAAAAAAAACTTTAACCTTCCCCACTCCTTTTGAACCATAACAGGTAAGGCTACCATATTTCACATGTGTATACCTTGTGACATGACCTTTCTGTCAGTACCAACATTTTTCACCTTGCGACCTTGACCTTTGACCTAGATGTTGCCATTCTCGATAAAAACTTTAACCTTGACGACTACTTTTGAAGCATAACAGGTACGGCTACCATATTTCACATGTGTATATCTTGTGACATGACCTTTCTGTCAGTACCAAAATTGTTCACCTTGCGACCTTGACCTTTGACCTAGATGTTGCCATTCTCGAAAAAAACTTTAACCTTGACCACTACTTTTGAACCATACCAGGTATGGCTACCATATTTCACATGTGTATTACTTGTGACATGACCTTTCTGTCAGTACCAACATTTTTGACCTGGCGACCTTGACCTTTGACCTAGATGTTGCCATTCGGGGGCATCAGTGTTTCACAAACACATCTTGTTTTTTTCAATACAGAGTGGGCAACACCGATAGAGAGAGAGTATTTCCAGCTGAAGAACAGAACAATGAACACATGGTAAGTTTAGATTCCTGCTTTTCCTTCTTCATTTTAACCCTTTACCCACATACAACAAAATTGTAGCAGATGACTTTTAAAACACTATGGCTAAAATGTTAAAAATGTCCAGGAAGGAGAGTTTTATATTGATAAGCAGCCAGTTGCTTGGAAAGACTGTTGTGTTAAGTAGTGGTGTGAGAAAGCCAGGTAAACCATGAATAGGTGAACTGGCCACCATGATATGACTTAAAAAATAATTGAAAACAATTTAAACTCCAATCAATCAATATACAACTAATAACTAAGGTCACACCAAAGACTCGAAATATTGTAGTAATAGCTTCATTACAACTTGCTGGCTGGTGTCAAGATAAATGGATCATAAATTTATTGTAAGGTATGAGGGAGGATGGCCATGACCTTCACATATCTATGCACGTGGCTAATAAAGTTATATATAAAAAAAAAAAAGAAAAAAAAAAAGAAAAGATAAATGGACCAGTAGTACTGGTAACTTACCCAAAAAATGTTGAAACATTGTTGAAAGCGGCATAGAGCACCAAACAATCCATCAATGAACGTCAATTATACGAAATTCACTCATCAGCACTCACGGCTGCGGGGATAGCATTACAATTGGAGATATCGGTCAGTTATCTCCCTTTAATACTCTCTACATCTAGCTAGGTCCTATCATTTGGTGTCCTCTGTTTTTAGATCACCTTAGCCGAAGGCTGAAGGTGAGCTATTCTGATCACTTTTTGTCCGTCGTCCGTCGTCCGTCGTCCGTCCTGTGTTAACTTTTAGCTTTAAACATCAACTCCTCCCAAACTCCAAGGACAATTTTCGTGAAACATCACAGGACTGTTCCTCTGGTTGGCCTCTTTCAAAGTTGTTCAAAGATTTAAATTCCATTGAGAACTTTGGTTGCTGCGGCATCAGAAAGGGGACAAAATGTCCAAACTTTGAAAATCTTCTCCTCCGAATCTGCCTGTCAGATTCAAATATAATTTGGTAGAAATGTTCCTTGGGTGACCCTCTATAAAAATTGTTCAAGCCATACTGATTGGTCGAAAAACATGGCAGTCAGGCGGCATCAAAAAAGGGGCAAAATGACAATACTTTAATAAAGTATCCTTATAAAAGTGCTTGTCTGATTTAAAGATAGTTTTGTAGAAATGTTCTTTCATTGATCATCTACATACTTTGTCAAGCCATATTGATTTGTTGAAAGGCATAGCAACCAAGCAGCATCAGAAAAGGAGTAAAATTAACTTTTTGCTTCAAATGACATATGGTTATTAGATTGATGGTCTAAGGGAGGTAACACTTGGCAGAGTATTATGCAAGGGCAATCTCCTTCGCAGAGTTGTCGTTCCTTACACTCACCATACACTATCAATCAGGTGATCGATTTAATGTCCAAACTTTAAAAATCTTCTCCTCCGAATCTGCCTGTCAGATTCAAATATAATTTGGTAGAAATGTTCCTTGGGTGACCCTCTATAAAATGTGTTCAAGCCATACTGATTGGTCGAAAAACATGGCAGTCAGGCGGCATCAGAAAAGGGGCAAAATGACAAAATTTGAAAATTCCATTTTTTATGAAAGTGTTTGTCTGATTTTAAGAAAATATAATACGAATCTTACTGTAATGATCCTCTATTTAATTTGTTTAAGCCGTTTTGATTGGTTACACAATCATATCAACCAGGCGTCGTCACAAAAAGGGTAAATCGAACTTTTAGCTACAAATGACAACCAACTCCTACCATTCCAATAGACCAATTTCCACAAAACATCACAAGAATGTTCCTTTGGTGGTCCTCTTTCAAAATTGTTCAAAGATTTAAATTCCATTGATAACTTTGGTTGCTGCGGCATCAGAAAGTGAGAAAAATACCCAAATTTTAAAATCCTTTTCCTCCATAATCTACTTGTGCGATTGCAAGATAATTTGGTAGAAATGTTCCTTAAGTGACCCTCTAAATAAACTGTTGAAGCCATATTGATTTCGTTGAAAAACGGGGCAGCAAGGCGGCATCAGGAAAGGTGCAAAATGACAAAAACTTTATAATTCCATTCTTATTAAAGTTCTTGTTAGATTTCAAGATATAAATGGCCTTTACTGATAAGCTGTTTCTTGAGAAGTGTCCACTCCTTTGCAGTTTCATTTGCATTCCCTGATAAAAATTTTCCAAGATATTTGCAGTTAAATATTTGCTACTAATTTACTATCAATTAGGTGATCGATTTAGGGCCATCTTGGCCCTCTTGTTATCATTGGTTTCTTTGCACTGGATGGTGCACTTATAATTGCATTTTCTTGGCCAACTGTTATTAGATTGCATGCTTACCAACCTTTTCTCATCCTCAAGGGGGAGTTTCATAATCTCAAAGTGGGGGATTGGGGTTTGAAGGGGGAGATTTTCAGCGCCATGAATATAACAGTAGAAATGTTCACAATAGAACGGAATTTAGATAACTATGCAGGGATACATGTACAATACTTTCAATATTTAATTAAAAAGACTCATTTTGAGAATGTTTTCTGTATATTAGCATTTAAGTATTATTTTGGCATGTTTTCAAATCTGTCTTTTGATATTTAGAAATGTTTTAACTGTGGTTAACTAGAAAATCACGCAAGTTGTCTGTTATGTCAAAGACTTTCATATTACATCCAAGAAAATAAAAATATTATTAACATTTTAATTTATAGACATACTTTTGAATGAAAAACACGGCTTCCAATGGAATAAAGACACATGGAGAAGAAATATACATGTACATGTATTAATCATTTAGTTGAGCTTTGTAACACACATTGTTTTGAACTTGTTGAAAGAAAGGGCCTTTTATCAGTGACAAGATGTTAAAAAGTTAATGTTAGAAAACGATTGTAGTAATTTTCAGTACATTTATCCTCCTGATTTGATTTAAAAAAAATAAAAAAAAATTTTTTTTTTTATTTTTTTTAAATTTTCGAATTTTCGAAAATCGTGAGTTTCTCCCTCACGATCGTTGGGGTGGGGTTACGCCCTTCAAATCGTGAGACTCACGATTGAATCTGGAGGGTTGGTAAGCATGACTGATTGATTAGTAATTCCACATTTGTTTTCTTTAAACACTGCTATGTAAAAATTATCTTTTGAATCATCACTTTGATTAACACATTTATGATTAATGTGTACAGAGTAATTGCAATATCTCATTGCGAAATAGCTATAAAGACAAAGGATTCCAACTAAAAGGACCTACCAACTATTTGGTCTTCCTTGGTCTTTATCTGACAAGGGAGATAATATAATTATCATTAATGTCCCTCATTGATGCATCAATGTCTGAATAAATAATACAAGTTATACTGGAAAATTACCCACAAAACTTTGTGACATAAATGAAATACTGTTGAAACACGATCCTTACTAAAACAAAACTTTTTATAAGATTTTGACATTGCAAAAAAGCAGCCGTGGCTAAACTCTCTAAGTATAATTTGTTTTCTTTGTTTTCTAGAATCTTGTCATTCCAAAAGAGTACCTGGTCAAAAAGCAAGTATAACCCTTACCCACATACAACAAATCTGCAGCAAGCCACTCTGAAAATATATGAAGAAATCTCAATAAATTAAAATATGATTATTGGATAAAGTTGGACACTGCTGTGACAGAAGGAGAAATCGCATTTTTATTAGCATTTTCTTCTTTTGACACAATATTTGTTTTAAATTCATCTGCTGTAAATGTGTCAACGGGCCTCTGCAAGTGGGAAAGGGATAGCATTTCTAATTATTATACCTCACGTTACTTTGTAATGTTAAATTCTCATATACTCATCATGGGCAATTTCTTTACTGTCCCATGCTAACAGTACGTTTTTGACCTGTTAACAGTATACTGTTACATGGCACGCACGTTAAAATGTTGGTTATGCACGTGCATGACGTCATTTCAAACAATAACGTCACCTTTTAGATGCGCATGCCAGGTAACAGTATACTGTTAACCGGAATATTCATATGTGTGTGTTACATTGTAGTAGATCTACCCATGTTCACCTCCCCTACAAAGGTACTGAATAAATTGAATAAATGTGTAATTTTGTAATTTTGTTCGGTAAAATAAAATAAATATTGCATGGCTTCCAGTGTGATAGTACATATTAATTATTATACTTCAGTTAAAAATTCTCTATGTAAATTCCCCATTCCCAATCATTCACTAATTTTTAATAGTGCCAGGTAATAGTGACCAACAAAATAATATCACATGCGCAACTTTGATGTGCGCACGGTTTGGCAAAAATAAAGCCGCAAAATCCGCGTTTTAAACTTCCGAAATTGTTTTTTAATAAAATAAATATTGTCAACATTCGGGTAAATACTGTTAACCTTGGCTTCACCTCGGGTAACAGTATTTTCCTCATGTTGACAATATGTACTGTCACACTGGAAGCCATGCAATATTTATATATTGTTTCACACCACCAAAGATCGAGGTTAATCATGTTTCTCATACTTGTGTATATATTTGTGTCCTTGCCAATAAACTTAGTTGAGCATTTTGCTACATTTGGTAATGAAGCAGCCAATATTTATAGTGTAACACCCCTACTGTGCTTTGGCCTCAAGAGCGTGAGTACCATGGTTCAATGCCCTGTTTGGCCATACCAATGACTTCCAAAATGATGTATCCCTTCTTGGCACTTAGGATTGCATGGGTAGCTTGATCACTGATACACTCATTTCAGGATAAGCTTACCCAGTAAAAACTATGACATTACTGAAATAGTGTTGAAAGTTGTGTCAAACACCATAGAAACCAACAAAACAAACTAAAAGTGGAAAACATTGTGACAAAAGGAGAAATTGCACGTTCTGTGCAATTTCTTCTTTTGTCACTATGTTTTCAAAACGCCGTCTGCTTTAACCCTTTCCCTCATAGCTCCACTGGCTGAATGACAGTTTTTCATTGTGCATGCGTTGAGGATTGCTAAGTTGGTAACTAGTGCTATACATCCGGTTGTCAAAGGTTACGACCACGACTCTGTCCTTTATTCTGTCTCATGATTGATTGAAGTCATTGCGACTAGTGTCATTCGTCGTCCATATATGGACTAAATAGTCCAAACATGTGTAAAGGTAGTCACTTACCAGGGAAGAATGTTGTTTGGAGTACTGGTGCCAGAAAGCAAGAAAAAAGCACATTTGGTGAAGTGATCCACATGATGCAGTCAAACTTTTGTTAGAGGTCACCTCGGTTAAGCAGCCATGTTTTGATTAACCAGATTTTTTTTCTTCATTTGACTTGTTTTAAGCAGTCACCTGTGTTCAACAGCCAACTTTTGGGTGGCTGCTTAACCCTTTCCCTCATATAGATGCTTTTTGACGCCTCTGCAGCAGACAGCTTTTTGAAAACAGCAATTTCTCCTTTTGCCACAATGTTTTCCACTTTTAGTCATAGGTTATCCATTCAATTATAGAGATTTTCTATTTTTTGACAAAATATGTTCAAAGTCGTCTGCTGCAGAATTGTCGTATAACGGAAAGGGTGAAGACAAGTTTGACTGTATAACTCAAATGCTGTTTAACTCGAAAACAATCAATCAGCTTTGATTGTGCATAAATTTAACCCTTTCCCACATACAACAAATCTGCAGCAGACGACTTTGAAAACATAGTGACAAAAACCTGAAAAATCTCCATAAAAGATAGCTTAATTTTTAAATAAAGTTGAAAACATTGTGGCCGAAGGAGAAATTGAGCAGTTTCACCTATGGCCACAATGTATTCAAAAGTCGTTGCTGGTATCGCGTCCAAACTCGTTTGCAGGTGGGAAAGGGTTAAATGCATGGCTTTGTTTAAAAACTCATTTTTATATTCACAGAGACGAGGAAGTAACGGTGTATATATCCTTTATTTATAATCCTGGATACTTTAGTGTGCAAAGAGAGGACAGTGCCATCGATAACATCACAGATCTTTTACAAGTTCATTGTCGGGTATGCATCACTTTTAACCCTTTCCCACATACAACACATATGCAGTAGACAACTTTAAAACTATGTATTTTGAAAATCTCTATAGATGAAGTTACAATAAATACAATGTAAAAAGTTGTCGACTGCATTTGCTTGTGTAAAAGGGCTAAAAAATTCTCTGAAAAATTATATTGCTTTGGTATGATAGACATAATTTTTGGATTATTGTTTATAGATTTTGAATTTTTATAAATTCGACGTCTTTTATATTTATAAACAAACTGATGATTGCTTATGTTTTTGAATAAAACCAAACCTTGTGAAATACCAAGTGACTGTCAAATATATTATAAACAATGCATCACTTTGAAATGTTCTAATGTGTGATAAATTATGTTTTCCTCTAATTGCCACATTGCTTACAACTCTTGTCAATATTCATATTTTTATTTATAGGGATTTAGCTTGATTTTGATTTAACGTTTTCCATGTTTTCTGCTACAGATTTTGTTGTATGTTGGAATAGAAAGTTATTCTATAATTAGTGATGTTGCATATTTCAGTCAGTCAGGGCTGTTCAACCGGAGTTATTAAAGAAAGGAATGTTCTGTGCTGGTATATTTAGTGGGGATGGTAACTGGACTAGAGCTGAAGTTTTACATCTTAAAGATAAGGTTTGTTTTATTCTATGTTTTATTCCATGTTTTATTTTATGTTTTATTCAGATAAAAGTCTTTTCCAAAAGGATTTCTATTGTATCACACTGAAAGTACATTTAAGCTGAGCTCTGTATAATAATTATGAACTGCCTCGGTGGTGTGGTAGAGCATCCGCCTCAGGTGCAGGAGGTCTTGAGTTCGATCCATGGCCAGGTCATACCAAATGGTTGCAGGATAAGCATTACAACTGACTGGCTGTTGTCAGGATATATGGACCATAAGTACTGGTAACTTACCCAGGAAACGCTGTGATATAACTGAAAATGGTTAAAAGTGGCGTAAAACACCAAACAATCTCAATCAATCTGTGATAATTATACATGTGGAAAAATACCTTACTTTACAGAAGTATCTTGAACACTACTATTACTAATTGGCAAACAAAGCAGAGCTAGATCAGACTGCACTGTTGCCCTGGCTAATCTGGATTTACTCTGGTCGCAAATGTGCTGCACATTCATTTATGATCCCATAAAACACCTTGGGTGTTGCTGCTGTTTGTAGATTATGGCAATGTGGAAAGCTTTAACCCCTTCCCACATACAACAATTCTGCAGCAGATGACTTTGAACATATTTTGTCAAAAAATAGAAAATCTCTATAATTGAATGGATAACCTATGACTAAAAGTGGAAAACATTGTGGCAAAAGGAGAAATTGCTCGTTTTGAGCAATTTCTTCTTTTGTCATAATGTTTTCAAAATACTGTTTGCTGCAGAGGCGTCAGAAAGCGTCTATATGAGGGAAAGGGTTAAGGCATCGGACATCCGTTGGTTGTCACCAGGGTTATGTCCCCTTCAACATATGTTGTATATATACTGTATATCATGGTTCATATCACAATTTCCATGTTAACACTCTAGTTGGACATGGGACTATTCTGCCCTTTCCCACTTACAGACGCTTTCTGACGCCTCTGCAGCAGATTAAAGTCAGTGTGACAAAAGGAGTAATTGCTCATAACAAGCAATTTCCTCTTTTGTCACAATGTTTTCAACTTTATTCAAAGATAATTCTTCCATTTAATGATTCATGTCATAGAATTGCCCAGATGTTTTCAAAGTCATCCGCTGTAGATTTGTTTGTATGTGGGACAGGGTGAAACAGGACACAGAGGGGCTGCTGTTTGTGGATTATGGAGTGTGAAGGTGTCAAAAATCTGGTGGAGTCATGTCCCCTTGAACTTATGTTGTATATATACTGTATATCATAGTTAGTAGCACTAGTTTGATAGTTCTTGGACTATTCTGTTAAACAGGACACAGTGAAGATGCTGTTTGTAGATAATGGCAATGTGGAGAGTGTCAAGGTGTCAAATATCCGGTGGTTGTCACTAGGGTTGTGTCCCCTTGAACTTATGTTGTATATATACTGTATATCTTAGTTAATAGCACTAGTTTGATAGTTCTTGGGCTATTCTATTAAGCAGGACACAGTGGAGTTGCTGTTTGTGGATTATGGCAATGGGGAGAGTGTCAAGGTGTCAAATATCCGGTGGTTGTCACTAGGGTTGTGTCCCCTTGAACTTATGCTGTATATATACTGTATATCTTAGTTAATAGCACTAGTTTGATAGTTCTTGGACTATTCTGTTAAACAGGACACAGTGGAGTTGCTGTTTGTGGATTATGGCAATGTGGAGAGTGTCAAGGTGTCAAACATCCGGTGGCTATCACCTGAGCTCTCAAGGGCACCCGTCCAGTCCGTCACCTGCAGCCTGTTTGGGATGGAACCGTTAGAGGTAGGCATGTTTTTTATTAGTCGAAAGGGATCCGTTGACAACTGAGTTTTTCATCGCGCTATTGCTCAGAAGTGCTATTGTACTGTTTTCTTGATATTGTTAAATCACTTACCTGTATTCATAATAATTATTTAAGTATAAATTAATTAAAAAGCGGATAAAGCATAAATGAATTAAACATAAATGGAGGGATTTTGTTTATATAACATACAGTGGACGCGCAATAATTTAAAGATGAGGGTATGTATTATCAGCTCGTTAACCCTTTCCTTCATATAGACAGCTTTTTGAAAACATTGTGACAAAAGAAGAAATTGCTCAAAACAAGCAATTTCTCCTTTTGCCACAATGTTTTCCACTTTTAGTCATAGGTTATTGTCTTTTGAGGGAGGGTTAAATCAATTTATACTTAAAAACTTAACATATCTTCTCCTCAGAATACACAAGAGATGGAGTTTCCATTTGTACAAATGATGACCCTTTGGTCGATTCCCAGGGATTTGTATATTTATGAAGAACTATGTACAGAAAACTTAACATATTTTGATATTTAGTATTATCAATATGTCCCGTTATGGAGCCTTTTATCCTGTTTGCTGGAAAGTCAAGGTCACTTTTTCAATGTCAAATGTAAAAAAAACCAATCTTTTAATTTTGATCCTTTATTACTAAGGGAATTCTGTATTGACTGGGATACCTTAGTTACATGTTCTTGTTTAGTTTAAAAAAAAGAAAGTTACTACTATTTTATATGAATTCTTAACATATGAGCCAGTACATGAGAAAAGGTATGCGGTGACTTTTGTGAACAGTATAAATCTCGATCAGCCTGTGCATCTGCACAGTCTGATCAAGATCTACACTGTTTACATACTACTACTAACACACATTTGTGAGAAGATTCTGTCAAGTTGTGTAGACTTTGATAAAGAGGTGGGCTAGATGATCTGATCCTACACTGTTTAAAAATGCCAACTTGTACCTTTTCTCATGCACCGGCACATATAATAAACAGTCCAACCTGTGTTTAAAGAAAATGAGGAATTGGGAAATTAAAAGTGGGATTGCTGAAGACAGGGAATTGCTATACGAAGGCGGTCGGTCTTTAGTACAGGTTTGACATTATTTCAGGATGAGACAGAGTGGAGCTCCAAGTCGTCTGTCTTGTTTGCCAAACATGTGGAAGATAAGGGACTGACTGCTGTACCCAGGCAGTTCTATGGTATGTTTGAGGCTTCTTCAGGAAGTTCATGAAAACTTAATTAACATCCTCACATACATGTACAGAGAGAGAAAGTTTGACTCATCAGAAGATAGTGGCTTCCCGCATATAGACGCGTTCTGACGCCTCAGCAGACGACTTTTGAAAACATTGTGACAAAATGAGCAATTTCACCTTTTGCCACTATGTTTAAAACTTTTTTCAGTAATTATTTATTCATTTATAGAGCTTTTCCAGGTTTTTAGCTCCACTGGCTGAAAGCCAGTCGAGCTTATGTCATGGCGAATTGTGCGTTGTACGTGCGTGCGTGCGTGCGTTAACTTTTTCCTTTAAACGACTTCTTCTCCCTAACCACTTGGCCAATTTGGTTGAAACTTCATGGGAAGCATCCTCTCAATGTCCTCTACTAAATTCCTTCAATTTTTTTTGATCCATTCAAAATTCTGGTTTCCATGGCAACCGAAAGAAAAAAAATAGTGAGAACTTAAAAAATCTTCTTCTCCGAAAGTGTCAGGCCGATTTTCAAATAATTTGGTAGAAATGTTCCTTGGGTGACCCTTTATTAGATTCCTTCAAGAAATTTTGATTGGGCGAAAAACATGGCCGCCAGGGGGCGGGGCTTTTTTGCCTTATATAGCTATAGTGAAAACTTAAATAATCTTCTTCTCAAAAAGTGTTCAGCAGATTTTCAAATAATTATGTAGAAATGTTCCGTGGGTGACCCTCTATCAGATTCCTTCAAGCCATGTTGATTGGTAAAAAAACATGGCCGTCACAGGGCGGGGCTATTTTGCCTATATGGCTAAAGAGCAAACTTAAAAAATCTTCTCCTCCAAAAGTGTCAGGCCGATTTTCAAATAATTTTGTAGAAATGTTCCTTGTGTGAACCTTAATTAGATTCCTTCAAGAAATGTTGATTGGGCGAAAAGCATGGCCGCCAGGGGGTAGGGCTTTTTTGCATTATATAGCTATAGTGAAAACTTAAAACATCTTCTCCGAAAGTGTTCAGCCGATTTTCAAATAATTTTGTAGAAATGTTCATTGGGTGACCCTCTATCAGATTCCTTCAAGCCATGTTGATTGGTAAAAAAACATGGCCGTCACAGGGCGGGGCTATTTTGCCTATATGGCTAAAGAGCAAACCTTAATTAGATTCCTTCAAGAAATGTTGATTGGGCGAAAAGCATGGCCGCCAGGGGGTAGGGCTTTTTTGCATTATATAGCTATAGTGAAAACTTAAAACATCTTCTCCGAAAGTGTTCAGCCGATTTTCAAATAATTTTGTAGAAATGTTCATTGGGTGACCCTCTATCAGATTCCTTCAAGCCATGTTGATTGGTAAAAAAACATGGCCGTCACAGGGCGGGGCTATTTTGCCTATATGGCTAAAGAGCAAACTTAAAAAATCTTCTCCTCCAAAAGTGTCAGGCCGATTTTCAAATAATTTTGTAGAAATGTTCCTTGTGTGAACCTTAATTAGATTCCTTCAAGAAATGTTGATTGGGCGAAAAACATGGCCGCCAGGGGGTAGGGCTTTTTTGCATTATATAGCTATAATGAAAACTTAAAACATCTTCTCCGAAAGTGTTCAGCCGATTTTCAAATAATTTTGTAGAAATGTTCATTGGGTGACCCTCTATCAGATTCCTTCAAGCCATGTTGATTGGTCGAAAAACATGGCCGCCAGAGGGCGGGGCTAGTTTGACTTATATGACCATAGTGAAAACTTAAAAAATCTTCTCCTCCGAAAGTGTCAGGCATATTTTCAAATAATTTTGCAGAAACATTCCTTTGGTGACACTCTACAAGATTCCTTTAAGCCATGGTGGTTGGTAAAAAAAATAGCCACCACGGGGCAGGGCTGTTTGGAGATTTTATTTTTGCCTTATGGCCGTGGAGCGATACTGGCCCTCTTGGGCCTCTTGTTTAATGATTGTTTTCCAAGTCGTCTGCTGCATATTTGCTGTATGTGGGAAAGGCTTAAAAAGAGAAATTGATAATAATGGTTTTCAACTCAATTGAATAAACACTTCTTTCATTTTTAGCTCCACTGGCTGAAAGCCAGTCGAGCTTATGTCATGGCGAATTGTCCGTCGTGCGTGCGTGCGTGCGTGCGTAAACTTTTTCCTTTAAATGACTTCTTCTCACTAACCACTTGGCCAATTTGGTTGAAACTTCATAGGGTGCATCCTCTCAATGTCCTCTCTTAAATTCCTTCAAATTTTTTGGATCCATCCATAATTCTGGTTTCCATGGCAACCAAAAGAAAAAAATAGTGAAAACTTAAAAAATCTTCTTCTCTGAAAGTGTCAGGCCGATTTTCAAATAATTTTGTAGAAATGTTCCTTGGGTGACCCTTTATTAGATTCCTTCAAGAAATGTTGATTGGTCGAAAAACATGGTCGCCAGAGGGCGGGGCTATTTTGCCTTATATGACCATAGTGAAAACTTAAAAAATCTTCTTCCCCGAAAGTGTTCAGCCGATTTTCAAATAATTTTGTAGAAATGTTCATTGGGTGACCCTCTATCAGATTCCTTCAAGCCATGTTGATTGGTTGAAAAATATGGCCACCAGAGGGCGGGGCTATTTTGCTCTATATGACCATAGTGAAAATTTAAAAAATCTTCTTCTCCGAAAGTGTTGAGCAGATTTTCAAATAATTTTGTAGAAATGTTCTTTGGGTGACCCTCTATCAGATTCCTTCAAGCCATGTTGATTGGTTCAAAAATATGGCCGCCATGGGGTGGGGCTATTTTGCCTTATATGGCTATTGTGAAAACTTAAAAAATCTTCTCCGACGAAAGTGTCAGGCCGATTTTCAAATAATTTTGCAGAAACATTCCTTGGGTGACACTCTACAAGATTCCTTTAAGCCATGGTGGTTGGTAAAAAATATGGCCACTAGGGGGCAGGGCTGTTTGGAGATTTGATTTTTGCCTTATGGCCGTGGAGCGATACTGGCCCTCTTGGGCCTCTTGTTAGAGATAATTCATAGCCTTAAATAAAATTGAAAACCCAAGGTTTGGCACTAGGACATTTCACACAGGGTGCTCAGAGTTTGAGACGTTTCCAAACAGACGCTGAACAGATAGGTTCAACACCGTTCCAGAGCCCTAACGCTGAACAGATAGGTTCAGCACCGTTACATACAGTTGAAACTACATACCCAAGGCAGTTTAAGACGAGACCAAATAGTTGATACTTCGTCACAGATCAACAGAGGCCAGGTAGCCCAAGGAACATTCTATATACCGTCCACATTGTACACAGTCTCAGTTAAGACATTGTCACCTGCGAAACAACCCAAAAAACGTCAACTTATCTCTTGACAGTCAATAGTGTAATATTATAAATGTTGATTCTATTGTAAGTAGTGTAATAAATGTTGATGATTATGCCTTACAGATGATCTGGTCGATATAGAACTCTTTCTACAGACCGATAAATCTGTCAACATAGCGACGCTACTGTGTGATGCTGGAGTGATCCTGGACATGTCTAAAGTTGGAATGCCCGAGGAGGTGGTGGTCTTAGAGCCAGGTAAGCTTTGTCAATCAGAACTGATAATCAGGATTTAGAGAACTGACGTCATTCACCGCATCCGCTGTGTAAATGTTCTCAAAATACGGACTGAATCCATGATGTAGTGGTTTGAGTGTCGGCCTATGAAGCAAGAGACCTGGGTCCAACACCACCAAATTTTCTTAGCGCAAAGTAATACTTATACATTTAAAAGCTTTTTTGATCATTTTTAGCTTGTCGGTTTTTCAAAGAAAAAAAGGCTATTGTGATACCCTTGGCGGCGTCTTGTGCAGAACTTAACCTTACCTTATAACTCAAAAACCATTCAACATTTTTAATTTAAACTTGGTATACATGTACCTATGAACAATAAGCATGTCTTTACAAAGTCATGTAACTCTGTTTACGTTTGCTCGGCGGCGCTCTTGTTTGTTCCCCTAACATGAATGCCAAGATATTTCATTTCTTAACAAGTATTGTGAGTCACAAAATTAACTATTTATATCAACTTTGTCATTTACTTAAATACATTTCACCATTTATGTTTTACGAAATATTAGGGAAACAAAAATTGATAAAATATGCTTTTAATTATTTAAGTATTAGTTAGAACTAAGAAAGGTTGGTGGAATCGGAGCCAGGAGTCGATCCCCTGACAGGTCATACCAAAGACTTTAAAATGGTATGAAAAGAAACTCAGGGTTTTGGGGATAGCATTATGGCATTGGTGTCGGGGAATAAGAAATGCTTTTAACCCATTACTTCACACAGATGACATTTGACAACTGCCATTGAACATGACTTTTGCAAACATTGCAATAATAGCTGAAGTTGCTCAAAACAAGCAATTTCACCTTTTTAGCTCGACTATTCGAAGAATATGAGAGCTTTACTACTCGCCCCGGCGTCGTCGTCTCGGTCGGCGTCCGGTTAAAGTTTTAGGGTAAGTTGGCATTTTCATTCATAAGTATTTGTGCTAGGGCTTTAATATTTGGAATATAGTTACATCTTATACCTTTCTTCACATTGAATGTTAAAGGTACTGAGTGTGACCTTCTTTTTGGGGTAAAAAACATGATTTTCTGTGGTTAAAGTTTTAGGGCAAGTTGGAATCTTTTTTTTCATTTTTTTTTTTCTCAATAGTTACTTATGCTAGGGCTTTTATATTTGGAATATAATTACATCTAATACCTGTCTTCATATTGTATGCTGAAGATTCTGAGTGTGACCTTCTTTTTGGGCTAAAATACGTGATTTTGGGTGGTTAAAGTTTTAGGGCAAGTTGGCATTTTCATTTAATTTTTTCATTTTTCTCAATAAGTATTTGTGCTACGGCTTTAATATTTGGAATGTAGTTACATCTTAAACCTTTCTTCACATTGAATGCTGAAGATGCTGAGTGTGACCTTCTTTTTGGGGTAAAAAACATGATTTTGGGTGGTTAAAGTTTTAGGGCAAGTTGGAATTTTCATTTAATTTTTTGATTTTTCTCAATAAGTACTTGTGTTAGGGCCTTCATATTTGGAATATAATTACATCTAATACATTTCTTCATATTGTATGCTGAAGATGCTGAGTGTGACCTTCTTTTTGCGGCAAAAGACATGATTTTGGGTGGTTAAAGTTTTAGGGCAAGTTGGCATTACTTGTGTTAGGGCTTTCATATTTGGAATATAATTACATATAATACCTTTCTTCACATTGTATGTTGAAGATGCTGAGTGTGACTTTTTGGGAATAAATAACATGATTTTTGTTTGATTTTGAGAATTTTAGATAAATTCATAATTTTTGGTTACATTCCTTTCTAATTGTGATCATTCATTTATCAAATATAATTCTTCAACATATCTAACGGGTTTTGCATGATGTCAAACATTTGGTAAACCTTTTTTTAAGGTTTTGCTATTTCTAAACTCGGTCAGTTTTAACATTTGCGTTAAAGTTTCATAATTCAAATCACTTCATACTTCACACATTTGTTAAGGACCATCGTACAATTAGGTTAGATAACTCCATTGCATCCTAAATATGGAGTAATGGCCCTTGAATTACTTAGAAAATTTTGCCACAATGTTTTCCACTTTTTGTCCATTCAATTATGGAGATTTTCTATGTTTTGACAAAATAAGTTCAAAGTCGTCTGCTGCAGAATTGCCGTATGAGGGAAAGGGTTAATAGTACTTGTGCAATATAATGAAATAGTGCTTTATGTGAATAAGCGGCATATAGTCGAGCGCGCTGTCCTCCGACAGCTCTTGTTTTGCAATATTTTCAACTCATTAATTATCAATTAAATCTTTCAGTTTTCTTGATTGTTGAAATTGTTCGTCTGATGATTGTAAAGCAGACAACCTTTGAGAAGTCATGTGAAGTAATGGGTAACTTAACAAGGAAACAATATATAGTTAAGACTATTTTTGAAATCGGCATAAAACATGACTCAAACAACAAACTGATGTCATTCAAAAATGTACTCAAGATGAGCCTGTCCACGCAAAAAGGTACAAGTTGGCATTTATGAACCTACAATCCAGTACATATTCTGTTCACAAAAGCTTCTTATACGCTTATGTGTAATAAGTGACAAGTGCAGATCTTGATCAGACTGGGCTGATGCAAAAGCTAATCTGGATCTGTACCTTTCATAAAAAGCAACTTGTACATATGGGCTCAAACGTGGCTCATGTATTGTTTCCAGTATTGTACTTTACTCTTAAGTAGGGCTCCAGTAGGGATATAATCCAAAGCGGTCTGCATGAATAACATTCACTTGGAATAGTTAATTGTCTCAAATTTTTATATAATTTGTCTCGGCAGTTCTTTATTGTTTTAACCCTTTCCCTTATACGGCAATTCTGTAGCAGATGACTTCGGACATATTTTGTCAAAAAATGGAAAATCTTCATAATTGAATGGATAACCTATGAAAGGTTTTGTGCAATTTCTTCTTTTGTCACTATGTTTTCAAAAAGCCATCTGCTGCAGAGGCGTCAGAAAGCGTCTATATGAGGGAAAGGGTTAATTGTTATTCTTCTGATATTTTCTCAGCCTGTAGCGATATAAACTGTCATTACAGGGGTTTTGACCCCAGCACTGCCAACATTCTTCCCGACATTTAACAAAAGTCAATGTGACAAGCATCATTCATCTATGTGGAAAAGAAGCCAGTTTCTGGGAAAGACCTGTGTGGAGAACTGGTGTGAATAAGCCAGGAAACACATGGGTAGTTGCTGTGATATGACTGAAAAGTTGCTTAACCCTTTCCCGCAGACGACAATTCTGCAGCAGACGACTTTGAACATATTTTGTCAGATGGATAACCTATGACTAAAAGTGGAAAACATTGTGACATAAGGAGAAATTGCACGTTCTGTGCAATTTCTTCTTTTGTCACTATGTTTTCAAAACGCCGTCTGCTTTAACCCTTTCCCTCGTACGACAATTCTGCAGCAGACGACTTTGAACATATTTTGTAAAAAAGTGGAAAATCTCTATAATTGAATGGATAACCTATGACTAAAAGTTTTGAGCATTTTCTTCTTTTGTCACTATGTTTTCAAAAAGCCGTCTGCTGCAGAGGCGTTTTTCCCTAAGAGTAGTTGCGATCCGAACATTATGTTCTAAAGTTGCAGAAATTATTAATGAAGCTACCTTTCACTCGCCGTCCATTCCGTAAAGGTGTCAGGCATTTTGTAAAGAAGTCGGTCTTAAGTGTCATAAACAATGTAAATTATTTGTAGCGGGTTTGCGATCCGAACATTGTGTTCTAAAGTCGCCGAAATATAATTAATGAAGCTACATTTTACTCGCCGTGTAAAGGTTTCAAGCATTTTGTAAAGAAGTCTGTCGTAAGTGTCATAAGCAACGTAAATTATTTACAAGTAGAATTGAGGTATTGTCTTTTGATTGGTTAATTCCAAATATTATGACACCCCCATACTACAGCATTTATTATGAAACCCCTAAAAAAATATCTAAAAAAAATATCATTTTTTCAATTATTGAAGACAATTATCTCATTAAACCATGAATAGATTCACAATATTATTTATACTATTGAAAGGGTTAAAACGTAATTCGACATAATTCGACATAATTCGACTTCCATCTCATTTAAACCGGATACATATTTAATGTTTTATCAGGGGGGGGTGTCATAATATTTGATATGACAATCTGTTCTTTGATTATGCAAATTGGACTTAAAAGGGCACGATTTTGATTGGTTCTACATCATTGTGTGTGTTAAATGATTCATTTGATTCTTCAGCTTTTAATGGATATACACTCTCAGTTGTCAAATAACTGATTACGCAACTGTGTATATCGAGAACTGTATAAAAAAAAAACCTGGAACCTATTTTCTTTTCTTAACCCTTTCCCTCCTATAGACGCTTTCTGACGGCTCTGCAGCAGACGGCTTTTTGAAAACATAGTGACAAAAGATGAAATTGCTCAAAACGAGCAATTTCTCCTTTTACCACAATGTTTTCCACTCTTAGTCATAGGTTATCCATTCAATTAAAGAGATTTTCTATTTTTAGCTTTGGCCAGTAGGGCTTATGTCGTGTGATGTGTCCGTCGTGCGTGCGTGCGTCCGTCCGTCCGTAAACAATTTCTTGTTAACACGATACAGTCTTCTTATACAGTAGTTAGATATCCATGAGAGCTCGGTTCCTTTCGAAAACCAGCCAGATCCGCCCATGCATGACTGGATTATGGCCCTTGAAATGGTCAAAATTGCTATAAAAGAGCTTGTTAACACGATACAGTCTTCACGTTTGATTGTATCTCAACCAAACTTATACAGTAGTTAGATATCCATGAGAGCTCGGTTCCTTTCGAAAACCAGCCAGATCCGCCTATGCATGACTGGATTATGGCCCTTGAAATGGTCAAAATTGCTATAAAAGAGCTTGTTAACACGATACAGTCTTCACGTTTGATTGTATCTCAACCAAACTTATACAGTAGTTAGATATCCATGAGAGCTCGGTTCCTTTCGAAAACCAGCCAGATCCGCCCATGCATGACTGGATTATGGCCCTTGAAATGGTCAAAATTGCTATAAAAGAGCTTGTTAACACGATACAGTCTTCACTTTTAATTGTATCTCAACCAAACTTATACAGTAGTTAGATATATCCATGAGAGCTCGGTTCCTTTCGAAAACCAGCCAGATCCGCCCATGCAAGACTGGATTATGGCCCTTGAAATGATCAAAATTGCTATAAAAGAGCTTGTTAACACGATACAGTCTTCACGTTTGATTGTATCTCATCCAAACTTATACAGTAGTTAGATATCCATGAGAGCTCGGTTCCTTTCGAAAACCAGCCAGATCCGCCCATGCAAGACTGGATTATGGCCCTTGAAATGATCAAAATTGCTATAAAAGAGCTTGTTAACACGATACAGTCTTCACGTTTGATTGTATCTCATCCAAACTTATACAGTAGTTAGATATCCATGAGAGCTCGGTTCCTTTCGAAAACCAGCCAGATCCGCCCATGCATGACTGGATTATGGCCCTTGAAATGGTCAAAATTGCTATAAAAGAACTTTTTAACACGATACAGTCTTCACTTTTGATTGTATCTCAACCAAACTTATACAGTAGTAAGATATCCATGAGAGCTCGGTTCCTTTCCTAAACCAGCCAGATCCGCCCATGCAAGACTGGATTATGGCCCTTGAAATTGTCCAAATTGCTATAATTGAGCATGTGAACACAATAGAGGCTCCATTTACTATCTGATCTTCACCAAACTTAAATAGTAGTTAAATATTGATGAGAGCTTGGTTCCTTTTGAAAACCAGCTAGATCCGCCCATGCAAGACTGGATTATGGCCCATGAAATTGTAAAAATTGCTATAATACAGCTTGTGAACACAAAAGAGCCTCCATTTACTATCCGATCTTCACCATACATACATGCTCTGGATTGAAAATGACCAAAGAACCATACCAGTAGAGCATGGGCCTCTTGTTTTATGAAGTAGCTCATTTGTTGGGGGAAATGGTTTGCGGAAATAAAGGTCTATATAGATTTCACTCTTACCCATTTTCACATGCATTTATACGCATCGTTTGATAGAGCTATGACAAAAGGAGAAATTACTACATTTTCTTTAAATTGGACAAATTTACTTTGAATTGAAAAGGATTTTAAAGGGTATTGTATTTATTTTTCCTTTGTTTAAGGCTTTAAAACTAGATAAAAAAATTGTAAGGAAAGGATGCATCACTGATAAAAAGCAGTTTCTCTTCTGTTTGTCGCGTGTAAAATATAGCCTTAGGAGAGATTGTCATTCAGTCATAAGTCGAGTCCCTGCTTCAACACCAAAATTTGAGTCTCAAAAATTCTACTTATGGCCGCGAATATACGGTATATATAGTATTCCTGAATTCCTCATCCTGCAATTACATTATCAGAAAAGGAGCATTACAATAAAATAATAACATATAATCATTGGTACAATCATTAGCTTAAATAAACAATATACACATCTCCATAATGGTTTACATTGTAACAACAATATAAACACTTCATTCCTCTTGCTATTAAAACATATAAAATCCTTCATGACATATTAATAGACTCTTCCAGCAGTTAACTCTTCCTTTCTTCAAATATATTAACAGTAACAATTGTAAATAAAGCTTACCAATCAAATTGGCTAAATGTTCAAATACTTCTTCTTTCCCTTTCTACAACTATGCATTCATCTATATCATCCTCATGTTGAAGTTAGCTGTAAAACGAATAACGTATGTTAGTGTTATGTGAAAAAAGGGTAAATAGACCGGGACATGACAAAGACGCGAAAATAGTGAAAAACTCCAAAAGAACAAATATAATCAATTACAAAATACCAATGGACAATTAATATAAAGAACATCACAGGAAAAGAAGGAAAGAAGTTTACAAGTACATATCAATTAAACAATGAATCGACGGTTGACCATACTTGAGACGATGACATGTTATCTGACCATTGTCCAGCAAATGACTGACTGTGAAAACATCTGAGCTAATCATGTGACTAAAGATTGCCGCCAAAAAGAAATCTAAAAATAGCTGATATGGGCTAAAACCCATCTAATTAAATAATCTGGTTACAATAGAATACAGAATAATAGTATATACTATATTATTATAAAACAGATTCTCCCAAAAGGGACACATATATTGATTGTGATGCTGAATTTATAAGGTAAACTAATAATACAATATAATAGACTACAGAATAATATTATATAATATTTTATTATAATACAAGTTCTCCCAAATGGGACAACCCATTGTCTGTGATGCTGATATAACGCATAGTTGCAATACAATATGGCATAATATAGACTAATGTTAGATGACCTATTACTATCATACAGATTCTCCCAAAAGGGACAAACTGATTGTGTGTGATGTTGTTATAATGTAGACTGTTGATACAATCTAGCATAATATAGACTAATGTAAGATGACAAGCATGTATTACCTTAATACAGGTTCTCCTAAAAGGGACACACCCATTGTGATGTGATGTTGAGTACCTGTCACAACCAGAAGCTTGTAAAAGGCTCAAAAGTATTTTTCTGTTACACATTTTGCCTTACATATGTAGAGATTTAAACAATAATTGATGCATCTACCGCAAACAGCATTTGAAAATATGGTAAATGGAGAAATAGCACATAATTTCTCTTTTTTCCATATTTTCTTTCAAATCGGTCTTGAAAATATACTTGCTCATTTGATATCTGCATACATGCGCAAACATGAAGACATGAGAACGGATTAATCTCGGCCATCATCAATAATGACTTTGCTGCAAAAAAGTGTTGAAATCATAGTTAAAAAGTAGAAATAATAATGTTAATAGTCAAGGCTTAAATAATATCTCTTTATTATCCAATAAACCCCTACTCGAAAAGACGATTCTTTTAAATTACACACAACATTGAGTTGTTTGGGTGTCGGATAAGGTTTTTCTTAGTATGCCTGTCTTATCTTTGTTTTAGTATATTCAACCATGGTCCCAAGTTAATGTCCTTTCACATATACAGAAGATCTATTATGGTAAACGCAGCATTTGCGTTAATGTTTATGTCCAATTCCTGATTCAGTGCTTTGGGGATTTTTCTATTACAGACTAATGCGTTAACTATGCCTAGATAGATTACTTTGCACATGTGATCGTGGTTATAATAATAAATGTATTGGTCTAAAACTGCAACTGTTATCAATGACCTTGAAGTGTGCTGAATGGTTTTGGTTAGATTATTATGCTCCCCAGTGAGAGAGCATATAGTTGTCACTTTGTCTGTCCGTCAGTCACGTCCGTCCGTCCGTCCGTCCTTCCGTCCGTCCTTCCTTCCGTCCTTCCGTCCGTCCTTCCTTCCGTCCTTCCGTCCGTCCGTCACCTGCATTTTCTCAGTAACTAGCTGGTAGAATTTCATGAAACTTATAATAAATATGAACCACTATACTGGGATGATGCCCGTCTAATTTTTTTGTTTGATTAGTCAATTTTCCTTGGAGTTATTGCCCTTGATTTTTTGAAAAATCTACGTTTTCAGCCATTTCTCAGTAACTAGCGGGTAGAATTTCATGAAACTTAAAATAAATATGAACCACTATACTGGGATGATGCCCGTCCAATTTTTTTTTTGATTAGTCAATTTTCCTTGGAGTTATTGCCCTTGATTTTTTGAAAAATCTACGTTTTCAGCCATTTCTCAGTAACTAGCTGGTAGAATTTCATGAAACTTAAAATAAATATAAACCACTATACTGGGATGATGCCCGTCCAATTTTGTTTTTGATTAGTCAATTTTCCTTGGAGTTATTGCCCTTGATTTTTTGAAAAATCTGCGTTTTCAGCCATTTCTCAGTAACTAGCGGGTAGAATTTCATGAAACTTAAAATAAATATGAACCACTATACTGGGATGATGCCTGTTCATTTTTCATTTGGATAAGTCAATTTTTCTTAGAGTTATTTCCCTTGATTTATTAAAAAATAATCGTTCGCAGCCGTTTCTCAGTAACTAGCGGCTAGAATTTGATGAAACTTGAATGTAATATTAACCAACTTCCTGCCATTATTCCCCTCCAACTCTTTTTTGGATTCCTTAATTTTTTTTAGAGTTACTGCCCCTGATTTATTAAAAAATCCACGCCTACAGTTATTTCTCAGTAACTAGCTGCTAGAATTTGATGAAACTTGAATGTGATATGAACCAACATCCTGCAATGAACTTCTGAATAAATATGGTATAAAATCATTTACATTTATTATAACACTGTCTGATACATAATTATCCATGCATTTTAGCTCCACTTTAAGAAGAGTAAAGATATCTATTGTATTTGTGTCACTGTTGGTTTAAGAAGCAAAACCTAGTATTCACATTTTTCCTGTGTTATTTAAGAAATAACAAATGACACCCCTTTAGTTTTGTAATATTGATTATTAACCCTTTCACCGCATAAATACTCTGTTGAAAATAGTGCAGTTCCAGATAAGACGCCGCTTTTAAAGGTGGCGTCTTATCTTGGACTGCACTATTTTGCAATAATTGATGTTCCCGAGTAAGCAGTTTCGGAAAATACAGTTCTGATTTATTTCGTTAAAATATTTTATCATAAAGTAATCCCAGTCGATATTTTATAATTTGGCGCGGAACGGGATAAACCAGTGTCATAACTTTATTCTTTCCCCTTGATCTTGTGCGAAGAAGTTGAAATTTAAAGGTCAATTGCACATTAAACATAAAGACCTTCATGCACAAACAAGCCATCAATTACAAACAAGCCATCGTTGGCGGGGGATATCTTTTCACTGAAAATGCTTGTTTTTATCAATTCTCATACTTATGCAATATTTCTCCAGTCTTCACTAAACTTGGTTCCAATGTTTATGGTCATGATGACCGGCTTGGTGGTGTAGACGTGTAGTGGTAGAGTGTCAGCCTCGGTTGAGGGAGGTTGCAGGTCAATACCCGGCCAGGTCATACCAAAGACTTTTAAAATGGTAGTAATGGCTGCCCTTCTTGGTGCACTACAACTGCCTGGCTGGTGTCAGGATAAATGTACCAGTAGAACTGGAAGCTTACTAATGATATAAATTAAAAATTATTGAAAGCGGTGTAAAACACAATACAATCAATAAATTATGGTCATGATATATCTAGCATGTTCGATTTCCAGCTAGATCTTCCCAGGCCTTTCAGACTTATGACCCCTGAAATAGCGACATTTTGCTAAATTAGTATGTCTGTTTTCTAGCTTGAGAGTAGACTGCTTAAGTGGCGTAACAGTAGAGCTTCCACATGGGATAAAGGAGGTCACGTGTTTGATCATTCCAAAGACTTTAAAACTGTTGTAATGGCTTTCCATGATGATCAATTTCTCCTTTTGTCACAATGTTTTCAACTGAATACAGAATTGATTTCTGTATCATGGGGCATCAGAAGCCATCTAACTGCAATATTTTGCAATATTACATGTAATTTTCATTTGAAGATCTTGAACAAAATCGATAAGTTTGATGTTTGCTTGTGTTTTATTTTTGCTTGCTTTAGTCATAATATGAATTACATTTGCAATAACAAAAAGGTTCAACATTTAACACATAGCTGGTTTGCCCTGATTGAACTACTGTATACAACTGTTACCAGATTATATTTGGAAAATGAAAACATTATTTGGAATTGCACAAAAAGATCTCACTTATTCTTTTGACACTGTGTTGCAATAGAATTTGACCATGTTGCATTGAATGATGTTTTTACTAAGAACAAATCAAACCAGGTTACATCAAGTAGCATATAAATAGAGCTATAAGAGTGTGATTGATTGATATTTGGTGAAAAGATTGTGAATTCCCCATTCACAATCTTTTCACCAAATATCAATCAATCACACTCTTATAGCTCTATTTATTATTGAAAGCGGTGTAAAGCACAATACAATCAATAAATTATGGTCATGATATATCTAGCATGTTATGTTTCCAAAGTCGTCTGCTGCAGATTTGATGTATGTGGGAAAGGATTAAAAGAAAATAACTTACATTTCCCGTATAATAATTTTCTTATACCAAGTTTAACCCTATGCTGTAAATAATGAAACTACATGTAATTGTCTTGGTGTGATGTTTCATTTCGGTACCTGCACCATTACAGATATTGCTAGCTATACTACTCGCCTTGGCTTCGGCATTGGTGTCAGACCTTGGTTAAGTTTTTTTATACCAATTCACTTTTTAGATCACCTGAGCCGAATCTGCTGGTCAGATTCCAATATTATTTGGTAGAAATGTTGACATGTTGTTTCATAATGCCCTCTAAACACTTATCCTGCTAAATTCCTGCAACGTGTATGATCCTGAGCAAGCGACCATCAAAGACCAAGATTAGACTGTGCAGGCTGATCTTGGTCTTCAATGTTTGAAAATATTGAAATTCATGTATTAAAAGAGATCTGAACTATTCTAATCATTTTAATATAATAGAATACAGAATTATGTAATTAAACCTTTTCCAACCTGTGGACACATTGTGACGCATGTGCAGCAGGCGACTTTTGGAAACATTGTGGCAAAAGAAGATATAGCTCATAATGGTGTCAAAAGGAGAAATATGTAGACTCCAGCATTTTTAAACATACATTTCAGCAACTAAACAAGATGAAAGGTTGACCCCTAGATCAGATCAGAAGCGGACACAAGCTGACTCAACTCAAGGTACAGCGCCTATTACAGGCCCTTCTCAAGCTTCAAGCCCTATTGTTTCTGCTACAGATTTAGAGATTGAAGGAAAGCCATTGACTAATTTACCACCAGAAATGCTACCTAAAAATACAGGTATATACTAGAAGCTTTAGGAGCAATTTCCCCTTTGGCCACAATGTTTTCAACTTTATTTAACAATTAAGTTATCTTTTATGGATATTTTTCCTTCTTTTGTCGATATGTTTCCAAAGTCGTCTGCTGCAGATTTGATGTATGTGGGAAAGGATTAAAAGAAAATAACTTACATTTCCCGTATAATAATTTTCTTATACCAAGTTTAACCCTATGCTGTAAATAATGAAACTACATGTAATTGTCTTGGTGTGATGTTTCATTTCGGTACCTGCACCATTACAGATATTGCTAGCTATACTACTCGCCTTGGCTTCGTCATTGGTGTCAGACCTTGGTTAAGTTTTTTTATACCAATTCACTTTTTAGATCACCTGAGCCGAATCTGCTGGTCAGATTCCAATATTATTTGGTAGAAATGTTCCTTGGGTGACCCTTTACAAAAATTGTTCAAGCCATATTGATTGGTCGAAAAACATGGCAGTCAGGCGGCATCAGAAAAGGGGCAAAATGACAAAATTTGAAAATTCCAGTTTATGGAAGTTACAAAATCATAGCAACCAAGGGTCATCACAAAAGGGGTAAATTGAACTTTTAGCTACAAATGACAACTCCGACCATTCCACTGGACCAACTTGACTTCACAGGAATGTTCCTTTGTTGGTCATCTTTCAAAAATTGTTCAAAGACTTGCATTCTGTGTAGAATTTTTGTTGCTGCGGCATCAGAACGTGAGAAAAATACCCAAATTTTTAAAAATCCTTTTCCTCCATAATCTGCATGTCCGATTGAAAAAGATAATTTGGTAGATATATTTTTTGAGTGAGCCTCTCCAAAAACTTGTCAAGCCATATTGATTTCGTTGAAAAACAGGGCAGCAAGGCGGCATCAGTAAAGTGGCATAATGACAAAACTTTATAATTCCATTCTTATTAAAGTTGTTGTTAGATTTCAAGATACAAATGACCTTTAAAATGGCTATTTCTTCAACAGTGTCCACTCCTTGCAGTTTCATTTGCTTTCTTGATCAAATTTTTCCAGATATTTGCAGTTAAATATTTGCTACTAATTTACTATCCCTCGGGTGATTGATTTACAGCCATCTTGGCCCTCTTGTTTTCAAAACCATTACAGATATTGCTTTGAAACTTACAACACTTATTTACTATCATTACCTCCATCAACAGACAAGAGTACATAACTCAGTCAAGGTTTTTGTAAGAATTATGGCCCTTTTTCGACTTAGAATTTTGGTTGAGTTTTTTGTACCAGCCCATTTTTTTCAAAACCATTAGAGATATAGCTTATACACCTACAATTCTTACTAAACATTATTACATCCATCAACAGACAAGAGTACATAACTCTGTCAAGCTTTTGTTAAGAATTGTGGCCCTTTTTTCTATTTAGAATTTTTGTTAAGTTATTCATATCAAATGAAAAAAAATCAAAATCATTAGAGATATATTATAATAGCTTAAACACTTACAATATGTATTTACCATCCTTACCTCCACCAACAGCCAAAAGTACATAATTCAGTGAAGGTTTTTAGCTCACCTATGCACGAAATGCAAGGTGAGCTATTGTGATCACATTTTGTCCGGCGTCCGTCCGTCGTGCATCGTCAACATTTGCCCTTGTTAACACTCTAGAGGCTATATTTTGCATCCGATCTTCATGAAAGTTTATCAAAACAATTATCTCCATCAAATCTTGGACTGGTTAGAAACTAGGCCATATGAGGTCAAAAACTAGGCACTTGTCAGAATGTTTGTCTTAAAAATATCTAGGTCAAGTCTAAATGTGGGTCATATTGGGTCAGAATCTAGGTCACTAGGCCAAATTGAAGGAAAATCTTGTTAACTCTGTAGAAGACGCATTTTTTGCTACAGCAGCATGACATTTGATGAGAAAGTTTATCTAAATGATATCTAAGACAAGTTCGAATATGGGTCATGTAGGGTCCGAAACTAGGTCAATAAAGAAAAATATTGTTCAAACTCCGGAGGCCACATTTTTACTTTGAGCATGTTGAAACTTTGTCAGTATGTTGTCTTGATGAGATCTAGTCTATGTTGGAAAATGGGTCATATCAGGTAAAAAAATATAGATCACTAGGCCAAATGATGGAAAATCTTGTTAACACTGTGGAGGTTGCCTTCAGAATAATTGTCTTGATGTGTTTTGCATTGCAGTATACATTGTATAATTTAGGTGAACAAACTAGGGCCATCATGGCCCTCTTGTTTCTAAGAATTATGACCCTTTTTCGACTTATTAAGTACTTAACTTATACATAATATGATAAAGTACTTGGTTATGTTTTCTGTACCACCCAAAATAGTTTTGTTTTATTGGCAAGCATGAAAAAGTCGAGCGTGCTGTCCTCCGACAGCTCTTGTTTTAGTTCTGTTACACTATTTTAAACCACACATTTCCTAGCCTAGTACTGATTTGTTTACCAAAAAATCACGAATAAGTGAAATGTTGCCTTTATATAACTGAAATGATGTTAAAAACAGTGTAAAACCCCAATAAAACATATAAACCCTGACCCAAAGTTAATGTCCATTCCCAGAAGAGCTATTGTGGTAATTTTACAACATCTGTGTTAATGACTATGTCCGTTTTCGGAGTTCATGCTTTTCCAAATGTTTCTCTGCAGACTAGACTCATGGTTTCAATTTGCCTGGATAGATGACTTTCCAAATTGAACTGTGGTTACTTCTTTAAGTATTTTACTAAATGAACACCTTATCATACAGGGCCTTGGTACTCAAATGCGTGTCTTATAGTCCCAACAAAGCCCTCTTGTTTACTTTTAGCTCACCTGAGCATGAAATACAGGGTGAGCTATTGTCATGACTAACCGCCCCGCTGCAGCATACACCAGTTCACATTTTCCTTTATCTCCTAAACCATTGAACAAAATTCAAAATAATGTCTTCTTTCAAAGTTGTTCAAATAATTTAAATCCATGTAGAACTTTGGTTGCTGCGGCATCAAAAAAGGGTAAAAATGCAAAAACTTTTAAAGTTTTCTTGTCCAAAAGTACAGGCCCGATTTGAATTTATTTTGCACAAATGTTCATTGGGTGACTCTCTAATTTTTCTTTAAAAATTGTTCAAATTATTTCAATCTGTCAAAAATGGCCGACAAGGGGGTGGAGCTTATTTTCCTTATTTTATAAATATGTGTATAGTGAAAACTTAAAAGATCTTCTTGTCCAGAAGTTGTGGCCTGATTTGAAAGTGATTTGGCACAAATGTTCCTTGGGTGACCCTCTGATGAATTCAAACTATTCCGATTCGTTCATAAACATGGCCGTCGGGGGTTGGCGCTTGATTTCCTTATATGTATTTAGTGAAAACTTATAAAAAGATCTTGTGCAAAAGCACTGGCCAGATTAGAAACTAATTCAGCAAAGATGTTCCATGGTGACCCTCTACCAAGATTGTTCAAATAATTCGAATCCATAGATATACATGGCCGCCAGGGGGCAGGGCTTGTTTATCTTATATGAATATATTATAGTGAAAACTTTAAAAAACTTAAAAGCACTCGCCCCTATTTGAAAATAATTTTGCAAAAGTGTTCCTTGGATGACCATCTACGATGAATTTTTAAATTATTCTGATCTGTTAAAAAACATGGCCATAATTTTCTTTCATTTGCAGGACAAGTAAAACAATGTGAACTTCATATAGGGGTAAAGTCACAAAGAACCGATGGTAAAAAATTTACAACAGATGTAAGTTCATCATGTGACCATGAACCATACATGAAATGGCACTATGTCCTGTGTAATCCCACTCTGTTTGAAAAACGATGCCAAAAGTTGACAATAAAAAATATTCCTGATATTTACACAGAGATAGAGGAAGGGAACAAATGGCTGTTTATAAATGTTGGAACTGTGGAACAAAAGGTTACAGAAGCTGGACAGCATAGTCTTAGAGATAAGGTGATTGAAGAGATGTTAGTGGGAATGGGTGATTTTGAAATAAACAGCTTTCTTACAACAGGGATTGATAAGACCCAGGCAGCTGAGTTGATGATGGAAAAATCGGCTAAGGAAATTGGGAATGAGCTATGGTTATATGCTGATGAAGATTCTGACTATATCCACTATATATATCCAAAAACAAGAGGAAAAGCTGTGGGAAATATCATTAAGACAGTAACTGGTATGCTGAAGGTTGGGGAAAGGAAATTTGAATTTGATCTTGTCTTCAGCAAGGTATTTGAGCATTTCAGAGTTAAAAATGAAGTTAAGAAAACATATGAAAATAGAGTGACACTAGCAATTAATTATTCTGAATCAAAGGACAAATGTTGGGTAGTTTTAGAAGGCAAAATATCAGATTTTGAAAATATTGAAAAATTTATTAAGACAAGGTTCGTTGAGAATTTTACCGTTAATAAAATTAGTTTTAGTGACATAAAGAAATTAGAACAATCTCATGACATAGAACACATAGTTTGTGATCTAAACACCAAAGATGTGTTTTTGCAGGTTAATGACACTTGTAAGAAAATTAGTATTTGTACGGAGATAACAGGTGAGAATGACAGAATTACCCAGGCTCTGAAATATTGCCTGCACAAAGAACAATTTTCTCCAAAATACCAACAGATGATTCAAAAGACAGAACCTGTATGTACTGGCACAGCTACTGTTAAAATGAAAGATAATGAATTGGAAGTAGTTGGTACTAAGAAGGCTATAGGAATTATAACAGAAAAAGTGAATGAAATTCAAAGCAATGAGGTAGAAAAACCAAAGCTTGATCATGATCAATTTGGTGAGGAAGGAAAAAGTCATGGACAATGTCTTGATGGTGCAGTAGATAAACTGCAGGACGTAATGCAGAATCAACAGCATGACACATCAATAATTAATAGGAACAAAGAAAGTCTACAAATGACTCAAAAGATGATTGTTATTGTAGAAGAATCAGACATGTTTGAAATGTTGTGTAGATCAACTCAATTACGGAACAATGCAAAGCAAAATAATGTCACACTACAAAAAATTCAAAGCACAAAAGTTGGATTTTTCCTATCTGGTTTGCCAGCAAACTGTTTAAAGGTTAAAGAAATGATTCATCAATTAATAAATGAGTATGAAGACAAGATATCTACAAAGAAGAAAGCATCGAAAATTGATGAACAAAAATGGGTTTTGAAGGCTGGTCACTGCATTACAGTACAGTCTTCCACAAACTGTTCTGATGATGTAGAAGTAAGAGTACACCTAGATACAGTTAGTCCAGAACTAGGTAAATATTGAAGAATCAATGTTGTATTACATGCATTGTAGTATGATTGTACTTATTACATCATCCATAATATTGAAATTCTTTAATTCTTCAGACAGAGCTCAGTTTGTAACAATGAGGCCTATTAATCCAGAGTTTGTGAAAATCTTTTTAATGCGACTACAGTAATTAGATACTACTGACTAATTTCTGTCAGATTTGATAACCCCATTCAACTTATTATTTCAGCCAGATTTGAAAATCCAATTAAACTTATAAAATGTGATTATTTAAGCCAGGTTTGAATTAATATTTCAGTCAAGTTTGAGATAAAGATATTGATTCAATCAAACAAGATTTAGTTCCAAACTTTTCCCATCAAATTATATTTAAAATACATATTTTTATCACCAAAAATACTTTTAAGTTGACTGATTGCAATTATAGGGGTTTAATGTATGTTTTGTTACAGTTTTAAGAGAATAATGTGCTGTTCCCTTCGTACACAGCTGGCAAAATGAGCTTTGGGAATTATTTGTTAAGTACCTTGGCAATTGCATGTTATTATCATATAACTGCAACACATTATACTTTAAAGGGGCAGAACTCCATTCAACAAGATACCGGTAGCGAGAAAAAAAGAAAATTGTTAAAAGTTGCTATTATTATGATGTTTTTGCATGGAAGGCATTGAGATTTGCTGACTGATGTACTACATTACATGCAAAGTAATAATATTGCGTAGATTTTTATGTGGTTTTACTTCGTTAAAATCTACTAGCTATGTCTACCTAGTAAATCTAAAAATATCACTGTACATTTATCACGTTATCTTAACAACTGAGAGTGAAATCCTTGCCAATGCTCATTATGGAATGCGCTGATATATATATCATGGAAGATGCATCAGATATTATAATAAGTATTTTTATACCCCCGGAATCATAGATTCGGTGGGCATATAGTTTTTGGCCTGTCTGCACGTCTGTCTGTCTGCACAAAAAAAAACTTTAACCTTGACCACTACTTTTGAACCATAACAGGTACGGCTACCATATTTCACATGTGTATTCCTTGTGACATGACCTTTCTGTCAGTACCAACATTTTTAACCTTGCGACCTTGACCTTTGACCTAGATGTTGCCATTCTCAAAAAAACCTTTAACATTGACCACTACTTTTGAACCATAACAGCTTGTGACATGACCTTTCTGTCAGCACCAACAATTTTCACCTTGCGACCTTGACCTTTGACCTAGATGTTGCCATTCTCGAAAAAAACTTTAACCTTGACCACTACTTTTGAACCATAACAGGTACGGCTACCATATTTCACATGTGTATTCCTTGTGACATGACCTTTCTGTCAGTACCAACATTTTTGACCTGGCGACCTTGACCTTTGACCTAGATGTTGCCATTCGGGGGCATCAGTGTTTCACAAACACATCTTGTTCTTTTTAAACTAAAACAACCAATGGCCCTGGTCTGATACAAACAATGAAAAATAAACTAAAATGCCCACATCTTTATTTCTTGACGAATATGACGAGGCCATTTTCTGTTGATAGTTTGAATTTGATCACATGATATGTTTAAACGTGAAAACATGGATCTGACGTCTACGACCATTACAGTTTTCCATTACATATATATTGACAATTTTAGGATTAATTTGATTAGTTTAAACTTATTTATTTTAAATCGATTGCGAAACAAGCTTTAAGCTTATATTAATCACGCTCGATGTCTGCTTCCTGGATACTCAACCAGTACTCGCGCCGATTGTGTGGAAAAATCCCAAAGTCAGGACCCGCTCATCACGGGACTCGAACCAGGGACCTTTGATGTGAGAGGCCGACGCTCTACCTCTGCACCACTGTCTTCCTTAATTTGATTAAGTATCAGATATAACGATTTAAACCCTTTATAAACCTTTATTGCAGCAAAATTTGATGAGCCAAATAAACTTCACCTGCCAGATTGGATGGGAGGGTCACAAAAGGAAAAAGAAAAGACTAAAAACTGTTTTAAAGATCTTCTGTCGTTTTGTTTAGCTAAAACTTTCTTAAATATCAAGATTGAAATACCAAAGCTTCAGAAAAAAATACTGCAATCTTTTGTTATTGGAATGTTTGAAGTTTTGTCTGGAAAACAATTTGAAAGCAGTACTCCACTGCAACTGATTATCTGTACAGATATAGAGGCGATATATGTAGATATCATTGGATCCTGTAAGGGATGTTTTAAGAGAGATTCTACACTGACAAGTCAGACAAAGGATAATTGTAAGTGTATTTGTTCATGTAGTAAACTTTGCTCATAGCATAACACTACATCATGTATCTTTATAAGATTTACTGTTCATATAGTAACTTAAATTAGATGGCCTTTAAAACACCCAATTGTTGTTATTAATTGACTGGTGACATCTGTAGGTAACTATTGGACCTTCATGAATGTTCTAGTACCCATTGCTATTGATTCAACACAATAAGCCCAGGCATGTGAAAACCCAGACTTTACAATAAATAACTATTACTAGTAGATAAGTAACTTGTACATTTTAAGCTCACCTGAGCACACAGTGCTCACAAGTGATCAAGCTATTTCTGTTGCCCATAAACAATTGCTTCAAACGACATCTCTTCCTAAATCACTTGACCAATATGGATGAACCTTACAGGGATGTTACTTGAGTGGGGCCTTTTCAAAATTGTTCAAAGAAGTGAATTTCATGTAGAACTCTAGTTGCCATTGCATCAGAAAGGAAACATTTAAAAAAATATTTTTGAAAATCTTCTTGTCTGAAACCAAAATGCCTAGAGCTTAGATATTTGGAATGTCTAGTGATTCTCTACCAAGAATGTTCAAATTAAGGCTCTTAGTTCAAAATTGGCCACCAGATAGAGATATATCGGAAAAACTGTCAAAATCTTCTTGTCCTGGAGCTTAGATATTTGGTGTGTAGCATTGTCTCATGGTCGGAGGTCCTCTACAAAGATTGTTCAAATTAAGCCCCTGGGTTCAAATTGACCCTGCCACGGAGGTCACCTGTTTTACATACAGATATATAGGGAAAATAGTGTTCAATCCTTGTCAATTAGTCTTCTTGTCTGAAACAGAAAGGCCTAGAGCTAAGATATTTGGTGGGTAGCATTGTCTCATGGTCCTCGACCAAATTGTTAAAATAATGCCTCTTGGTTCAAAATTTACCCTCACTCGGAACATGGAGATATATAGATAACTTGTTCAATCTGTAAAAAACATTACACTTAGAGCAGGGTTTGTTTTCACTATATTCTTACAGTAGAAATTTAAAAAAAAAATCTTGAACAAAATGGGCCCTTTTTGCAGAGATTAAAAAAAGCCATCTGCCCACTACCAGCAGGAGGTCAGAGTCCCCTAGTGATTGCTAAAAACTAACTAGCGTGGTTTTGACTTCAGTAGGATGCAAGAACATAATATTCCTTTCCAGTATTCATGATCATCTTATTGTCATTTTTTGCTCACCTCCATTTCTATCTCTGGTTCTAATTGAACTATTTGCGTTGCAGTACTGCAAAACCCAACTCTTTCATTCTCTAACAAAATGAAAGGTATAAAACTTACACTCTGGTGACCTATTTAGGGCCATCTTGGCCCTCTTGTTTGAGTTCATAACCATTTCCCAGTTTATTCAGAAACTCAGAAGACTGGCAACAGACTTTGCAGAAATACGCGCTTATCTTTGTATTCCCTCAAGGGCACAAAAACGAAAGTAATTCATTCATACTAATGAAACAATTTTAGTGAATCCATTATGAATATAAGCTACATTATGTCAATATTTTTGATCTGATGCAAAGGAATTAAGACCCCTCTTGAGCAGAGGACTTTATAAAAAAGAAAAATGTGAAAAGAAGAACCATGCTCAAAACATGAAACATGTTTTCTTTCAGATATATTTTGAACAGTAGACACTTGAAATATTATATCAGACAGTTCAATATATATTTACAGTATATCCATCACTGATAGAAATGGCTGGTGCTATCGAAGGAACATCTCAGGATGGTAAACCTTTTCAGTTCATTTATTTTAATGATGATCCCTTAGTTCTAGTTCAGCTCAACATTGTAGGTACATGTACTCATAAAAGTGAAAAATTAATAACTTAAAATGTATCCCAAAACATATCTTATTCTATTAACAGAATAAGCATTTTACTTGCTGAAGTCATGTTTAAAGTGTCTATGTTGGATGGTTATTTATGGATTTAATTTCACTCATTGGTAATGTAATATTTTTAGCTCACCTGAGCGCAAATTGGTCACAGGTGAACTTTTGAGATCATTCTCTGTCCGTCGTCCCAAAACAATTGCTTAAATTGCTTGACCCCTGCCCTGGAGATCACCTGTTTAACATAGAAATATGTAGGGGAAAAAGTGTTCAAGCCATGTCAGTCGGTAAAAAATGACGGATAACCATAAATGGTAGGGTTAATTTTCACTATATTCTCACAGTGGAATTATTTCAAAATCTTCTTGAACAAAATGGGCCATCTTTGACAAGGTTAAAATTAGCCATCTGCACCTCCATATGGCATGGTATGTGCTCTTGGTCTGAAACATTAGTATTTTTTGATCGACATTTTCCCTCTACACTTGCTAGCGTTAAATCATATCTCAATTAATTCATTGAATTAACTTGTTTCTATACGTACGCGGTGCTCTTGTTTGTATTTCAATTTAAAGAGTTTTATATTTCAGATGTACCAGAATCTGGCATAAACATAGACATTATTATTGGACAGCTAAATGGTACAATGGTACGTTTATATTATGAGCCTCTCTACTAAACATATAATGCTGTCCATAGTTCATAATTATTCCTATGCTCTGATAGCACCAGCTTTTTAACACCTCGTCTCAAATAAGACTTCAAAACCTTGGTATCAAAAAGAGGAGATATAATCTTCATGAAAAAAGAAGATCATATGCTGTAAACGTGATTCTGTATGAGGAAAAAGTTTGAGCATTTGTGTTGATACATGTATATATACATAATACATGTTTATCAGAACATTGACACTAAAATGCTTATTTGTATGAACCGCTCATAATCATGCGGATTTAAAAACTCCTTCAAATATATTTATACCCCCTCAAAAACAGGGTATACAGGAATCAGCTTGCAAATTGGTCTTTCATTGGTTGGTTGGTCAGTCACTATGAAAAGTGACTCTTATTAGCTCACCTGAGCAATAAGTGCTTAAGATGAGCTATTGTGATCACTCATCGTCTGTCAACCGTTGTCTTTAAAACTCTTCTTGTCCAAAAGTACAGGCCCTATTTGAACATTATTTTGCACACAATTAAACCTTGGATGACCCTCTATAAAGAATTTAGAAATTATTCAAATCCATTGAAAAGCATGGACGCCAGGTTGCAGAGCTTGTTTTCCTTATATGTGTATAGTAAAAACGTAAAAAACCTTCTTGTCCAAATGTACTGGCCCGATTTGAAAATGATTTGCACAAATGTTCCTTGGATGACCCTCTACCAAGATTATTCAAATTATTCAGTTCCTTTGATAAACATTTCTGCAAAGAACATTGAAAACTGAGATTTATATAGTCTTCTTGTTTGGCAAAGGAAATTTGCCTTAGGAAATCACCTAGGGGAATGTCTAAATTTGGCACCTGCTTAAAACAAGTCAAACGTATAGGACAGGAGTCCTGGTTGATCTATCAGTATGACTTGTGAATCTTGTTGAGCAAACTACATGTACTTATACAGACAATCTTAAGTTTGCGTTATGACCTCTCTTAGGTGAAATTCAAACTTTGGCTGTTTAATACTTATCAAATATATATAGAACAGTAATTTTTGCTTACCCTTGATACAAATTGGTTGCTAAATAGCAATGACTGCTAACCTTTGTTAGACTGTATTTTTAATGAAAGTTGATAAATCATTAATTCTAGATGTGTTACAGTTCATGTTTTGAATCGTATCCCTTTAGGCATTCTTCAGTTATCTGCCCTTGCAACTTTTAAAAACATTTTGGCAAAAGCAACATTTGCTCATGTATGATATATCCTGACTAACAGATATTGTAAAACTTGCTGCAGTAATGTTAGCAATATTTTGTTACTTTTAATTGTATGATGTGAAAGCTTTAGTTTACATCCTATATTTTTCAGGCTGATGCTATTGTTAATACAACAGGAAAAGATTTGAATTTGAGTAATGGAACTGTTTCTAAAGCTTTATTAAAAAGTGCAGGTGATTCAATGCAAAAGGAAGTGAAATTCAAACGTCCAAAAGGAATAGAGTATTGGGAGATTGTCCAAACAGAGCCTTATAGATTACAGGGATGCAAGTGTGTCCTACATGGAGCATTGGAACCGTACTCAATGAAAAATAATAAGGTAAACAGTATGTATGGTTTCCCTTATTTGCTTTTAGAACTGACTTCATTTAAAACAAGTGATATTGATATTGAATTCTGTAAATTGGATTTTGATACATAGATGAAACCAATGTGTTAATGGTACATGTATAAATGCTCTAAAATGTCACATGTTCTCTGATTTCGGGAAAGGACTGTAGTGTAAATAAAGTAATGCAGATATCAATAACACCCTTTCTAAAATGTAGAAACATTTGCAGGAGACTATTTTTGAAAATATTCTTGGCAACTCCCTCAGTGGTGTAAAAGTTAGAGTGTCTTCATTGACAGTGCCAGGCCAGCATTCGACCCCTTATTGGGTCATACCAAAGACAATAAAAATGATACTAGTGACTTCCATCCTTGAAGCTCAGGGTTACAGGGATAGCATTAAAACTGAAATACTGTTGAAACAAGCATAAAACACAGTACAAACAAACAAAACTTGGGTCGGAAAAAGGAAAATATTGCTCATCAATAGAGACCATTTCTTTAAATGAGATTTTCAATATATTTTTGAAGTCTTCTGCTACGGATTTGCCCTATGTGGGAATGGGTTAACTAAATGTGTCTTGTCAGCCTGTAAGTCATGGAAACCCTAAGGGATCACTTCTCTATCCATCAGTTTGTCCCACTTTGCATTAATTGGTCATAACTTTGTTTCTGTTTCGCAAATTTTCTTCAAGGTTGCAACACTCATACCTTGTGATCAGGAAAATGGAACAATACAAGTAATATAAATCTTGCTTTTGAGCTATCTCCCTTTTTCCTTTCTTCCCATTTGACCAGTTTTTAAGGTTTTTCTAATATATCAACTCATGTACAGTTAAGAACATTATGAAATTGACAAATTAACTGTTCACGCTCTGCTCTGTTTCGTTCAGTTCCGCTCTGCTCACTTTCCAATCCGCTCTTAAAGCGTTAAGTCGTTCAAGTGATTGTTTTTAGCTCACCTGTCAGATAGTGACATGGTAAGCTTTTGTGATCACCCTTTGTCTGTCGTCCGTCCACAATTTCTTGTGAACACGATAAAGTCTTTATTTATTAACCGATGTTTACCAAACCTGTTCAGTTGCTAGATATACATGAGAGCTCGGTTCCTTTCGAAAACCAGCCAAATCTGTTCATGCATGATTGGATTATGGCCCTCACATGTCCTTTACATTGGCAATATTGACACATTGTTGGATGATGCAGATATTGAAAACAGAAATTTTACCTTTACATTCGCTCCTTGAGAAGGTCAACGACCTCAGTATTTTTAACATTTGTGCTTGTTAACATTTTACAGGCTATATTTGCATCCAACCTTCATGAAAGTTTATCAGAACATTCAAATCTTGGGGACAAGTTAGAAACTGGGTCATATGAGGTCAAAAACTAGGTCACTAGTTCTTATTGAAGGGAAATCTTGTTAACACTCTGGAGGCCACATTTTCAACTTGAGCATGTTGAAACTTTATCAGAATGTTTGTCTTGATGATATGTAAGCCAAGTTTGAACATGGGTCAGGTCGGGTCAAAAAGTAGGTCACTAGGTCAAATTGAAGGAAAATCTTGTTAACACTCCAGAGGCGGCAATTTTTGCTTCAGCAGTTTTAAATTGTCAGAATGTTTGTCTTGAACATTTCTAGGCCAAGTTCGAATACGGGTCATATTGGGTCAGAAACTAGGTCACTAGGCCAAATTGAAGGGAAACCTTGTTAACACTGTAGAAGCCGCATTGTTTGCTTCAGCAGCTTGAAATTTGGTCAGAATGTTGAGCTGAATGATATCTAGGCCAAGTTCGAATATGGGTCATGCCGGGTCAAAAACTAGGTCACTAGGCCAAATTGAAGGGAAATCTTGTTAACACTGTAGAAGCCGCATTTTCAACTTGAGCATGTTGAAACTTTATTAGCATGTTTGTCTTGCTGATATGTAGGTCATGTTCAGTCAAAAACTAGGTCACTAGGCCAAATTGAAGAAAAATCTTGTTAACTCTGTTGTAGCTGCTTTTTTGGCTATAGCAGCTTGAAGTTTAGTCAGAATGTTTATCTAAATGATATCTAGGCCAAGTTCGAATATGGGTCATGCCGGGTTAAAAACTAGGTCACTAGGCCAAATTGAAGGTAAATCTTGTTTACAATCTGGATACTGCATTTTTACTTGAGCGTGATGAAACTTTACCAGAATGTTTGTCTTGATGATATGTAAGTCAAGTTCGAACATGGGTCATGTTGGGTCAAAAAGTAGGTCACTAGGTCAAGTTGACGGAAAATCTTGTTAACTCTCTAGAGGCCGCATTTATTGCTTTAGACGTTTGTCAGAATGTTTGTTTTAAAGATATCTAGGTCAAGTTCGAATATGGGTCATATTGGGTCAGAAACTAAGTCACTGGGCAAATTGAAGGGAAACCTTGTTAACACTGTAGAAGCCGCATTATTTGCTACAGCAGCTTGACATTCAATGAGAATGTTTATCTAAATGCTATCTATGCCAAGTTCGAATATGGGTTATGTAGGGTCATTAACTAGGTCACTAGGTCAAATTGAAGGAAAATCTTGTTAACACTTTGGATGCCGCATTTTTTGCTTCAGCAGATTGAAATTTTGTCAGAATGTTTGTCTGAATTATATCTAGGTTTAGTTCGAATATGTGTCATATTGGGTCAGAAACAAGGTCAATAAAGATAAATATTGTTCAAACTCCAGAGGCCGGATATCTAGTCCATGTTAGAATATAGGTCATATCAGGTAAAAAAATATAGATCACTAGGCCAAATGAAGGAAAACCTTGGTAACACTGGAGGTTGCATTCAGAATAATTGTCTTGATGTGTTTTGCATTGCAGTACATTGTTTAATTAAGGTTGGCGAACTAGGGCCATCATGGCCCTCTTGTTCAAGATAAAGATTCAGATTGTTCCTTAAGTGACCCACTATTAGATTCCTTTAAGCCATGTTGATTGGTCGAAAACATGGTCACCAGGGGACGAGGCTATTGATCGAACTTATCGCTTTTTTACGCTCACTTGGAATGCTTTTTTCTCATCAAAAGTAGTTTCGTAAAATAATTATTGAGGAAATTGTTGCAACCGCTCAATGAGCGAAGTATTCATGTGATTGGAGTTTTACATTCATTATGATTGTTTCGTTTAGAGCGCAAAATTCAGTTCCGCTCTTAAAGCATTCCAATCACGCTCACGATCCAACCAAGTTTGGCTCTGACTGTCAGGTTCATTATGTTCTTAGCTTTTAACAGTTAAGAACATTATGAAATTGACAAATTTACCGTTCACGCTCTGCTCCGTTCAGTTCATTTTAGCTCCCGTTCCAATCTGCTCTTAAAGTGTTCAGTCGTTCAAATGATTGAGATTGCTTTTTTCTGTTCTGTTCAAAATGATCGCTTTTTTACGCTCACTGGGAACGCTTTTTGATTGGTCAAAAGTAGTTTCTTAAAATAATAATCGAATGAATTGTTGCAACCGCTCAATGAGCAAAGAATTCATGAGCGCAAAATTCTGTTCTGCTCTTAAAGTGTTCCAATCACGCTCACGATCCAATCACGTTCCGCTCAGATTGTCAATTTTATGATGTTCGTAACTGTATCAATTTCGAACATAGTAGATTGTGACCTGCAGGTGTGCAGTTTATAAGAACCATTACTCTAGCATACTTATATTTATGGAGTTACCAGAATGTATGCTTTGTTTTGTCTGGTCATTTTATCTCTTGTTAACCAACTTTCCCAAGTGACACATGTGCTCGGGGAACACTCTTGTAGAAATTGTTGAATGATGTTTAAGGAATGTTTCATGGAAGGTTTAAAAGTGTCAGAAATAACAGCAATAATTTTCTTGCTTTGCTGATTATTTCTCGAACCATTTTTCTTTGGCTACCACTGATGCTATCATGGGTTTCTTTGTTTTGGTCCAATATTATTTTGCACAAATGTCATAATTAACAATTTACTTTTGTATTAAAGCGTCTACAGAAGTTACAGAAGTTTGTTCTTGACTGTCTGGCAGAAGCGGAAAAACTAAAATGCTTGAGTATAGCATTTCCTGCAATTGGTACCGGTAATCTTGCATACCCAAAACAGGAAGTAGCACAGGCCATGTTTGAGGCTGTTCAACAGTTTGAAGATAGACAACACTTTTTAAAGGAGGTCAAGTTTGTTCTTTATCATCAGGATAAGGAATCAATCCAGGTAAATTACTATTATTCAAATAAAGATAATTTATAGTTTCATATTGTTGTCTGCTTCAAAATGGTCTTGGGGAAGAAATGCAACATCATGATATTGAAAGAACAAATTTAATATAAAAATTATTAAATTTTAGGAAAAGCAGGAATTGCGTCGTCAACAATTGCCTTGTGAACACTCTAAGGGCAACATTTTGCATCCATGACAGTTAATCAGAAGATACATCTCCATCAAATTTTAGCATTGTTCGCTTTAGCACCTTGAAGCTTTGTCAGAATGTTTGTTTTGATGATGTCTAGGCAAAGTGTGAATATGGGTCATGTTGGTTAAAAAAAAGGTCATAAGAAAATCTTTAAAATACTCTTGAAGCTGCATGGTTTTTTTTAGCATGTTGAAAAAAAATTCAGAATAATTATCTTGATGATATCTAGACTAAGTTTGAATATAGGTCATGTCCGATCAAAAACTAGGTAACTAGGCCAAATATGAGAAAGATCTTATTAACTTTATAGAGATGGCATTGTTTGTTTGGGAAGCTAGAAACTTTGTCAGAATGTTTGGCTTGATGATATCTAAACCAAGTTCAAATATGAGTCATGTCGGTTTAAAGTCTAGGACTACGGTCATGGTGGAGTGTCCTTGGGCAAGGCACATTTTCTAGCCTAGTACTGGTTTGTTTACCCAGGGAACATGAATAAGTGAACTGTCGCCGTGATATAACTGAAATAATGTTCAAAATGGTGTAAAACCCCAATAAAACTAAACTAAAAATTAAAGTGTAGGTCACGAGGCCAAATTTTTACTCTTTGGAAGCCGCATTTTTTAGCTCACCTGAGCTTTGCTCAAGGTGAGTTATTGTGATCGCCTTTTGTCCGGCATCCATCGTGCGCCGTCTGTCGTGCGTCAACTTCTTCTCCTCAGTAACCAGTGGGTCAATTTGGATGAAACTTCACAGAAAGCATCCTCTCAATGACCTCACCAGATTTCCTTCAAATATTTGGGATCCATGCAGAATTCTGGTTTCCATGGCAACGAAATGAAAAAAACTTCAAAATTCTTCTTCTCCCAAACTGGTTGGCAGATTTTTAAATAATTTTGTAGAAATGTTCCTTTAGTGACCCACTATCAGATTCCTTCAAGCCATGTTGATTGGTCGAAAAACATGGCCGCCAGTGGGCAGGGCTATTTTGCCTTATATGGCTATAGTGAAAACTTAAAAAATCTTCTTCTCCCAAACTGGTTGGCAGATTTTCAAATAATTTGTAGAAATGCTCCTTGGATGACCCTCTATTAGATTCCTTCAAGCCATGTTGATTGGTCAAAAAACATGGCCACCAGGGGGCGGGGCTATTTTGCCTTATATGGCTATAGTGAAAACTTAAAAAATCTTCTCCTCCCAAAGTGTCAGACCGATTTTCAAATAATTTTGTAGAAATATTCCTTGTATGATCTTCTATCAGATTCCTTCAATCCAAGTTGATATTTTGCCTTATATGGCTATAGTGAAAAGTTAAAAATCTTCTTCTACGAAAGTGTCCGGCCGATTTTCAAATAATTTTGTAGAAATGTTCCTAGGGTGACCCTCTATCAGATTCCTTCAAGCCAAGTTAATTGGTCGGAAACTATGGCTGCCAGGGGGCGGGGCTTATATAGCTAAAGTGAAAAAAAAAAAAATCAGGTGAGCGATTCCAGGGCCATCATGGCCCTCTTGTTAACTTTAGCATGTTGAAGCGTTGTCAGAATGATCATCTTGATGATATCGAGGCGGGAAATCTTGTTGACACTAGTTTTAGCTTACCTGACTGCAAAATGAGTTGGCATAACTAAGGGGAGAGATCCAGGGCCTTCTTGTTTAGCCTTTCTGATCCGATGCCAACTGGTTAACAAAATCTAAAACAGTCCAAGTATACAAGTCTAGTTGCTTTTTAGTCTGGTATGGGACTTATTAATAATTTAATGATACCAATAAACCGGTAATTAGCTAGCACTAAGAGAAGACCAATGTCCCACAGATTGTCACATAGCCCAAGGGAACAATTACAGGAATCAATGGTAACAGATAATTTGAACAATTTATCAGGTATAGGCGACAGTAGTGGACTCTTGAAGGCTACTGTCATGAATGTTTACAACAATTGTGTCATGTGTTTGTTACAGTAATTTCATATAGCATTGTAATTATTCAAAATTTCATATACAATTAGAATTATTGAAATTTTTGAAAATGGCCAAACTGATATTTAGGTAAGGTTTCATGATTTAAAACAGTCTGGGGCAATTAAAAAATCGGTAAAAACTGGCATTTAGTTTTCTAATTGTTTGAGCCATGATTGTTTGAAAATTATGGCAGCAAGAGAATGGGGCTGTTTCATTGTTTAGATCACCTTATCCAGAGGCACTAACTGATCTATTGAGATCACTTGGTCCTTCATTTACATTTACCTTTTAGCTACATCTCCTCCTAAACTTCATAGGAATGTTCCTTTTGTGGTCCTTTTTTAGATCACCTAGAGCCAAAGGTTAGCTATACTTACTGATTAAAAAACATGAGTGTCCGGGTGCAGGGCAATCAATTTTTTCCGGTGTCTGGCATTTGTTGTGTGGTGTCCATCAACAGCTTCTCATATGTAACAAGTGCATCATTTGTGATGAAACTTCACAGAAAGTATGCTCTCCATGTCCTCACATAAATACCTTAAAATTGTGTTTATCCATGCAGAATTCTGGATTCCATGGCAACCAAAAGAAAAAGACTGAACATTTTCTCCCCCTAAATTGGTTGGCAAATTTTCAAGTAATTTGATATGTTCCTTGGGTCACTCTCTATCAGATTCCTTTAAGCCATGTTGATTGGTTGAACAACATGGCCACCAGCTGGAAGGGCAGTCTTGCCTTATATGGCCATAGTGTAAACTTTAAAAATCTTTTTCTCCAAAAGTATTTGGCCGATTTCCAAATAATTTTGTAGAAATGTTCCTTGGGTGACCCTCTATCAGATTCCTTCTGCCAATGTTAATTTGTAAAAAATGTAGCCACTATGGGATGGGACTGTTTTGCCATATATGGTTATAATGTAAACTTTAAAAATCTTCTTCTCCAAAAGTATCTTGCCTGTTTCCAAATAATTTTGTGGGAGTTTTCCATTGGTGACCCCCTATCAGATTTATTCAAGCCATTTTGATTGGTCGAAAAACGCATTCGTAAGGGCATGGGACTATTTTGCATTATATGGTTATAGTGAAAAAATCTTTTTCACCAACATTTATTGCGGATCGATATCCAAATAATTTTCCTCATGTGACTCCCTAAGATATTACTTCAAGCGATGTTGATTGGTAAAAAAATGATTGTGGTTGGCATGACAAATCACATTACCCAGGTGAGCGAATCAAGGGCCATCATGGGCTTCTTGTTTGTATCTTCCACAGCTTGTTTCAACTGCCTTTTTACATAATTATGTCATTTACTGATACTTCATTTTGTTTACATTGTCTTATCCTTACAGTTTCTTTCCAACTCTTGATTAAATGTTCAGTGACAGTAGCAGTTACACATTTGCTACTTTACTATCACTTAGGTGATTGATTTAGAACCATACTGACGCTCTTGTTTTTAGCATTACCGAGAATTAATTGTGTGAAGACCTATTATGATCACTCACTGTCCGGCATCCGCTGCCATCCTGGTCCTTTTATATTGTCTGTCTGTTCACATTTTCCTACAAACAACTTCTCCTCCTTAATCAATAGACCAATTTAAAAATAAATTCACAGGAATGTTCATTAAGTGCTCCTCTTTTAAAGTTGTTCAACACATTTAAATCAATGTAAAATTACTGTTGCTGCTTCATCAGAATGAGGTGAAAGTGCAAAGTCTTTGAATATCTTCAAAAGTACAGGCCCGATTTGAAATTATTAGGCACATGGTTTCTTGGGCTCTACCAAATTTGTTTAAAATATTCTGATCCCTTTAAAAACATGACTGCCAGGGTGCTGATCTTGTTTTCCTTTTATGTATATTGTAATAACTTAAGAAATCTTCTTGTACAAACAAATTTGTCCGATTTGAAAATAATTTAACACATTTTTTTCATTTGGTAACCAATTACCAAGTTTGTTGAAATCCCTTAAAATAAAATGCTTTCAAGGGGGATTGGCTTATTTTCGTTACATGTATGTATATTATATAATTTAAAAATATTCTTGACCAAATGCATAGTCCAGATTTGAAAATAGTTTGGCCCATATGCTCCTTCAGTGACCCTCTACCAAGTTTGTTCAAATTATAATGATCCGTTCATTACTATAGCCACCAGGGGGTGGGCTCGTTTTGCTTGTACATTTATGTATAGATTCAAAACTTTGAAAACTATTGAAGTTCTATTAAATCTGATGAATGATATAGGACCATCATGGTCCTCTTTTCCTTATATGAATAATTATATAGTGAAAACTTTAAAAATCTGTTTGTACAAAACTAATGGCCCAATTTGAAAATAATTTGGCACAAATATTCCTTAGGGGACCCTCTCCCCAGATAGTAAAAATTAGTTCCATCTCTTGAAAAACCTGGTTACCAGGGAGCAGCGCTTGTTTTCTTTAAATGTATATACAGTTGAACCTGTGCAACTTAAGACCACATTAGAATAGCAATTACCTGTCTTTATAGTGACAATACTTTTAGTTTCCCAAATACTCATTTTCTGTATAAATGAACCTGCAATTAAAGACCATGTTTGAACAAAGAACATATTGTTCACTTCCAATTGATGGTCTTTAAACAGTATAGTGAAATCTTCTTGTACAAAAGCCATAGCTAACTTTGAAAATAACTTGGCACAATTGTTAATTGGTTGAGTTTTCAAATTATTCTGATCTGTTGAAAAACATATTGGGTTTGTCATCCTCATATATATGTATAGTGAAAACTTTAAAAATCTTCATGACAAAAAGTATAGGCATGATTTAAAAATAACTTTGAACAAAGGAATCTTTAATGGGTGACCCTTTACCAAGATTGTTAACATTATTCAGATCTGTTGATAACTTGTCAAGTGCTAGAGGGATCATTTTGATTAAACATATAAAATTAAAAATTTGAAAAACTTTGATCTATTAAATATAAGGTTTGCTGTATAGGACCATCATGGTCTGTATAATTCACAGTGTTCAGTCATTGTAGTTTCTTTCCCTGGACTCTTGATCATATTTCACTGACACTAGAAGTTACACATTTGTTACTGTACGATTACTCTTTGCAGAATGTTTGGCTTGATGATATTAAGACTAATGTCGACTATGGGTCATGTCAGGCTAGAACCTATTGCTGAGTAATTCTCATGGCATGATGAATATATATAGACAGTATATGGCAGCAATTTTTAAAGGACTTGAAATAGAAGGAAATTAAATTCCCAAACATACAATGTTTTCTTAAGTGCAATAATATCAACATACATATTCAATTTGGAACCGAAAATTGTTGTTTCTTTTCCAAACATTCTAGGCATTCCATACAGAAGAGGAGAAACACAATGGTGAGTAATTTATATACTTTAGCAGAACAATTTCACCTTTTGCCACAATATTTTCATTAGTTACATGAGGAATGAAGTAAAATAAGAGGACTTTCGACAGATATCTAACTTTTAGCAAATAAACCTGGTTCTATATGAATTCAATATGAGTATTTCATACATGACAAATACAATTATGTGAGATTATGAATATTGTAAGATCTGTGCAGGGCAGGCAACAGTTATGACGTCCTCGCTGTTTTTGAGGGAAAACAATCTGTTTAAAACTTTTTTGCACCAACCTCTCCGGTGAGCATTACTTCAAGACTGCATGTTCATCAAAATGAGTAAAATATGGTGTGTAACAAATGAAAATTCATATGGTGTTAAAAAAATGACACTTACACTGTTCCTATTAAGTTCAAAAGTGGCTTTCTCACAATGTGACATTAATTTCACACTGATGTCTCTCCTCCACCTTGATTAAACTGTATGTATGCATTGTCAATGGCAGCATGACTCCAGGCCAACTACATTGTATTATCGTTTCGAAAGATTATATTCATCTACGCTGTGGCATAACTTTACTATCTAGCAATTTTTATACGACCGTTTCTTAAAAACGGTACGTATTATGGTATGGTCATGTCCGTCCGTCCGTTCGGGTTTTCCGCATTTTTTTCTTACATACTTTGAGCTATTGAGCTGAAATTTTGTATAAGGCTTTGTAGTGATGTGTCACAGATCAAGTTCATATTTCCTGGGATTTCGTCAATTATTGAATGAGTTATGCCCCTTTTTGGACTTAGAATATTTGTCAATTTCTGCATTTGCCGTTTGCAGTACTCTTGTTAGCTTACCTGAGCAAGAAGTGGTCAAGGTGAGTTATTGTGACCTCCTTGTGCCGTGGTCTGTTGTTTGTCTGTCGTCAACAATTTGCTTGTTAACACTTTTCATAAATTTTATTCAGTTTGTTTATTTTGTAGGATTATTGGTCTTGTCATGTCAAAAACTAGATCACTAGTAGGCCAATTTGAAGGAAAATCTTATTAACACTCTAGAAGCTGCATTTTTTACTTGAGCATGTTTTCTAAGCTAATATAGTTAAAAAAAGGGGCATGTTTCGGTTATATTCTGAGAACCTTCTTGGTGACACTCTGGAGACCACATTTTTAGCTCACCTGTGCACGAAGTGCTCAAGGTGAGTTATTGTGATCGTCCTATGTCCGGCGTCCGGCGTCCGTCAACATTTTCTCCTCTGTAACCGGTGGGTCAACTAGGATGAAACTTCACAGAAAGCATCCTCTCAATGTCCTCACCAGAATTCCTTAACATTTTTGGGATCCATGCAGAATTCTGGTTTCCATGGCAACGAAATGAAAAAAACTTCAAAATTCTTAAAAAATCTTCTCCTCCGAAAGTGTCAGGCCGATTTTCAAATTATTTTGTAAAAATGTTCCTTGGGTGCACCTCTATCAGATTCCTTCAAGCCATGTTGATTGGTCGAAAAACATGGCCGCCAGGGGGGGGCGGGGCTATTTTGCCTTATATGGCTATACTGCAAACTTAAAAAATCTCCTCCTCCAAAAGTGTTAGGCCGATTTTCAAATAATTTTGTAGAAATGTTCCTTGGGTGACCCTCTATCAGATTCCTTCAGGCCATGTTGATTGGTCAAAAACATGGCCGCCAGGGGGCGGGGCTATTTTGCCTTTTATGGTTATAGAGAAAACTTAAAAAATCTTCAACATCTTCTCCTCAGTAACCAGTGGGTCAATTGGGATGAAACTTCACAGAAAGCATCCTCTCAATGACCTCACCAGAATTCCTTCAAATTTTTGGGATCCATGCAGAATTCTGGTTTCCATGGCAACGTACGAAAAAAACTTCAAAATTCTTCTTCTCCCAAACTGGTTGGCAGATTTTGAACTTATTTTGTAGAAATGTTCCTTGGATGACTCTCTATCAGATTCCTTAAAGCCATGTTGATTGGTCGAAAAACATGGCCGCCAGGGGGTGGCGGGGCTTTTTTGCCTTATATGGCTATAGTGCAAACTTAGAAATGTTCCTTGGATAACCCTCTATCAGATTCCTCAAAGCCATGTTGATTGGTCAAAAATCATGGCCGCCAGGGGGGGCGGGGCTATTTTGCCTTATATAGCTATAGTGCAAACTTAAAAAATCTTCTCCTCCAAAAGTGTCGGGCCGATTTTCAAATAATTTTGTAGAAATGTTCCTTGGATGACCCTCTATCAGATTCCTTCAAGCCATGTTGATTGGTCAAAAAACATGGCCGCCAGGTGGCGGGGCTATTTTGCCTTTTATGGCTATAGTGAAAACTTCAAAAAATCTTCTCCTCCAAAAGTGTCGATTTTCAAATAATTTTGTAGAAATGTCCTAGGGTGACCCTCTATCAGATTCCTGCAAGCCAAGTTGATTGGTTGGAAACTATGCCCGCCAGATGGCGGGGCTTATATAGCTAAAGTGAAAAAAAAATCAGGTGAGCGATTCCAGGGCCATCATGGCCCTCTTGTTTATTTTAGTATGTTGAAGGTTTGTCAGAATGATAGTTTTCATGACAATTAGGATAAGTTTGAATATTGGTCTTGTTGGTCAAAAACTAAGTCACTAGACCAAATTTGAGAAAATCTTGTTAACACGATAGAAAGTCAAGAAAGTTTATCTTGATGATAACTGGGCCAAGTTCAAATAGGGGTCATGCTAGCTCGAAATCTAGGTCACTAGACTAAATAAAATATAAGTAATACACTAGTGGCTGAATGGGGTGAAGCTTGTCAGATTGTTTGTCTTGATGATATCTGTGCCAAGTTTAATTTGGGTCATGTTGATTCAAAAATGTTATGGACACTCCAAAAGTCTTGTGCTTGACTTATTTATCAAAATACTTCTTAAAGCATTATTCATGGGCAAATAATCATATAAAGCAATGGTTCTCAGGTAAGCGTTACAGGGTCACCATGGCCCTTTTGTTGAATTTCATTTGACATAGAATTGCAAATGATTATGATGGTAATCATGGAATAATAACTTGAACATTTTGTAATTAGAACTATCTAACATCAAATAATGTCATGTATATTTCCATTCTCCATATATTTGAGATATATCCAGTTTAATGAGGTACATTTTTGTAAAATTACGGTGATCAATATTCAAAATATTACGTCACCAACACATAGGGAAAATTTCATCAAAGAGTATCAACTATTAGTTAAGTAAATATCTATTACTTTTGCATCACCCCTCATATTTTTATTTATTTATTTATGGTTCACATAAAATCCATTTAAAATGATTGTAATGAATTCCCCCCCCCCCCCCCCCCCCCCCCCCCCCCCCCCCCCCTCACATACATTGGCGCTCATGATTGACGGTATAGCAGTGTGACTGATTTATCATGCCAGGATAAATATGTCTGGTAGTACTAATAAAATACTCAGGAAACTGTGTGATATAACTGGAATACTGTTGAAAATGGTGTGAAAACCTATTCAGACAAATATAAATCCAATCTTTCACAATTGGACTGAAAAGTTTATGTGGGTAGTTAAACAGGTAACTGGGGAAGATAATTATATGGAGTACAGGAGCCAGGAAACATATGGTAGGTCTATCTTGATTTTAACTGAACAAATTAAGTTAAACTCAAATGAATCAGTTGACCATGAAATAACTAAAATTCCTGTTGAAAAGAGTATAAAATCAATTTTGAACCGTGTTCTTTCACAAAGATAGTTACTAATATCTCTTCTTAGTAAATGGTACACTAATCAAAACACTAATAATTGATACATTTAGGGTTATAAGCTATAAAAACCATAAATTATGAAGGAAAGTAGTAATATATGGAAAATTATGTAATATATATTACATTATAGAAATATATATGGATATGAAAAATCCTAATGAGAAATAAATGCCATGAGATATTATCAATTGCCCAGATTGTATGAAATGACAGCACCATCTACATTGCAATACATGTTCGTTTCATGAAAGCGCCATAAACACAGGTTTTTAGCTCACCTATGCACGAAGTGCAAGGTGAGCTATTGTGATCACATTTTGTCCGGCGTCCGTCCGTCGTCCGTCGTGCGTCGTCAACATTTCAGCTTGTTAACACTCTACAGGCTACATTTTGCATCCAATCTTCATGAAAGTGTATCAGAACATTCATCTCCATCAAATCTTGGACAAGTTCGAAACTGGGCCATATGAGGTCAAAAACGAGGTCACTAGGTCAAATTGAAGCAAAATCTTGTTAACACTCTGGAGGCCACATTTTCAACTTGAGCATGTTGAAACTTTATCAGAATGTTTGTCTTGATGATATGTAGGTCAAGTTCGAACATGGGTCATGTCGGGTCAAAAAATAGGTCACTAGGTCAAATTGAAGGAAAATCTTGTTAACACTCTAGAGGCCGCAATTTTTGCTTCAGCAGTTTGAAATTTTGTCAGAATGTTTGTCTTAAAAATATCTAGGTCAAGTTCGAATATGGGTCATATCGGGTCAGAAACTAGGTCACTAGGCCAAATTGAAGGGTAATCTTGTTAACACTGTAGAGGCCACATTTTCAACTTGAGCATGTTGAAATATTGTCAGAATGTTTGTCTTAAAGATATCTAGGTCAAGTTTAAATATGGGTCATATTGGGTCAGAAACTAGGTCACTAGGCCAAATTGAAGGAAAATCTTGTTAACTCTGTAGAAGCCGCATGTTTTGCTTCAGCAGCTTGAAATTTGGTCAGAATGTTGAGCTAAATGATATCTAGGTCAAGTGCGAATATGGGTCATGCAGGGTCAAAAACTAGGTCACTAGGCCAAATTGAAGGAAAATCTTGTTAACACTCTGGATACTGCATTTTTAACTTTAGCATGATGAAACTTTGGATGCCGCATTTTTTGCTTAAGCAGCTTGAAATTTGGTCAGACTGTTTGTCTAAATGATATCTAGGCCAAGTTCGAATATGCCGGGTTAAAAACTAGGTCACTAGGCCAAATTGAAGGGTAATCTTGTTAACACTCTGGATACTGCATTTTTAACTTTAGCATGATGAAACTTTATCAGAATGTTTTTCTTGATGATATGTAAGTCAAGTTCGATCAAGGGTCATGTTGGGTCAAAAAATAGGTCACTAGGTCAAATTGAAGGAAAATCTTGTTAACACTCTAGAGGCCGCAATATTTGCTTCAGCAGTTTGAAATTGTGTCAGAATGTTTGTCTTAAAGATATCTAGGTAGTTCGAATATGGGTCATATTGGGTCAGAAACTAGGTCACTAGGCTAAATTGAAGGAACATCTTGTTAACTCTGTAGAAGACGCATTTTTTCCTACAGCAGCTTGACATTTTATGAGAATGTTTATCTAAATGATATCTAAGCCAAGTTTGAATATGGATCATATGGGGTCAAAAACTAGGTCACTAGGCCAAATTGAAGGAAAATCTTGTTAACACTTTGGATGCCACATTTTTTGCTTCAGCAGCTTGAAATTTGGTCAGAATGTTTGTCTGAATTATATCTAGGTCAAGTTCGAATATGGGTCATATTGGGTCAGAAACTAGGTCACTAGGCCAAATTGAAGGAACATCTTGTTAACTCTGTAGAAGACACATTTTTTGCTACAGCAGCTTGACATTTTATGAGAATGTTTATCTAAATGATATCTAAGCCAAGATCGAATATGGATCATGTAGGGTCAGAAACAAGGTCAATAAAGGAAAATATTGTTCAAACTCCGGAGGCCGCATTTTTACTTTGAGCAAGTTGAAAATTTGTCAGAATGTTGTCTTGATAATATCTAGTCCATGTTGGAATATGGGTCATATCAGGTAAAAAAATATAGATCACTAGGCCAAATGAAGGAAAATCTTGTTAACACTGTGGAGGTTGCATTCAGAATAATTGTCCTGATGTATTTTGCATTATAGTACATTGTATAATTAAGGTGAGCGATCCAGGGCCATCATGGCCCTCTTGTTTAGATCACCAGAGCCGAAGGCTCAGGTGAGCTATTCCTATCACTTTTTGTCCGTCGTCCGTCCGGCGTTAACTTTTAGCTTTAAACATCATCTCCTCCCAAACTCCAAGTGTCGTATAATAACTCAAAACACACAACTAGTTTATAAGATATTTAATACACAACTCTGACAGGGTAACGAGCCGACGGCCATTGCCGGTCTACACAATAGTCTAACTCCTTTGTTTATATAGAGCCTTCTCTTGACAGGTGGTTACGTATATCGTAGACAGTCATTACATTAAGATGTAACCTGTCATTTAGAATACTTCATATAAACGTGAACACCCCGTCCTAAATAAGAATAATCTCCATTATTCCACACCTCCATATGTCAATTTGAAAAAAGGAGGAATATCCATCACTATGCGTAGGCTAAGAACTAACATGAAAGGTCATTAAACCTCCAATCAACAATAATATTTTAACAAACAATAAAACATGATAAATAAAGAATTAATAAGGAATTGACGTTAAGCACAAAACTCAACGTATGGTGAGAAATAAACATACACATAGCCATAGTATTCAATATTAATTGACAATATAATAATAAATGAGTGTCATTACAATATAATAATAAATGAGTGTCTTTAGGTCTCTTTTTGGAATCTGTAGTGTCTGCAACTTTAAGGTGAATGATTGTTCCATAATGTGGATTCTGCCACAAAATCGTTGGTTGATATCGCCTCAGGTTGTTTTGTTCCTGTCGTCCCTGTATCGTCCATCGTCCGATCGTGAAACATATTTTGAAAGTGCCGTAGGGAAATTTGTTATGACGTTTGACTTGAAGTTTGTGGATCGCCGGTTGGCTGGAGAATAGTGGGACATTACTCCGAAGTAATGCTACAAACGTGTTAGCTGTCTGGTGCCCACGCAGTTTCGAACCTGCGCATGCGTAGTAGCTGTCTGGTACCCGTTCGATGTTCCGCTACCCTCTTAATTTGTTTTTGTTGTTGTTGTTGTTTACGCAGCTGTCTGGTACCCGTTCGATCCGTTCGATGTTCCGCTACCCTCTTAATATGTTTTTGTTGTTGTTGTTGTTGGAACCGAGCTCTATGAATAGTTGTCATATGCGCCATTTGGTAAGGTCAAAGGTGGAAAGTTCAGATTGGTTGCTACCCTTCTCTTTCAATGGGTTTTCGTTCATGGCTGGATGTTTCTCATAGGCCACTGCTAGTTCGTGAATATTTGACATTCATTCCTTTATTTTTAGTCAAACTTTTAATTAATGCATAGTTATCTTACTTACTAGCAAATGTGAACAATGTAAACACAGGATTACGGCCGCGTTTATAAAAACCCTGATTTAACCAAAGGATCGTCGTAAAAGGTTGTTTATTTCGGATGACGTAAGGTTGCAGCGGCAAAGGATAAAGGGAATCGCATTCTTTACCCGTAAACGTGTCTGTTAAAAATAACTGCCTCCGGTTTTAAACGTAATTGAAATTTAATAGGCGTAAATGGGGGAGATAATGTCTTTAACTGTGTGGAAATTGCCTCAAGCAAACATCCGCGTCCTTAATTAAGGACAGGTGTCATATGTGGAAACAATGGTATTTTATTTGACGCAATTATCCAATGAGAGGAACTTACATAATTAACCAATGAAAAAGACTTCCATAATTGACCAATGGTAGGAACAGATCAATACAAAGATTTTATCTGTCAAAAAAATGCAGGTGCGTGACACATTTGCCTTATTCCATAATATTTTAACCTTAATTGACCGCGGAGGTCATTTCGGTTAAACGTGTTGTAATTACCTTATTCCATTATATTTTAACCTTAATTGACCGCGGAGGTCGTTTCGGTTAGACGTGTCGTAATTACATAATACTTGGTTGTTTTGGTATTTTTTTTATACCCGTAAGTGAATTTATGCTAATCGCTTTAACTTACTTTGGACTAAATTTACCTATTTGCAACTAGGTAACTATAGTGTTCATGTATCTACATTTACAGATTCTGTAAAAGGGCTACAGACTTGTGCTGTACTTTCTCTTTATCTTCTAACTTTTTTATGTATTTATTAATACTAACTTTGTAAAATGTTACTCTATATGTTCTATTCTCGATATTCTCGATTCAACACTCCTTGAGTAATACACACTTTGTGTAATTATTCATACAATAATTTATTGAAAATCATCCTATTTTCAATTGATTCACAGGACATCTACTCTATATTTTCTATTCTCGATATTCTCGATTCAAAACTCCTTGAGTTATATTACTTCTTTTAATTATTCATACAATAATTTAATGAAATCTTATTTCCATTGATTCACAGGACATCTTACGTATTTCTATCTATTACTTAACACCTTATTATGTATTTACTAATACAACTTCTATAAAAGGTTTTACAGGACATTTCATATTCTAGTTTCAATTCAACATTCCTAGGGTTATAAACAACTCCTTAATTATTTACTTAATAATTTTAATTACTCTACTTCCATTGAACTCTCGCAAGTTTCATATTGGGACTTATTTCCATTATCTTTAACTGTTTCTGACTGTAAGGAGTAATTGTCGGATGTAGCATAGTGCTCTCTGTCGTATTTTTGTCTCCTAAGCTTTGCTTGTAGTTGGAATAAAGTTAAATTATCTTCTGAATTTTCGCTATTTTGTGATGTTTCTTTGTACGAAACTTCATGGCGCGAAACTTCGCCGGGCGAAAATTCGCTTCTAGACGATAACTTATCTCGTTGTGTACATGAGAGGAGCCTTTTCTCGCGGGAATTGGGTTTACTATTGTTTTGAACAGTCTCGGTTAATTCTGAACTACTTGTTAGCTGTGGGAGTACGTATCGACAATTTCTGATTGGACTAGGTTGCAACTCTTTTGAAACGGGGATATCCCATTCATTTAGATTTGCAAGTCTAACATCGTCTTTGCTAATTGTAATAAGTTGATTGTCTAACTGGTTTTTAACTACTAAGGTTTTTGGTCCTTTACTTTGAATGACTCTGAAATATGGTTTCCAATGTGGGGCCAGTTTACCCTTACGGACATGATTTTTTATGTAAACTGCGTCGTTTATTTGTATATCGACCTCGTGTCTGCTTTTATTTGCGTATGTATTTCGGGTCGACCGTGACTTAATAATTGATTTATAAACGTCCCTGTAAATTTGATGGTTGCGTTCTAACATTTCCTTGTGGAAATCGGTGCAATAGTATTTTAGTCTACGACCCAATAGGTTATCTATAGGTAGGATTGCGTCTCTTCCGTAAAGTAGGAAAAACGGGCTCTGTTTCATGCTTTCTGATATGTTAAAACGTAATCCTCCCAGAGCGGGCCCAATCATGACGTCCCATAAGTCTCGATTCTTTGGTATTAGCTTAGTTAGGATGGAATTTAGAGTTGCGTGCGAGCGTTCATTGCGACCATTACTCGCAGGGCAATAAATCGTTGTTCTAGTGTGGTTTATGTGTAATTCTGCCATTGTCTCCTGAAACATTTTTGCAATAAAACACGGGCCATTATCGGTTTTTACCTTTAAAGGGCAACCGTACCGCCAAAAGATATTTTCAAAGAATGCGTTTACTATCGTCTCTGCAGTTATGTCCTTTGTCGGGATAACTTCGGGGAAAGCTGTAAGCTCGCAGAGAAAAACGACTAAGTACTTATTTCCAAGGGCTGATTCGTTAAAGGGGCCTTGACAATCTATGCTAACTTCCGCAAATGGGTATGGTGGGATACTGACGTCGCCCAAAGGCGTTTTAATTTGTTTCAGATTTACCGTTTGACACGGGACGCATGTTCCCACATAGGAATTTATATCTTTGAATAAATTTGGCCAGTAAAAATCTTTTTTGATAATATCGTACATCCTGCTTATCCCTGGGTGACCAATTTCATGTCGAGCCTGTAGGACTAGGTTTCTTAGGTGTTTAGGAATGTACATGCGGGTGATGATATCAAGGTTAGTGACGAAATAGAGAATATCGTCGATTATAATGAATCTTCTATTTTCATTCCTTGTTAAGGCATTTGTCCTTACGCGACCCTTTAATTTTGAAATATCTTCATCAAAATCTTGTTCTTGACTTAGGTTTAATTTTGATAATTCTGTGATTTCCGAGCTTTCTAAAGGTGAAGGTTCTTTAGAAGCTTCGGCTATTTGTTTCGCATTTAAATCCGTGTTATTTATTACGTTTATAGTATGGAGGTTGTCTGAAAAGAAGTTGTCAGATGTATGTGATATTTCGCGTGACAAGAAGTCAGCGGCTATGTTTTTGTTTCCGGGTATGTATTCTATCTTGCAATCATAACAGGAGATATTCAAAGCATAACGCTGTAATAGTTTATTGTCGAAATTTGTAGTCAACAGATGTACTAATGGTTTATGATCTGTTTTGATAGTGAACTTAGCTCCCTGAAGGTAACAATTTAGTTTCTTTAGTGCATAATCAATTGCGAATGTCTCCTTCATTATAGTGCTGTACTTCTTTTGAGTCCTCGAGAGCGCGTGGCTGAGGAAGTACAAAGGTTTTTCACCGTTTTCTAAAGTAGATGTATTTTGAGTTAAAACTGCCCCGACCGACTGATCTGAAGCGTCGCAGTATAAGACATATTCTTTAGAAATATCTGGGTGAGATAAAATGGGCATTTGTTCTAATCTTTTTATGATTTCCTGGAAACTATTAGTGCATTCCTGAGTCCATTGGAATTTCACGTGTTTGTGTGTTAATTGAGTTAAAGGGATTGCTACTTCTGCGTAATTTTTTATAAATCTTCTGTAATAACCAGTGAAACCTAAAAATGACCTTACGTCTTTTACGCATTTTGGAATTTTGATGTTTCTAAGGGCCTTTATTTTTTGGTGGTCAGGTGAAATGCCGTTTACGCTAATTTCATGACCTAGATATATAATGGAATCTTTAAAAAAGGTGCATTTCTTTGCTTTTAACTTTAGACAGTTATCTCTTAACCTTCGGAAAATCTCCTCAATGTGATAGAGGTGGTCGACTTCGTTAGTACTATAGATCAGAATATCATCTAAATATGCGACGGCATAACTTTCGCACCCTTGTAGCACTTTGTTTAATATACTCTGGAAGCGGCCACCCGCTAAATTTATGCCAAAAGGTAACCTGTTGAACTCATATAAGCCAAAGGGTGTAGTGAAGGCGGTCTTTCCCTTGTCGGCCTCCATAAGTTCGATTTGGTGATATGAGTTTGATAGGTCTAAAGTCGTGAAAAATTTGGTTCCGTTTAAAGACGCTAATATGTCGTCCGTTCTTGGGAGTGAGTAGCTTGTGCACTTAACTATGGAATTTAAACGGCGGAAATCGATGACGAGTCTTTTAGAGCCGTCTTTTTTGTCTACTAGTATGCATGGCTGACTATATTCACTATGGGATGGGCGTATAATGTTTGCATCTAATAAATTGCCGATTTTTTTCTTTAAAATGTCCCGTTCTAGAAATGGAACACGATATGGCCTGGACCTTGTGGGAGTGTCTTCTTTTGTATGCAAGGCTATTTTTTCGTGGGGATATTTACCCAAATCAAACTCGTCTTTTGAAAAAATATCAGCATAATTATCTATTAATTCTCCTACTTCCCTACTTTTGTTTAAAGGGACGTTAACCTGTTCTCGGGGAGATTGTATATTGGTTAAAGTTCCATCGGTGACGTTGCTATTGACTGAGCAGATATGCAGAGCTGGACGCTCGGATTGGTCAGTTGTCAAGCTTTTTACCGATGTTTCTTTATTGATGGGTTTAATCCGTCCGAGGACGCAACCTCGTTTTATCTTGATCGTTTTATTTGAGAAGTTTGTAAGAACTACTGGAATGCGACGTTTTTGAGTTACGGTAGATAGACTTGGTGTCAATTTTATAAAAGGTTCGTCTGTTAGAAATCCCTTGTCTATTGTGGTAACTTCGTATACAGAATTGTTCGAAATAGAGGGGTTTTGTTTTAGTTTAGAAGGGAGTCTATATGTAGTTTGAGGTTTTAGAGTTACCGTTTTACAAAGACGGACTAAGGAAGCTATACAGGCATCGTTTTGCAAGGGCACATATTGGTCCTTTATTCTAATACAATTTAGATCGAAATATATCCTACAACTATTTTTTGCCAAGAAATCCTTGCCAAGAATGCAATTGCGTGATAAATTATCTGCAACGATGAAAGTATGGCTAATTTTTAATTTATTAATCTTCATTTCTAAATGTGCCGTGCCTAAAACTTTGATTGCGTCGCCTGATGCTGAACTAAGCTTTATTCCAGTCTTGTTTAGTTCTACCTGTGGTTTGAGAGAATTAAAAATACGTTTGTGTATTAGTGAAAAAGATGCACCTGTGTCGACAAGTGTTCTTAAAACTACATTATGTAACTTGATTAAGCAACTATTGGGAATATCGTTCTCCTCCAAATGAGTGTTGAATTGAATAGAGTCTAATTTCTTCGGACTGTCGTCCCGTTTACAGCCGAAGTTTAATAGTTTTTTTGGTTGTGATAGCCGTTATCTGAATTTGTTCTTAATTGTAAATACTGTCTACAATCGGATCTACGGTGACCCAGTTTCCCGCAAAAGAAACAACGGATCGGAGGTCTGAAATCTCCCCTTTTTAGCTCCACTGGCTGAAAGCCAGTCGAGCTTATGTCATGGCGAATTGTCCGTCGTGCGTGCGTGCGTGCTTGCGTTAACTTTTTCCTTTAAACGACTTCTTCTCCCTAACCACTTGGCCAATTTGGTTGAAACTTCATGGGAAGCATCCTCTCAATGTCCTCTACTAAATTCCTTCAAAATTTTTTGATCCATTCAGAATTCTGGTTTCCATGGCAACCGAAAGAAAAAAATAGTGAGAACTTAAAAAATCTTCTTCTCCGAAAGTGTCAGGCCGATTTTCAAATAATTTTGTAGAAATGTTCCTTGGGTGACCCTTTATTAGATTCCTTCAAGAAATTTTGATTGGGCGAAAAACATGGCCGCCAGGGGGCGGGGCTTTTTTGCCTTATATAGCTATAGTGAAAACTTAAATAATCTTCTTCTCAAAAAGTGTTCAGCAGATTTTCAAATAATTATGTAGAAATGTTCCGTGGGTGACCCTCTATCAGATTCCTTCAAGCCATGTTGATTGGTAAAAAAACATGGCCGTCACAGGGCGGGGCTATTTTGCCTATATGGCTAAAGAGCAAACTTAAAAAATCTTCTCCTCCAAAAGTGTCAGGCCGATTTTCAAATAATTTTGTAGAAATGTTCCTTGTGTGACCCTTAATTAGATTCCTTCAAGAAATGTTGATTGGGTGAAAAACATGGCCGCCAGGGGGCGGGGCTTTTTTGCGTTATATAGCTATAGTGAAAACTTAAAACATCTTCTTCTCCGAAAGTGTTCAGCCGATTTTCAAATAATTTTGTAGAAATGTTCATTGGGTGACCCTCTATCAGATTCCTTCAAGCCATGTTGATTGGTCGAAAAACATGGCCGCCAGAGGGCGGGGCTATTTTGACTTATATGACCATAGTGAAAACTTAAAAAATCTTCTCCTCCGAAAGTGTCAGGCATATTTTTTAAATAATTTTGCAGAAACATTCCTTTGGTGACCCTCTACAAGATTCCTTTAAGCCATGGTGGTTGTTAAAAAAAATAGCCACCACGGGGCAGGGCTGTTTGGAGATTTTATTTTTACCGTATGGCCGTGGAGCGATACTGGCCCTCTTGGGCCTCTTGTTTCGTAATTTTGCCCCAAACCCCAATCAGGTCCCCTATTCGGTAGCTGTCTATCATTTCGAAATTGTTGGCCGCGTAACTCGGTTTTGATTGCATTGACATGTCCTAAACGCTTACGGCAATTACTGTTGACATGACCCCTTCTATTACAAAACGTACAATTATTATATCGCCTAATTGCCTCTACCTCCATAGGTTGTTCAGAATTTAGATTTTCGTGCTTTGCGTTGTTTTGTCTAGGTTCAGAAGTTTGTTTTATCTCATGCGATCGTAATTTATATCTAATTCTTATATTGAACTCATTTATTGCGGACGTTACCGCGTCTTGAAAAGAAGTTGGGTTTTCCCTAGTCAATTTTTGTCGAATTGATTCGTCTGCTAGTCCGTCGACAAAAAATCCTACCGTCTGATGGTTAACTAATAGCTGTGATTGGTCAAAACCTGCATACGCGTCTTGTGCCAAAACGAGAATACGTTCGGCGAAATCTTGTATGCTTTCAAGTTTATTCTGACGTATATTCCTAAGCCTAGAGAAATGTATGTGTGCATAGGAAACTACGCTAAAACGGTCGGCTAAGGCGGTTTTTAGCTGTGCCCACTCCGCGTGTGGAGACTCTTGAATATTTCGAGTATGAAATCGGATACCGTTCCTGAGCTAAACCTATACGCGACGAGTTTCCTTTTCTGGTCCGGAAGGTTATTAACTAACGCGCATTTCTCTATAGCCTTAACCCAATTTTGAAATTTAGAAAGTTCGCCGTCAAAAATAGGAACAAAATCTGTCGCGCCATGTAATCCCAAGTTTACTAATTGTTCTGAGATGTTTTGAAAAAGAACTTTGAAATCATCTCCATCTCCGTCATTTGCCATGTTGTTTGACTAAGAATAAAGAGAAATAGTCAAAAATATTCACTTACTATTTGTTGTTGAGCCGTATAGTGGTTTTCTTTCGTGTTGGTCCTGATCACGTGCGCCAAAAAGACCTCTGTCGTATAATAACTCAAAACACACAACTAGTTTATAAGATATTTAATACACAACTCTGACAGGGTAACGAGCCGACGGCCATTGCCGGTCTACACAATAGTCTAACTCCTTTGTTTATATAGAGCCTTCTCTTGACAGGTGGTTACGTATATCGTAGACAGTCATTACATTAAGATGTAACCTGTCATTTAGAATACTTCATATAAACGTGAACACCCCGTCCTAAATAAGAATAATCTCCATTATTCCACACAAGGACAATTTCCGTGAAACATCACAGGACTGTTCCTCTGGTTGGCCTCTTTCAAAGTTGTTCAAAGATTTAAATTCCATTGAAAACTTTGGTTGCTGCGGCATCAGAAAGGGGGCAAAAGGTCCAAACTTTAAAAATCTTCTCCTCCGAATCTGCCTGTCAGATTCAAATATAATTTGGTAGAAATGTTCATTGGGTGACCCTCTATAAAAATTGTTCAAGCCATACTGATTGGTCGAAAAACATGGCAGTTAGGCCGCATCAAAAAAGGGGCAAAATGACAAAATTTGAAAATCCATTTTTATGCAAATGCTTGTCTGATTTAAAGAAAATATAATATGAATCTTACTGTAATGATCCTCTTTTTAATTTGTTTAAGCCGTTTTGATTGGTTACACAATCATAGCAACCAGGCGTCATCACAAAAGGGGTAAATTGAACTTTTAGCTACAAATGACAACCATCTCCTACCATTCCAATAGACCAATTACCACAAAACATCACAGGAATGTTCCTTTGGTGGTCCTCTTTCAAAATTGTTCAAAGATTAAAATTCCAATGAGAACTTTGGTTGCTGCGGCATCAGAAAGGTGACAAAATGTCCAAACTTTAAAAATCTTCTCCTCCGAATCTGCCTGTCAGATTCAAATATAATTTGGTAGAAATGTTCCTTGGGTGACCCTCTATAAAAATTGTTCAAGCCATACTGATTGGTCGAAAAACATGGCAGTCAGGCAGCATCAGAAAAGGGGCAAAATGACAAAATTTGAAAATTCCATTTTTATGAAAGTGTTTGTCTGATTTTAAGAAAATATAATACGAATCTTACTGTAATGATCCTATTTTTAATTTGTTTAAGCCGTTTTGATTGGTTACACAATCATATCAACCAGGCGTCATCACAAAAAGGGTAAATTGAACTTTTAGCTACAAATGACAACCAACTCCTACCATTCCAATAGACCAATTTCCACAAAACATCACAAGAATGTTCCTTTGGTGGTCCTCTTTCAAAATTGTTCAAAGATTTAAATTCCATTGAGAACTTTGGTTGCTGCGGCATCAGAAAGTGAGAAAAATACCCAAATTTTAAAATCCTTTTCCTACATAATCTACTTGTGCGATTGCAAGATAATTTGGTAGAAATGTTTCTTAAGTGACCCTCTAAATAAACTGTTGAAGCCATATTGATTTCGTTGAAAAACAGGGCAGCAAGGCGGCATCAGGAAAGGTGCAAAATGACAAAAACTTTATAATTCCATTCTTATTAAAGTTCTTGTTAGATTTCAAGATATAAATGGCCTTTACTGATAAGCTGTTTCTTGAGAAGTACTGTCCACTCCTTTCAGTTTCATTTGCACTCCCTGATAAAAATTTCCAGATATTTGCAGTTAAATATTTGCTACTAATTTACTATCAATTAGGTGATTGATTTAGGGCCATCTTGGCCCTCTTGTTTAATGAAAATATAACATCAATGACAACAAATGTACAATTTATTTACCACTTAAAGTTTCATAATTATGATAATGCTAAACCCTCGCGTTTTTACCCTCAAATAACAAACTCGTGAAAACATGCACATAGATATTACTCGGGATAGAATTAACTCCCAAATCAAAAAGTTTGATGAATAGAAAATTGAAAAACAAGAACTTTCTCTCTCAGATCAATTTCTCTTTGCCACAGTGATTTCAAAGTTATCTGCTGTAAAACATCAAGTGTGATCTGTTTAATGTAAAGCGTTATCAAGGTTCAAAACCAAACATTCTTGACTGATGACTGCTTTATGTTGTAAACATAACCCTTTCCTCTGTGTTGAAATTACCAATTGTTTTGGTTTGGACTAAGTCTGTGAATGTTTTAATTGAATCGGCCACCTAGCCTTGGTACAACTAGTATCCAAATTTGTAATTGTGGTGATTGTTCGTCCCACTATCGGTCCAATGATCATGTCAGTCATTCATGTATATAATGTTGCTATATTTTCCAGCCAAGCGATCTCAGAACAGAATTCAGATGAAACAGGGACTGACATACATTGAAAAGATAGGAGTCACCATTAAGTATGGCACGCTCAAGGATATAACCAATACTGGTATTATCTATATCTGGGAGAAAGGATCTACATACAATGGTTTGTATTGTTAGTCCTGTTTAGCATCATACTTGATCTGCACTATTTCAGGCTTATTAACACATAAATATGCAATATCATTGAGCAACTTTGAATATGTTGATTTTCATTTTATTGCCATTGCATGTTCTTAAAGGAAGCATTTTTATTTCATTTATTTATGTAAGCTGGCATGTAAAAAATAAACTTGACACACCCAATTAGTATTGATGGTTTTACAATCAATCAATCATGTTATGTTATTGTCTTTCATAAATTTTATAGAACAAGATTAAAATGCTCAAACTATGGACTCGAACACTTCTAGCTGATGTTCATTGTATATTTATTGTAACATATCTTGTGGTATTACTGTTACAAAGCAGTAGATCTAATTGGAGTAAAATTCACATGCTGTGATAATGTGGTGTAAAATTTAGAAAAGCCTAAAGATTAAACAAATCGGATTACCTTTTGTATATTTACAGTAAGGATCAAAGACAATGATTTGTTGAAACAAGCAGGCAAGGATGTACAACAATTATTTATGTCTCAGCGTAAGTAGGTCATATTTAGTTTGCCTATTTTCGTAATTGTAGACCCTTATGCAATCCTTGAACACAAATGATCCTTTGATAGTCATCTTTCAAAATTGTTAAAATATTTAAATTCACATGAATAACTTATAATGCTGCAGCATCCGAAAGGGGGAAAACGTACTATATATAAAATTATTTTCCTCTGAATATGCTTGTCTGATTCCAAGATATTTTGGTAGAAATTATCCTTGGGTGACTTTCTTCCAAATGGTTTTGAACATCTCTGTGACTAATGAGTCATAAGTAATTACGGATTCTGATTTTAAAATCATGGATGTCCTGGGTGATCTTAATCTTCACTACAAAATGTTATGTGATTGAATTTCTTGAGCCAAATCTCGGGTACAAGACGGAATTTCAATTAATGGTATGTCCATTTAGATTATTTCAAATTATTATTCCAATAAAAAGACACAGTTACATGTTTTTATTCCAGTCTGGTGCAATAAAAACAATACCAATTTAAAATGGATTTTCCAAAATACACATTCTGTAACATACTAAACTTTTTGATTTTAACAAACAATTTAGTAAGTTATAGAATTTTTAAAAGTGTTTATCTTATAATCCAACTATAACGACTAGGTATGTATCAATAATTTGAATAATTACTACCTTCAATGATTAACATTCATACAAACGCTTTGGAAATGGAAAGCAGAATAAAACAAAAGTATTTCAACACAAATTATCAAAGAAAAAACATGCTTAGATACCCTCAATTTCTATATAGACAAATGGTACATTAAGGTAAAAACATATCCAACAGGACGTCACAGCAATGTAAATCTCGTGACAAAAATAAATGATAAATGTTTTATTGACAAGTCAGCCAATTTTTAGCTCACCTAAGCACGCAGTGCAAGGTGAGCTTTTGTGAACACTCACCGTCCGTCGTCGTCGTCGTCGTCTGTCCGTCTGTTAACAATTTCCTACAAATGACTTCTCCTACTAAACCAATGGACAGATTTCAAAATAACTTCACAGGAATGGTCCTTAGGTGGTCCTCTTTCAAAGTTGTTCAAAGAATTTAATTCCAAGTAGAACTTTGGTTGCTGCGGCATCAGAAAAGGGGAAAATTGCTAAATCTTAAAAAATCTTCTTGTCCAAAAGTACTGGCCAGATTTGAAAATTATTTTGCACAAATGTTCCTTGGGGTACCCTCTACCAAGATTGTTCAAATATTTCCGATCCGTTGAAAAATATGGCCGCCAGGGGGCGGAGCTTATTTTCCTTATATGTGCATTGTTAAAACTTTAAAAATCTTCTTGTCCAAAAGTACTGGCCCGATTTGAAAATCACTTTGCACAAATGTTCCTTGGGGCACCCTTTACCAAGATTGTTCAAATATTTCCAATCCGTTGCAAAACATGGCCGCCAGGGGGCGGAGCTTGTTTTCCTTATATGTGCATTGTTAAAACTTTAAAAATCTTCTTGTCCAAAAGTACTGGCCCGATTTGAAAATTATTTTGCACAAATGTTCCTTGGGGCACCCTTTACCAAGATTGTTCAAATATTTCCAACCCGTTTAAAAACATAGCCGCCAGGGGGCGGAGCTTGTTTTCCTTATATGTGCTTTGTTAAAACTTTAAAAATCTTCTTGTCCAAAAGTACTGACCCGATTTGAAAATTATTTTGCACAAATGTTCCTTGGAGCACCCTTTACCAAGATTGTTCAAAAATGTGCGATCCATGGAAAACATGGCAGCCAGGGGGCAGAGCTTGTTTTCCTTATATGTGCATTGGTTAAAACTTTAAAAATCTTCTTGTCCAAAAGTACTGGCCCCATTTGAAAATAATTTAGCACAAATGTTCCTTAGGGTACCCTCTACCAAGATTGTTCAAATATTTCGGATCCGTTGAAAAACATGGCCACCAGGGGGATTGCTTGTTTTCCTTATATGTATAAAGTAAAAACTTTGAAAACTATTGAAGTTCTATTAAATCAGGTGAGCGATATAGGGCCATCATGGCCCTCTTGTTTTGAATATGGTCAAATTATTTATTTGTTAGTAGATTAATTTGTTTGAACTATAGTTTCGAAATTAAACTTTATTAGAGAAATTTCAAAGTTAAATGTCCGCTTTCAAAGAAAGTACAAGATAAATATCTATAAAGCTTTGAACAGATTGCAAAACTATCATGGAAACAACAGATGATGCAAAATACATAAAGTGGCAAACTCTTTTATTTCATTTGAACAGTAACATCACTCTGGATATACACATTATGATATTTTCTACACACAGACTTGTACTTTTATTGTAGTGTTTTTGAGATGGTATGATATTCTCTTTCTCTAGTGATTTTGACATATATAAATATTATGGATAATCATATTTGTTTGGATATACATGTAGTTACGAATGTTCAAATCAGTTTAGAAGAGAGAAAAGCAAAAGAATGTCCCTCAATTTTCGTATCTACCCATTGTCTTGTTTACATTACATGTATTTCTATTCAAATATGGCTTTGGATTTACCAAGATGTAGGGAACATAACTATCTTTCTATACCAGTTTAAACAACGTGTTATAGACTGTTGTAAATAATCTTGGCATATAGGTATATTACATGTTCTTTACCATTTCATTTGAGAAAACACGTTGGCAAAATTCATGTGCTCCAACCACAAACTGAACATTGAAGTTAGGTAGACATGCTGAAATACAGAGAGAGCTTCGGATTTGCCTGTATTGCCTAATACAGACAGATCAAGAAGTTTTGGAAGATGAATACCATGCGTTTTTTCATTGTAAACTGTACGAGGGTATAACATTTATCTACTTACCCACTCATCTGTGTTCCAACAAGTCTTTGGACGTCTTTTATAGAAGTATTGGCTCAAATAACCACATAATTTCTGTATATATTTACCATTTGTTAAACAAGCGAGAGAATTGTTGGCCTAATAAGGCATCAGTTCAACGATTGGTGTGTTCTAGGGACCCGCAATGCGGTATAGAGCAAATGGTTGTTTTTCGCCCGATACATGCCACTCGCTCCAACCAAAAAATTTGAGTTATGTTTGCCATGGCAGCTGAAAACACTTTGGAAATCTTTTTTCAAAAGCTGTTTGCTTCAAAAGTGTAAAAGATCGTTTATTTCAGTGAAATAGCTATAAACACAAACTTATTTATCTATCCATTAGGAGATAGCAAGGAGAACAGAGAAACGCTACTAATAACCACTGGTGGAGACCTATCGGCTGTACATGCCATCATGCATGTATTTAGTAAGGATGATGTCAATAGTATAAGGGAAGCCTTTAAGGAAGGACTTCTTGCAGCAAACTATATGGAAACAGTTTCTGTGTTTTTCAATAAAGCGAGTGAGTATTATTCCGAATAATAAACCAGACCTGATTTTCTTGTCATAACATTTATGTTAGGGTTATACAAAAGGGAACTTTCTATGACATTCTGAAAAAGCTAAAACAAATAATATTAATTGAGAAAAGAATTTGTCTAGGACTGGTGCTGTGCCTGCTGTAGACTTTATTAAGCAGCCTTTACAAACTTTGCTATTTGGATGCTGATAGTACAATCTGTATGTATTTATACTTGTACATTTATGTATATATTATTCTCAATCTCTTATTCCTGGACACCTAATCCACCATTATATAGTCATGATATTTGTGAGTTAATAGATTTTGAACCCACTTTTTTAGCTCACCTGAGCTTTGCTCAAGGTGAGTTATTGTGATCGCCTTTTGTCCGGCGTCCGTCGTGCGTCGTCCGTCAACTTCTTCTCCTCAGTAACCAGTGGGTCAATTTGGATGAAACTTCACAGAAAGCATCCTCTCAATGACCTCACCAGAATTCCTTCAAATTTTTGGGATCCATGCACAATTCTGGTTTCCATGGCAACGAAACCGAAAAAACTTCAAAATTCTTCTTCTCCCAAACTGGTTGGCAGATTTTCAAATAATTTTGTAGAAATGTTCCTTAGATGACCCTCTATCAGATTCCTTCAAGCCATGTTGATTGGTCGAAAAACATGGCCGCCAGGGAGGGCGGGGCTATTTTGCCTTATATGGCTATAGTGAAAACTTAAAAAATCTTCTCCTCCGAAAGTGTCAGGCCGATTTTCAAATAATTTTGTAGAAATGTTCCTTGGGTGACCCTCTATCAGATTCCTTCAAGCCATGTTGATTGGTCAAAAAGCATGGCCGCCAGGGGGCGGGGCTATTTTGCCTTTTATGGCTATAGTGAAAACTTAAAAAATCTTCTTATCCATAAGTGTCGGGCCAATTTTCAAATAATTTTGTAGAAATGTTCCTTGTGTGACCCTCTATCAGATTCCTTCAAGCCATGTTGATTGGTCGAAAAACATGGCTGCCAGGGGGCGGGGCTTTTTTGCCTTATATGGCCAAAGTGAAAACTTAAAAAATCTTCTCCTCCGAAAGTGTCAGGATGATTTTTAAATAATTTTGTAGAAATGTTCCTTGGATGACCCTCTATCAGATTCCTTCAAGCCAAGTTGATTGGTCGAAAAACATGGCCGCCAGGGGGGGGGGGGGGACTATTTTGCATTATATGGCTATAGTGAAAACTTAAAAAGTCTTCTTCTCCGAAAGTGTCAAGCTGATTTTCAAATAATTTTGTAGAAATGTTCTTTGGATGACCCACTTTCAGATTCCTTCAAGCCATGTTGATTGGTCAAAAAACATGGCCACAAGTGGGCAGGGCTATTTTGCATTATATGGCTATAGTGAAAACTTAAAAAATCTTCTCCTCCAAAAGTGTCTGGCCGATTTTCAAATAATTTTGTAGAAATGTTCCTAGGGTGACCCTCTATCAGATTCCTTCAAGCCAAGTTGATTGGTCGGAAACTATGGCTGCCAGGGGGCGGGGCTTATATAGCTAAAGTGAAAAAAAAACAACAGGTGAGCGATTCCAGGGCCATCATGGCCCTCTTGTTTTAAATACCTATTAAAATTATTATGGATTACAATGTCTGAGATCTGACACTGACTCAAAATGTTCTTGTTGTAACAAGATCTTTCTACGTCTGACAGGGTGGTTCTATCATGGTTAGAATGGACTTACATTGTCAATAATCTCAAAATGATATGGTAATGCAATATTTAAATTGTAATTATGAGTGCCTTTTCCTATTTCATTTTCAGGTAAATTCCTACGATATAGCACGTCTGTTGTTGATGCCTTTATTGAGTCTATCCAGGATATACAGAGGAATAAAACAGGACTCAGTAATGTTCTGATGATTGTAGAACACAAAACAGTATCACGGGATTGGTTAGATTATTTAAATAAGAGTAATCACTGTCAAGGTAACTGTTATTAAAAAACAGAAATACAATTTTTACTAAAAATCTTGGGGTTGATTAAGATGTTCTGGCTAAATCATCTCATATCATGGATAGGAAGCCATTGTGACCTTGCTTGAGAACATACTTTAGATCTACATTGTCAAGGCGACAATTGAAAACAATGTTTTGAGCCTTAATGGTACAAATGTCTATCTGAAACATGCCCTAATACCAAGAAAAGTCAGATAAATATTACTACTCATTTGTAATGAATTATTTAAAATGCCCTTGCAAATTTTCCTTTTTAATGTATTCTACTTTAGAACCAAGGATTATTGCTTGAATAGATTCAGAGCTACCTTTTTACTTAAGAATCAAAGCTACACTTATGCTTGTGGATACAATGTAGTAATTTTACTGGTACACTGTTGTTATTGTACTGGTATATACACTGTTGAATACTAGTGTACTGGTAGATACAATGGTGTTATTGTACTGGTAGATACAATGTTTTTATTGTACTGATGATACAATGTTATATACAATTGTACTTGTAGATACAATGGTGTTATTGTACTGGTAGATACAATGGTGTTATTGTACTGGTAGATACAATGTTGTCATTGTACTGGTAGATACAATGGTGTTATTGTAATGGTAGATACAAGGGTGTTATTGTACAGGTAGATACAATGGTGTTATTGTACTGATAGATACAATGTTGTCATTGTACTGGTAGATACAATGTTGTCATTGTACTGGTAGATACAATGTTATATATTATTGTACTGGTAGATACAATGGTGTTATTGTACTGATAGAAACAATGTTGTCATTGTACTAGTATATACAATGGTGTTATTGTACTGGTAGATACAATGTTGTCATTGTACTGGTAGATTCAATGTTGTTAATTTAGTGTTAGATTCAATGTTATATATTATTGAAGTGGTAAAATCAATGTTGTATACTATTGTACTGATAGATACAATGTTTTTATTGTACTGGTAGAAACAATGTTTTTATTGTACTGGTAGAAACAATGTTTTTATTGTACTGGTAGAAACAATGTTTTTATTGTACTGGTAGAAACTATGTTTTTATTGTACTGGTAGATACAATGTTATATACAATTGTACTAGTAGAATCAATGTTATATTATATTGTACTGGTAGATACAATGTTGTCATTGTACTGGTAGATTCAATGTTATATACAATTGTACTAGTATAATGAATGTTGTATACTATTGTACTGATATATACAATGTTGTTATTGTACTGGTAGTTACAATGGTGTTATTGTACTGGTAGTTACAATGGTGTTATTGTACTGGTAGATAATGGTGTTATTGTACTGGTAGTTACAATGGTGTTATTGTACTGGTAGATACAATGGTGTTATTATACTGGTAGATACAATGGTATTATTGTACTGATAGATTCAATGTTGTTACTGTACTGGTAGGTTCAATGCTGTTGTTGTACTGGTTGTTACAATAGTATATACTGTTGTACTGGTAGATGCAATGATCTTATTGTACTGGTAAATACACTGTTGTCATTGTACTGGTAGATGCAATGTTGTTCTTGTACTGGTAGATACAATGTTGTCATTGTACTGGTTGATTTAATGTTGTCATTGTACTAGTTGTTACAATGGTTTATACTTTTGTACTGGTATATTCAATGATCTTAATGAACTGGTAGGTACAATGTTGTCATTGTACTGGTTGATACAATGTTGTCATTGTACTGGTAGATACAATGTTGTCATTGTACTGGGAGATACAATGCTGTCATTGTACTGGTAGATTCAATGTTGTCATTGTACTTGTAGATACAATGTTGTCACTGTACTGATAGATTCAATGTTGTTACTGTACTGGTAGATTCAATGTTGTCATTGTACTGGTAGATACAATGTTGTCATTGTACTAGTATATACAATGTTGTCATTGTACTGGTAGATTCAATGTAGTCCTTGTACTGGTAGATTCAATGTTGTCATTTTACTGGTAGATTCAATGTTATTATTGTACTGGTAGATTCAATGTTATTATTGTACTGGTAGATTCAATGTTGTCATTGTACTGGTAGATACAATGTTGTCATTGTACTGGTAGATTCAATGTTGTCATTTTACTGGTAGATTCAATGTTGTCATTGTACTGGTTGTTACAATGGTATATACTGTTGTACTGGTAGATTCAATGTTGTTATTGTACTGGTAAATTCAATGTTGTTATTGTACTGGTAGATTCAATGTTGACAATGTACTGGTAGTTTCAATGTTGTCATTGTACTGGTAGATTCAATGTTGTCATTGTACTGGTAGATTCAATGTTGTCATTGTACTGATAGATACAATGTTGTCATTGTACTGGTAGATACAATGTAGATACAATGGTGTTATTGTACTGGTAGATGCAATGTTATATATTATGTACTGGTAGATTCAATGTTGTCATTGTACTGGTAGTTTCAACGTTGTCATTGTACTGGTAGATTCAATGTTGTCATTGTACTGGTAGATACAATGTTGTCATTGTACTAGTATATGCAATGTTTTCATTGTACTGGTAGATTCAATGTTGTCATTGTACTGGTAGATACAATGTTGTCATTGTACTAGTATATACAATGTTGTCATTGTACTGGTAGATTCAATGTTGTCATTGTACTGGTAGATACAATGTTGTCATTGTACTGGTAGATTCAATGTTGTCATTGTACTGGTAGATACAATGTTTTCATTGTACTGGTAGATTCAATGTTGTCATTGTACTGGTAGATAAAATGTTGTCATTGTACTAGTATATACAACGTTGTCATTGTACTGGTAGATACAATGTTGTCATTGTACTAGTATATACAACATTTTCATTGTACTGGTAGATTCAATGTTGTCATTGTACTGGTAGATACAATGTTGTCATTGTACTAGTAGATACATTGTTGTCATTGTACTGGTAGATACAATGTTGTCATTGTACTAGTAGATACATTGTTGTCATTGTACTGGTAGATACAATGTTTTCATTGTACTGGTTGTTACAATGGTATATACTGTTGTACTGGTAGATACAATGTTATATACTTTCGTACTGGTAGATACAATGTTCTTATTGTACTTGTAGATCAAATGGTTTCAAGAGAAAACAGAGGAACAGGTGCATCATATCAGGGAATGATCCCTACAGTGGTATTGTTAATATACAATTACTATTTCTTATATGTCAAAGCATGATTTTGTAGTATGGTTAGAAGTGTGTTGGCTGCAAATGTTCGATTTTCTAACGAATACAGCCATAATTTGATGCCATTATGAACAGAAAACACAATAAAAAAACTATCTATTTCTTGTACCATGACGTACAATGAATTATATGACAAATCATTTGTTGGAGAAACTTCCGCCTTATTTTGATGGTGTGTGTTTAACTCCATGTTAACAGTATGGCCACAGCAGACAGTTCTTCTACCTGTTCATCCACCTGTTTGTTTCCAGACTTACTCACACCAGTATTGCACACAACATCTTTCCAAGTCAACTGGCTGTCTTGCCCACATAGATTTCTTAGCCCATAGATTGAAGATGTATGGCGCTTAAATAAGAACAATGACCTTTGTCAATGAATTAAGGGTTAAGCTGGGGCTACAGTGAATGTTTATGGTTGAAGTGGATTCATCCATTATGCGTTGTTCAATTATCAACTTCAGAAAACATTTAAAGGATAGAAAAAAGATATCATTTCAGGAAGCCTAATTTTGGCCGGATTGTTTAAAAAATGTGTTCAATTAGGAGCCATTTCAAGGGTCCGTTAATTTCAGTGGAAAGATTGAACCTGTTTCATCATGAAAAGCCATTTTGCTTATTCCCAACAACTTATTTTTAGGGAATATAGTGAAATAACCTTGTATTTCTATCTGTGGATGTAAAACATTTGTCAAAGCAAATCTCTCAAATATTCTCATAGATAACCAAAAGCACGGACACACATGTTTATTGATAATATATATAAATGATTTCAGACACATTTGAAAGAGCCAGAAATGCAAAGCATGGAAGATAGAGGAGGTAAGAAACCATTTCTATAAGTCACCAAGCAAATGGCATGTTATAGATTTTAACTTTTAATCTGATATATCAGCTGATTTGGATTCAAAAACTCTCAAACTGACTCATATGTGTTACTTTGAAACAGAGTAGAAAATACTGTATTTTACGGATATATTCATTACAATGTGTAGTTAATTGTGCTCCTGACCTTTGTTTTCGAAAATGACTTAGCGCTGTCCAACCTGCAGATGCATTTTGACTCATCTGTAGTGGACGAATTGTCTGCGTTTGTCCGTCTTCAATATGTCTTTCAAGTGACATGAATCGTCAACAACTGCTGTGTTAACACTATAGGCAACATTTTACATACAGTCATCATGAATGTTTATCAGAACATACACCTATATCCAATCTTGGCCAAGTTCGAACTGGGTCATGTGAGGTAAAAAACTAGGTCACAAGGTCTAATTAAAGGAAACTCTCGTTAATGCTTCTGGAGGCAGCATTTTTATCTTTAGCATGTTAACATTTTGTCAGAATAATTGGCTTGATGATTTCTAGGCTAAGTTTAAATATAGGTCATGTCCTAGTCATAAACTAGCTCACTAAGCCAAATTGAAGGAAAGTCTTGTTAACACTCTAGAGACCACATGTTTTGCTTCAGCAGCTTGAACCTTTGTCAGAAAATTTATCTTGACGATATCTATGCCAAGTTTGAATATGGGTCATGTCGGGTAAAAACTAGGTTGCTAGATAAAATTGAAGGAAATACTTCTTAACACTGAATGCCGCCGTTTTAATTTGAGCATGTTGAAACTTTGTCAGAATATTTGTTTTGATGATATCTAGGATAGGTTTGAACATTGATCTGGATCTAGAGTGGGTCACTAGTAGGGATGGCAACGATTAATCGGTTACACGGTTAACCGTACGTTTTCCGATTAATCGGTTAATAATTTCGGTAACCGAGTACCCGGAAGAAAAGCTAAAATATATATACAGTTGTGTTTCACCTTTTGTTCTTTTCAATATGTCACACGTATCTGACATGAGAAGTTAATTATTTACACCTCGATCGGCCAGTGTTTACATTACTGCGATAACAGCTGCACTCGACGCTTTGTTTCTTTTTAAAAAATAGTTTGATGTCTAATAAAGGCAGAAATTATAAAATAATGACTTATTAATTATATTCGACGTTTGTTTAAAGAGTAATTTGAAGTTTGTAACTGAGTTGGTATTTAAAGATATGCAGCCATGTACCTCTTTCATTCAACATATTATAAATCGTATTACAGTCACTTCGTTAAAAAAGATCTACAGAATATATTGCCATAATGCCGCCTGCTACATCGTTTGTATGGAAGTATTTTAAACGCTGTGCTGATGATAACAAAGTCAAGTGCAGTTTGTGTGGTAATGAACTGTCTTGGACTGGTGGAACCAGTAACATGGGCAACCATATTCGACTAAAACAGGGGATATTCATTGTCTATGAATCTATACGGTTAACCGGGTAACTGGTTACAAAATTGTATGAGTAAGCGGTTAGTAATATCGGTAACCGTTGCCATCCCTAGTCACTAGTAATAGCTTACCTGAACCCAAAATGAGTTATTATGATTGACTATGTGGTTGGCATAACTCAGGTGAGCAATCCAGGCCCATCATGGCTCCTTGTTGAAAATATTATGGCAAAAGAAGAAATTGCTAAATATTCTCCTTTTGTCACAGTTTCAAAATGTTTGCTTTCATATATATGGACTGACTCAGTTGTGTTGAAAGTTGTCTGCTGCAATTTTGTTGTATGTGGGAAAGGGTTAAGTAGATACAAATTTACTCAGCTCTGCATGTCAATCATTTCTTGTAATCAGGTCTAAAATTTAAGTTATTACCTAAATATTTATGTTCAAAATAATAGAGGAAGGTTAATGTTTGAGTTTAACTCAAATTGCTTAACTGATAATAATCCGACGGATACTCAAATAAAAATTGTCTGATTGTCGAAGAAATAAGTCACGGTATTGTGATATACCCTTGGCATTGTCATTGTCTGTGTCACATAACTTTAACCTTACCTCATTATAAAAAAGATGATAATATACAACAGAGTTTGTAACATGCTTAAATTTAAGTAGATTTGAGAAACCAGGGCCTGATGTAAGATTTTTGCATGCAGAGTATAACCATGGCAGGGTTATGTCTTTATCTCTTTCCCTCAAAACATTTTGCCACATTAGCAACAGATAACTTCTACAAAGGAAAAAATATTCATGACGAGTAATTCCTTCTTTTGCTACAATATGGGAAAGGGTAAACAAAAAATCACGAATAATAGATTAAGCATTGCCTTAAGAAACAATTCTAGTTTTCATGTGAGAGTAAAAATAGGAGAAAGCAGGAAAACACATGACTAGGCCATTTTGTAATTGAAAACTTGACAACATGCATAACTCAAATCACTACCAAAGACTGAAAGAAATGAAAGTAATGAATTTCCCTCCCAAGCACTCACTGTTGATAGATTAGCATTATGACTTAGTTGCTGGTTCAGAATAAATGGAACAGTAGTACTCTAAACTCACCCTGGAAACACTGTTATATTGTTGAAAAATGTTGAAACACGTTAAACACCATACTAACAAATACTCCAATCTATCAATCAAGAATTGGTCTATGATGGACCATATATTTGTTCCTTCATTTTTAGCTCACCTGAGCTTTGCTCAAGGTGAGTTATTGTGATCGCCTTTTGTCCGGCGTCCGGCGTGCGTCGTCCGTCGTCCGTCAACTTCTTCTTCTCAGTAACCAGTGGGTCAATTTGGATGAAACTTCACAGAAAGCATCCTCTCAATGACCTCACCAGAATTCCTTCAAATTTTTGGGATCCATGCAAAATTCTGGTTTCCATGGCAACGAAACCGAAAAAACTTCAAAATTCTTTTTCTCCCAAACTGGTTGGCAGATTTTCAAATAATTTTGTAGAAATGTTCCTTAGATGACCCTCTATCAGATTTCTTCAAGCCATGTTGATTGGTCGGAAAACATGGCCGCCAGGGGGGGCGGGGCTATTTTGCCTAATATGGCTATAGTGCAAATTTAAAAAATCTTCTCCTCCATAAGTGTCAGGCCGATTTTCAAATAATTTTGTAGAAATGTTCCTTGGGTGATCCTCTATCAGATTCCTTCAAGCCATGTTGATTGGTCAAAAAGCAAGGCCGCCAGGGGGCGGGGCTATTTTGCCTTTTATGGCTATAGTGAAAACTTAAAAAATCTTCTCCTCCATAAGTGTCGGGCCGATTTTCAAATAATTTTGTAGAAATGTTCCTTGGGTGACCCTCTATCAGATTCCTTCAAGCCATGTTGATTGGTCGAAAAACATGGCCGCCAGGGGGCGGGGCTATTTTGCCTTATATGGCCAAAGTGAAAACTTAAAAAATCTTCTCCTCCGAAAGTGTCAGGCTGATTTTCAAATAATTTTGTAGAAATGTTCCTTGGATGACCCTCTATCAGATTCCTTCAAGCCAAGTTGATTGGTCGAAAAACATGGCCACCAGGGGGGGCGGGGCTATTTTGCCTTATATGGCTGTAGTGAAAACTTAAAAAATCTTCTCCTCCAAAAGTGTCTGGCCGATTTTCAAATAATTTTGTAGAAATCTTCCTAGGGTGACCTGACCCTCTATCAGATTCCTTCAAGCCAAGTTGATTGGTCGGAAACTATGGCTGCCATGGGGCGGAGCTTATATAGCTAAAGTGAAAAAAAAAAATCAGGTGAGCGATTCCAGGGCCATCATGGCCCTCTTGTTTCCAGATCTGCTGATAATTTGTTACGAAACCTTACTTTTCTATTACACATTTTCAATTTGGAGAAGAATGTACAAGTAACATGTTGAATTAATGGAAAGTGTCTGTATACATATTTCAACACTATCCCTGATGGAGGCAGACCTCAGCAGATGCCTTAATTCATGGCATGGGAAGCACAATTGTTATAAAACAATTTTTTCCTTTTTTCAACAATATTTAGAAATCTGTATCAAATATACAGATATGTGGCTGCTTTAAAAGCAGTCACCTCAAACTAAAATGTCAGCGAATTGGGTAACTAATGACACTTTTTTATATTTTTTATTTTACAGCAGTGAAGATCAACCTAGGGCCGCAGCATGCAGCATGGTATGGATTGAATGCAATTATATCTCATAAGAGTGAACATTCACTCATTTATTAAAACAATTTACTGAATCGTCAGTTTAGCTCATTAAGAACTTTTTGTGATCTTTCAGATTATTGTATGTCCATGGAATGTTGTCTGTTGTGAGTTATCAATAAACAAAATCTTTAAAGCTATCTCCTTTCTAAATAAGATGCCCTGTTTGGAATTGCAAAGATATATCCATTTGGCTCATACTTGTTTATGGAAAGAAAAATGCTTTCTACTGTTACACCACTAAGCCAACTTTGACCAAACTTCACAGGATTGATTGATCGGGGTTTAAGGCAGTTTTCTGGCTATGTCATACCAGTACTCAACACAACAGTCTTTCCAAGCAACTGGCTGCTTTTCTACATAGACTCTTGTTACAGTGACTTTTGTCAAACGTTGGATTGACAGCCAGTGCTGCTACCTACTTAGCAACCAGGGCTTGGCTTCCTAGTAAATTCCCTTTAGGGATTTATTAGAGTTGCATTCAGTTCAGGACTCTGGTTTCCTTGGCAGACGAAAGAAACAACTTGTCCAACAAACTTGTCCAATTTAAGAATAATTTCTCACAAATGATTCTTGGGTCACACTCTATTAAGATTATTAACCAGGTTTTCTGAAGGAAAAATCTGGTTATTAGTTTGGCGAAGTCGGCGGGCGGGGGGTTGGGCGGGCGGGCGTCAACTTTCCTTGTCCGGACCATAACTTTGCCATGCGTAGAGATATTTTCAAATAACTTGGCACAAACATGCACCATATCAAGGCGATGTGCCAAATGCAAAAAAAAAATCTGTAGATTCAAGGTCAAGGTCACAGTGATAAGAAATAGACTTTAATTGAACTTTTCTTGTCCGGACCATAACTTTGTCATGCAAAGAGATATTTTCAAATAACTTGGCATAAACATGCACCATATCAAGACGATGTGCCAAATGCACAATTTATGTGTTTAGCTTCCAGGTCAAGGTCACAGTGACAGAAAATATACTTTACTTTTCAAATAACTTCACGCAAATATGCTCCATATTAAATAACTTGGCAATTTAAAAGAATATAGCATAGATATGAGTAAGTTTCATAACCTCGGGCCCTGGATCTAGTCTGTTTGCAAAGGCATAAACGCATTACTATCAAGTAAAGGGTTAAGGCAGATCACTGATTATCAACCTGGCATTAGGGATCCTAAAATGTGGCTGCTTACAACAAAAGGTTGCTTAATACATGTATCTGTTATCTATTATATGTTCTTAATAAATGAGGCCATCAACACACGATTAACTGTATTGAACTGATATTTGTTAGATAAAATTGTGATATATTTAATTGACAAAGTAATTATGATTATTCATCAATAGAAATATTCCCTGTTACTTGAATTACTAGCTTTGATTAACTATTAACAGAAAAATTTGACAGATCTGTTAATTCTTAATCAAACACCTTCCATTATAGAAAACCTGGTTTCATGGAATTTCCATGTCTTGTTCATATTATTTTGATCCATTGAAAAACATGGCATCCAGGGAGACCCTTGCTTTCCTTTATTATAAATACTCAAAATTTAAATTATATTACATTCTATGACTTCAGTTTAAAAAACCGAAGCTGCACAAAGTTAACTTTTCAGGTGAAGGAAAAAAATGGTTTTCTTTAAATATACAAACCTCATTTAACCTTAATCCTGGCCAAAGAAATGATTTTGAAGTACATGTTTCTTTCATTCATTAATTTGAAATTTAAAATATCTTCTTATCAAAACATACTGGCTTGATTTAAAAATATCTTGGAAAACTGTTCACACATGCAATAATACCCCTAATTACTTGATGTGGCTCAAATGTTTTACCCTTTGTAAAATTCCAACATAAGGGATTATTTCAAGAGTGGAGAAATTTGGTTTCATTTTAAAGTGTTTTTAATTGACACACTGTATGAAAATGTACGTTGTTTGAATGAATGTTGATTATTCTTATCAATCTAGGAAGAAAATCCAAGACCTCGAAGGACAGGCAGATAAATATTTCCTAGTTGAAAGGATACCAAAATATTTCACCGACAGTAGGATAAGAGAGGACATTGGGCAAAAGTCTTTTGGTGCAATGTTTGACTTGTTGTTCATACAAGGCCATACAGAGGCCATTTTGAAGTGTACAAATGAGGAAGGTAATTGTCTTGTTATTGATAACAAATAATTTCTTTTTTGAGACACAATTCTCTCTTTGCAGATACTGTTTTAAATCACAAGAGCCTCAGACTCAATGTGATCTATTCTGATCATTGTCTATGTGGAAAAGCAGCCAGTTGCTTCGGAAGATTGTTGTGTAGAATACTGGTGTGAGAAAACCAGGAAATACGTGTGTAGGTGAACTGGCCACCGTGATATGACTGAGAAATTGTTAAAAACGGCGTTAAACCCCAATCAATCAATCTGATCATTGTCTGTCCATCGTCAGTGATTAACGTTTAGCTTTAAAAGACATTTCCTAAAGCCCTGGACCAAATTCAACCAAACATCACAATGGTCTTTTGGTGATCCTCTCCCAGAATTGTTCACAGGTTAAGATTTTATGGAGAACTTTTGTTGCTGTGTCATCAGAAAAAGGGATAAATAATCAATCTTTAAAAGTTTTCTACTCTGAATCAGCTTTTCTGATTCCAAAACAATTTGGTAGAGATGTACAAAACCTGTTCAAGTCATATTGATTGGTTGAAAAGCATGGCAGCTAGGGGCATCAGAAATGGTACAAAATTACAACATTTTTAAATTTCAATGTTATGCAAGTGCTTGTCTGATTTCAAGCTATGTGTGTAGAACTGTTCCTACAGTGACACTCTACAAAACTTTTTCAAGCCATATTGGTTGCTTGAAAATGATAGCAACCAGGCAGGACCAGAAAACGGGTAAACTTAACTTAAAGCTTCAAATGACATGTCCACTTAATTCACTGGACCTATATTTCAACCAAACTTCACAGAAATGTTTCTTTGGTGGTCTTCTTTCAAATATATAAATACGGTGTAGGACTTTGACTTTGGCATCAAAAAGAAAGAAGAACTTTTAAAATTATTTTCTTCTGTATCAGCTTGCCCTTTTCAAAAATACTTTTTTAGAAAAGTTCCTTGAGAGACCCTCTACAAAAACTGTTCAAACCATTTTGATTCGTTGATAAACATGGTGTCCAGGCAGCATCAGAAAAAAGGACATTAATTCCAATCTAATGATAATAACTTGTTCAAGCCATATTTCAGAATAGGGGTAAAATAAACTATAAGCTTCAACTGACATTTCCTCCTAATCCAAACGAATGATATGATCCAAACTTCACAGGAATGTTCCATGGCTGTCCTCTTTCAATTTTTTGTTTAATGATTATTGCCTTATTACAAAATTTATGTCCTTTAATGATAAGCTGTTTCATTAACAGTGACCACTACTTGCAGTTTTATTCCCTATCTTCATAAAACTTTCTCCATTATTAGCAGTAATAGCTACTATACTATCACTTAGGTGATCAATTTAGAGCCATCTTGGTCCTCTAGTTTTTGTTCGAAGGTTGAACTGATTCACAAGAGAGTTATATTGTTTTTTGTTTTTTCAGAAATCTGAAATGTCTTTAATTAATTTCAGATGCTCAGAAACTAAAGAAAGCAAAACCTATGGAGGTTTGTCTTACAGCTTGTCCAAAACAGGTAATTGTTTATCCCTTTCTTGAATTCATGATATTTTATTTGATAGTTTGACTAACATCATAAATTTCAACTAATTTCAACCAATGTCTGGGACATTTCTACTTTACTAATTAGTCCCCTACCGGCGTGCCGAAGGGGACTATTAGGTTTGCACTCCGTCCATCTGTCAGTCAGTCTGTCAGTCTGTCAGTCAGTCCATCTGTCAGTCAGTCCGACAAATCAGTTTTCCGCACTTTTTTTCTACATGCATTGAGATATTGAGCTGAAATTTTGTATATGGCTTTGTAATCATGTGTCACAGATCAAGTTCGCGTTTCATGGGATTTCGTCAATTTTTTTTATGAGTTATGCCCCTTTTTGGACTTAGAATATTAATAAATCAGTTGTCCGCACTTTTTTTCTACATGCATTGAGATATTGAGCTGAAATTTTGTATATGACTTTGTAATAATGTGTCACAGATCAAGTTCGCGTTTCATGGGATTTCGTCAATTTTTTTATGAGTTATGCCCCTTTTTGGACTTAGAATATTAATAAATCAGTTTTCCGCACTTTTTTTCTACATGCATTGAGATATTGAGCTGAAATTTTGTATATGGCTTTGTAATCATGTGTCACAGATCAAGTTCGCGTTTCATGGGATTTCGTCAATTTTTTTATGAGTTATGCCCCTTTTTGGACTTACAATATTAATAAGTCAAAACGTGCAAACCGGTAGGGGATTATGGTATTGCTTGCAATCCTACAGTTACTTGTTTACTTAAAGTTACCAAATATGGCATGCACATTCATCCTGAAAAGTCAGTGCGTCATGTTTCATAATTGGGTCACCGTGACCTTAACTCTTTCCCTCATATGACAATTCTGCAGCAGACGACTTTGAACATATTTTGTCAAAAAATGGAAAATCTCTATAATTGAATGGATAACCTATGACTAAAAGTCGAAAACATTGTGACAAAACGTGAAAGGTGAAATTGCTCGTTGTGAGCAATTTCTTCTTTTGTCACTATGTTTTCAAAAAGACGTCTGCTGCAGAGGCGTCAGAAAGCGTCTATATGAGGGGAAAAAGTAACTCCATATCTCCTATATTATCACACCTTGAGTTCCCAAATTTAGTCTGAAGATGCATCTTGGAAAGAGAATGTGTCGTGTACCAAAAGTTGGTCACTCTGAGATTGACTTTGACCTCTGACCCCATTTAAAGAAAAAGCTTGTCGGGTCGTATCTCCTATGTAATCACACCGAATTTGGTCTGAAGATGCATCTTGGGAAGAAGATGGCTCTTGTTCGAAAATGGGTTCACTGTAACCTGACCTTTGACCCCATTTAACCCTTTCCCTCGTACAGCAATTCTGCAGGATTTTTCATTATGTTGTCCTCTTTCAAAACTGTTCAAAGAAATAAATTCAATTGAAACCTCTGATTTCAAAGGCAATGTAAATATGAAATGATAAAAGTCTTCTAGAACCAAAAGTGCTCCCCTATTTCGAAAATGATTTGACACAAATGTCTCTGCCAAAGTTGTCCAATTTATTCAGATCCATGAAAAACATGCATGCTAATATGCTAGTTTTCCTTATGTGTACATTTATACAGGATAAACTTAAAAAACATTCTTGTCCTAACATGCCTTTGACATTACGTCCCTAGGGTGAGTTATGGCTCACATGCAGGGGCACATATTTTACATAGAAAATACATTGTACATGTAGTTTAAGGTCATGAGTACAAGCCTGGGTCACAATATAACTCCGTTTATAACTGTTTCAGGCAAATATGAGACTTGCCAAGCACAGTACTTCATTACATTTTGACATCAAAGTATGTGTCTTCCATCGAAACTGCACTAATCAGGTCAGCGATGTCAGCATGGTCCTCTTGTTGAAGTGTTTATCAAATAATATCTTTTATTATTAGTCCCCTACCGGTCGCAGACTATAGGTTTGGTCGATTCCGTCTGTCCGTCTGTCTGTCTGTCAGTCCCACCTAACCTTGTCCGACCCGCATCTTAAGCATGCATCTTAGGATTTGAAAGAAACTTGGCACAAACGTTCACCATGATGAGGCTGTGTGTCGCGCGCAAGACCCAGGCCTGTACCTCAAATGTCAAGGTCACACTTAGAGGTCAAAGGTCAAAACGAGAACTGTTTGATAGGACTGTACCTTGTCCGGCCCACATCTCAACCATGCACCATAGGATTCCCAAGTAACTCAGTACACGTGTACATGATGAGGCAGCGTGTCGCACACAAGACCGGGGCCTGTACCGCAAATGTCAAGATCACACTTAGAGGTTAAAGGTCAAAATGAGTCTGTCAATCTGTCTGTCTGTCTGTCAGTCCCACCTAACCTTGTCTGGCCCCACATCTTAACCATGCATCATAGGATTTGAAAGAAACTTGGCACAAACCTTCAACATGATGAGGCAGCATGTCTCGCACAAGACCCAGGCCTGTACCTCAAATGTTAAGATCACAGTTGGATGTCAAAGGTCAAAATGAGTACTGTTTGATAGGATTACCTTGTCCGGCCCGCATCTTAAGCATGCATCTTAGGATTTGAAAGAAACTTGGCACAAACGTTCAACATGATGAGGCAGCATGTCGCGCACAAGACCCAGGCCTGTACCTCAAATGTTAAGATCACAGTTGGAGGTCAAAGGTCAAAATGAGTACTGTTTGATAGGATTACCTTGTCCGGCCCGCATCTTAAGCATGCATCTTAGGATTTGAAAGAAACTTGCCACAAACGTTCAACATGATGAGGCAGCGTGTCATGCTCAAGAGCTAGGCCTGTACCTCAAATGTCAAGGTCACACTTAGAGGTCAAAGGTCAAAATGAGTACTGTTTGATAGGACTGTACCTTGTCTGACCCACATCTCAACCATGCATCATAGGATTCCCAAGTAACTCAGTACACATGAACATGATGAGGCAGCTTGTCATGCACAAGACCCAGGCCTGTACCTCAAAGGTCAAGGTCACACTTAGAGGTCAAAGGTCAAAATGAGTACTGTTTGATAGGACTACCTTGTCCGGCTCGCATCTTAACCATGCATCTTAGAATTCTCAAGTTACTAGACACACATGTTCACCATGATGAGATGGCTTGTTTCTCTAAGGTCAAGGTCACACTCAGAGGTCAAAGGTCAAAATGAGTATTGTTTGATAGAACTACCTTGTCCTGCCCGCATCTCGAACATGCATCTTAGGATTCTCAAGTTACTGGGCACACATGTTCACCAAGGTGAGGTGGCGTGTCAAGCACAAGACAAAGGCATGTACCTCAACTGTCAAGGTCACACATGCTTGAATAGATTTTGATATAACTTCACACAATTATTGGTAGGGGACTTTTGTATTGCTTGCAATACGACATTAACTTGTTATTTATAAACACCTCATTAAACAGAGCCAAAGGTCATTCAGTTGACCTAAGGTTAAGTATCCAACTATCCATGTATGCAAAACTCATTTTTATTATTGACAAACTGCCATTAGGCAGGTGTATGTTTTTGTTTCAAAATCTCCTTCTACGTATTTGTAAATTAATGTTATTTTTCATATTCATTTTCAGTCATTAACCGATTTCAATGTAGATTTGGAAGTTACTGTGGGAAAAAAAATGATTGATACCTTACAAAAAATGGATATAACAGTTCATTCAAAAAATGGAAAGACTGTCATTAATGCTCCTACAAAATACCATTTTGATTGGGCAATGTTTAATCTGAAAAGCAACCAAGAAGGAAGGCACGATAGTACAGGCTTTGTAGATATACAGGCATGTTCACAAGACATTTGGGACATAGCTAGGATTATGAAAGAAAGAAATATTGCAAACTTGGAACAGCAGGGTGTGCATGTTTCATATGATAAGGAGTTTGTAACAATGTCAGGAGTTGAACCTAGTGAAGATGACTCGGATAGACTCACATTAACTTCATGTTTTAAACAGTTACAAACAATGGAAATTGTTGAGGTCACGGTTGATGAGTCAAGTCATGACGAGATTAAAAAATGGTGCGAAGAGATCACCACAGATAAGAAGCAAGAATGTTGTGTCCATGTAAAGGAAAGAAATGCTGTTCTTGCATTTAGTGAATCATATGAAAATACACAAGCTATTAAACACCAGATTTTAGTAAAAGATGGTCAAATTAAAATCACAGGGCGGAGAAGAAGACGTGATTTTAAAGATGCTGGCGATGTTCAAAAGTCCTTCGACGAAGATGGAAGGAACACATTGGAACCCAATGAGCAAAATTGGAATGTTAATGATCAACAGCCCCTCGTCAAACAAAGAGAAAAAGACAGAGATGTACAAGGTCATAATCCAAAATTCGATCTGAAGAGACAAGCAAAAAATCTTCAAGAGTACAGAACCGATGAAAATATAAAGGTGTATGTCTATGAAGCCAACATACTGAAACTGCCTGTAGACTGCATTGTAAATGCCGCAAATGACACTCTACAGCATGGTGGTGGAGTTGCCCGAGTTATAGCTCAGGCAGCTGGACGACAACTTGACCAAGAGGGTTTTAACTACATAGGAAAGTATGGTCTTGTACCTGTCGGCACGATTTTCGTAACTACTGCTGGTAAACTTCACTATGATTGTGTAATACATGCAGTGGGTCCACGATGGTCCGATTATAGCCCACATTCATTTCCAGACGTACGGAACTGTGAGAAGGACTTATATTCAGCTTTAATGGAAAGTTTTCTTGCCGCTGAAGAAAGGGGCCTGAAGTCTATTGCTTTGCCTGCAATAAGTGCTGGTATGTGTTTAAACCCTTTCCCACTTGCAGACATATTTTGACGCATCTGCAGTAAACAGCTTTTACAAACATTGTGATAAAAGAAAAATTGCTTATTATGAACAGTTTTGTTTTAAGCCACATTGTTTTCAACTCTATTCAATAATTGTACTTTTATTACTTTCTGATTTTTCATAGCTATTTCTGCCTAGAGGTTTTCAAAGTCGTCTGCTGCTGATTTGTTGTATGTTTGAAAGGATTAACTATTTTGCGTATATAGAAGATCTTTGACGTCTCTAAAGCAAACAATAATTGGAAACATTGTGTTAAGAGTAGCAATTTCCATCATTCAATCCCTTTTTCAACACAGTAATTCAAATTGCCGTGTTTGCATATTTATCTGTCATATTGGAAAAAGTAGAAATTAACACGGTTCTTTATTAACAAGGTTTATATATTTTTATACGCCGCCATAGGCGGTCGTATATTGGCGTCATCTTCTCCGTCCGTCCGTACGTCCATTTCTTGTGAACGCAACTCCTCCTACGTTTCTGACCGTATCTTTTCAAAACTTGGTCAATGTCATAACTATAATGTATAGATGTGTATGATGCGGCGATTTTCCGGTTCATTGATATTTGCAAGATTTATGTCCCGTGTAATAAGTCTCTGTAGCTGATTGATATTGCAGCCTTCTGAACGCAACTCCTCCTACGTTTCTGACCGAATCTTTTCAAAACTTGGTCAATGTCATGACTATAATGGGTAGATGTGCATGAAGCGGTAGATGTGCATGAAGCGGCGATTTTCCGGTTCATTGATATTTGCAAGATTTATGTCCCTTGTAACTTAGTCTCTGTAGCTGATTGATATTGCGGCTTGTGAACGCAACTCTTCCTATGTTTCTGACTGAATCTTTTCAAAACTTGGTCAATATCATTACTATAATGGGTAGATGTGCATGAAGCAGGGATTTTCCGGTTCGGCAATTTTTAGCTCGCCTATTCGAAGAAATAGGGGAGCTTATGTTATCACCCCGGCGTTGGCGTTGGCGTTGGCGTTGGCGTTGGTGTTGGCGTTGGCGTCCGCGTTGCCAGCTTGGTCAAACCTTTGCGTGCAAGGCCTTTTCTCAGACACTGTGTATGCTGTTGCTTTGAAACTTCACACACTTATTCAGGATCATTAGGGGACCTTGTATGTCAAGTCCCATAACTCTGGAATGGATTTTGACTGAATTGTGCCCCTTTTTGGACTTAGAAATTTGGTCAAACCTTTGCGTGCAAGGCCTTTTCTCAGACACTGTGTATGCTGTTGCTTTCAAACTTCACACACACTTATTCAGGGTCATTAGGGGACCTTGTATGTCAAGTCCCATAACTCTGGAATGGATTTTGACTGAATTGTGCCCCTTTTTCGACTTAGAATTTTGGTCAAACCTTTGCGTGCAAGGCCTTTTCTCAGACACTGTGTATGCTGTTGCTTTGAAACTTCACACACTTATTCAGGATCATTAGGGGACCTTGTATGTCAAGTCCCATAACTCTGGAATGGATTTTGACTGAATTGTGCCCCTTTTTGGACTTAGAAATTTGGTCAAACCTTTGCGTGCAAGGCCTTTTCTCAGACACTGTGTATGCTGTTGCTTTGAAACTTCACACACTTATTCAGGGTCATTAGGGGACCTTGTATGTCAAGTCCCATAACTCTGGAATGGATTTTGACTGAATTGTGCCCCTTTTTGGACTTAGAATTTTGGTCAAACCTTTGCGTGCAAGGCCTTTTCTCAGACACTGTGTATGCTGTTGCTTTGAAACTTCACACACTTATTCAGGATCATTAGGGGACCTTGTATGTCAAGTCCCATAACTCTGGAATGGATTTTGACTGAATTGTGCCCCTTTTTGGACTTAGAAATTTGGTCAAACCTTTGCGTGCAAGGCCTTTTCTCAGACACTGTGTATGCTGTTGCTTTGAAACTTTACACACTTATTCAGGGTCATTAGGGGACCTTGTATGTCAAGTCCCATAACTCTGGAATGGATTTTTTTCAAACATTTGGATTTTTTCTTTTTCTTTTCTTGTATTTTTTAATTTTGCGTTTAGCTCAACGTTAAAGTTTCGATTTTTTCTCAATAAGTACTGGTTCTAGGGCTTTCATATTTTTTGGGGTAAAACATTTGTTTTTTGCTGGATTTTGAAAATTGGGCATAGCTTCTTCATATTTTGTTGGATTAATTTCATTTTTTTGTATTTTTGAACTTTGAGCATTATTTTTTTTTTTTTTTTTTTTTTTTCTTGAATTTTGGAACTTTGTGTTCAGCTCAATTTTTTTTTTTAAATTTCTTGTATTTTTGAACTTTTTTTTTTTATTATTTCTTGTTTAAAAATAATTGTGTTTAGCTCAATGTTAGAGTTTTGTTTACTTTTTGTGTTTTACACTTGCCTTGATAGTCAAAGCAGGGGACACAGTGAGACATTTAATTATGCGTAATTCTTGTCTTTCTTTTGTAAATTCAATTTCAACTGAATTATTCCACTTTTGGATTTTGGACTTTATACCCATGCTATAACTGTTCTGAAGTAGGCCCTGATAGACGATATCCCTGATAGGCGAGCTATATTGTCCTCTGACAACTCTTGTTTCAATAGTTATGCCTTTCGAAACTTGGTCTCTATATAGCATATTCACTTGAGAACGCAACTCAAGTTTCCAACAGGTAGAAGTGCATAAAGCAGGGATTATCCGGTAGAGTGATTTTTGCAAGAGTTATGCTCAGAAGGAAAAAAAGATACATATCGACACTGCCATTTGACCTACTTTCATATCGGAAGCCTCTATAGGGTTCTATCTCTGTTTATATGTATCCTATTTTCTTAAGTTAATACCAAAGTCAGCTAGGCTGGTAAGCAGAGTAAGACTTTCAACTCTGAACAAGTGTGGATAAACTGTTTTGCTCAAGGAAACACCCGGCTGCCCCTGCAGGGATTGAACCTACTACCCAGGCAACCATGATCTCAGGTCCCTGTCTCTTCCAGCTAAGCTAACTAGTCTCACAGACTTCATTTTGAGCTTATGTATACAGACATGTTAAAAGCACTAATTAAAAGGACCAATCTTGATCTTTATATTTTGTGGCGGCATTGGCACTCTTGTTTAAGATTTGTTTTCAAGCAGATTAATTTTGAAATATATCTCAGTCAGACAGTTACAATTCTCTTGCCCTCATTGACAAACCTCTTTTACCCTTTCCCACATACAGACACTTTCTGATGCCTCTACAGCAGACGACTTTAGAAAATATTTTATCCAATATTCTTATTTTCAATCATATAGGTTTTTTCTATATCCGTCTGTATGTTTTGAAAGTCATCTGCTGCAGAATTGTTGTATGTGGAAAAGGGTTAAAGATGTCCAAAGAATCATGGAATATTAATTTAGACTCAGTGAGTCATATAATGAAGACAAATAAAATGTATTTATGTGTCTCTGATAATAATAATGAAATGTGAACCCTTCACATCTTTGATCTTTCATTGGTTGAAAGAACAAGCTAGAAGTTACATTTAGGAAATGTATTCCTTCAATGAGAAACTATTCTTTATATCTTTAAAAAAATTAAGCTAACAATGTAAACTTCGATATGTCCCAATTTGACTTCTATTACTAATACATGTGATCATCAGATCATTTAATTCTTTCCAACATATACACCCATTTTGATGCATCTGCAGCAGACGACTTTTGAAAACATCGTGACAACAGGAGAAATTGTGCAAAACGACAATTTCTCCATTTGCCACAATGTTTTGAACTTTTTTCAGTAATTATACCTACATTTTCATATGTTTTAGTAAACATTTTCATAGTCGTCTGCTGCAGACTTTTCATAGGTCGGAAAGGGTTAAAGCCTGATGTCTTGACCTTGAGAGTCGCATATTAATGTTTTTTCTGCCCAGTGTCCAAATGTATTTTACAGACACCAAGCTATTTGATGCATTTATAATTTCTTGTACCTCAGGCTTTATGTGTTTGTCTTGGTTTGATAATATATGTGGTAAGGACCAGTGGAAATATGACTTCCATACATTTTACACTATAAGGCAGTTGCATAAAAGGAAAGCATACATCATTCATTTTGGTAATTGACCCTTTCCAAATAATACTAACAATTATACATGTACTTTTAGCATGTTTCTGTCACCAGGAAATTTCTAATCGACATTCTATCTCCCATAATATACCCATTTTTTTTTTTTTTTATTTCAGCCATATTTGCAGTGCCAGAGGAAGTCTGTGTTTATCACTATGCAAAAGCAACCATTGACTACAGTCGTAAAAAATCTCCAAATGCCTTGAAAGAGATTCACTTCATTGATATAAATGCTAGCATTGTCAGGAAAGTACAGGAGATGTTTACAACCATGTTAAGATATAATCAGAATCCACACTACTCCACTGAAAAGTTTGTCAAACATAGAAGGAAAAACTTCCATTCACCAAACAGAAACAGAAATACATCACCAGCTAGAGAACCAGTCAGAAATAGAGATTCACCAGATAGAAAACCAGTCAGAAATACTGAAGCAGATGCTACGTTTAATCCCCTTTATTATGAAGAAGAGAGGGAAATCCATGTTTTAGAAACTGAACTATGTAAACTTTCGATACAATGTGGAGATATAATGAAGATCAAGGCAGATGCCATTGTGTCTATAGAAGACATTCATGCATCTGGAAAAGGAAAGATTGCTAAACTTATATGTGATAAAATGAATTTCAACAACAGGAATAACTTTCTTAGTGAACGAAAGTTGGCATTTCGTTCAAATACAAAAACAGGGGATGTACATTGTACACACGGATACGACAGTGGATTCCTCTACATTCTTCATGCTGTTGTACCTTATGACACAAGGAATAGTAGTGATGGTGAGAAGAAATATGTAATAAAGCAAGCACTGAAGAATATACTGAAGAAGTTGTCAGATAAATGGATCAAATCTGTTGTAATGTGCCTCATTGGGTCATGTAAGTAATTTATCATTCACAGCAAAGAGTAACCGCTTACCTACATAATAGGAAAAGTTTGAATTGTCTGCTTGAAAAACATATGATGAAAAAATGTATAAGAAAAATAACATTTTAAGTAATAATGCTAATGACCTAAAAGAAAACTTGGAAGTTTCTTATTTCAAAAGTGGTCTACGACAGAGGCATTAAACACTGTTTTGTATCCGGGCAGGGAATGCAAGAGTAACTAGTTATTTTAATATGTTTGCTTTCCGATAATTGTCTTTGATATGTTTTGACAGCCTTGGTGTTGTCAGTGCATACTAAGATCAAAAATTCCTGATCCTTGCATTTGAGACATCAATGGTTACATTGAGTGTAAAAATGCATGACATCTCAGGGTCAGACTCAAAACTTAATTCTAACATATTGGATATCATAATTTGAAGTACATGTAACCCATAACGTCAAATTTGTAAGAGGGCTGATATTTAATAACATAATTGTACAGTTAGTTGTTGGCATAACCATTCCAGGGAGGCTTTCAAGATGCTAGTATGACTATATGGTAAACAGGGAAGATCCTGATCTGACTGCACGGAGGAAAAAGCTTATATTGATTTTTCTTTTTTAATTCAATGGAATCCATGCTATCCAGGTTTTCATTATCCTAAAAAACACTTGAATTTAATTGGATTTTTGAGTTTTGACATTATATGATGATGAGACATTTCTTGTCTTTGGAAGTAAAAATAAAATGCAGTGTCTTTTATTGTTGTTATTGTTATTCGTTTTGCAGGGAAGGAGAGTAAAGATAGTGTACAATTAGCAGCTGATGCATTAATTCAAGTCTACAAAGAGTACTGTGAGAAACCAAAGGGATATAGTTCCAAACCTTTACAAATAACATTGGTGTGCAGTTCAAACGAAATGCTGGATACTGTCATCAAACAGTGTCAACACAGTGGATTGTTGGATAGTTCTAATGTAACACCGCCTGCTCTTCCACCAAAACCAGTAAAATATCCAACACCGGAACCTGTGGATGTTGTACAGGTAAACGAAATTTTCTTACTTATTCACGCATACTTTCATCCATTTATCTGAGATAGGCAATAAATTATATCATGGCAGCACAGTCATGACATTTGAAACCATTGCTGGGAAAGGAGAAAGTTTTGAACTCTGTAAACTCCCAAATTTCCAAATATTGCAATACTTTCTTATGGTATTTTTAAAGTAGTAAACTCTATAACAGGTTCACAGTTAATTCTAACCTTTAAATCTTTATCACTTGCAGACGCATTTGCAGCAGATGTACTTTTAGCTCTACTATTCAAAGAATACGAGAGGTTTACTACTCCCCCCCTGTGTCGGCGTCGGTGTTTCCGTCGGCGTCCGGTTAAAGTTTTAGGGCAAGTTGGCATTTTCATTCATAAGTATTTGTGCTATTTGGAATATTGTTACATCTCATACCTTTCTTCACATTGAATGCTAAAGGTGCTGAGTGTGACCTTCTTTTTGGGGTAAAAAATATAAATTTCAGTGGTTAAAGTTTTAGGGCAAGTTGGATTTTTTTTTCTCAATAAGTACTTTTGCTAGGGCTTTCATAAATTATTTGGAATATAATTACATCTAATACCTTTCTTCATATTGTATGGTTAAGATTCTGAGTGTGACCTTCTATTTGGGGTAAAATACATGATGTTGGGTGGTTAAAGTTTTAGGGCAAGTTGGCATTTTCATTAATTTTTTTACTTTTTAGCTTGACTATTCAAAGAATATGATGAGAGCTTTACTACTCGCCTCGGCGTCGGCGTCTCCGTCTCCATTGGCGTCCGGTTAAAGTTTTAGGGAAAGTTGCCATTTTCATTCATAAGTATTTGTGCTAGTGCTTTCACATTTGGAATATAGTTACATCTTATATCTTTCTTCACATTGAATGCTAAGGGTGCTGAGTGTGACCTTCTTTTTGGGGTAAAAAACATGATTTTCGGTGGTTAAGTTTTAGGGCAAGTCAGATTTTTGTGTCACCTGTGTATCATGGTAGACACTTAGGGATTACTTTTTTTTTTGTCCGGCGTCTGTCCGTCCGTCTGTCAAAAATTAAAATTTTCTGACAAGGCCCCGGCAGGTGACACACGTGCTCCGGGGAGCACTCCATTCTAGTTTTTTTTCTTAATAAGTATTTGTACTAGGGCTTTCATATTTGTAATATAATAACATCTCATACCTTTCTTCATATTGTATGCTGAAAATGATGAGTGTGACCTTCTTTTTGCGGTAAAAGACATGCTTTTGGGTGGTTAAAGTTTTAGGGCAAATTGGCATTTTCATTTAATTTTTAATTTTTCTCAATAAGTAGTGGATGACCCTCTATCAGATTCCTTCAAGCCATGTTGATTGGTTGAAAAACATGGCCGCCGGGGGGGGGGGGGGGGGGGGGGGGGGGGGGGGGGCTTTTTTGCCTTATATGGCTATAGTGAACACTTAAAAAATCTTCTTCTCCAAAAGTGTCAGGCCGATTTTCAAATAAATTTGTAGAAATGTTCCTCAAGTGACCCACTTTCAGATTCCTTCAAGCGTGTTGATTGGTCAAAAAACATGGCAGCCAGTGGGCCAGGGCTCTTTTGCATTATATGGCTATAATGAAAACTTAATAAACCACCCTCTATCAGATTCCTTCAAGCCAAGTTGATTGGTCGGAAACTATGGCCGCCAGGGGGCAGGGCTTATATAGCTAAAGTTAAATAAAAAAATTATCAGGTGAGCGATCCAGGGCCATCATGGCCCTCTTGTTTAAAGTTTTGCTATTTTTGGACTCGGTCAGTTTTAACATTTGCGTTTAGCTCAACGTTAACCCATTTGTTAAGGACCATCGTACAATTAGGTTAGATAACTCCATTGTATCCTAAATATGGAGTAATGGCCATTGATTGACTTAGGAAATTTGATTTTTAACCAGGTTTTCCGAAGGAAAAATCTGGTTATTAGTTTGGCGAAGTCGGCGGGCGGGTGGGCGGGTGGGCGTCAACTTTCCTTGTCCGGACCATAACTTTGCCATGCATAGAGATATTTTCAAATAACTTGGCACAAACATGCACCATATCAAGACGATGTGCCAAATGCAAAAAAAAAATCTGTAGATTCAAGGTCAAGGTCACAGTGATAAGAAATAGACTTAAATTGAACTTTTGTTGTCCGGACCATAACTTTGTCATGCATAAAGATATTTTCAAATAACTTGGCACAAACATGCAACATATCAAGACGATGTGCCAAATGCAAAAAATAATTCTGTCTATTCAAGGTCAAGGTCACAGTGATAAGAAATAGACTTTAATTGAACTTTTGTTGTCCGGACCATAACTTTGTCATGCATAGAGATATTTTCAAATAACTTGGGATAAACATGCAACATATCAAGGCGATGTGCCAAATGCAAAAACAAAATATGTAGATTCAAGGTCAAGGTCACAGTGATAAGAAATAGACTTTAATTGAACTTTTCTTGTCCGGACCATAACTGTGTCATGCATAGAGATATTTTCAAATAACTTGGCACAAATATGAACTATATCAATATGATGTGTCACATGCAAAACTTTTGTCTGTAGCTTCAAGGTCAAGGTCAAAGTGACAACAAATAGACATCAGTTGAATTTTTCTTGTCCGGACAATAACTTTTTCATCCATAGAGATATTTTCAAATAGCTTGGAACAGATATACACCATATCAAGACGCTGTGTCATATGCACAATTTATGTGTCCAGCGGCCCTAAAATTCCTAAAATATCCTATTTTTTTTTAATTTTGCTAAAATTCCTAAAGAAATGTTGAATTCAAGGGGAAATCCTAAAAAAGCCCTTATTTTTTGTGTCAATTCCTATTTTTTAGATCACCTAGAGCCAAAGGCTCAAGGTGAGCTATTCTGATCACTTTTTGTCCGTCGTCCGTCGTTAACATTGTATGATTTAGATCATCTCCTTAACCACATGACCAATTTCAACCAAACTTCACAGGATTGTTCTTTTGGTGGACATCTTTCAAAATTGTTCAAAGATTTAAATTCCATCGAGAACTTTGGTTGCTGCGGCATCAGAAAAAGGGAAAATTGCCGAATCTTAAAAAATCTTCTTGTCCAAAAGTACTTGCCCGATTTGATTATTATTTTGCACAAATGTTCCTTGGGGTACAGTCAAGTTAACCTTAACGGATCTGTAACGAAACAACGTAGTGCATAAAACAAGCGGTCAATGTTTCGGAACTTGTTTGTTTATAGTCCACAAGTAAAATCATTTCCCTTTAAATTAACAAAAACTTCATGTCAACTTCTTCTCCTCAGTAACCAGTGGGTCAATTTGGATGAAACTTCACAGAAAGCATCCTCTCAATGACCTCACCAGAATTCCTTCAAATGTTTGGGATCCATGCAAAATTCTGGTTTCCATGGCAACGAAACCGAAAAAACTTTAAAATTCTTCTTCTCCCAAACTGGTTGGCAGATTTTCAAATAATTTTGTAGAAATGTTCCTTAGATGACCCTCTATCAGATTCCTTCAAGCCATGTTGATTGGTTGAAAAACATGGCCGCCAGGGGGGGCGGGGCTATTTTGCCTTATATGGCTATAGTAAAAACTTAAAAAAAATTCTCCTCCGAAAGTGTCAGGCCGATTTTCAAATAATTTTGTAGAAATGTTCCTTGGGTGACCCTCTATCAGATTCCTTCAAGCCATGTTGATTGGTCGAAAAACATGGCCGCCAGGGGGGGGGGGGGGGGGGGGGGGGGGGGGCGGGGCTATTTTGCCTTATATGGCTATAGTGAAAACTTAAAAAATCTTCTCCTCCGAAAGTGTCAGACCGATTTTCAAATAATTTTGTAGAAATGTTCCTTAGGTGATCCTCTATCAGATTCCTTCAAGCCATGTTGATTGGTCAAAAAGCATGGCCGCCAGGGGGCGGGGCTATTTTGCCTTTTATGGCTATAGTGAAAACTTAAAAATCTTCTCCTCCGAAAGTGTCAGGCTGATTTTCAAATAATTTTGTAGAAATGTTCCTTGGATGACCCTCTATCAGATTCCTTCAAGCCAAGTTGATTGATCGAAAAACATGGCCGCCAGGGGGGGGCGGGGCTATTTTGCCTTATATGGCTATAGTGAAAACTTAAAAAATCTTCTTCTCCGAAAGTGTTAAGCCGATTTTCAAATAATTTTGTAGAAATGTTCCTTTGATAACCCACTTTCAGATTCCTTCAAGCCATGTTGATTTGTCAAAAAACATGGCCGCCAGTGGGCAGGGCTATTTTGCCTTATATGACTATAGTGAAAACTTAAAAAATCTTCTTCCCCAAAAGTGTCTGGCCGATTTTCAAATAATTTTGTAGAAATGTTCCTAGGGTGACCCTCTATCAGATTCCTTTAGGCCAAGTTGATTGGTCGGAAACTATGGTTGCCAGGGGGCGGGGCTTATATAGCTAAAGTGAAAAAAAATATATCAGGTGAGCGATTCCAGGGCATGGCCCTCTTGTTTGAGAAAGGGTTAAGCATAAATCCATCAAAAAAGCTTTTCAAAAAAAACATCATTTCATTCTCTGAAACTGCCATCTTTTTAGATCACATGAGCCAACAGTTCAATGTCATCTATTCTGATCACTTTCTGTCTGTCATTAAATTTAATATTCAAACGAAATATTCTTAACCACTGGACCAATTTCAACAAAACTTTACAGGACTTTTCTTTTGGTGGTCCACTTTCAAATTTGTTCAAGGATGTAGAACTTTCATTGCTGTAGAAGTGATATTGGAAGTGTTCCTTCAATGACCCTCCACATAATTTGTCCAAGCCATATTGATTGGTTAAAAAACAGCCACAAGACACATTAAATTGAACTTTTACCTTCATTTGACATCCTAAACCACTCGGCCAATTTCAATCAAACTTCACAGGAATGTTCCTTTGGTGATCTTCTTTCAAAGTTGTTAAAAGATTTTAACTCTGTGTAGATGTTGGTTGCTGCGGCACCAGAAAGGGGAGATGCCCAAACTTTAAAATTCTTTTCCTCCAAATCTTTTTATCTGATTCCAAGATACTTTGGTGGAAATGTACCTTGGGTGACTCACTACAAAAGAAATTCAAGACATAGGGATTTGTTGGAAAACATTGCCTCTGGGCAGCATCAGAAAAGGGGTAAAATGCGCAAACTTTTAAAGTCTTCTGCTCTAAGGTATTATTTCTAATTTCAAGATAATTTGACAGATATGTTTTTAGATGACCCTCTTTTAAATTGTTCAAGCCACATTGATTGTTTAAAAAAAAGGGTCCCAGAAGTCAAATGTCAAAATTTGTAAATCTTCACCTGTGAAGCTGGCAGAAATGTTCCCAAGATGGTCCTTTAAAGAAATTGTTCAAGCCATTATGATTGAATAGTTTGTGAAGATTGGTATGTTTCAATCTTTATGAATTTTTCAATCATATGATAACAGAGACATACATGTATGATATATCTATACTATATAATACTCTGGCAATAAATTACAATCTGGTCTGAAAACATTTCAATATTGTTCCAATCAGAGTCTCAATTTCATGATGTTTTTAACAGGGTATGTACAGGAAATGTCTTATTCGTCATGTACTTGTATGATGTATATAAACCTGGTTGTATTACCTCCCTTTAAAATTGTAGGTTTGGTTACCCGGATCCAACCTACCTGGACAGAGTGAAGGATGAACTGTCTGCCAAAGGAATCACACCAAAGGATATCAAAGGGAAATGATTACTTCAACTGTCGGCTCTACATTGACCTTGCCTTCTGCAGAATTTTATTAAAAGGAAAGGAAAATGTTTATCTTATAACTAGCAAGTTTTCTTCCGTCGCCTTCCATGTAAGATTGTGCAGTCACTTCTCTGTAATCTGGCCACCAAGCTTTGACTTAATCTTTTCCCACTAGCAGACACATTTTGACTTATATGTACAGCACAAGACTTTTGAAAACAGTGTGGCAAAAGGAGAAATTGCCAATAATGAGCAGTTTCTCCTATTGCCACAATGTATTTAACTCTATTCAATGTTTACAATTTCTTTTATAAAGATTTTTCACATTGCCAACAGGATTTTAAAGTCATCTGCTGCAGATTTGTTGTATGTGGGAACGGATTAAGTTGTTTTAGTAAGTTGTTATTGGAAAGAGATACATGTACATTGTCTAACAATATTGTGTCATATATAAAGTAAATTACTAATTTAAATGAACTATGGGTTGTTTAACAGCCCCACTAACATATGATTGTACTCCTGAATTTTCAATTTAGTTTTGAAGTGTGTGATTTGTGTATATAAATTATGTCTTCATTTGAATATATGATATTGTCTGTGCACATTGAACTGTTGCATGATGAATACATAATAAGGTCAATAACCAACATATCAAGTGTTCACTGCTCCATTGGTCACTTTTGTATTCTCAATGTGAATTGATCTGTTGCAGTCCCATGACTGATATAGCAAAAACCTGTTTTTAGAGACCACCCATGGGAAGTGAACAATCTGGTCTTTGTTTGCAGGTGGTCTTTAATTTCAGGGTCATTTATTCAGAAAATGACTATTTGGGAAACTAAAGGTATGGTCGCTAAAGCCAGGGAATTACTATTTGAAGGTGGTCTTTAGAAAATGTTTGACAGTATATGATATTGTCTGTGGACATATAACTGTTCCATGATGAATTCATAACAAGATCAATAACCAACATATAAAGTTCTCACTGCTCCATCAGTCATGGGACCGTAACAGTTCAATTCACACTGAGAATACAACAGTGTAATTGGTATTGACCACTGTTGTAGTCCACTCTGAAAATAAACAAGGAAGACAGTGGTGCAGAGGTAGAGTATCGGCCTCTCACATCAAAGGTCCCTGGTTCGAGTCCCGTGATGAGAAGGTCCTGACTTTGGGATTTGTCCACACAATCGGCGCGAGTACTGGTTAAGTATCCAGGAAGCAGACATCGAGCGTGATTAATATAAGCTTAAAGCTTGTTTCGCAATCGATTTAAAATAAATAAGTTTAAACTAAACAAGCAAAAAAGGAGAAACAGTCTAACCTGTGTTTAAAGACCATCCATGGAAAGAGAACAATCTGGTCTTTAGTCACAGGTGGTAATTTATGTATAACATGAGTTGGGAAGTCAAAAGTGTGTTTGTTATAGACAGGGAATTGCTAAACAAAGGTGGTCTTTGGCACAGGTTTGACTATCTAAAATACAAAGGAAGAATAGTTGACATTGTTGCCTAAAAAGGAAAACTTGCTCATTTGGAGCAATTTTCCCTTTTACCGCAATGTTGTTTAAAGGTTGCTTCATAAGTCAGGCACCGTTAGTTAACTGTATCAGCTTAAAGGTCTGCTGACAGAGATTTAAAACTGTGGACACTTAATCAGCCTTAAAGACTGACTGATTGCTTTAACCCTCTCCCACATACAGCAGATTTGCAGACTTTAAAAATGTCAGCTCTAAAGTATGGAAAATCTCTTTAGTTGTAGGTATGATTACTAAAAAAAGTTGAAAACTTTTTGACAAAAGGAGAATTTGCTCGTTTTGAGCAATTTCTCCTTTTGTCACAATGTTTTCAAAAGTCGTCTGCTGCTGATGTGTCAAAAAAGCATCTACCGGTGGGAAAGGGTTAAAATGTAACTAAAACAGATGACTAAGGTGCATCTACCTACATGTATATGTACATGTATGCTTATCTAGCAGTATAAAAGGAAATGAAATTGATGAAATGAGCTAGGTTTTTACGTGTACATTTTCAGTAAGAATGGGAATGAATGATTTTGCTAGCTGTAGCTGAAAAAGAGATAATGATTTGTGATGTAAGCTTGCTTTTATTGTAACTTATGGAAAGGGAATGTGTGTTTTAACTCTTTCCCACATACAACAAATCTGCAGCAGAATACTTAGAAAACATAATGATGAAGACATGAAAAAATCTCCTTAAATGAGTTCAATTATAAATTTACCATTTACCATAATGTTTTCAAAAGTCTTCAGCTGCAGAGGTGTCAGAAATAGTCTATATGGGGGAAAGGTTCTCTGTGCTTAATATATATGTATCTTACAGAAAGGGAATGTATGACTTGATTGTGCTTTATAATATATCTGTATCTTACCAGAGAGCTAAAATAACATGTTATTTTAAGTCTCTGATCTTACAGAAAGGGAATGTGTGACTTGATTGTGATATCTATATCTGTATCATACAAAAAGGGACTGTGTGTCTTAACTGTGTGCTATGTTATTTTAGGTCTCTGATCTTACAGAAAGGGAATGTGTGACTTGATTGTGATATCTATATCTGTATCATACAAAAAGGGACTGTGTGTCTTAACTGTCCTATGTTATTTTAGGTCTCTGATCTTACTGAAAAGGAATGTGTGACTTGCAGACTTAATTAACTGTGCTATATACATGTATATCTGTATCTTACCAAAAGGGAATGTTTGACTTAAATGTGCTTTATATATCTGTATATTACCAAGAGGGAATGTTTGTCTTAATTAACTAGGCTATATATATCTTTATCTTACCAAAAGAGAATGTTTGACTTGATTGTGCTGTATATATAACTGTAACTTACTGAAAGCAAATGTTGTCTTCATTGTGCCAGCTATTGTTGTAAATTTATATTTAAAGATGAAGGGTTTTATCACTTTTATGAACTGAGCCAGCTATTTACGTGACTGGTGACTAAACGAAAGGCAATTAAAATCTGAGGTTATAGATAATTGTTTTTGTAACTGGCTTGAAGGGAAAGATTTCCTGAAGTGAATGTTCCGTTGAACTGATATGATAGTTTAAGCCTTTTCTTACATACAGACACCTCCCGACATCTCTGTAGCAGACGACTTTGAAAACATACCCGAAACAATTTGGAAACTCCTTTGTAATAAAAGTACAATAATTGAATAAAGTTGAGAACATGGTGACAAAAGGAGACATTGCTTGCTTTGAGCAATTTCTTGTTTTGTCGCCATGTCTTCAAAAAGCTGTCTGCTGCAGAGGTATCTGAAAGCGTCTATATGAGGGAAAGGGTTAAGGTAGTTCTTACATGTACATCTAATAGTGCTGAATAGGTATGGGGAAATGTTTTTATACATTGTTTATTTCCTTTAAGGTAGTTCTTACATGTACATGTATATTGAAATAGTGTTGGGTATGGGGAAATGTTTTTAAATATTGTTTATTTCCTTTAAGGTAGTTCCTACATGTACATGTATATTGAAATAGTGTTGGGTATGGGGAAATGTTGTCATGAATTGTTTATTTCCTTTAAGGTAGTTCCTACATGTACATGTATATTGAAATAGTGTTGGGTATGGGGAAATGTTTTTATATATTGTTTATTTCCTTTAAGGTAGTTCTTACATGTACATGTATATTGAAATAGTGTTGGGTATGGGGAAATGTTGTCATGAATTGTTTATTTCCTTTAAGCTCAATCCAGGTCCGATGTCTAGTGACGTTCTCAACAATTTCTTTAAACAACATCTCCTCTTAAACCACAGGGCCAATTTAAACCAAACTTCAGGGGAATGTTCCTTTGTTAGTCCTTTTTAAAGTTCTTAGTTGAGTCATTTGCGGCATCAGAAAAGGGGTTAATTTGGTTAAATGCCTTTATTGCAGAATGTTTCGATGATTAAAAGGGTTTGTAAGGGTTAAATTGAATTGCTCAGAATAATATAGCCCTTTCCCACATGCAACATATCTGCAACAGACTGCTTTGAAACTGCATCTAAGCATAATTAGCAAAATCAATAAAATCTTAACAAGTTCTTGTGTTGCTTTGGTTGGTAGGATAATAATTCATTTATATTATAGTTACAGACGCTTTTCGACACATTTGCAGCAGACGACTTTTGAAAACACTACGGAAAAAGGAGAAATTGCTTATACATTTACCACAATATTTTCAACTCAATTAAATAATTGTACTTTCATTTGAATAGGGACTACTAATACTTATATGTATTAGTGGTCCCAGATTTGAAGTAATTTTACCATATTTTTGCCTAGCTGCATGACGTCAAAGTCGTCTGCTGCTGATTTGTTGTATGTGAAAAATGGATAAGTACCATTTCTCCATCATCTGTCCAATTTCAGATCTGCATGTCAAGCTTTTACTTATTGGCTAACGATATGATGATGATTGTGTTCCATTGAACACTTTTTTCATCCAATTTGAATTAGAAGTGTTTGACTAAGCAAACTCGCACTATAATCAGCTTATTATTTATTGTAGTTTTATACCATTTAGGATTACATGAGTCATTTAAGGCTCAACCTTATCTATTCTGCTCACTCCCTCTCCGTCGGCTATCTGACATTGATTGTTCACTTTTTGCATCAAATAACGTCTCATCCTAAACCACCCGACCAATTTTAACAGTAATTTTCCTTTGATAAAACTATTTTAAAATTTGTTCCGAGTTTTAAATTCTATGGACAGCTTACTAAAAATGCCTCTGAATACAAGATTATGTGGTAGAAATAATCTCTTGGTGACTGTCAACAAAATTTGTTCAACTTATGCTGATTTGGTTGAAACCTTTCGCATCCAGGTGGCATCATAAAAGGGGCAAAGTTACAAAACTCCATTCCATTCTTTTTAAAATACTTGTCTAATTTCAAGTTAATTAAGTAGAAATACGCCTTCAATGACCCTCTATGAATCTGTTTAAGCCATATTGACAAAGCAACCAGGTGGCATCAGAAAATAATAGGATAAATTGAACTATAATCTTCAAATGACACCATTTATCCCTTAGACCAATTTTAACTAAACATCACAAAACATTACATTGGTGGTCCTCTATCAAAATTGTTCAAATATTTAATGCTTCAAAACCAATGTCCTTTACAAGTAAGCTGTTTCATTCAGAGTGTTCAATTCTTGCACTTAATACCAACTCATGATAAATAAAATGTCTGATATAAGCAGGTACACATTTGCTAATATACCATCCCTCGAGTGATAGATTTAGTGCCATATATATGGTACTTAACCCTTCCCTCATTTAGACGCTTTCTAACGCCTCTGCAACAGACAGCTTTTTGAAAACATAGTGACAAAAGAAGAAATTACACAAAACGTGCAATTTCTCCTTTTGCCGCAATGTTTTCCACTTTTTGTCATAGGTTATCCATTCAATTATGGAGATTTTCTATGTTTTGACAAAGTATGTTCAAAGTCGTCTGCTGCAGAATTGCCGCATGAGGGAAAGGGTTAAGTCTTTATATAGCATGTTATCAAACAACCTCCTCCAAGGCTCCCACATAGAATCATAACACATATTATATTTTATATGTAAGGAATGTGGTTTACACCTACGTTATATTTACAGTATATGTACTGTACTATGAACCCAGTCTCCTACATATAATGAATAACACATATTTTTCATTATGTGTAGCGTGTGGGGTTCTCTACTGTACTATGAACCCAGTCTCCTACATATAATGAATAACACATAGTTATCATTATGTGTAGCGTGTGGGGTTCTCTACTGTACTATGAACCCAGCCTTCTACATACAATGAATAACACATAGTTATCATTATGTGTAGCGTGTGGGGTTCTCTACTGTACTATGAACCCAGTCTCCTATACATATAATGAACAACACATATTTTTCATTATGTGTAGCGTGTGGGGTTCTCTACTGTACTATGAACCCAGTCTCCTACATATAATGAATAACACATATTTTTCATTATGAGTAGCGTGTGGGATTCTCCACTGTACTATGAACCCAGTCTCCTACATATAATGAATAACACATATTTTTCATTATGTGTAGTGTGTGGGGTTCTCTACTGTACTATATATAGTAAGTCCATTATGGTTTATAATTCAGATGTCTATGTGTACGCATGATATATTATGTAGATTGTACAGAATCATTAACCCTGCAAAACGCTGATTGGATATTGGTTTGACATCATCCATCCGTCTGGACTATCTAAGCCAGGGTTGGATTTGTTTTTGGGAAAACCTTCTGACCTTTATAGATGCTACATGTGTTTATCCAATCATTATGAAAGTTCACCTGGTCATTCATTTCCATCAAATTTAGTTCAAGCGTGAAATTGGTCCTGTGGAGTTAAAGACTAGGTTTTACAAATTTCCTTTTGGCGTGGATATCAATTAACCCTTTCCCTCATGCGACAATTCTGCAGCAGACGACTTTGAACACATTTTGTCAAAAAATGGAAAATCTCTATAATTAAATGGATAACCTATGACTAAAAGTGGAAAACATTGTGGCAAAATGATAAATTGCTCGTTTTGAGCAATTTCTTCTTTTGTCACTATGTTTTCAAAAAGCCATCTACTGCAGAGGCATCAGAAAGCGTCTATATGAGGGAAAGGGTCAAATGAATCAACTTGTTTAAATTTATTACAATTTGGATGAAAGTTTTTATGTTGTTTGTGAGAATGATCATTTGAACTGATTACCATAATTTGGAAGAAAGTGTTTTTGATTATTTAAACCCTCTACCTGATACGGCATGTTTGAAGCTGTTTGCTTTACATCTGAAGAAATACCAGTAACATTTGAAGTATTAGAAATTATAATTTTGACACAGAACTGAAAACATTTTGGCAAAAGTAGAAATTACTTTCCTTTTTTACACAATGTCTTTAAAGTCGTCTGCAACTGAAACTCATAAGTCGTCTGCCTCGGGTAAATGGGTTATATATGTGTAGTTGTAGATTTAGTGAATGATGAATGATTAATTTCTGTGATAACCGTCCTTTCCCACATACATTGGCATGGAGTCAACATTGAATATCTACCTTCAATGCTTGATATTCTGTTTGTAGAATCTTAACATCTTAAACCATTTGTAGCAAAGACTAGACAATTAAATAAAATCAAAGCAGTTTAAGAATAGAAAACAAAATTGGGATAAAGAAATTGTTTGAAAGTTTTCTTAATTGGTTTGCTTGACAGCACCAAAAGTCACTTGCACCAAGACTGGAATTTTATTCTAAAATGCACCTTTAAAAAAGTAGGACTAGCCATATGGAATGCATTACAGATCGGGGATGGTGTGAAAAAGGCTATCTACCTTATTTAGTTAGCCTTTTTTTCTATGGAATTAGACAATTAGGTTTTTCCTTTTTCTATTTTATTTGTCCGATTTCTTTTGGCAACATTTGAGGATTTTTTTTAAACATCTTGAAAAATGTAAGTTTAATTTTGATTCACCGCAGTTGTTCTTGTGGGAGAAACGGTTCTGCCTGAGCAATTTCTACTTTCAGTCACTGTTTTAAATGCTCTCTGCTTCCAACTCTGTTTGGAGGGAAAGGGTTTAAGTCTAAAAGGGACAAATCATCTATTACATTATGAACGTAGTATTCATGAACTACTGTATTGTAAAGGAAAAAAGAGACTGCTTTCGTTATTACACTTGCTGGTGCATACTTAATGACAATAGCAGCCAAAGTCTGACCCTTGCCTGACAGCCACAGTCTTACCCTTGCTTGACAGCCACAGTATGACCCATGCTTAACAGCTACAGTATGACCCTTGCTTGACAGTCACAGTATGACCCATGCTTGAAAGCCACAGTATGACCCTTACTTGACAGCCATAGTACGACCCTTGATTGACAGCCACAGTATGACGCTTGCTTGACAGCCACAGTATGACCCTTGCTTGACATTCACAGTATAACCCTTGCTTGACAGTCACAGTCTGATCCATGCTTGACAGCCAGTCTGACGCTTGCTTGACAGCCACAGCATGATGCTTACTTGACAGTCACAGTATGACCCTTGCTTGACAACTACAGTCTGACCCTTTTTTTACAGCCAGAGTATGACCATAGCTTGATAGCCACAGTATGACGCTTGCTTGACAGCCACAGTATGACCTTTGCTTGACAGCCAAAGTATGACCCTTGCTTGACAGTCACAGTATGACCCTTGCTTGACAGCCGAAGTATGACCCTTGCTTGACAGACAGTATGACGCTTGCTTGACAGCCACAGTATGACCCTTGCTTGACAGTCACAGTATGACGCTTGCTTGACAGCCACAGTATGACCCTTGCTTGACAGTCACAGTATGACCCTTGCTTGACAGCCAAAGTATTGAACCGTAAGGGTCGGCTAAATTGGTCCGCAACTCTTTAGCTCTATCGGATGGGGTGGTATTGGTTTCATATCTTATATATTTTTATCTCGAAGTAAATATAAGGTGTGGTACAAATATCATCTTTTCTGAATGTATGCCATGAAAGAGGCGTAAAACACAAAACAAACGAATGTATTATTATAATCAATTGAATTTCACTAATATAAATTAAAATCGCATGTATCTTTATTTAACATTTTATCACATAATGATAATGCTAGAAAATGTTAACACAAACGACAACTTTTAATTGATAAGAAATGTATTATGTCGCTTACCTCGGCATAGAGATACATTCATTGGGAATATCACTTATCCCTTGTCTATCCATCTGTCTGTCCATCACACTTTCACTTGCTGACATATTGACAAGCAACACATGTGTTTTTTCGAACAATCTTGTATATTTCAATTTTAAACCAATATATGTGGGAAAAGGATAAATGTTAATTATGACTGAATTATAATAAAGATTCTGCTTTGAATGATTGGATTATTTATTTGTTACTTAAATTCAACTGAAAGTAAAACTGTCAACGACCTTCCAATCTCATTGGTAAACAACCCTAATGATATTCGCGACCGGCATGAATCTAGATCAAAGTTTGCATCCACATAGTACGATCTGGCTCTACATTAGTTCAGGGTCTTTCAAATAGTACTATTTGAAAGACCCTGATTAGTTGTATAATAGTTAAAAAACGCTAAAGGAACTTAGACCAACATTTTGATCATATAGCATAGATGTTCAGATAGATAATTTATCACAATGTGCTTTAGCACTGGTTATATACCTGCCATTCTGGCTCTACATTATCCTAAAGGTGCTGAACTCCAGAAAATATATATTATTGTCAAAGTTTTAAAAAAATTCAAAAGTTCTCTTGAAATATTGGAATCATAATTCTGGGATAAAATATGGAGTAATAATTTCATTTTCCAGTAACATAAGCATCTAAATATTGATCGTTTATGCTTCATCTTTACTGGGTAGACATCGGGGATCTTATCTACCTAGGAATCCGCTATGGTCGAGTGGTTAGCGTCGGGGATTTCGAAACCGGGTGTCCCGGGTTCGATCCCCAGTCGCGGCAATTCGGTCATGGTGGAGTGTCCTTGGGCAAGGCACATTTTCTAGCCTAGTACTGGTTTGTTCACCGAGGGAACATGAATAATAAAATTTAAATGCGCGCTAAATGACCTTAGCTGTTGATGTGCCATAAAACAATATACATTCATTCATTCATTCTTATCTACCTCCCGGGTAGACATACCCAGTATGCCAACTTTTGTACATTTTCATGACCAGGGACGTAGATAAGATCTATGTCCCTGGCGTGACTTTCGATTGACAGTTTTTCAACTTTTAATTCCAAAATCGTTTTGAACTACTTATTTTCAGAGACATATAAACACATATTTTTCATTATGTGTTTATATGTCTCTGTTATTTCTTACTTTGTTGTCACTGTAAGCAATATTTGTAAAAGTTTCAACATTTCAGAATTGTGATCAACAACTGGAGTTCAGCACCTTTAAGGTTCCAAGCCATTCTTTCCCCCAAAAAACTGACATATAGAACCTCATCTGAGAAAATTAAGGGAAATAAGAAATTGAAAATATATAGGGAATGAAGAATGCAGAGTACTTCCCCTTTTTCATTAAAAGAAATCCTTTCACACATCGCCCGTATTGAGGGAGTTGTGGTCGATGAATTAGGCGGCAGTATCCACTGATCGATTGTATACCGATGACCCAATACTAGGCTGTTAAGTCACCTAGAACTATCTAGGAGATTTGAACATTGGACCAGATGGCATTGATATCGTTAGTCCCCAGGAACACAGAAGGAGATTTGTACATTGGACCAGATGGCATTGATCCGGAGAAAGGTCTTTATTTGCACTTCTTACGAATGCCTAAACGATTATATACCCTGGGCAAGGTTCAAAGGACTGCTGCAGAGATCTAAGATAACACTGTGTTTTATTTTAGGTCTATAGACTGCTGATACCATCTTTGAAGGTACTTAATTGATTGCATATCATCTTAAAGTCCCTCGATAGAGATGAGTTATGAAAGCTTTTGCAACGATTACATTCTGAAATATAATTTCCACAACCATTTCTCACTCGTGCAGATTTTCTCGTCTTCCCTTTGGGCGATTTCAAATTTTAAAAGTACAAAACTAGCACATCTGAAGCATGAAGTCGAATGTTCGTATCCCAGTGGTGACTGTGAGACCAACTGTTCGTATCCCAGTGGTGACTGTGAGACCAACTGTTCGTATCCCAGTGGTGACCGTGAGGCCGGTAAGTGACACGCCTAGTAAAATAACTTGTCCCTAATGTCTGACTACCTTGCAGAAGGTATCGTCTGCGGGATGTATACAATGATGTCACAATTCTAAATGGACGGATCAGTGCGGTCATTTTAACAAACTCTTGTTCAAATGATTGGGATTGCATCTTTCCGGTCCGTTCAAATCTGGGATGACTGATACTGATACGTATCAGTCATCCCAGTTCAAATTGATCGCTTGTTTACGCTCACTGGGAATGCTTTTTTTTTCGATCAAAAGTAGTTTCGTAAAATAATTATTTAGTAAATTGTTGTAACCGCTCAATGAGCGAAGCATTCATGTGATTAGTGCTTTCATTCATTATGATTGTTTCGTTCACAGTTAACAGTTAAAAACATCATGAAATTGACACAATTACCGTTCACGCTCTGCTCCGTTCTGTTCAACTCCGCTCCGATCTGCTCTTAAAGCGTTCAATCGTTCAAATGATTGTGTTTGCTTTTTTCCGTTCCGTACAAATTGATTGCTTTTTTACGCTGGGAGTGCTTTTTTTCCAATCAAAGGTAGTTTCGTCAAATAATTGTTGCAACCGCTCAGTGAGCGATTGGATTTTTTATTCATTATGATTGTTTCGTCCGGAGCGCATAATTCTGTTCTGCTCTTAAAGCGTTCCAACTTCGTTTCAATCTCACTCACAATCCATTCACGTTCAGCTCAGATTGTCAATTTCATGATGTTCTTAACTGTATGAGGTCCGTCTGTGTCCATTTTGCAGGTTCGCCTATTAATTGAATGAGTCGAATTTCACATGATCTTTTTTCTCTAAAGCAATGCTAAAGTTCGACCGGTTTGGGGACTATAGGTTTGTTCGATTCCGTCTGTCCATCTGTCCATCCGTCTGTCTGTCTGTCTGTCTATCAGTACCACCTATCCTTGTCCGGCCCGCATCTTAACCATGCATCATAGGATTTTAAAGAAACTTGACACAAACGTTCACGATGATGAGGCGGCGTGTTATGCTTAAGACCCAGGCCTGTACCTAAAATGTCAAGGTCACACTTAGATGTCAAAGTTTAAAATGAGTACTATTTGATAGGACTGTACCGTGTCCGGGCCACATTTCAACCATGCATCATAGGATTTCAAAAAAACTTGGCACAAATATTCACCATGATGAGGCTGCGTGTCACGCGCAAGACCCAGGCCTGTACCTTAACTGTCAAGGTCACACTTAGAGGTCAAAGGTCAAAATGAGTATTGTTTGATATGATTATCTTGTCCGGCCCGCATCTCCACCATGTATCATAGGATTTTAAAGAAACTTGACACAAACGTTCACGATGATGAGGCGGCGTGTCATGCTTCAGACCCAGGCCTGTACCTAAAATGTCAAGGTCACACTTAGATGTCAAAGTTTGAAATGAGTACTATTTGATAGAACTGTACCGTGGCCGGCCCACATTTCAACCATGCATCATAGGATTTCAAAAAAAGTGGCACAAATATTCACCATGATGAGGCTGCGTGTCACGCGCAAGACCTAGACCTGTACCTTAACTGTCAAGGTCACACTTATAGGTCAAAGGTCAAAATGAGTATTGTTTGATAGGATTATCTTGTCCGGCCCGCATTTCCACCATGTATTATAGGATTTTCAAGAAACTTGGCACAAACGTTCACCATGATGAGGTGGCGTGTCATGCTCAAGACCCAGGCCTGTACCTCAAATGTCAAGGTCACACTTAGAGGTAAAAGGTCAAAATGAGAACTATTTGGTAAGACTGTACCTTGTCGGGCCCATATTTCAACCATGCATCATAGGATTTCAAAGAAACTTGGCACAAACGTCAACTATGATGAGGCAGCGTGTCGCGCTTCAAACCCAGGCTTGTATCTAAAATGTCAAGGTCACGTTTATATAGAGGTCATATGTCAAAATGGGTACTGTTTGATAGGACTGTCCCTTGTCCGGCTCACATCTCAACCATGCATCATAGGATTTCCAAGTTACTTGGCACACATGTTCACCTCAAATGTCAAGGTCACACTTAGAGGTCAACGGTCAAAATGAGTACTGTTTGATAGAACTGTAGCTTGTCCGACCCGCATCTCAACCATGCATCATAGGATTCCTAAGTTACTAGGCACACATATTCACCATCATAAGGTGGTGTGTCGCGCAAAAGACCCAATCCTGTACCTCAAATGTTAATGTCACACTTAAAGGTCAAAGTGAACATGAGAACTGTTTGATAGGACTATTCCCTGTCCGGCCCGCATCTCAACCATGCATCATAGGATTCCCAAGGCACACATGTTCACCATGATAAGGTGGCGTGTCGCACACAATATTCAGGTATGTACCTCAAATGTCAATGTCACGCTTAGAGGTCAAAAGACACAATGTGCTGTCCTCGTCCGGTAGGGGACTTTTGTATTGCTTGCAATACGACATTACCCTTGTTTTTATTGAAATGACTTGTACTATTAGATGCTACATTATGTTCTTAAGTGTGCAGAGTATGCGGTGACGGACATTGTCCTGTGGTCCTTGTTTCATTAGTTAGTGTCTCCAGAGATATAGGTCTCGAAGTGTCGAATGGGATCATTTTCAAGGGAGGCAAACTAAATAAATACTCAATGCTTAAAGAAGTACGAGTTATCTTTCTTATTTGAAAATAAACGAATTGAACCGAGTGCTCCGACCATTATCGGAGCTCAAATCATGACGTTTCGGTTATATTGTTTAATCGAAACCGCCCCAAGAACCAAGCCCGTTAAATCTTTGTAGCACTGCATGCGGACGGTGAGAAAACTACGCTATGCGGACGCTTTTCATATAAGGAGGTATGAATAACAGTGCCCGCCCACAGTGCCGCCCACAGTGGCAGATTGGTTAAACGGAGTATTTTAATAACATTACTGTTCTATGATTGGACAATCACCAATGTAAAGTAATTTTACTGACAGGTTCGGGTGATGATATTTGGTAACCGGAGATGGGGATTTATAAACACAGTGGGGTCGCGGCAATTTAAAATGTATGAAACTTTAAACAGAGTAGAATAGACCGGCCATGAAAAAAGAAACATAACTATGACATAGCTCTATTTTGTTGTTACAAATAATCATTAAATAATCGGTTTCAACATACAACAAATCTGCAGCAGATAACTTTGAAAATAGTTATGCAAAACTAAAGAAAATTCATAAAAAAATGTATGTTTTATTCCTTGAAATACTTAAAAACACTGTTTAAAAGGACGTCTGGTGGGGATGCGTCTATAAGTGTGAAAGGTATAGGTTATTTATCAGAAAAACGTCCGCATAGGTTATATACACGAAAAACGTCCGTATAGGTTATTCATCAGAAAAACGTCCGTATAAGTTATATACACGAAAAACGTCCGTATAGGTAATTCATCAGAAAAGCGTCCGCATGGGTTATTATCAGAAAAACGTCCGCATAGGTTATATACATGAAAAACGTTCGTACATGTATAAGTTATTCATCAGAAAAATGTCCGTATAGGTTATATACATGAAAAACGTTCGTATAAGTTATTCATCAGAAAAACGTCCGTATAGGTTATATACATGAAAAACGTTCGTATAAGTTATATATCAGAAACACGTCCGTATAGGTTATATATCAGAAAAACGTCCGTATAGGTTATTTACACGAAAAAAGTCCGTATAGGTTATATATCAGAAAAACGTCCGTATAGGTTATATATCAGAAACACGTCCGTATAGGTTATATATCAGAAAAACTTTTTTTCTACTCAAAGGATTGGATTGAAACTTCTGACAAATGTTTATATCAATGTGTATGATGGGTTCACAAAATGGGGGATAATCCAAATATTTTTATATCAGAGTTATTGGCCCTTTTCTGTCAAAAATTTAATCTACTCAAAGGATTGGATTGAAACTTCTGACAAATGTTTATATCAATGTGTATGATGTGTATATTTTTTATATCAGAGTTATTGCCCCTTTTCTGTCAAATATTCAAATTACTTTTTTTCTGTTCAAAGGATTGGATTGAAACTTCTGACAAATGTTTATATCAATTTTTGTGATGGGTTCACAAAAGGGGGATAATCCAAATATTTTTTATATCAAGAGTTATTGCCCCTTTTTTATCAAAAATTAAAATTTTCTGACAAGGCGCCGGCAGGTGACACACGTGCTCCGGGGAGCACTCCATTCTAGTTGAACTTAGAATTTTTGTCAAAAGTATTGAAAAGGTGTATTATCTTGCAATAGGTGATACTGTGCGACTTTACCTAATACTTTAACTGTTCTGAAGTAGGCCCTGATATACGATGGCCCTGATAGGCGAGCTATATTGTCCTCCGACAACTCTTGTTAATATAAAAATTACTTTGAATGAACACTCTCGACATTGATGCGTTGCATTAACTTTCTCTTGTCTTCTTTCTTTAACAAATGCAATGTGCATATCCTGAGAACACAGCCCACAGTCATATACAGGTCAGACAAACATCTTGGCAATTTAATCACCCTATCAAGAACATTAATAGTCTAATGACCCATGGGTAATTGATGCTGGCTTTTAATAGCCTAAAAGCTAACTGTTTATCGTTCATCAGATTTGAAGTAATTTCAGCAATAATGTTTGAGACTGAATAGACTATCAGTTATACTTCAAAGGCTTGTCACGTAAGATGAGTGTTCATATTTTTAATATGACTGATGAAACAGCACATTGAAATCAATAGTCTCACACACTAAGATGGACAGAGACATCACATAATATATTCAAAGAAAGTCGCATCAAAATTGTTAAATGTCATCAGCGTATACAAAATAGAGTTCGTCAATTCTGACTCGCAACAAATACGAACAATTCCCGCCCAAATAGTGGAAAACTATCTAGATATAAGACAACATTTATTCTATCAAACCCTCAGCATGGAATGATCGATACTATCTAAAAAATACATAATTATACTGACTCCAAAACTTGTTGACCATGTAATCGTTTGTATATAATCACTGCACCATTTTACTCCAGGAAAACCCAGAAAAACCAAAAAGCAGGTAACTGTACTAATAGTTAGCACCTCAGCAGGGTCCCTAATAATACCCTGGCAGTGACCCCATATTCTTCATGGTGTATTATCTTAGCAGATCTGTTTGGGTCAATCTTATCAAATACAGGGCAGGGCATGATTACATTATAACCTTTATTCTATGAATCACAAGAAAGTCTAAGTGAAGTTAAAACCGAGTATTTATTTCATTATAATTCAAGCTCTTTTTTTCCTTTACTGTGATGATTACTAAGTAATACAAGAATGAAGGAAAACATGCAAAAATTAATTTGCACTAAACTATTTAAACTATTTCTCTTTTTTGCAGACAGAAAAAGGTGCTATTTAATATCAGTTTCTGCTAGAGTAGTCAAAAATACAATGAAAATCTAAGTCTGCACATTTTACACAGAAACAGAAAGTATAATCAAACTGCCTGTAAAGTAACAATGATGCTGTCTTGGTTCAAAATTCCTTTCTTATTTTTTGCTGCTGTTTACAGATAGTACAATACATTAATTGAATATGAGCAATTTCTCTAATTTGACTTCAATGATTTTAACTCTTATTCAATAAATCAATTTTCACTTATATATATTTAAAGGTTTATGCATAATTTTGTATCAACAGTTGTTTGCTGCAGAACATATGTTGGGAAAGGGTTAAGAGTTGTTTATTTGTTTGTTTGAACGTTTTTATGCTGCTTTCAACAATATTTCCGTTATATCATTATACATTACAATAATTACCTGTCATATCTTTCTGCACACTGAGGCAGCTGTGTTAATGCTATCCCAATATAACTTTGCACCAAAGATAAAATTTAAAAAGTTTGATTTGAAAATATCTGCAGAAAATATGTAAAATTTTGAAAATCAAGGAAGCATATTTTTGTGAATGAAATACGAGGGTTTCTAATTGTCGAGTAAGAAAGGTTGAGTGTCGAGTAAGAATGGTCGAGTAATAATGGTCGAGTAAGAATGGTAGTGTCGAGTAAGAAAGGTTGAGTGTCGAGTAAGAATGGTCAAGTGTCGAGTAAGAATGGTCGAGTGTCGAGTAAGAAAGGTCGAGTTAGAATGGTCGAGTGTCGAGTAAGAAAGGTCGAGTAAGAAAGGTCGAGTAAGAATGGTCGGGTGTCGAGTAAGAATGGTCCAGTAAGAATGGTCGAGTGTCGAGTAAGAATGGTCGAGTCTCGAGTAAGAAAGGTCAAGTAAGAATGGTCGAGTGTCGAGTAAGAATGGTTGAGTGTCGAGTAAGAAAGGTCGAGTGTCGAGTAAGAATGGTCGAGTGACGAGTAAGAAAGGTTGAGTGTCGAGTAAGAATGGTCGAGTAAGAATTGTCGAGTGTCGAGTAAGAATGGTTGAGTGTCGAGTAAGAATGGTAGAGTGTCGAGTAAGAAAGGTCGAGTGTTGAGTAAGAATGGTCGAGTGTCGAGTAAGAATGGTCGAGTCTCGATTAAGAATGGTCGAGTGTCGAGTAAGACTGGTCGAGTGTCGAGAAATAATGGTCGAGTGTCGAGTAAGAAAGGTCGAGTGTCGAGTAAGAATGGTCGAGTGTCGGGTAAGAAAAGAACCATATTTTGGGTTGTTAAATGGGTCACAACTCATTTTCATTTAGTTTGATAATTTTCTGCACTTATGTTATATAACAGTACAGTTTACATTTACTTTACATTGGAAAAGTTAAAAAGGGAACTGTAACTTTATGGAACATCCATATATATTTATGTATTTAATTGACACTGCAAATCATATTTTTGAAACACATTTATTTCATGTTATAATATGCTTACTTTTGCAAACTGGATGTGTAAATGAGAAGTAGATACCACTCGACCGTTTTTACTCGACACTCGACATTCTTACTCGACACTTGACTTTTCTTACTCGACACTCGACCCTCGACCAAAAGTGACACTCGAAACTCCTAAATGTCACAGAGTTAGAAAAAATGTGCACTCAATGTGCACCCTGACCGGGACACAAACTCATGGCCGGCCCTGCGAGTACAGAGATGTAGGGGAGAATGCCCTCCCAACTGAGCTAACCGGGCGCTTACATATTTTCACTCAAATTTTGATTAAATCCGTATTAAATCCGTACCATAATAAGTAGGATAAAAAATTAACTTGAATAAGATTAACAAACAATTCCTTGTAACATTTGCAGAGTAAGAAATACATTTACAGTAAAAAAGGTTAATATATAGGGAGCAGTGTATGCAATATTGATATAGAAGTATTAGGCCAACATTTTTTTATATTCTGTTTTACGAGAATTTTTGTAAAAAAATTGGGTTGGTAGGGCGAAATAAAAATAAAACTTAAAGACTCTTTATTGAGCACGCTACCAAAAAAAAATAAAAAAAAAAAAAAAAAAAAAAGGCAACATTTTTTTTTTTGCTACAACTACATAATAGTGATAGAAAATGCAGTTTTATCATCTTACAAGATGAACGTTCATATTGCAAAAGCGGGAGGGGTACCTCTCCCACCAACCCCGACAGTGTGTTTAACAAATTCTGGGGAAACTTTGAAACAAATGCTTAGAATGTTAGAAATACAGAATAACACGCTTTATTTAAACCTCTGATAGACCATGATTTTCTGTGTTTCTCTAAAAAATATTGTCAATTTTATTTCTATTCAACTCAAATAATGAGGTGGGCAAATAATAAGAAAATAAAATAAACTCAAAACTGTTTTATTTTATTTCATTTTTGGAAAAAATTGGACAGGCATTCTCGTAAAACAGAAAATAAAAAAATGTTGGCCTTAAATTGATATTTTGAAAAGTCACCACTTCATGGTACCGAATAATATTTAATAAAAACAATAATGGTAATTATAGATTACATTCAACTTTTATATTGTCAAAGATTAAATTCATTCATAAAGAAAAGAAACAAATTATGAACAAAAATAAAAGTTATCTTTCCTTTCTTCAACGTTTGTACATGTAACTTTTTAAAATTAAAAAAAATATTATTGCAATCACAAAAACTGTATTCACTACTGGCATGTATTTATTTTTGCACTGTGCATCTTCAGCATTCAGAAATTGATATAACAGCAATCAAACAATAAACAGAGTCTGCAAAGTCTGGTGGTCAGTGTTTATGTAATTTATGGCTCCCTTGCTGTGCCTTAGTGGTCCTAATTGACCTGTGGCATCTAGTAATTACTTGATAATTGAAGAGACATCATTCGTATAACTGTAACAGTATTCTCAATGTTGAGAGGTTTTCCTGGAGTAAAACGGTGCAGTGTAATGGTTAGATTATAACAATAGATAGAGCACGAAATTATGATTGTTGACGCCGCGTGGAAGCGCGGCGTCAGTATGGGATAGGTTTTAATTTTGTACCATGGGGTGACGTAATCGAAAAGGGAGCAACCAACAAATATGATTGTAAAGAAAAACTCTGTAATATGTTTGTAAAAAACAGCCTTTATGATTGAATAAATTGTATTAACTGATTTAAGAAACAACAAGATACAAAATATGTACATCTTTTACCGTTGTACAAAACTTTAGACACATTTAAATTGTTTTTAATAACTGTTCCCCAACTAACTAGGCTAAGCCTTTTTTATGAGTTGGTTTACTGAGTTCACTAGACTACGCTCTTTTAATTGTTTGGTTTACTGCTCTGACGACTCTATTCATCAAAGCTCAGAAGAAAAAAATCGGGTGATGGTTTTTCCTATTTACTGTAGGGATGCTTTTAATTTTCGGTCAAGGAGAATATTTAGACCTGCCAGCGTGACCACATATCTTGATTTCTCTTTGTCCTTTCTAAGTACATTAATTTAAGGTAATGACTTTTAAAACATCCCGTTTACACTCTATATACATGTGTGAGTTTTACAAATTAAAAACAAAAGACAAAGGCCAGTATATTAATTGAATGACTACACCATTTAGACGACCGCTTGACATTGGACTCAAGTTGGCTGCCACCCTCCGCTTCTTAGCCACTGGAAATTCCTATGCAAGTCTACATTACAGCTTTAGAGTTGAAGGAAGAACAATCTGCAAGTTTTTACTAGAGGTGTGCGAAGCCATCATTGCGGTCTACAAGGACGAAGTGCTCAGCTGCCCCCAAACTGAAGAAGAGTGGAAGGAGGTTGCTGAGAAGTTCAGCTCCAGATGGAACTACCACAACTGTCTGGGGGCACTGGACGGCAAGTACGTTGCTATGAAGAAGCCACCAAAAGGAGGTCCTTCTATTATAATTAGAAGGGCTTCAACAGCATTGTACTCATGGCAGTTGAAGATGCTGGGTATAAGTTCTTGTATGTTGATGTTGGGGCAGATGGTGGTGCCTCAGATGGAGGAACATGGAAGAACTGCACGTTGCATGATGCCAAGAAACAACATCCACACTTGAGGAGGAGGAAGGAGAAGGAACATCCCTCTCTTTCTCTAGTATCTCTCTCTCTCTATGGCCTGTCCTCTTTTTGTCTTTTCTTTATGGTCTTCGCCTTCCCATGGCATTCTTCTTGGTCTGTTCGATGGCGAGTTGCGTTGTGGCCATAATTCGCGATGGGCCCCCTTGTATAGTTAGCGCCGGCGTCTGTCATTGGTCGTGAACTATGCATGAACACTTCGTGAGCAGTTCGTGCAATGCGCGAACGGTTCGTGACGTATGGGAACTATGTGTGAACTGTGCGTGCCATGATGACGTGAACAACTCGTAACATCACACTAACGACCGCACGACCACTCCGCGACACGCTCAAATTCGTGAACGCGGCTCAGACTTGCGCATCCACAACGTGAACAGTTCGTGAACAATACGTGGCATGGCGTGTAGTGGATTCCGATGGCACGCATTGACACGCAATGACACGCACCGTCGGCAGTGTTTGCGCCGAGTTCCCGCAGTGTTCACGCATGGTTCACGCGAGTGGCACGCACATTGTAAGAAATTGATGCGTGCCAATTTTTTGAAAATTTCAAAATTCTCTCTACGACATGGCACGCACCTCCGCACCCTTCACACACTCCTCACACTCGTTCACGAAGACTTCAATCATTGGCACGACACATTGCGTGACATTGCGTGAACAAAAGTCGTACCAGTGTCAGGGTAGCTTAATGAGCCGTCCCGCGAGGAAACCAACTTTGTGGATTCTGCGTAAAGTATCGACCCGTATCAGCCTAAGCATGCCGCGCAGGCGAACCCGGACAGACACTTTTCGCCTTCTGTGGATTTTCTGTTTCAGAAATCATTACTCTATATTCCTATCTTCCTGAGACGGAATGTGTCAGCCCGGATTAGCCTGCGCGGACTGCGCAGGCCGATCTTGGTCGATACACTACGCAGAGTCCATAATGTTGGTTTTCTCGCGGGACGATTCGTATTATATCTTATGTTCTGTTATATCTTATGTTCTAATTTATCTTATGTTATACTGTGTTTGATTTGATTGCAGAAACATTAAGTTTAATCAAAGCACTGAAGTGCTGGCGGCCTGGGGGCTGCACGAAGGTTGGAGAAGTAGGGAAAATGTGAAAGGAAATAACAATTGCAGCTTATGTTTATGTATTTATTGTTAAGAAGTTGAAAGATCATATCAAAAATAGTAAATATTTTGAAACAGCCAATTTGAAAACAGGAGGACCTTGTTGGCACTATATCGCTCACCTGAGTGCAAGAGCTCACAAGTATACACATTTAAGATATGAGAATCAAAGGAAATTTGACGGCGGATTTAGGCAGAATATTTTGAAGTTTCTGCCTTATTATATTGAGATATATGTCAATGTTAAATCACATTCCATCAAGTAGAAATAATTCTCTAAACCATGTACTAGACTGGAAGAAAGTATTTGAAAAATGCAAAACTCATCAAGACAATTATTATGACAAAGATTCAAAATGCAACATCCAGTGTGTTATCAAGATTTTCCTTCATTTGGCCTAGTGACCTATTTTTGTTTACCCGTATTCGAGCATGGACTAGATATCATCAATACAAACATTCTGACAAAGTTTCGAGCTGCTGTAGCAAAAAATGCGAACTTGGCCTAGATATCATAAAGATAAACATTCTGACTAAATTTTAAAAAATGTGGCTTCAACAGTGTTGACAAGATTTTCCTTCAGTTTGGCCTAGTTAACTAGTTTTTTAACAGACATGACCAATATTAAAACGTGGCCTACATATCATCAAGACAAACATTCTGATTCAGTTTCAACATGCTCAAGTTAAAAATGCAGCCTCCAGAATGTTAACAAGAGTTCCCTTCAATTTGGCCTAGTGACCTAGATTCTGACCCAATATGACCAAAATCCGAAATTGACTTATATATCATTAAGACACACATTCTAACGAGAATGCCGTTGATTCCTCCAAAGCGCTTGCAGGCACCTGCAAAGCGCGATCGGGTCTCCAGGTTGAGGGAGATGTTTGCGCTTGCACGCTACCGCTAAAACCTATTTATGTGTGCATTGGTGGCTGAATAGGAGAGGCATGGTCTCATTCACCCACTGCCACTCTCCCTCTCTTGTGGGTACTGCCCTCTCATTCTCCTTCTCCTTCAGTCCTCCCTTCTTTTCTAGGGCATATTGTAGTACTGTTACTCTGAAACTTTTGGAATAAACTGCGTGTTAAATTGCTACCTTCAGTGAAGAGTGCGACTGGATAATCTGATAAATGATGCGATCAGCCGGCTTTTATAACCTCCATTTTTCGCAATAACTAAAACGTATTTCAAGACCATTTTGTAAACTGCACTCGCTTTCTGTAAATAAAACTATATCGTCCGCGTATAGTAGTAAAAACAATTTCAACATGCCCATATCCACGCCGTCAAAATCATTTAGAGACATGTAGTCCTCTAAGTCATGTACATACATTGCAAAACTAAAAGGTGACATACAGTCGCCTTGTGGTGCTCCAATGAAACAACTGAAACTTTCACTTAAGTTATCCTATTTTACCCTTGACTTGATGTTTAAAAAAAAAAGGGGAAATCCTGGACGCAAAATGGTGCATTCTGGTGACTTCTGAGGGTGTTTTCAAAATGTTGAGGGAAGGCTTTCTTAGGTTATATTTAAAAATAAGATTTCATCAATTTTAGCAGTAAAATCCTGCCAAGAAGTAATGACTTGAGAAAAAAATAGCTGACAGGTCCATAATTTCAAACTTGCTAAGATTTGGTCTGTGCAATGAATGTACAAATTGGAAAATGTATTGTGTGGTGTATTGTCTACACCATCATTGTAATGTTGTTTATCATAAATAAAAAAAAATCCATTTTTTTAAATAAACTTTTAATCAAAATGTGTGTCTCAGTGTTGTCTTCTTTAGCAGTTTGACAGAAAGAAACCCTAAATCTGAAATTGATGCAATGTGATATTTGTCAACTCTGTCTCATACGTTTTGCATGTATATAACCTATACGAACGTTTTTCTGATATATAACCTATACGGACGTTTTTCATGTGAATAACCTATACGGACGTTTTTCTGATATGTAACCTATACGGACGTTTTTCTGATATATAATCTTTATCACATAAATACCCTTATTTTCAAGTTGAGAACAAATCACGGAACAACGTTATCATACACGTGTGATAACAAAGACACGTCATACACGCGACTACTGATGACGTCATTTTGACCTTTATCTTTATTATGTTTATTGTTAAGTTGTTAAATTTTACACATTGAAAAATGCAAAAATACGTTATTTTGAATAAATAACGAGTCTTAATTGTTTAAAACATTGTTTTTTTTTTCTTCTTATTGAAAAATGATGAGGACTACTTTTTTATGCGGTGAATCACAAGTTCTTATGAAGAATATGTTATTCGGTCTTTGTTTTGATGTTGTCAATATTTTTCATTAAAACACACTGTTTAGGTGATAAAAAGAATCTATCACTCGTTTTTCTTTGGAGAAGATTTCTTAAATTCGTCTCGAAAAAGAGAGTTATTAACCTCGCCAAGAGGCTCGGTTAATAACCGTCTTTTTCTAGACTCATTTAAGAAATCTTGATCTCCAAAGAAAACTCATGATGGATCCTATATATACGGACGTTTTTCATGTGAATAACCTATACGGACGTTTTTCATGTATATAAACTATACGGACGTTTTCGTGTATATATATAACCTTTACGGACGTTTTTCTGATATATAACCTATACGGACGTTTTTCTGATATATAACCTATACTAACGTTTTTTTGATATATAACCTATACGGACGTTTTTCGTGTATATAACCTATACGGACGTTTTTCGTGTATATAACCTATACGGACGTTTTTCGTGTATATAACCTATACGGACGTTTTTCTGATATATAACCTATACGGACGTTTTTCATGTATATAACCTATACGGACGTTTTCTGATGAATAACCTATACGGACGTTTTTCTGATATATATATAACCTATAAGGACGTTTTTCTGATATATAACCTATACGGACGTTTTTCGTGTATATAACCTATACGGACGTTTTTCTGATATATAACCTATACGGACATTTTTCGTGTATATAACCTATACGGACGTTTTTCGTGTATATAACCTATACGGACGTTTTGCATGTATATAACCTATACGGACCTTTTTCTGATATATAACCTATACGTACGTTTGTCGTGTATATAACCTATACGGACATTTTTCATGTATATAACCTATACGGACGTTTTTCATGTGAATAACTTATACGGACGTTTTTCTGATATATAACCTATACGGACGTTTTTCGTGTATATAACCTGTACGGACGTTTTTCATGTATATAACCTTTACGGACGTTTTTCGTGTATATGTATATAACCTATACGGACGTTTTTCTGATATATAACCTATACGGACGATTTTCTGATATATAACCTATACGGACATTTTTCGTGTATATAACCTATACGGACGTTTTTTTGATGAATAACCTATACGGACGTTTTTCTGATATATAACCTATACGGACGTTTTTCTGATATATAACCTATACGGACGTTTTTCTGATATATAACCTATACGGACGTTTTTCTGATATATAACCTATACGGACGTTTTTCATGTATATAACCTTTACGGACGTTTTTCTGATATATAACCTATACGGACGTTTTTCTGATATATAACCTATACGGACGTTTTTCTGATATATAACCTATACGGACGTTTTTCATGTATATAACCTATACGGACGTTTTTCTGATATATAACCTATACGGACGTTTTTCTGATATATAACCTATACGTTTTTCTGATATATAACAATCGGAATAATTTCAATAATCTTAGTAGAAGGTCACCCAAGGAACATTTGTGCCAAATTATTTTTAAATCAGGCAGGTATTTTTGGAAAAGAAGATTTTTAAAGTTTTTACAATGCACCTCTAAGGAAAACAAGCTCCGACGGACGGCGGGTGATCACAAAAGCTCACCACGCACTTCGTGCTTATGTGAGCTAAAAGGAAAGACAGAAAGAGGCAAACAAACTGAGAAACAAATAAAAAAGAAAGACAGACAGACAGACAAAGAGAGACAGGCAGACAGACAGAGACAGACAGACAAATCAACCTGTTCGCCAAAGGCTTCAATAGGAAATAAACAAGTTATTTACAGATAAAGTGTATTTATTAAGTCTTTGGTAACGTTGAATTGTAATACACCACATAAGTTTAAATTAATACTTCGGTGAAAAACGGCACATATAGAACAAACTTTTTATATAAAAATAAAAGCGATAGAATGAGGGGAAAAGTAAAGGAAAAAACCCGCTACAATGTTATACGATATAATAATTACTGATTCCAGAACAAAACTTAGACCTGATGTATTCTATATTGTTTTCCCCTCTATCATAAAGTGGTTCAAAACAAATCGTTCGTAGGTATCCATTTATATATTGGTTCTCCATCATTATTTGCATAGGACACGCCTATCTGAAGAAGTAGGCGTAGTAAAGAGCACGTGGTTAATGGCAATCATCGGTGGGTTATCTCCCCAATTCATATTTGTGGTGGCGCTTCGGTCAAGTAGGTCCTTGAACCGGTTGTCCTCGGATTTTATCGTAGTGGGCGTTCCCACTATTGTAAACATTGAACATTGTGGAAATAAATGAACTAAATAATGCCTGAAACGACGTGTTGTGTTCCTAAATGCTCGCGAAAAGGGAGACATTTGTTTCCTAGTGATATTTCACGACGGAAAATGTGGGTGCACGCCATAAAAAGGGGAGAAACCAAATACGGAAGTTGGTCACCAAAGACGTATTCGTACATTTGTGAAAATCACTTCATACCAGACGACTACAACTCACTTACATATGCTGGTAAGAAAATTATTGCATTCGAAACATAAGTAGCTCTGTTATCCGAATTTGTATATTTCCTTCGTCATACAGTTTCGACAGTTTTAGTCAATGCGTTCCCAGTATACTTTTATGATAACTCGCACAGCAACTTGACATTCCTATTTCGACACTAGACGTCTACGTGTACTTCGAACAGATGATTATTATTTATAAGACCGGGTCGTGTTTCAAAATTATTTGATAAACGAATTCTTTTACAGACCACGTTTTATTTGATGCCACATTTATTTATAGTGTTTCTTTCAATGGGTCCTCTCATGTGTTTTTCACATATGAATGAGTCTTAAGTTTTTTTCACATTTTAATGAGTCCTGGCAAAATCTAACGAGTCTAGTAGGACTCCGGATGCGCATCATGATTCATATTGAAACATTATGATAGGCTATCAATACTATTGTAAAAAGACTGACATTAAAACATTAAATCATGAAAAATGGATGTTCTGTCTGCGTACATAAATGCCTCGACCACAGGTTGAGTGGCCATGCAATGCAATCCCTTTCACACCTTTTTTCACTATGTATATAAGGGGAAAAGGCATGGCCACTCACTGATCACTTTTAAACCTAACAAGTATGGTGTGTGCCCTTTATTAATTGTTGAGAATACAGATGTGTTTTATGCCTTTCAGGTACTGATCGACAAAATAAGATACTGAAGAAGTCAGCTGTACCAAGAGTTTTTGCCTGGACTTGTTCTGAGACCGCCTTGAAAGCCCAGGTTCAAAAAAGTCGATGCAATGCCAGGGAATCAACAAGACGTAAAGTGTTCCAGGATATCACGAACACCTCTGCAGACTATGATGTGGGTCAAGAACATGCAGAGCCAGAATATATAGCTTACAAACTTGATCTCGTCAGTGATGATCTTGATGTCGGAGCTTGTGCAGAAGTGTTTACAGTCACAACAGAGAATACATTAGATGTAGAGGTCCACAGAGAGCCCATTATAATTCAATCTGTTGATGCATGTATGCAGACTCCTAAAGTGGCTGCTTACAGTATTCATAACTTTGAAAACGATTCAGCTGCTGTCCATTTCTACACAGGATTAGAAACATACATGAAATTTTTTCTTGTCCTTAACACATTAGGTCCTGCAGCATTTCAGCTGAATTATGTTTATCATTCAGTCAGTAACGTCACTGTCCCTGACCAGTTGTTCCTTGTTTTGATGAAATTGAGAAGACACACAACTAACTTTGAATTATCTAGAATGTTTGGTATTGCAGAAAGTGTTGTTGCTAATGTCTTTTTAACATGGGTTTTATTTATGTACAGACAATGGAAAGAGCTTGACATTTGGCCTACTCAGAAATTAGTGAGATACTTTGCTCCTTCAGGCTTCAAGAGAAACTATCCGAACACTAGAGTGATCATAGATGGTACAGAATGCCCCATTAAAAAACCAAAGAACCCAAGTGCACAACAGACAACATTCTCAACTTATAAAAATAGAAACACTATTAAAGTCTTAGTTGGTGCTACTCCTGGGGGACTCGTTTCATATGTATCTGATGCATACGGTGGTTCAACAAGTGATCGGCAGATTGTTGAGCGCAGTGTCCTAACATCAATGTGCTCTCTGAATGACAGTATTATGGCGGACAAAGGGTTTAATGTTCAGGACATATTTGCGCCTTTCGATATTCACATCAACATACCGACATTCTTCAAAAAAAAGAACAGAATGAACAGTGAAACAGTTATTAGGGATAGAAAGATTTCTAGAAAACGAGTTCATATCGAAAGGATTATTGGACTTGCCAAAACATATCGTATTCTTGTCGAACCGATGACTGCCACAGAGACCAAACTGTCCTCAGAAATTGTTTTTATATGCTTCATGCTCTGTAACTTTAGAAACAGCATTGTTCCCCGCTATGCTTGAATCGAAGATGTAAACTAGTCAAAATGGGAGTGCATGTTATATTTGCATTGTGAATTCTATGATATTTCTTTGTGAGATTTTTTATTTGTAGAATGTCAGTCAGGGGTACAAACAACTGATAACCTTTCCATTTAAATCTTTAAAACAGAACTGACCACATAAAACATGAGTTTCATTTATCATTAATAATTGATTAAGTGAAACTCCTATGTTATGTGGATGTGGATAATCATACTTGTACCAGTTACCTGTCCATAGTTATGATAACAACAAATATTCATAATGTAAGTATGTTTAATTTGAAATAAACATTAAACAAAGCATCACAAAAATGATAACTAATAATGATTGAACAGTGCAACAAACAAGTTATTTACACAAGGCAAATATTTTGATACAAAATGTAGAAAGTATATTTACACTCAAATCAGTAGCAATAACCACAGAGGCAAGTATCTAAATGCAGAAGAATTTCTCCACAACTGTGTCTGACAGTCTGAGATCCTCATCATAAAATGACTGCAGTTTATCAAACTTAGAAGAAATAAGTTATTGTGCAATTTCCAATGGTAAATTAAAGTTGACAGCAAACTTTGTATAGCCATTTCAACTTATACATGAATCTTAAGCAGAAAACTTTTGAAAAACATTGTGGCAAAAGGAGAAATTGCTTGTTTCGAGCAATTTCTCCTTTTGTCACAAAGTTTTCAAAAGTTGTCTGCCACAATGTTTTCAACTTTTTCAGTCATTACACTTGCATTTATAGAGATTTTTCATGTGTTTGCATAGATGTTTTCGCAGTCGTCTGCTGCAGATTTGTTGTATGTGGGAAATGATAATCATTTTAAATTTTTGGCTTAAAAAAGACTGCATGACCAATTTTGTCAAGAATTGGAAAGCACTTTTAATGTTTCTCAAAAATGCCTTGTATATCATACATGTATAAAAAAAGATTATTGTTTGAAGAGAATTAAGATATATTGCCTTTTAATTTAAAAAAGTCTCTGTAAATTTAGCACTATGAACCATTTCATCCAAATAATATCTGTCTTATTATCCAACCAACCCTATGTTGTTTGTACTCAAAAGGATGGAGATGATTCTTGTGAGTACCCACAACATAGGGTTAGCTGATAACATAAGGATTTCAGAACAAGCAAAACACTCCTTATCCAGAGTTCTGTTAATTTATTAAAAAATCTTATCATCAAAATTTAACTTAAATTTTGTTTTTCAGTTGGGTTTAAATAACAATGTTTTCAACATTATTTCAGTTATATCACGGCAACAGCTCACTAATCCATCAAAATTTAAATAATAGTCATTCTCCAAATACTCAACATTCCTTATATCATAGATGATCTCAGTTGTAGTCATATGACTGCATGTACCTACTGTTTCATATTATTATGATCTCAAATATTTGTTTTAACCCTTTCCCGCATGATATAGATGCATTTTGATGCAACTGCAGCATGTTCTCCTTTTGCCTCAACATTCCTTATATCATAGATGATCTCAGTTGTAGTCATATGACTGCATGTACCTACTGTTTCATATTATTATGATCTCAAATATTTGTTTTAACCCTTTCCCGCATGATATAGATGCATTTTGATGCAACTGCAGCATGTTCTACTTTTGCCACAATGTTTCCAACTTTTTTCAGTAATTATAGTTTATACCTACAATTATAGAGATTTTCCATGTTTTTTAGTAGACACTCTCAAAGTCGTCTGCTACAGATTTGCTGTATGTGGGATATGATAATCATTTTAAATTTTTGGCTTAAAAAAGACTGCATGACCAATTTTGTCAAGAATGGGAAAGCACTTTTAATGTTTCTCAAAAATGCCTTGTATATCATACATGTATAAAAAAAGATTATTGTTTGAAGAGAATTAAGATATATTGCCTTTTAATTTAAAAAAAGTCTCTGTAAATTTAGCACTATGAACCATTTCATCCAAATAATATCTGTCTTATTATCCAACCAACCCTATGTTGTTTGTACTCAAAAGGATGGAGATGATTCTTGTGAGTACCCACAACATAGGGTTAGCTGATAACATAAGGGTTTCAGAACAAGCAAAACACTCCTTATCCAGAGTTCTGTTAATTTATTAAAAAATCTTATCATCAAAATTTAACTTAAATTTTGTTTTTCAGTTGGGTTTAAATAACAATGTTTTCAACATTATTTCAGTTATATCACGGCAACAGCTCACTAATCCATCAAAATTTAAATAATAGTCATTCTCCAAATACTCAACATTCCTTATATCATAGATGATCTCAGTTGTAGTCATATGACTGCATGTACCTACTGTTTCATATTATTATGATCTCAAATATTTGTTTTAACCCTTTCCCGCATGATATAGATGCATTTTGATGCAACTGCAGCATGTTCTCCTTTTGCCTCAACATTCCTTATATCATAGATGATCTCAGTTGTAGTCATATGACTGCATGTACCTACTGTTTCATATTATTATGATCTCAAATATTTGTTTTAACCCTTTCCCGCATGATATAGATGCATTTTGATGCAACTGCAGCATGTTCTACTTTTGCCACAATGTTTCCAACTTTTTTCAGTAATTATAGTTTATACCTACAATTATAGAGATTTTCCATGTTTTTTAGTAGACACTCTCAAAGTCGTCTGCTACAGATTTGCTGTATGTGGGATATGATAATCATTTTAAATTTTTGGCTTAAAAAAGACTGCATGACCAATTTTGTCAAGAATGGGAAAGCACTTTTAATGTTTCTCAAAAATGCCTTGTATATCATACATGTATAAAAAAAGATTATTGTTTGAAGAGAATTAAGATATATTGCCTTTTAATTTAAAAAAAGTCTCTGTAAATTTAGCACTATGAACCATTTCATCCCAATATCTGTCTTATTATCCAACCAACCCTATGTTGTTTGTACTCAAAAGGATGGAGACGATTCTTGTGAGTACCCACAACATAGGGTTAGCTGATAACATAAGGGTTTCAGAACAAGCAAAACACTCCTTATCCAGAGTTCTGTTAATTTATTAAAAAATCTTATCATCAAAATTTAACTTAAATTTTGTTTTTCAGTTGGGTTTAAATAACAATGTTTTCAACATTTTTCAGTTATATCACGGCAACAGCTCACTAATCCATCAAAATTTAAATAATAGTCATTCTCCAAATACTCAACATTCCTTATATCATAGATGATCTCAGTTGTAGTCATATGACTGCATGTACCTACTGTTTCATATTATTATGATCTCAAATATTTGTTTTAACCCTTTCCCGCATGATATAGACGCATTTTGATGCAACTGCAGCAAGTTCTCCTTTTGCCACAATGTTTCCAACTTTTTTCAGTAATAATAGTTTATACCTACAATTATAGAGATTTTCCATATTTTTTAGTAGACACTCTCAAAGTCGTCTGCTACAGATTTGCTGTATGTGGGAAATGAAAGGTTTTTTTGTTATACTTTACTGTTTCATTATTGTTTGAATCTGTAATTACATGCATATTATATGCCTTGATATGAATAAAATGTTCATCAAATAATGTATGGATGTTTAATTTTGATACATCAGGAATTGCTCAATTATTTGAAAGAAGTGATAACTCTTTAATTAGCCATGCCCCGGTAGCTCAGTCAGTAGGGAGGCAGGCAGGCTGTCCAGGGGTTTAGAGTTCAAACACAAGCTATGCCAACATTCTTTTCCAAATTTGATAGAAGTCAGTGACAAGCATCATTCGTTTTCAACAATGGGCTAAAAGCAGCCAGTTGCTTTGAAAGTCTGTTGTGTGGGATAATGGTGTGAGAAAGCCAGTTAACACATGAGCTGGGGAACTGGCGGCTTTGAAATGACTGAAACGTTGTTAAAAACGGCATTCAACCCCAATGGATCAACTCTTTTTATGATACAGACAATTTTTGACAACATTGGGATGTAATTGTACATAACAAGCCGGTTTCATGTACTTCCTTTTACACGATTTTTCCCCTCTATTAATCCTTTCCAAAATATGGCAAATCCTGCTGCAGAAGACTGAAAACATCTAGGCAAAACTATGGGAAATCTCTATAAATGTAAGACTAATAACTGAATTGAGTTGAAAACTTTGTTGCAAGAGGTGAAATTGCTAATTATGCCACAATCTTCAACTCAATTCAATTATTATACTTTTCATTTACAAAGACTAAACCATGTTGTTACCTAGATGTTTTTAAAGTCATCTGCTGTAGATTTGTTGTATGTTGAAAATGGTTAATACTGGCAAAAAAAAAGGCATTTTCATCAGGAATTACACAATCACTTGTAGTCTCTAAAAAGAAGAATTTGCTCAAATGATCACTCTCTACTTTTACCACAATGTTTTCACATTCATAATAAAGCTAACCCGAAGCTTCCTTGTATCTAGATGTAACTTTTCATATTATTAAATGATTTTGATGCAGAAGGCTCTGAAATAATCATATCAGTCGTGTTCAATCATCACAGAGACAAATATCTAAAAGTCTTTGAAGAAGAATTTCTCCCCAACTGCCAGTCTGAAATGCTCGTCATAAAATGACTGCAGTTTATCCAACATGACTGAAATAAATTCATGTTCACGCTCCACTCTAATACACTTAAAGTCGGTAATTGTGTATATGATAAAATCACAAAAACTTGCTTCTGTGCAAAACAACTGTCCTTGAACTTGATAGTAGTATGGATGCTTTTTACTAAGTGTCATCTTTCCATCAACCATTTTCAAGTAGGGAACTGTTACAGGGGAAATGTCTTTGTTTTTGGCACTGTAAGGGCATTTCACCTCACAAATGAGTTCGTCACTTATAACACCATCCGGGGAAGCACCCAAGAAAGGAAGTTTTTTGGACACAAATATTCCACAGGAATTTACTTTAAGTTTACTTTTTTGTTCATAAGCATGAATAGCCTCTTTTTCAAACTTGTGTCCATGTTTGATTGCATCGTTCGCTTTAATTGAACTGCCGTGTACCAATGCCCTTGCTAGGGTGTCCTTGTTAGTTCTAGCTGTAGCAACACAGATTCGATAAAAATTTGAGCTTTGAATTCTTTTCTCCCTCTCTTCAAACCATCTTTGGTTTTGACTTTGTCCTCTTGTACAAAATTCAATTGCAGAAATGTTGCTGTCGGTGACAGTCACAAGTTTATTGTCCCTGAGGAATTTTTGTTCATGAGTCTCTTTGAAATAGTCATGGTCTGCATTAAAAGCTCTTATATTTCCTGGATTGAAAGCTTGAACAATAGGTGTATCTGATATTCCCTTAAAATTGAGGCATACATTCCGGAAGTAGTCACTGTAACCTTCCTTATTACGAAGATGTTCTGGTCTCGGATCATAGTCCTTAAAATCACACACACTGTCAGCTCCAGCAACCTTCAAATTCCTTGCTTTCAGTGGTGTACCTGTGTGTTTCTTTGCTTTATGAAAGGTTTGTAACTTTTCTGTGCATGAAGATTCAACTTTCAGTTCAAATGACTTTATAAATTTGCAACATGCCAATAACACAGTACGTATGTGCTTACAATGTCCTGTAGGCCCTTCCCCTGCACCACACTCACATTGTGCCTCATGTATAAAACCCTTTTTTTGTAGTGAAATGTCAACACGGTAAGTTATTTTCTTTTTCATCTCTGCTCTACAAGCACTATTTATGAAGTCAAATGTGTCGGTTAAAGAGAGGCGAAGATATAGCAAAAAATGTTCATCATACAAATCAACCACTTTGTCATCAAAGCTAACACCAAATTGATCCATATACTCATTCGCCTTTTCTACGTCTATGGGAGCCATCTTCATATCTGAATTTACGTCTTTGAAGCTTGTCACTGCAGGCACATTCATCCTAAATTCTGGCAGAAGGTCCTCTGGCTGATCAAAATTGTTATTCCTTTCATATGACTCTAGTCTGAAAAGTTGAAATGAAAAAAAGAATGTTATATCTTGTATGAATCTTATATTGTCATTTGTACTGATATGAAAATGATGACAACTTAATCGGTTTTACTGTAACCAAGATATTGTCAAAATATAAGTAAGTCTACATCAGGGTTCAAAATAAGCAGTAACAAATTTCCTACTTAAAATGGGAACTTGCTATAGATCTACCTAAAGTCAGAAAAAACTTGCTAATTCAAAAAATGGGCCATTTTTATTTTCGCTCAATGTTTCTGTTTATGTAAGTGCATAATCAAATTTAATTACAAAATTGTGTTATTAGTTCAAACAAACTTATTATTTCGAAGGCTGTCAGAATCATAAAAATATACTGACTGAAAGTTCCCCACCCACTATTGTAACAGTCATAAACCGTTTTTGCACAGACAAATATTTCCTGCAGCTAATACCAATCCGCTTTGTTGAAAAGTTATAGTATTTATCGATAATTTATATACACCCGACAATTTAGATGCTTAAAAACAAATACCATTCAAACGAAAATTTGATCTGTCAGTGTCAACTCATAATGCATTTACGGCAATTTTTGGTAAACAACGTATTTAATAACAATACCTTTCAATCAGTTCTTTCTTTCTCCCTGCAAGCTTTGCATTGCGTCCCCTGAGCTCAGTCCGTAACTGAGCTAACGATAAACTACTGAATTTTGATGCCATTGTTCATGAATACCGAGATTAAAGTTGATGATATCGATTTTTGACAAGGGAAACGGTATCCAATGTAAACAAAGTGATGATTACGTTCCAATTACCCGAGAAGTTCCGATTGGGGACCAACTTGACCGCAACGCCACCTTGCGAACGTTTGATTAGTCAAGGGAAATTACTGACCGACTTCCCTCATTAATATACATGAGCTAGTAAAACGTCCCCAACGTCTAGGTTCTATTTTTATACTTTAGGCGTCCGCATGAGGTGCTACGAAGCGATAACCCAAGAAGCCACAACAACAGCATAGTAAAAAGTTTCAAAGTTTGCAAGATTCTACTTTCGTTTTAAAAACAGTTATTTTCCAGTAAAAGTAGTCGAAATATTACTTTTAATCCACAACAAAATACGCATAGGCTGCACTAGGTAAGCATTATTCATATTATTGTAAGAAAAGTTGAAACTAAATAGTGTGGTAAACCAATTTCACTAAAACGTAGATCTCGAAACTGAAAGAAGATTATGTATCTTACAATTAACAGGTTAAATTGAAGCGGCCATACTTGCTTGTATGTGGTAAGAAAAAAGGGGATATGTTTTAAGTGTTCCTAGTTCTTAATCTATATTGCATTCTATAGCCAGTGGGTTTGTTAATTATTTAAACATGAACTCGTACATGTGATAATTGTTGGTGACCTTTCCGGTTCAACTGACGTAATGACCACCCAATTGCATCCCCGGGAATTGTTATGAAATGGTGAACGGCTGTAGTGCATCCTAGGGCATATATTTGGGTTATTTTAGACATTACGTACGTGTATTTAACGTCGGGAAAATGTAATTTTTTTCTGCATTTTCGTAATTATTTTGACACACAACTAACCTCCATGGTTGTTTGTCGATTAACACTAATTAATTAGTGTCAACACGTCTTGTGTAATGTGTGGAACTTGTCGATACCAGCATCCCGTACAGGCCAACAGCCTATTTAGATTGTTAAAAGTATGGGTCTGAATTTACTTTTTCCGTTTGTTATGATTTCCAGGACAATCGTGTGTCCCTCAGGACTACGGGACAATCCCGGACGTCCGAGACAACATCACATGTATGATGAACTACTTTACTAAAGCATTACTGACTTCCTTTATAAAAAAAATGCAGACTAGAAAATGCCCTAAGAAGATAATGTAATGAACACATGTTAAACCAAAAATCGATATGTCTAACGACATTTTACAGAAATGTTTCGAAGTAATTGAAAATTTATGTGTCATGTATGCATTTGATTTTCCTATTACATTATTGTCATGGAGTGTAAAATGAAAAGTAACTAATATGGAGCAATAATTGTTAGATTAATTAATTAATTAATTACTATATATTTCCATGTGAACTGATCTTGTTATATATGTATCATATCAAAGTTTCATTTACAGCAAAATATTTATGTGAACAAAGAGTTCACAATCACACATATAGTATTCCAGGTTTCTGTACTCAGAATGCAATAAAACTCACAGTTACAATTCAATATGTAATGACGATATATTGAGACTACACATATAGACACTTTATGATGCCTCTGCAGCAGAGGACTTTCTGAAAACATTGTGACAAAAGAAGAAATTAGGAAAAACTAGCAATTTTTCCTTTTGCCACTATGTTTTTAACTTTATCCAATTATTGAACTGTCATTTATAGAGAGTTTCAATATTTTTGCCTAGATATTTTTAAAGTCGTCTGCTGTATGTGGGAAAGGGTTAAACCCGCTGTGAGAACTCTTTGCATTTCAAGGGTTTAATTTGGTTATTTATAAAGATAATATTTCTGTGAAAAGACTAAAAACATTTAACTCCATCATATCTAGACATGTGCTAGAATTAATGAGTTCAGTGTTATCACTCACGGCAGCCATTACACTTAGCCAGGTCTTTAGTTTCCTGGATATTGCACCACTACTTCACACAACATTCTTCACAAGCAATTGACTAAAATAAACTGTTATCTGATATATGCTAGTTTAACCCTTTTCCACATACAAAAAAAATGCAGAATTACGGTTAAGTGTTTTGTTAAAGTCCACTTTTCGCCAGTAACCATTCAAGCTAGAGCTTTAAAACTTCATATAGTTGTCTGGCATCATATTAGCAACAAGAGGGGCAAGTTCCATAACTCTTGACTACATTTTGTCAAAAAAAATCCCCTTTTTAAGTCAGAATTTTGGTTAAGTTATTTGTTAAAATCCACTTTTTCTTAGTAACCATTCAAGGTAGAGATTTGGAACTTACAATAGTTGGCAACAATAGGTGCAAGTTCCATATCTTTTGACTGCATTTTGTCAAGCTTATGCCCCTTTTTATGTCAGAATTTTGGTTACGTTTTGGGTTAAGGTCACTTGCATGCAAACTAACAGTCTCGATGGTGTAGACCCTTGTGGAAGAACGTCCGCCTCGGGTGTCGGAGTCGCGGGTTCAAACCTTGGTCGGGTCATACCAAAGAATTTAAAATGGTAGTAATTGATACCCTTCTTGGCGCTCAGGGTTGCTGGGTTAGCATTACGACTAACTTGCTGGTGTAAGGATAGATGGACCAGTAGTCCTAGAAACTTACCGAGGAAAACGCTGTGATACTACTGAAAAATCATTGAAACCGGTGTAAAACATCAAACAATCAAAGCAAACTAACCAAGCTTAAAAAACTTGTTCACTATTAAATGTACAATAGAATGAAAAAAGAGCTTTACACGTTACATAACCCTGTCATGTATTTTAACTTGAATATTGCCCTTCTTAATTAATTTAAAACAATTCAAACTCACTAATTATACACAATATTATTGAGTATAATTGAATATAGTTTTGATAAGCAGCCCTCTATCAAAATTTTCCAATGGTATCCGCTCAAGTGGTTGCTGCCAAAATTGAAAATAGGATAAACTTTAAATGCCAACTCCTCCTAAACCACTGGCCCTATTTTAAAATGAATTCACATTTTATTTTATTTAGTGGTATTCCAATAAACCTTTCCAAACCATTCCGCTCTGTTGCACAAGATGGCTGCTAGACTTAAAAATAAAAGGAAATAATCCTTTAATAACAATATATCTCAGGTGAGCGATATAGACAATCAGGGTCCTTATTTTCATGCTTGACACGTCTCAGTTATTTTAACCATGTCTCTCAAAAATTGATACAAACAATCATGGTCGTTTTGTTTTCATCTTGACATATCCCAGTTATTATAACAAGACGAATTTTGATGCTTAAAGCATCAATGACGCCGCACATGATTTTAAAGCATGACTTAAAGGGAAGCAGATGCAGTTCAATACATTTAAATAACCTGTGCAAACGGACCAAATGTACCTTTATCTTAAACAAGAAGGCCAAGATGTTCCTTTATTGCTCACCTGGATACCATAGTCTATAATATAATGTTATCAAGAGCAAAAAGGGTCCATTTTGACGTAGGGATTATACACTTTATATGCTAGGATCTATGTGATATTTAGCATGTAAAGTTTAGTCTTCAAACCATTTGGTTTACTGATTGCTTAACATTGACTGCAACAATAAAGTGTCATACAAGCTGAAGTTTCTTAATTTTAAATCCGCTATTAATAGATCAATTAGATAAACAAAAAACATAGATACTGAAATATTAACAGATATTAACTTAAAATGTATCTAGTGCTTCAATGAACTAAGTTATTTTTATAACAGTTGACTTGTGTACACTTTATTCATAAAAAATATGAAATAAAGTGTACACAAGTCAACTGTTATAAAAATAACTCAGTTCATTGAAGCACTAGATACACATACTTATTGTGTATACAATGTATATGCCTCATTAAACTGAGTGTGTTTTTATAACAGTTATGTTCATTTTATCTCAACACGGTTTGTATATGACATCAAACCTTTAAATACATTCTGGAATGAAAATGTACATGAACGGCTCCGTCATTAAACTCCTGAAATCTTTGAGAAAAGTATAATTTGTGAGTGTGGGCTCTTGGGTAACATGTTTGTGGTTAATCCCAAACCAATTCAGCTTCTTACTTTTAAAAAAATCGATTTGAACTTTTTTACATGAGTTTTCTTCCCTCTGGATAGAAATGCCACTTTAAGCATTTATGAAATTAAAAGAAAAATGTCTCTTGTATAGTCAACATATAGCAAGAATACAATGGTCTGAATAAACAACTGTATGGGGAGGAACGTTTTAAGTTTAGTAATACAACAGAAATAAATAGGAAAAAACATCACCCGAATCGAGTCGTCAGAGCAGTAAACCAAACAATTTAAAGCGACTGAACTCCAGATACCCAACTGTTGAAAAAAAATAAAATTTCCAATTTTAAGGAAATAAGTGTTAGTTTTGTATTTGGGGCATTAAAATATGATAACTGACATATTACATACCCCTATAATCGGTGAGATTTTCTTGTTTTCGATACTTTTTCCATCGCAAATTCTACCCTGTCAGTAACGGGGTAAGTTTATAAATAGCTTTCGATGCTTTAAATCTCATTCATCACGTGACTTGAAAAGTCGTCACATGAATTGAAGAGTCGTCACATGACCGATAGGACGCATGCGCATTAAATGAAACATGTTTATACCATGAAGGTTTTATGCAAAATCACGAGGAGCTCATGCAATCACAAACAAATCTCTATGATTACTGTCGTTCGACTCCGCCAAACGTGTAAATTGTGTATAGCTGTACACGCCTGTCAGAGTGAACCGTTATATAGTTATATCACGTGAGCGTGCAAGGTGCCCGTCTAAAGGATTCCGTGGTATTTTTAAATAGGAAACCCCTTCATCGGGACAATTGAAAACGACTCAAGTTCACTCTATTGATAAAAAACGATACATTTTCTACCCTGGTTTTACTTGGAAAACATAAAGAATAACATTTAGGGCGAATTCAATTTTTTTTTTCTTTTTTTTTTTTTCGTGCCATCTGGATTTCAGTCGCTTTAAAAAGCGTGACCTAGTGAACTCCATAAACCAACTCATAAAAAAAGCTTAGCCTAGTTAGTTGGGGAACAGTTATTAAAAACAATTTAAATGTGTCTAAAGTTTTGTTATAACGGTAAACGATGTACATATTTTGTATCTTGTTGTTTCTTAAATCAGTTAATACAATTTATTCAATCATAAAGGCTGTTCTTTCAAACATATTACAGAGTTTTTCTTTACAATAATATTTGTTGGTTGCTCCCTTTTCGATTACGTCACCCCATGGTACAAAATTAAAACCTATCCCATACTGACGCCAACAATGTGTCTCAAAAATTGACCTTCCAAACATTTCATTAAACAAAGTTTGATCAGAATATTCTTGTTGGTCATCATAGTGGAAGAAGCAAACTGTAATCATACTACAAGCATATCGTAAGCCTCTTCAAAACTTATAAAATTGAACATCGAATATTAAAGCATACAATTTGATTAAAATTGCCACTAATTTCGAAACCTCCAAAAGTTATCTTTCTTGGTTGTGACCTATTTATTCTTTACTCTCAGGTAGAAGATGGCTTCATCTAGTGATGGAAATGACAAAATGGCTGATGATGTTCCTCCGGATAAGACTGAAGGTGCGTGCAAACATACATCATCTTCTTTTTGACACCTTTTCAAACTGAATATCTGAAGGAAAAAAGCAAGAATCACATGCCTTTAATAAACGTTTCCTACATACAGACACTTTATCTGACGCGTCTGCAGCAGACAACTTTTGAAAACATTGTGACAAAAGAAGAAATTGCTCAAAACGAGCATTTAATCCTTTTGCCACAAGGTTTTCAACACCTTTTAATAATTAAACTTTCCCTTACAAAAACATAACAAAATCTTGCTCAGATGCTTTCAAATGATGCTCATCAGATTTTGTATAAAAGCCAAAGCTTTTTTGAATACCAGGTTTTTACTCAGTGATCCGTTTCTTAAACTGAGTAGTTGTGCAAAAACATTAGTTTTATGCCAGTTCTAGATGATAGACGATTGGTGCCGAAAATAGATTCGCACATGTCGGATCTTGTTCTAGTTTTAAAACCCAGGATAGATTTTATAACATAGTGCTGTAACTTGTTCACTGCATCTATATCAGTCTGTGACATGTGGTTCCAAAGTTCACTACTGTATAGTATTGTTGGAACTACGATACTGTTGTATAGTTTCACTGACGTAATGGGATAAAGTACATCAAATCGCATACCTACATCGGCTAATGCAAAGAATGCCTTTTTACCCTTTAGACATCTTTCTTTTATTTTATTATATAATTTAAGTGATGTGTCTTGCCTGATTCCATGGTCATGTTCGTGAATATATGTATCCCGATTAGAAGCGAAAGTGGAGCGTCATGTTTTAACCTATTACATACCACGATGCTTGATTTACTCGCGCTTACTTCAAACTTCCATTTTGTCGCGTATCGATATACAATGTCTAGTAAGACATGAAAAGGGGAAAGGGCGATACTAGACAGGTCCTCAGCAACTGAAGGGTTACCACATCTAAGATCATTTCCTAGATTTAAACTGTAATCAGAGTCCTCTAATGATGGTTCATCTGCATCAGACAGCTTTTTGAAACATAGTGGCAAAAGACAAAACAATTATTCTGACAAAGATTCAAAATGCAACCTCCAGAAATCCGCAACAAACTACTCGCAATCCTATCTCAAGGTAATTGTGACTATAGGGTTTAAGTGATACTAGGGAGGCTACATTTTTAATTAATAAATATTCTTTCAAAATAACCAAATATAAATCTGCAGCAGAAGAATTTTGAAAACATAAAGGTTGATAGCCCTATTTGTATCAACTGGTGGGAACAGTATGAATGTCGTAGTAGCCCGCTGCTAAAGTCGGGTAAATGGTTTGAGGAACTCTTGGAGCAGAATCCAAGAATGGGATAGTTACAACAGACTTATAATATTCCTCTGGAGGATCATCAGGGTTGTTGTTATGGCGTGTCTGTCGGCTACATAAACCGGTATAGTGGTTACTGTGCCGACGGATTCACCAATAGCCGCAACTTCCTGAAACGCCTTCTGTTTCAGTAATGGTGACATTACCTGGACTGGAAACAGACTCGAGATTAATCAGCATATTTATTTTCTAATGTTTATAATATATATCAAAAAATTAAATAACTAAATTGCATCGACATACGTTGGTTTCTTTGGATAATATAAAAAAAATAAAAAAAAATCCGCCACTGCATTTGTCACTTTGTTTTCCATTTATTTTTCGCCCCAATTTTCCGGGAATATTCACAAACTAATGTAAAATGTGAAACCATATTAGTAAAATCAGGCATGAGGATTTGTTTCACAATGGCAAATTACTATATTCAAATTGAATTGGACAATCTCCGTAAATACTCGAACATAGTCCAAGATGATAATAAGGTTCCATAATATATGACCTCTATAAGGCGCATTCATTTCTAAGCATTTGTTAAACTTATAATGGAGTACTCATGCACCCTTTAAGTTTTTAACTGATGTTCCAGCAACATTATAATGATCTCTTTAGGGTGAGCTTAACCTTTTTAATGCAGTTTTGTTGAATCCATGATGAACTATTTTTTCTCGCCCATTCTCACCATAAATTGCGTTGTAGGGTGTTAACAGCCATTAATTGACAGGCTGCCAACTCCAAACAAATGGTATTACTACTAATAATAAATTATCAGCTGTATATTTCAACTGCATGTTATTTATTTTGATAAATGTGTGTGAACATTGTATATAAAGATTTGACTACACACATATGCAGTCTGATCATGGCAAGAAGGTTTACAAGTGGTGTTTAAGTTGCATATATCCGGACTTGTTTGTTAATTATTAGCTAACCAACACATTAATTAATTAAAAGATTGTCGCATTTTTAGCTCACCTGAGCTTTGCTCAAGGTGAGTTATTGTGATCGCCTTTTGTCCGGCGTCCGTCGTCCGTCGTGCGTCGTCCGTCGTCCGTCAACTTCTTCTCCTCAGTAACCAGTGGGTCAATTTGGATGAAACTTCACAGAAAGCATCCTCTCAATGACCTCACCAGAATTCCTTCAAATTTTTGGGATCCATGCAAAATTCTGGTTTCCATGGCAACGAAACCGAAAAAACTTCAAAATTCTTCTTCTCCCAAACTGGTTGGCAGATTTTCAAATAATTTTGTAAAAATGTTCCTTGGGTGACCCTCTATCAGATTCCTCCAAGCCATGTTGATTGGTCGAAAAACATGGCCGCCAGGGGGGGCGGGGCTATTTTGCCTTATATGGCTATAGTGAAAACTTAAAAAATCTTCTTCTCCGGAAGTGTCAGGCCGATTTTCAAATAAATTTGTAGAAATGTTCCTTGGATGACCCACTTTCAGATTCCTTCAAGCCATGTTGATTGGTCGAAAAACATGGCCGCCAGGGGGGCGGGGCTATTTTGCCTTATATGGCCAAAGTGAAAACTTAAAAAATCTTCTCCTCCGAAAGTGTCAGGCTGATTTTCAAATAATTTTGTAGAAATGTTCCTTGGATGACCCTCTATCAGATTCCTTCAAGCCAAGTTGATTGGTCGAAAAACATGGCCGCCAGGGGGGGCGGGGCTATTTTACCTTATATGGCTATAGTGAAAACTTAAAAAATCTTCTTCTCCGGAAGTGTCAGGCCGATTTTCAAATAATTTTGTAGAAATGTTCCTTGGATGACCCACTTTCAGATTCCTTCAAGCCATGTTGATTGGTCAAAAAACATGGCCGCCAGTGGGCAGGGCTATTTTGCATTATATGACTATAGTGAAAACTTAAAAAATCTTCTTCTCCGGAAGTGTCAGGCCGATTTTCAAATAAATTTGTAGAAATGTTCCTTGGATGACCCACTTTCAGATTCCTTCAAGCCATGTTGATTGGTCGAAAAACATGGCCGCCAGGGGGGCGGGGCTATTTTGCCTTATATGGCCAAAGTGAAAACTTAAAAAATCTTCTCCTCCGAAAGTGTCAGGCTGATTTTCAAATAATTTTGTAGAAATGTTCCTTGGATGACCCTCTATCAGATTCCTTCAAGCCAAGTTGATTGGTCGAAAAACATGGCCGCCAGGGGGGGCGGGGCTATTTTACCTTATATGGCTATAGTGAAAACTTAAAAAATCTTCTTCTCCGGAAGTGTCAGGCCGATTTTCAAATAATTTTGTAGAAATGTTCCTTGGATGACCCACTTTCAGATTCCTTCAAGCCATGTTGATTGGTCAAAAAACATGGCCGCCAGTGGGCAGGGCTATTTTGCATTATATGACTATAGTGAAAACTTAAAAAATCTTCTCCTCCGAAAGTGTCAGGCTGATTTTCAAATAATTTTGTAGAAATGTTCCTTGGATGACCCTCTATCAGATTCCTTCAAGCCAAGTTGATTGGTCGAAAAACATGGCCGCCAGGGGGGGCGGGGCTATTTTGCATTATATGACTATAGTGAAAACTTAAAAAATCTTCTCCTCCGAAAGTGTCAGGCTGATTTTCAAATAATTTTGTAGAAATGTTCCTTGGATGACCCTCTATCAGATTCCTTCAAGCCAAGTTGATTGGTCGAAAAACATGGCCGCCAGGGGGGGCGGGGCTATTTTGCCTTATATGGCCAAAGTGAAAACTTAAAAAATCTTCTTCTCCGGAAGTGTCAGGCCGATTTTCAAATAATTTTGTAGAAATGTTCCTTGGATGACCCACTTTCAGATTCCTTCAAGCCATGTTGATTGGTCAAAAAACATGGCCGCCAGTGGGCAGGGCTATTTTGCATTATATGACTATAGTGAAAACTTATAAAATCTTCTCCTCCAAAAGTGTCTGGCAGATTTCCAAATAATTTTGTAGAAATGTTCCTAGGGTGACCTTCTATCAGATTCCTTCAAGCCAAGTTGATTGGTCGGAAACTATGACTGCCAGGGGGCGGGGCTTATATAGCTAAAGTTGAAAAAAAAAATCAGGTGAGCGATTCCAGGGCCATCATGGCCCTCTTGTTTTAAAAAATATTCTTAAAATATACTTAAGATGCCCTTGTTATCCCCTCGGTTACGAAGTAAGCGAGAAAGGGATATAGTAACGGGACCGTCCGTATGTATGTATGTGTGTCCTTCCGTCCGTAACAAACCTTGTCATCACTCTACACTAACCATTTCTTGACAGATCTTAACCAAACTTGGTATAAAGTAAGTATATGGTAACATCTTGAAGCCTATTGATTTTCAAGGTCATAGGTCAAAGGTCAAGCCCAAAATTGGACTAGCCCAAAATTGGACTTGCAATATTTTCCGTCCGTAACAAACCTTGTCATCACTCTACACTAACCATTTATTGACAGATCTTAACCAAACTTGGTATAAAGTAAGTATATGGTAACATCTTGAAGCCTATTGATTTTCAAGGTCATAGGTCAAAGGTCAAGCCCAAAATTGGACTTGCAATATTTTCTGTCCGTAACAAACCTTGTCATCAATCTACACTAACCATTTCTTGACAGATCTTAACCAAACTTGGTATAAAGTAAGTATATGGTAACATCTTGAAGCCTTTTGATTTTCATGGTCAAAGGTCAAGCCCAAAATTGGACTTACAATATTTTCAGCTGTGGCAGCCTTGTAACAACTCTACACTGACCATTCATTGACCGATCTTAATAAAACTTATTATACAGTTAGTTTATGATATGTCTTGAAACCTTGGTTTTCAAGGTCATAGGTCAAAGGTCATGCCCAAAATTGAACTTGATTGAACTTACAATATATCTCAGCTGTGGCAACCTTGTCACCACTCTACACTGACCATTCCTTGACAGATCTTATCCAAACTTGGCATACAGTTAGTTTGTGACAATATTTTGAAGCCTATTGATTCAAGGTCATAGGTCAAAGATCGAAGTCAAAAATTGGACTTAAATATTTAGATCACAAGAGAACTCAATGTGATGATTGAAAGCCGAGGGGATGCATCCGCTTTGCGGTGCCCTTGTTTCTATTGTTTCATGGTAGGGGAAATTATGTATATTTTCTTTTAAGCATAACATATCAGAATAAGTAATGTAGATATTTTCTTTAAACACCGGAGCTGTAGGTATTCCTCTGCCTTACCTTGAAGCCATTCTCATGTACGGCAAATCTGCTACTGGCATTTTTTGGAAAATCTCCATAAATAAGAGTTTAATAATTAAATAGAGTTGAAAACATTTTGACAAAAGGGGAACTTGTTTATCATGAGCAATTTCCCACTTTGTCACAATGTTTTCAAAAGTTGTCTGATGCAAAAGGGTTAAATAGCAAGGGAAAACTGTTTATTTGTGGGAACCGTCATAACAATTTTTTTTTTGATTTCCGACAATATTTTCCATATCTGTATAACTGGTAATGACATAAGTAAACACATCAACAAAGCAAGAAGAGCTTTTCAGTTAATGATCAATGTATGGTGAAAAAGGTAATACCATAACAGGGCAACATTAAGGTTATATCAACGCTTTTTGAAACAGTATAACCCTATGTTTTGGTACTCAACACAATCGCCTCAGAGAGATAATTCTTTTGAGTACCAACAGCATAGATATTTGAGATCAGAACTGATAACGATTTTTGTAATATGAAATGTGCTATTTCAACCCTGGCTTGTTCTTTTATCTTAACAGTAGTGCTAATCTGATAAACACAATATCTGTCTTAACATCTAGTTCCGTTTTTTGGAGTCCATGCGTTTGCAAATGTTTCCCTGCAGACTAGACTCATGATTTCACTTTGCCTGGATAAATTACTTTCCCAATTGCACTCTGGCTACTTATTTAAGTATTATAAATGTATCAACACCTAATCATACAGATCCTGGATACTCAAGTGAGTGTTTGAGTGCCACCATAGCCCTCTCATTTTTGTTTCATGTAAACAAACCTGCTCTTAGTGAGTTGTTAGAGGGGATTTTGAATACAGGGATAAGTCCCTGCTTTTAGCAATCATAGAAGAGAGCACATTTGCTAGCCAAGTTATTGTTCCATTAAACTCTTTAGATTTGGTATTATAATTCTTTTCAGACGAGGTAGATGGACGTGGCAGTGACAATCTCGCAATGTCTGTGACCATGTCAGATGAATTTACTTTAGATGATGGAAATGATTATGACGGAAATGTAACTGGTATGTTGTATTCAAAGTGAAGGTTTTCTAGATCTTGTAGATACTAATTGAAAGTTAATACCTGAATACATCAGTCGACCAACTACATTTGAAGTGGCCATTTACAATGCTATATTATGTCCACTTTCAGCAATCCTGTGAAGGCGCTTTAAACTATTCTGATAAAGGGTATAATGTCTGCCTTTGAAGGGGCTTTTTTCAGCATAATGCATTTTTAGCTCACCTAAGCACGAAGTGCAAAGTGAGATTTTGTGATCACTCATCTGTCCGTCTGTTAACAATTTCCTACAAATGACTTCTCCTACTAAACCAATGGACAGATTTCAAAATAACTTCACAGGAATGGTCCTTAGGTGGTCCTCTTTCAAAGTTGTTCAAATAATTTAATCCAAGTAGAACTTTGGTTGCTGCGGCATCAGAAAAGGGGAAAATTGCCATATCTTAACAAATTATTTTGCACAAAATTAATGTTCCTTGGGGGTACCCTCTACCAAGATTGTTCAAATATTTCCGATCCGTTGAAAAACATGGCTGCCAGGGGGCGGAGCTTATTTTCCTATGTGCATTGTTAAAACTTTAAAAATCTTCTTTTCCAAAAGTACTGTCCGGATTTTAAAATTATTTTGCACAAATATTCCTTGGGGCACCCTTTACCAAGATTGTTCAAATATTTCCAATCCGTTGAAAAACATGGCTGCCAGGGGGCGGAGCTTGTTTTCCTTATATGTGCATTGTTAAAACTTTAAAAATCTTCTTGTACAAAAGTACTGGCCTGATTTGAAAATTATTTTGCACAAATGTTCCTTTGGGCACTCTTTACCAAGATTGTTGAAATATTTCCGATCCTTTGAAAAACATGGCCGCCAGGGGGCGGAGCTTGTTTTCCTTATATGTGCATTGTTAAAACTTTAAACATCTTTTTGTCCAAAAGTATTAGCCTGATTTGAAAATTATTTTGCGCAAATGTTCCTTGGGGCACCCTTTACCAAGATTGTTCAAATATTTCCGATCGTTGAAAAACATGGCCGCCATGGGGCGGAGCTTGTTTTCCTTATATGTGCATTGTAAAATAGTTTGATTAAATTAGGTGAGCAATATAGGACCATCATGGTCCTCTTGTTTAGTGAAGGTTTTAACGTACGGATGGGGCTAATGTCTGCCATTCGTTATATGTTGTGTATAGAGTTAATGAGTTCTTATTGATAACAATCATTAATTAGATTCTTCAGTGAGAGACCATCTTTCATGAAGGCTCATTGTGGCTTTTTAGCTCGCCAATGCAGGAAGTGCAAGGTGAGCTTTTGTGATCGCTCACCGTCTGTCGTCCGTCGTCCGTCCGTTCACATTTTCCTACAAACGACTTCTCCTCCTACACCAATTAACCAAATTCAAAATAATTTTACAGGAATGTTCCTTGGGTGGATCTCTTTCAAACTTGTTCAAAACATTCTATTCCATGCAGAACATTGGCTGCCACGGCAACAAAAAAGGGGAAATTAACCAAAACTTTGAGATTTGGTATGTAGCATCATCTTGTAGACCTCTACCAAGATTGTTCAAATTATAGCCCTGGGGCAAAAACTGACCCCTCTCTGGGGGTCACTTGTTTAACACAGACTCATATAGGGGAAACACTTTAAAAATCTTCATGTATATAGTTAGAGGGCCCAGGCCTTTGATATTGGGTATGTAGCATCATCTAGTGGACCTTTATTAAGAGTGTTCAAATTATAGCCCTGGGGTCTATTGTTTTACATAGAGAAAAAACTTGTCTACAAGTAGAGGCCCCAGGCCTTTGATATTTGGTATGTAGCATCATCTAGTGGACCTCTACCTAGATTGTTCAAATTTTAGCCCTGGGGTCAAAATTTACCCCTCCCCAGGGGTCACTTGTTATCCCCCGCTTTTTCGAAGAAAAAAAGGGGGGGTTATTAATTTCGGTTTGTCCGTCTGTCCGTCTGTCTGTCTGTCACACTTCGTTTCCGTGCAATAAATGCCACAAATGTGAACCGTTTTTTTTTCAAACTTGGTAACAAGGTTAAATGCCTTAAGGGCTAGGCCAAGTTCGATCGTCACTTTCGGCGGACTTTATTTAGTGGAGTTATGGCCCCTTATTTAACACAAAATGTCGTTTCTTGCTGTTTCTGTGCAATAACTGCCACAAATGTGAATTTTTGTTTTTCAAACTTGGTAACAAGGTTAAATGCCTTAAGGGCTAGGCCAAGTTCGATCGTCACTTTCGGCGGACTATATTTGGTGGAGTTATGGCCCCTTATTTAACAAAAAATGTCGTTTCTTGCTGTTTCCGTGCAATAACTGCCACAAATGTGAACCGTTTTCTTTCAAACTTAGTAACAAGGTTAAATGCCTTAAGGGCTAGGCCAAGTTTGATTGTCACTTTCGGCGGACTTTATTTGGTGGAGTTATGGCCCTTTATTTAACAAAAAAAGTCGTTTCTTGCTGTTTCCGTGCAATAACTGCCACAAATGTGAACCGGTTTTTTTCAAACTTGGTAACAAGGTTAAATGCCTTAAGGGCTAGGCCAAGTTCGATCGTCACTTTTGGCGGACTTTATTTAGTGGAGTTATGGCCCCTTATTTAACACAAAATGTCGTTTCATGCCGTTTCCGTGCAATAACTGCCACAAATGTGAATTTTTGTTTTTCAAACTTGGTAACAAGGTTAAATGCCTTAAGGGCTAGGCCAAGTTCAATCGTCACTTTCGGCGGACTATATTTGTTGGAGTAATGGCCCCTTATTTAACAAAAAATGTCGTTTCTTGCTGTTTCCGTGCAATAACTGCCACAAATGTGAACCGTTTTCTTTCAAACTTAGTAACAAGGTTAAATGCCTTAAGGGCTAGGCCAAATTTGATCGTCACTTTCGGCGGACTTTATTTGGTGGAGTTATGACCCTTTATTTAACAAAAAAAGTAGTTTCTTGCTGTTTCCGTGCAATAACTGCCACAAATGTGAACCGTTTTTTTTCAAACTTGGTAACAAGGTTAAATGCCTTAAGGGCTAGGCCAAGTTCGATCGTCACTTTCGGCGGACTATATTTGGTGGAGTTATGGCCCCTTATTTACGAAAAATGTTGTTTCTTGCTGTTTCCATGCAATAACTGCCACAATTGTGAACCGTTTTCTTTCAAACTTAGTAACAAGGTTAAATGCCTAAAGGGCTAGGCCAAGTTTGATCGTCACTTTCGGTGGAGTTATGGCCCTTTATTTAACAAAAAAAGTCGTTTCTTGCTGTTTCCGTGCAATAACTGCCACAAATGTGAACTTTTTTTTTTTTCAAACTTGGTAACAAGGTTAAATGCCTTAAAGGCTAGGCCAAATTCGATCGTCACTTTCGGCGGACTTTATTCGGTGGAGTTATGGCCCTTTATTTAACAAAAAATGTTGTTTCTTGTTGTTTCTGTGCAATAACTGCCACAAATGTGAACCGTTTTTTTTTCAAACTTAAATGCCTTAAGGGCTAGGCCTAGTTCGATCGTCACTTTCGGTGGAGTTTTGGTCCCTTAATTAACAAAAAAAGTTGTTTCTTGCTGTTTCCGTGCAATAACTGCCACAAACTTGGTAACAACCTAGGCCAAGTTCGTTTAATTTACCCTGTAATACATGTTCAATAAAAAGTCTACTGACATGTTTAAACCTAACCTCAACATTTTCCTACAATATTTTCTGCAAGCGGGGGATATAAATTTCATGAATTTGCTTGTTTTACATAGACTCATATAGGAAAAAAACTTAAAAAGTCTTCTTGTCTAAAAGATATTTGGTATGTTGCATCATCTAGTGGACCTCTACTAAGCTTGTTCAAATTATAGCCCTGGGGTCAAAATGACCCCACTCCGGGGGTCACTTGTTTTTCATAGACTCATATACGGAAAAATCTTTAAAAATCTTCTTGTCTAAAAGTAGAAGGTCATGGCCTTTGATATTTGGTATGTAGCATCATTGAGGACCTCTACCAAGATTGTTCAAATTATAACCCTGGGGTCAAAAATGACCCCTTCCCGCGGGGGGTCACTTGTTCTCCAAAGACTCGGAGATTTTTTTTAAAAATCTTCTTGTCTAAAAGAAGAGGGCCCAACCTTTGATTTTTGGTATGTAGCATCATCTAGTGGACTTCTACCAAGATTGTTCAAATTATAGCCATGGGTTCAAAAATGACCCCATCCCGGGGGTCCCTTGTTTTACATAGACTCATTAAGGAGAAAAACTTGAAAAAAGTAGAGGGCCCTGGCCTTTGATACTTGGTATGTAGCATCATCTAGTGGACCTCTACCAACTATGTTCTAATTATAGCCATGGGATAAAAAATGACCCCTCCCCGGGGGTTACTTGTTTTACATAGATGGGAAAAAACTTTAAAAATCTTATTGTCTAAATGATATTTGGTATGTAGCATCATCTAGTGGACCTCTACCAAGATTGTTCAAATTATAGACCTGGGGTCCAAAATGACCCCTCCCCGGTGGTCACTTGTTTTTCATAGACTCATATAGGGGAAAGAACACTGAAAACTTTTTAAGTTTGATTAAATCAGGTGAGCGATATAGGACCATCATGGTCCTCTTGTATAGGATAAGGGAGGCCCGTACAAACACTATTGCAAACACTATTCCAAGGGGTACAGAGTTATAACCAATTACTGGTCAGTAAAATCTTGGTCAGCAAATTATACTTATCCTGAATTTCAAGAGTAAGAGCAGGCATTATTTACAATATATGTATATCTTGTCACACTGTTATAAAGATTAAAATGTCAATACATGTGAAGAAATAGTTAAATTAATAGTGAACAAAAAATGACAGAAGTTATTAATTTTTGAATTAAAAAAAGTATGCCTACCTGTAATAAACAGCAATTTCTCCTTTGCATGATTCGTTAAACCTTAAAGTCATCAGTTGAGAAAACTTGTTATCTATAGTAAATTCAGATTTCATAAAATCCTATTTAAAATTATATTAGACTTTATATTATTTGTTTTTGTCGTTATAGACTCTTCAACAGACTCGGAAACCATACCAGGAAGAGGGATTGATGTCATTGTTCACTATAAGAAAATAATAAGAAAAAACTTACAAGACTTCAAGAAACCATTATATATACCTCTGACACTAGAGAAGTATCTGAAGTGGCAGTATATCACCAATAACTGCAGCTTACTTCAACAAAGGATGGTGGAGTTGGCGAATATCACAGAAAATGTAACAATAAGTGATGGAATACTGGAAGTTTTCCTTAAAAGACAAAAAGAGGACTATGATTTTGATAGCCTTTCAAAGACCCTCGAGCAAACACTTTTGTCAGATACTGATTCGATTGCCGTTTCATGGTTTCCACTGAAAGCGTCGCACCCAGGTACTGAATTTCTCCAAGTTCTGAACAGAGTAGTACAACACAGTGATATAGGCAATGAGTTGTACACAGAAATGACTGATACTTTAAATAGTAAAGTCATCAGATTTGTGCATGATGTAAAGAACTTGGATAAAGCGAAGGAGATAACCAACAAAGCCATACACGAATTTGAACAGAAAATATTGTCCGAATGGCAATCAATAAATATCAATTTACCTATCGTCTATTTTCTTATCTTTGAGAAGTATGAAATGAAAAGAAGGGTAACAACAGTATCCCCTACAGTCCTTGTATTCTTCAATATCATGGAATCAAAGGATGAATTCAATGTTGAGTTGCGGGGTCAGCATACAGATTTAAACAGGGTTCGAAAGTGGATAGAAGACGTATTTATCAACCCATATTGTTGTCTGGAACTTGGGTTTGGTGAAATTCAAATGTGCGAGGAATCAATTGATATTCCAAGCATCATTATGAATACTTTAGAGAGAAATAACTACCAAGACCTATTCTGGACAATCAATAATCATTCAAAGAAAACCTGGATTTGCTCTTCCAAAAGTGATGATGCGCACGAAGCAATACAAGTTGTTAAGACATGTGTGAAGCAAACTAAAGAAGTCAAAAAGACCACTAAACCTGTTGAAGAAATAGAGAGTATTGTAGAAGAGCTTGTAGCTGTTTATAAAGACATATTGGGTAGATCTGTGTCTGTGAGGGTTTTGACAGAAGACGACAAGGACTTGGCGATTTATCTTACAGGCGAGGAACAACAACTAGATCTCATCAACAACTGGTTTGATAGTTACACGCGGAGTACTACAGGCATGGAAACATATGCAGGTAAAACAACAAATGTCCCTATTAACATTATGAAACCTCAAGTTCTATTTAGCTTACCTTATGCATTACTTGGTATGAGTATTGTGGTGACTTACTGTCCAGAGTCCGTTCATTTAGTCTTTACATCTAGCAAAAGTGTAAAACATGGTTTAGCTCTGCTGAGCACAAAGTGCCCATGGTGAGCAATTGTGATGGTCTGATGTCTGTTGTCCGTCCAGCTGGATGGTCACTTGGTCGTCGAATGGTCCAGACGTTCGTCGTATACGTTTTCTTTACATGACAGCTTCCCCTAAAGATCAGTTTGGATGTTAACGAAACGTGGCAGAAATGATTTGTGTATGGTTCAAATGATCCGTTGCAATACTACGTCATAGGAGCTTGAATGTATTTCATATCTCCAAAAAATATTGTCTAAAACTACTGGCCCTTGTGTGTGTATATAGTCAAATGTTAAAATTAGTCTACTCGAAAAGACGATTCTTTTAAATTACGCACAACATTGAGTTGTTTGGGTGTCGGATAAGGTTTTTCTTAGTATGCATGTCTTATCTTTGTTTTAGTATATTCAACCATGGTCCCAAGTTAATGTCCTTTCACATATACAGAAGATCTATTATGGTAAACGCAGCATTTGCTTTAATGTTTATGTCCAATTCCTGATTCAGTGCTTTGGGGATTTTTCCATTACAGACTAATGCGTTAACTATGCCTAGATAGATTACTTTGCACATGTGATCGTGATTATATAATGTATTGGTCTAAAACTGCAACTGTTATCAATGACCTTGAAGTGTGCTGAATGGTTTTGGTTAGATTATTATGCTCCCCAGAGAAAGAGCATATAGTTGTCACTTTGTCTGTCCGTCACGTCCGTCCGGACGAAGTGTGACGCACGGACGAACTCATGGGAGAGTACTTGTGGGGTTATTTCCCCACAAGTATGGCATTTGTTCCGTAATTAACCCCCTTTTACGGAATGAATAACATTAATACGCACCCCACAAGTACTCTCCCATGCGGACGGACAGACATGCCTACGAATGGACACTTGTTGGGTATTTTCCTTTGATGTTTCCTTGTTGGGTAGTACCAAGGGTACGGTTTATTCCGTAATTATCACCCTTTTACGGATTAAATAGCATTAATATTTTGTTATTATTAATAATAATAATAATAATAATTATAATAATTTTGTTTAATAATATTTTGTAGCGGAATGTTTGCCTTGATGATATGTTAGTCAAGTTCGAACATAGGTCATGTGGGGTCAAAAAATAGATCACTAGGTCAAATTGAAGGAAAATCTAGGTCAAGTTTAAATATGGGTCATATTAGGTCAGAAACTAGGTCACTAGACCAAATTGCAAGGAAATCGTGTTAACACTCTGGATACTGCATTTTAAGCTTGAGCATGTTGAAACTTTATCAGAATGTTTGTTTTGATGATATGTAGGTCAAGTTCAAATATTGGTCATATTGGGTCCAAATCTAGTACACTAGGCCAAATTGAAAGAAATTCTTGTTAACTCTGTAGAAGACGCATATTTTATCAGAATGTTTATCTAAATGATATCTAAGCCAAGTTCGAATATGGGTCATGTAGGGTCAAAAACTAGGTCACTAGGCCAAATTGAAAGAAAATCTTTGGATGCCACATTTTTCGCATCAGCAGCTTGAAATTTTGTCAGAATGTTTGTCTGAATTATATCTAGGTCAAGTTCGAAAAGGGTCATATTAGGTCAGAAACTAGGTCAATAAAGGAAAATATTGTTCAAACTCCGGAGGCCACATTTTTACTTTATTGTCTTGGTGATATCTACATGTATGCTAAGTTACAATATAGGCTTTGGTTTGTCAAAAACAAGGTCGAGCACTGTCTCAAATTGTAGAAAAGAATTGTTAACATTCTAGAGACCACATTGTATTTACTAGAGCAGCTTGAAACTTCTTTGTCATAATGTTCATCTCAATGATATATATGCCAATATCCTATATGGGTCACATGAGTCAAACCCTAAGTCACAAGGCCATCATATCACATAGAGCAAGGTGATATCGCTTCAGGGCAACCATGGTCCTCTTGTTATAATTTATGCTACAGTCCTTTTACAATTAAAATTAACAAACTTCAATATGTTTTTGAATCTCAGAACTTGGGTTTTTATGGCTGAATCTAAAAATTGTTACATTTCAGAAATCCTTAAGTTGAAGATTTTATAATTTGATATTTCAATTTAAAAAGTTTTATACTTCAGATGTACCAGAAACTGGCATAAACATAGACATTATTATTGGACAACTAAATGGTACAAAGGTACGTTTATATAATGAGTGTCACTACTAAACATATAATGCCATCCACAGTACACAATTATTCCTTAGCTCTGATAGCACAAGTTTTTTAACACATCGTCTCAATTCAGAATTCAAAATTTTGGGATCAAAAAGAGGAGATATAGTCTCCATGAAAACTTACCACAAGTTATCTGTATGAGGAAAAGTTTAAACATGTTTGTTGATACAAACATAATACATGTTTATGAGAACATCAACACTTAAATATTTATTTGTAAGAATCGTTCATAATCATGTGGATTTAAAAACTCCTTCAAATATATTTATACCCCCTCAAACAGAGTATACAGGAATTAGCGTGCAGTTTGGTCTGTCATTGGTTGGTTGGTCAGCCACTTTGACAAGTGACTCTTGTCAAGCAAACTGCTTCTTCAATATTTAAGAAACAGCCTAGCTTGCCTTAGGAAATCTTCCAAATTTGGCTCCTGAAGACAGGTGACTCCTTAAAATAAGTCAAATATATAAGGAATGAATGAATGTATATTGTTTTATGGCGCATCGACAGCTAAGGTCATTTAGCGCGCAATTAAATTTAATTATTCATGATCCCTGGGTAAACAAACCAGTACTAGGCTAGAAAATGTGCCTTGCCCAAGGGCACTCCACCATGACTGTAGTGCCGCAACTGGGGATCGAATAAAATATATAAGACAGGAATCATCACACCAATTGGTTTGGTTTGATCTGTCAGTATGACATGTATGACATGTGAATCTTGTGGAGCAAACTACTTATACAGCCAAGCTTAAGTTTGCCTTAGGAAGTATCTTGGGTGAAAGCCAATCTTTGGTTGTTTAATATTGTCAAATATATAAGACATGAATAAGCTCACCAATCGATCTGTCACTATGACATGTCTATCTTGTGGAGCAAACTACTTATACAGTCAGGCTTAAGCTTTCCTTAGGCAGTCTACTAGGGAAAGTCAAACTTTAACTGTTTAATATTGTCAAATATATAAGACAGGAATCGGCAAAACAATTGATCTGTCAGTATGACATGTGTGCATGTGAATCTTGTGGAGCAAACTATTTATAAGGCCAAGCTTAAGCTTGCCTTAGGCAGAATCAAACTTTGGCTGTTTAATATTTATCAAATATATAGGATAGGAGTCAGTATACCAATTGATCTGTCAATATGACATGTGAATGTTGTGGAGCAAACTACTTATACAGTCAAGGTTTAGTTTTCCTTAGGCAGTCTCCGAGGGGAAAGACACAATTTGGATCCTAAATACTTATATATATTTGGTAACCCACCAACTGCCTGCTTGGTACAAGTTTGCTGCAACATAGAAGTGACTGCTAACACTTGTTTGACTGTAGTTTAAATTAAACTTGGTAAACATGATTAATCATGAAATGTAGATGAACAAGACATGATTTTGATCACATCCCTCTAGGCATTCTTCAGTTATCTGCCCTTGCGACTTTTAAAAACATTATGGCAAAAGCAGCATTTACTCATGTATGTATTGTTGAATATTGCTGCAGTATTGTTAGAAATATTTTGTTACTTTTAGTCGTATGATGTAAAAGCTTAGTTTACATCCTATATTTTTCAGGCTGATGCTATTGTTAATACAATAGGAAAAGATTTGAATTTGAGTAATGGAACGGTTTCTAAAGCTTTATTAAAAGGTGCAGGTGATTCAATGCAGAAGGAATTGAAGTTTAAACGTCCAAAAGGAATAAAGTATTGGGAGATTGTCCAAACAGAGTCTTATAGATTACAGGGATGCAAGTGTGTCCTACATGGAGCATTAGAACCACACTCAATGAAAAATAATATGGTAAACAGTATTTATGATTTCCCTTTTTTGGCCGGATTGCTCAAGCAATTCCGGTCTATAGATTGGCGATGTCCGTCTGTCTGTCTGTCTGTCCGTCAACATTTTGGTTAAAGTTTCAGGTTAGGCAAAATGGTTAAAGTTTCTGGTTAAGCAAAATCTCAGACATGGAAAGAGCTACAAACTTGAAAATTGGTCTGTGTGTAGCCACTAACATGTTCTTTTGACTTCCATGATAACTCTTCACCTTCACCTTGCTATTGCCCGTCTGTCTGTCTGTCTGTCCGTCAACATTTTGGTTAAAGTTTCTGGTTGAAGCAAAATCTCGGACATGGAAAGAGCTACAAACTTGAAAATTGGGCTGTGTGTAGCCACTAACATGTTCTTTTGATTTCCATGATAACTCTTCACCTTGCTATTGCCCGTCTGTCTGTCTGTCTGTCCGTCAACATTTTGGTTAAAGTTTTTGGTTGAAGCAAAATCTCGGACATGGAAAGAGCTACAAACTTGAAAATTGGTCTGTGTGTAGCCACTAACATGTTCTTTTGATTTCCATGATAACTCTTGACCTTCATGTTGCTATTGCCCGTCTGTCTGTCTGTCTGTCTGTCCGTCAACATTTTGGTTAAAGTTACATCACAGCAACTTGCGTTTTAATTTGCTTTCTACAGTTTTATAGTTATATCACGGCAACTTGCGTTTTAATTTGCTTTCAACAGTTTTATAGTTATATCACGGCAACTCGCATTTTAATTGGCTTTCAACAGTTTTATAGTTATATCAACTTGTGTTTTAATTTGCTTTCAACAGTTTTATAGTTTTATCATGGCAATTTGCATTTTTATTTGCTTTCAACAGTTTTATAGTTATATCATGGCAACTTTCGTTTTAATTTGATTTCAACAGTTTTATAGTTATATCACGACAACTTGCGTATTAATTTGCTTTCAACAGTTTTATAGTTATATCACTGCAAATTGCGTTTTAATTTGCTTTCAACAGTTATATAGTTATATCACAGCAAATTGCATTTTACTCCCCTTTCAACAGTTTAACAGTTATATCACGGCAACTTGCGTTTTAATTTGCTTTCAACAGTTTTATAGTTATATCAACTTGTGTTTTAATTTACTTTCAAAAGTTTTAAAGTTTTATCATGGCAACTTGCGTTTTTATTTGCTTTCAAAAGTTTTATAGTTATATCATGGCAACTTTCGTTTTAATTTGATTTCAACAGTTTTATAGTTATATCACGACAACTTGCGTATTAATTTGCTTTCAACAGTTTTATAGTGATATCACTGCAAATTGCGTTTTAATTTGCTTTCAACAGTTATATAGCTATATCACAGCAAATTGGGTTTTACTCCGCTTTCAACAGTTTTATAGTTATATCACATCAACTTGCGTTTTAATTTGCTTTCAATATTTTAATAGTTATATCACAGCAAATTGTGTTTTAATTTGCTTTCAACAGTTTTTGGCTGGATTGCTCTAGCAATTACGGTCTATAAATTGGCGATGTCTGTCTGTCCGTCCGTCTGTCTGTCTGTCCGTCAACATTTTGGTTAAGTTTCAGGTTGAGGCAAAATCGGTTAAAGTTTCAGGTTGAGGCAATCTCAGCACTGGAAAGGGTTACAAACTTGAAACTTTGCCTGAAGGTAACCAGTAACAAGTTCTATTGATTTCTATGGTTACTTTGACCTTGACCTTGGTTTGTCGATTTTCAAGGTCAAATTGCCGACAATCCGGCCTTACCGTCTTCAGCGGTTTCTTGTTGCTTTAAGAACTGACTTTATTTAAAAAGGGATATTGATATTGAATTTAGTAACTGACATTTTGATACAGAGATTGAAAGGTTAAAATGCTCTAAAGTGTCAAATGTTCTCTGATTTCGGGAAAGGACTGTAGTGTAAAAAAGTTATGTTGAGTTCAATTCAATAACACCCTTTCCAAAATGTAGAAACATTTGCAGGAGACTATTTTTGAAAATATTCTTGGCAACTCCCTCAGTGGTGTGGATCAGAAAAAGGAAAAAAATGCTTATCAATAGAGACCATTTCTTTAAATGAGATTTTCAATGTATATTTGCCTAGATGTTTTTGAAGTCTCTGCTACGGATTTTCCCTATGTGGGAATGGGTTAACTAGATGTGTCTTGTCAGCCTGTAAGTCATGAAGGGATAACTTCTCTGTCCATCAGTTTGTCCAACTTTGCATTAATTGGTCATGACTTTGTTTCTGTTTCGCAAGTTCTCTTCAAAGTTGCAACAATACAAGTAATATAAATCTTGCTTTTGAGTTATCTCCCTTTTTATTAGCTCACCTGAGCTTTGCTCAAGGTGAGTTATTGTGATCGCCTTTAGTCCGGCGTGCGTCGTGCGTCGTCCGTCAACTTCTTCTCCTCAGTAACCAGTGGGTCAATTGGGATGAAACTTCACAGAAAGCATCCTCTCGATGACCTCATCAGAATTCCTTCAAATTTTTGGGGTCCATGCAAAATTCTGGTTTCCATGGCAACGAAACCGAAAAAACTTTAAAATTCTTCTTCTACCAAACTGGTTGGCAGATTTTCAAATAATTTTGTAGAAATGTTCCTTGGATATCAGATTCCTTCAAGCCATGTTAATTGGTCGAAAAACATGGCCGCCAGGGGTTGGGGCTATTTTGCCTTATATGGCTATAGTGAAAACTTAAAAACTCTTCTCCTCCGAAAGTGTCAGGCCGATTTTCAAATTATTTTGTAGAATTGTTCCTAGAATGACCCTCTATTAGATTCCTTCAAGCCATGTTGATTGGTCAAAAAACATGGCCGCCAGGGGGGCGGGGCTATTTTGCCATATATGGCTATAGTGAAAACTTAAAAAATCTTCTCCTCCAAAAGTGTCGGGCCGATTTTCAAATAATTTTGTAGAAATGTTCTTAGGGTTACCCTCTATCAGATTCCTTCAAGCCAAGTTGATTGGTCGGAAACTATGGCTGCCAGGGGGCGGGGCTTATATAGCTAAAGTGAAAAAAAAAAATCAGGTGAGCGATTCCAGGGCCATCATGGCCCTCTTGTTAGCTCACCTAAGCACGAAGTGCAAGGTGAGCTTTTGTGATCACTCACCGTCCGTTTTCATTATATGTGCATTGTTAAAACTTTAAAAAAAATCTTTTCCAAAAGTACTGGCCCAATTTGAAAATTATTTTGCACAAATGTTCCTTAGGGCACACTTTACCAAGATCGTTCAAATATTTCCGATCTGTTGAAAGACATGGCCACCAGGGGGCGGAGCTTGTTTTCCTTATATGTGCATTGTTAAAACTTAAAAAAATCTTCTTGTCCAAAAGTACTGGCCCAATTTAAAAAAAAAATTGCTCAAATGTTCCTTGGGGCAACCTTTACCAAGATCGTTCAAATATTTTTGATCCGTTGAAAAACATGGCCACCAGGGGGCGGAGCTTGTTTTCCATATATGTGCATTGTTAAAACTTTAAAAATCTTCTTGTCCAAAAGTATTGGCCTAAAAAGAGTAAAAACTTTGAAAACTATTGAAGTTCTATTAAATCAGGTGAGCGATATAGTGCCATCATGGCCCTCTTGTTTCCTTTCTCCCCATTTGATCAATTTCTAAAAAAAAAATACTTCTCAAACCATTTTTCTTTGGCTGCCACTGGTACTATCTTGAATCTTGAATCTTCTTCTTCTTATCCCTCCTACGTAGGAGAACCGCACTTCCGTACGTTGAACAATATAGGTCCCACTGATATAGTTCCTTCACCACATAATTGTTATTATGTCTCCTCCATTCATGGGGGTGACATATTGTTTTTGCCTGTTCCGTCCGTCCGTCATCCGTCACACTTGTTTCCACTCAATTACTCAAGAACGCATGGGCGTAAGAACTTCATACTTGGTATGCAGGTTGGTAAAGAAAGGTTTCCGCTGAATTACTGAAGAACGCTTGGGCTGAGGAACTCCATACTTGGTATGCAGGTTGGCCATGCCCAGTAGAAGACCCTAACGATTTTGAGGTCAGAACGTCTTAAGTCAAGGTCACAGTGACCTTGAGCTGAAAAATCAGTGACAATGAGCTGAAAAATTGTTTTTGCTTGGGCCCAGGAACTTCATACTTGGTGTGCAGGTTGGTCACTACCGGCAAATGAGCCCTATTGATTTTGAGGTCACTAGGTCAAAGGTCAAGGTCACAGTGGTCAAGGTAAGGTCTGTCACACTTGTTTCTGCTTAATAACTGAAGAATGCTTGGGCATAGGAACTTCATTTTTGGTATTCAGGGTCGTCATGACCAGTAAATGACCCCTACTGATTTTGATGTCATAAGGTCAAAGGTCAAGGTCATGGTGACCTTGTGAGGTAACAAATGGTTTCTGCTCAATAACTGAAGACAGCTTGTGCCGAGGAACTCTATACTTGGTATGCAGGTTGGCCATGCCCAGTAGAAGACCCCTATTGATTTTGAGGTCAGTACATCTAAAGTCAAGGTCACAGTGACCTTGACCTTGTTTTTGCTTTATAACTGTAGAATGCTTTGACAATAGAAGTTAATACTTGGTGTGCAGGTTGGTCACCACCAGCAGATGACCCCTAATGATTTTGAGGTCACTAGGTCAAAGGTCAAGGTCATGGTCACCTTCAGCTAAAAAATGGTTTCCATTCAATAACTTATGAATGCTTTTGTTGAGGAATTTCATACTTGGTGTGCAGGTTTGTCCTAACCAGTAGATGACCCGTATATTTTGTTTGATTTTGAGGTCACAAGGTCAAGTTCACGGTAACCTTCAGCTGAAAAATGTTTTTTACTCAAAAACTCAAGAATGCTTATGCCCAGGAACTTCATACTTGGTATGCATGTTGGTCCTAAGCTGTAGATGACCCCTATTGATTTTGATGTCAGTAGGTCAAAGGTCACAGTGACCTTGGGCTGAAAAATGGTTTCTGCTCAATAACTGAAGAATGCTTGGGCCCAGGAACTTCATACTCGGTGTGCAGGTTGTTCACCATCAGCAAATGACCCCTTTTGATTTTGAGGTCACTAGGTCAAAGGCCAAGGTCATGGTAACCTTCAGCTGAAAAATGGTTTCCGCTCAATAACTGAGGAATGATTATGTCGAGGAACTTCATACTTGGTTTCGCAGGTTGGTCCTAACAGTAGATGACCCCTATTGATTTTGTTTGATTTTGAGGTCACAATGTCAAAGGTCAAGGTCACAGTAACATTCACCTGAAAAATGTTTTTTTACTCAATAACTCTTACTTGGTGTACAGGTAGGTCCTAATCAGTAGATGATTCCTATTGATTTTGTTTGATTTTGAGGTCACAAGGTCAAAGGTCAAGGTCATGGTAACCTTCAGCTGAAAAATGGTTTTATTCAATAACCCAAGAACGCTTATGCCCAGGATTTTCATACTTTGTGTGCAGGTTGGTCCTAACCTGAAGATGACCCCTTTTGATTTTGATGTCAGTAGGTGAAAGGTCAAGGTCACAGCGACCTTGGGCTGAAAAATGGTTTCCACTCAATAACTGAAGAATGCTTGTGCCCAGGAACTTCATACTATGTGTGCAGGTTGGTCACCACCAGCAAATGACCCCTATTGATTTTGAGGTCACTAGGTCAAACGTCAAGGTCACATTCGTCAAGGTCACGGTGACATTGGGCTTAAAAATGGTTTCCGCTCAATAACTGAAGATTTCTTTGGCCCAGGAACTTCATACAGGATGGTCACGACACCTTCACCTGAAAAATGGTTTCCGCTCAATAACTAAAGAAAGCATGGGCCATGGTACATTACACTTGTTATGCAGGTTAGTCTTTGATTGAGGTTGGTCTTTTTATGTTGTAATTTTGGAGGAGGAACTTCTTACATCTACATTACGTTTATCCTTAAAAAAATAGCCACTAATCTTGTGCATCTTATGCAATACATGTCCACTATTGTCTACAGGTTAATAGGCCAAACTTCAAAGTGACTGTTGCTTCATCTCCAGTCCAAAACTACGAAATTCATCTCCATTATTTTTTTTCCTCCCCTACGACCACACAAATGGGGAGACAACCGCTTTTACAAAAAAGCAATCTCTAGTTTATTTATTGGGATTCGCTAGGCTAGGTATCCCTTATTGTCAGGCTTTTCCGTCTGTCTGTCTGTGTGTGTGTGTCTGTTAGTCTGTCCAAATATTTGTAAAGCACACCTCTACAGCCAAAACTGACGGATAGATTCCAATGAAACTTGGTGAACAGGTGCCAAATAAGCTCAAGGTGTGCGCGTTTGAGTTTCGTTGCTAAGGACCCATCCGTTGCTATGCAGCTAGCAAAAAAGCGCGTTTTAAGAACAAAAATCATTTTTAGCTCTACTGGCCAAAGGCCAGAAGGGCTTATGTCGTGGCGATTTGTCCGTCGTCCGTGCGTGCGTGCGTGCGTGCGTCCGTAAACAATTTCTTGTTAACACGATACAGTCTTTACTTTTGATTGTATCTCAATCAAACTTATACAGTAGTTAGATATCCATGAGAGCTCGGTTCCTTTCGAAAACCAGCCAGATCCGCCCATGCATGACTGGATTATGGCCCTTGAAATGGTCAAAATTGCTATAAAAAAGCTTGTTAACACGATACAGTCTTCACTTTTGATTGTATCTCAACCAAACTTATACAGTAGTTAGATATTCATGAGAGCTCGATTCCTTTCGAAAACCAGCCAGATCCGCCCATGCATGACTGGATTATGGCCCTTGAAATGGTCAAAATTGCTATAAAAAAGCTTGTTAACACGATACAGTCTTCACTTTTGATTGTATCTCAACCAAACTTATACAGTAGTTAGATATCCATGAGAGCTCGGTTTCTTTCGAAAACCAGCCAGATCCGCCCATGTATGACTGGATTATGGCCCTTCACTTTTGATTGTATCTCAACCAAACTTATACAGTAGTTAGATATCCATGAGAGCTTGGTTCCTTTCGAAAACCAGCCAGATCCGCCCATGCATGACTGGATTATGGCCCTTGAAATGGTCAAAATTGCTATAAAAAAGCTTGTTAACACGATACAGTCTTCACTTTTGATTGTATATCAACCAAACTTATACAGTAGTTAGATATCCATGAGAGCTTGGTTCCTTTCGAAAACCAGCCAGATCCGCCCATGCAAGACTGGATTATGGCCCTTGAAATTGTCCAAATTGCTATAATTGAGCATGTGAACACAATAGAGGCTCCATTTACTATCTGATCTTCACCAAACTTAGATAGTAGTTAAATACTGATTAGAGCTTGGTTCCTTTTGAAAACCAGCCAGATCCGCCAATGCAAGACTGGATTATGGCCCATGAAATTGTAAAAATTACTATAATACAGCTTGTGAAAACAAAAGAGCCCCCATTTACTATCCGATCTTCACCATACATACATGCTCTGGATTGAAAATGACCAAAGAACCATACCAGTAGAGCATAGGCCCTCATGGGCCTCTTGTTCTATGTTCTCCTACAGTGTTAAATGTGGAGAGCTGAAACTTCGGTTATAGATACTTGAAGATATTTAGAAAAAACGTATCAGTTACGATTTTTGATTTAGGCCTTTATTTTCAAATGGTAGCCTTTCAAACATAGCCGTTGCTATGCAGCTAGCAAATAAACGCGTTTTAAGGACCCTTATCATTTTTGGCTCCACTGGCTGAAAGCCAGTCGAGCTTATGTCATGGCGAATTGTCCGTCGTGCGTGCGTGCGTGCGTGCGTGCGTTAACTTTTTCCTTTAAACAACTTCTTCTCCCTAACCACTTGGCCAATTTGGTTGAAACTTCATGGAAAGCATCCTCTCAATGTCCTCTACTAAATTCCTTCAAATTTTTTTGATCCATTCAAAATTCTGGTTTCCATGGCAACCGAAAGAAAAAAATAGTGAGAACTTAAAAAATCTTCTTCTCCGAAAGTGTCAGGCCGATTTTCAAATAATTTTGTAGAAATGTTCCTTGGGTGACCCTTTATTAGATTCCTTCAAGAAATTTTGATTGGGCGAAAAACATGGCCGCCAGGGGGCGGGGCTTTTTTGCCTTATATAGCTATAGTGAAAACTTAAATAATCTTCTTCTCAAAAAGTGTTCAGCAGATTTTCAAATAATTATGTAGAAATGTTCCGTGGGTGACCCTCTATCAGATTCCTTCAAGCCATGTTGATTGGTAAAAAAACATGGCCGTCACAGGGCGGGGCTATTTTGCCTATATGGCTAAAGAGCAAACTTAAAAAATCTTCTCCTCCAAAAGTGTAAGGCCGATTTTCAAATAACTTTGTAGAAATGTTCCTTGTGTGAACCTTAATTAGATTCCTTCAAGAAATGTTGATTGGGCGAAAAACATGGCCGCCAGGGGGCGGGGCTTTTTTGCGTTATATAGCTATAGTGAAAACTTAAAACATCTTCTTCTCCGAAAGTGTTCAGCCGATTTTCAAATAATTTTGTAGAAATGTTCATTGGGTGACCCTCTATCAGATTCCTTCAAGCCATGTTGATTGGTCGAAAAACATGGCCGCCAGAGGGCGGGGCTATTTTGACTTATATGACCATAGTGAAAACTTAAAAAATCTTCTCCTCCGAAAGTGTCAGGCATATTTTCAAATAATTTTGCAGAAACATTCCTTTGGTGACACTCTACAAGATTCCTTTAAGCCATGGTGGTTGGTAAAAAAAATAGCCACCACGGGGCAGGGCTGTTTGGAGATTTTATTTTTGCCTTATGGCCGTGGAGCGATACTGGCCCTCTTGGGCCTCTTGTTCTATCTTCTCCTAAAGTTTTAATTGTAGAGAGCTGTAACTTTAGTTATAGATACTTCCAGATATTTAGAAAAAATCTATCCGTTACGATTTTTGATTTAGGCCTTTGTTTTCAAAGGGTATTTTTACAGTCATTTTTGACTTCTATCGCCCCTAGCGCTGCAGTGGTAGTATTCGATAGCGATTTTATTACACTATCTCATAGAGAAATTCAAGAGCTACAAAAGGTTTTTTATTTCATTGACCTCCGACCTCGGGTTTCCGAGCTACAGCCGGAAAGTTTGCAAAATATACCAAGGCGAAACGGTTTGGTGTATACGGGTGCGTCTTTGCATGGTAATAAAAGATGGTTGGTTGACCAGAGATTGTTTTTACAAGCTGCACACTTTGCACCAGTGTTCACAAGTCACCACAATAGTGACCCTATCAGACTTGTTCTTCATATGTATATATATGCAAAGGTGAATCCCATGTCGCCTACCAGCTTGTTTATGGTTTCTTTGATTTGGTCCAATATTATTTTGCACGAATGTCATAATTAACAATTTACTTTTGTATTAAAGCGTCTACAGATGTTTGTTCTTGACTGTCTGGCAGAAGCGGAAAAACTTAAATGCTTGAGTATAGCATTTCCTGCAATTGGTACCGGTAATCTTGCATACCCAAAACAAGAAGTAGCACAGGCCATGTTTGAGGCTGTTCAATATTTTGAAGACAGACGACACTTTTTAAAGGAGGTCAAGTTTGTTCTTAATTATAAGGATAAGGAAACAATCCAGGTAATGTTCAACACTCTTCTTCCTCATTTAAAAATAATGTGATAAATCTTTTTCCTAAGGTGACCCTCTACAAAATATGCTAAGCATAACGATTAGTTGAAAGCCATAGCCCCTAGGTTGGATCAGAAAAATAGTAAAATAACAAGACTCTCTTGTCGGTTTTCAAAACAGTTTACATGAAAATGTTCCATAGGTTGCCCTCTAAAATTTCTTTGGGTTTAGTGACACAACTCTCAGATTCTTCTCTCCCTCTGCTTGTTGAGTTTCAAGATAATTTGGTATATATGTTCCTGAGGTGACCCTATACAACAATTATTTAACTGGTTAAGAAACTCGAGTGTAAAGGTGCAGGGCGATCATATTTTTTTCCTTATTCCTGAAAGCCAGTCGAGCTTATGTCATGGCGAATTGTCCATAGTGCATGCATGCATCCGTCCGTCCAGCCATTAACATTTTGCTTCAAACGACTTCTCCTCCCTAACCACTTGGCCAATTCGGATGAAACTTCATAGAAAGCATCTTCTCAATGTCCTCTACTTAATTCCTTCAATTTGGATCCATGCAAAATTCTGAAAAAAAGAGTGTAAACTCAAAAAATCTTCTCCTCCAAAAATGTCAGGCCATTTTTCAAACAATTTCGTAGAAATGTTTCTTTGATGACCCTCTATCAGATTTCTTCAAGGCATTTTGATTGGTCCAAAAACCTATGGCCGCTAGGTGGCAGGGCTGTTTTGCCTTGTGTGGCTATAGTGGAAACTTAAAAAGTCTTCTTCTCGCAAAGTGTCAGGCCGATTTTCAAATAATTTTGTAGAAATGTTCCTAGGGTGACCCTCTATCAGATTCCTTCAAGCCATGTCGATTGATCGAAAAACATGGCCACCAGAGGCGGGAGGGGGGGGGGGGGAGCTATTTTGCCATGTATGGCTATAGTGAAAACTTAAAAGGTCTTTTCCTCCAAAAGTGTCAGGCCGATTTTCAAATAATGTTGTAGAAATGTTCCTTGGATGACCCTCTATCAGATTCCTTTAAGCCATGTTCATTGGTCAAAAAACATGGCGATCAGGGGGCGGGCTGTTTGGCGAGTTAATTTTTGCCTAATAGCAATGGAGCGATACTGGCCCTCTTAGGCCTCTTGTTTTAGCTCACCTGAGCATGAAGTGCTCCAGGTTAGTGATTGTGATCACCTTTTGTCCGGTGTCTGGCATTTGTTGTGTGGTGTCCATCAACGGCTTCTCATTTGTAACCAGTGGGTCATTTGGGATGAAACTGCACAGAAAGTACGCTCTCAATGTCCTCACATAAATACCTTAACATTGTGTTTATCCATGCACAATTCTGGATTCCATGGCAACCAAAAGAAAAAGACGGAAAGTTTTCTCCTCCCAAATTGCTTGGCAAATTTTCAAGTGATTTGATATGTTCCTTGGATCACTCTCTATCAGATTCCTTCAAGCCATGTTGAATGGTTGAAAAACATGGCCGCCAGCTGGTAGGGCAGTTTCGCCTTATATGGCCATAGTGTCAACTTTAAAAATCTTCTTCTTCAAAAGTATTTGGCCAATTTCCAAATAATTTTGTAGAAATGTTCCTTGGGTGACCCTCTATCTGATTCCTTCCGCCAATATTAATTTGTAAACAATATAGCCACTAGGGGATGGGACTGGTTTTCCTTATATGGTTATAATGTAAACTTTAAAAATATTTCATCTCCAAAAGTATCTTGCCTATTTACTGGTGACCCCCTATCAGATTTCTTCGAGCCATGTTGATTGGTCGAAAAACACATTTGCGAGGTCAAGGGACTGTTTTTTAAGGCTATAGTGAAAAAATATTTTTCACCAACATTTATTGCTGATCGATATCCAAATAATTTTCCTCATGTGACTCTATAAGAGATTACTTCAAGCGATGTTGATTGGTAAAAAAATGATTGTGGTTGGCATGACAAATCACATTACTCAGGTGAGCGAATCAATGGCCATCATGGCTCTCTTGTTTGTATCTTCCACAAGTTGTTCAAACAGCCTATTTACATATGTCATTTACTGATACTTCGCTGTTTACATTGTCTACTCCTTACAGTTTCTTTCCAACTCTTGATTAAATGATCAGTGACAGTAGCAGTTACACATTTGCTACTTTACCATCACTTAGGTGATTGATTTAGAACCATACTGACGCTCTTTTTTTTAGCATAACCGATAATTAATTGTGTCATGACCTATTATGATCACTCAGTGTCCGGCATCCGCTGCCATCCTGGTCCTTTTATATTGTTGTATGTCTGTTCACATTTTCCTACAAACAACTTCTCCTCCTTAACCAATTTAAAAATAAATTCACAGGAATGTTCAGTGATCCTCTTTTAAAATTGTTCAACAAATTTCAATCAATGTAAAATTACTGTTGCTGCTTCATCAGAATGAGGTAAAAGTCTTTGAATATCTTCAATAGTGCAGGCCCGATTTGAAAATATTAGGCACATGGTTTCTTGGGCTCGACCAAATTTGTTTAAAATATTCTGATCCCTTTAAACATGACTGCCAGGGGGCTGATCTTGTTTACCTTTTATGTATATTGTAATAACTTACGAAATCTTCTTTTACACAAATATTTGTCCGATTTCTCAGACAGTGTGTATGCTGTTGCTTTGAAACTTTCCACACTTATTCAGGGTCATTAGATGACCTTGTATGTCAAGTCCCATAACTCTGGAATGGATTTTGACTGAATTGTGCCCCTTTTTGGACTTAGAATTTTGGTCAAACCTTTGCATGCAAGGCCTTTTCTCAGACACTGTGTAAGCTGTTGCTTTGAAACTTCACACACTTATTCAGGGTTATTATATGACCCTGTATGTCAAGTCCCATAATTCTGGAATGGATTTTGACTGAATTGTGCCCGTTTTTGGACTTAGAATTTTGGTCAAACCTTTGCGTGCAAGGCCTTTTCTCAGACACTGTGTATGCTGTTGCTTTGAAACTTCACACACTTATTCAGAGTCATTATGTGACCCTGTATATTAAGTCCCATAACTCTGGAATGGATTTTGACTGAATTGTGCCCCTTTTTGGACTTAGAATTTTGGTCAAACCTTTGCGTGCAAGGCCTTTTCTCAGACACTGTGTATGCTGTTGCTTTGAAACTTCACTCACTTATTCTGGGTCATTAGATGACCTTGTTTGTCAAGTCCCATAACTTTGGAATGGTTTTTACTGAATTGTGCCCCTTTTTGGTCAAATCTTTGTGTGCAAGACTGGGAATGATGGGTTATAGTTATAGACTTTTACCAGTGCTATAACTTTTCTGAATTAGGCCTAGGCCTGATAGACGATGGCTCTGATAGGCGAGCTATTTTGTCCTCCGACAACTCTTGTTTCATTTGGTGACCAATTACCAATACATCATTCCAATCCCTTGAAATAAAATGCTCCCAAGGGGGATTGGCTTGTTTTCTTTACATGTATGTATAATATTTACTTTAAACATCTTCTTGACCAAATGCCTGATTTGAAAATAGTTTGGTCCATATGCTCCTTGGGTGACCCTCTACCAAGATTGTTCAAATTATAATGATCCGTTCATTACCATAGGCACAAGTGGGTGGGCTTGTTTTCTTTAAATGTATATACAGTTGAACCTGTTTAAAAGACCACATTAGAATAGCAATTCCCTGTCTTTAGTGACAATACTTTTAGTTTCCCAAATACTCATTTTCTGTATAAATGAACTTGCAATTAAAGACCATGTTTGAACAAAGAACTTATTGTTCACTTCCAATTGGTGATCTTTAAATAGTATATTGAAATTTTCTTGTACAAAAACGGTAGCAAAATTTTAAAATAACTTGGCACAATAGTTTATTGGTTGACCCTCTACTTAGAGTGTTCAAATAATTCTGATCTGTTGAAAAACATATTGGGTTTGTCATCCTCATATAATATTATATGTATAGTGAAAACTTTAAAAACATTCATGACAAAAATTATAGGCACGATTTAAAGATAACTTTGAACGAAGGAATCTTTAATGGGTAACCCTTTACCAAGATTGTTCAAATTATTCAGATCTGTTGATAACATGTCCACTAGAGGGATCATTTTGATTATACATATAAAATTAAAAAAACTTTGAAAACTTTGATCTATTGAATATAAGGTATGTGGTATAGGGCCATCACGGTCCTAGTGTCCTTTACTGATATTCCGTATAATTCACAGTGTTCCAGTCATTGTAGTTTCCTTCCCACTCTTGATCATATTTCACCAACACTAGAAGTTACACATTTGTAACTGTACGATCACTCTTTGCAGAATGTTTGTCTTGATGATATTGATGATATTAATTAAGAATAATGTCAACTAAATAGAAGGAAATAAAAGTCCCATACATACAATGTTTTCTTAAGTGCAGTAACATCAACATACATATTCAATTCGGAATCAAAAAGTGTTGTTTCTTTTCCAAACATTCTAGGCATTCCGTACAGAAGAGGAGAAACAACATGGTGAGAATTTTATATAGTTTAGCAGAACAATTTCACCTTTTTGCCGCAATATTTTCAATAGTTATATGAGGTATGAATCAAAATAAGAGGACTTAATTTCACACTAATGTCTCTCCTCCAACCATGATCAAACTGTTTGTATGCATTGTCAGCGTAACATCTGGCCAACTACTTTGTATTATCTTTTCGAAAGATTTTATTTGTCTACGCTGTGATATTATTTTACTAGCTAGCAATATTTAGCTCAACTGAGCAAGAAGTGGTCAAGGTGAGGTATTGTGACCTCCTTGTGTACATGGTCTGTTGTATATCTGTCGTCAACAATTTGCTTGTTAACACTCTTCATAAACTTTATGCAGTTTGTTTATTTTACTGATATTTAGGATAAGTTGGAATATGGGTCTTGTCATGTCAAAAACAAGGTCACTCATATAATAAGGCCAAATTGAAGGAAAATCTTGTTCACACTCTAGAAGCCGCATTCTTAAATTGAGCATGTTGAAACTTTATCAGAATGATTTTCTTGATGATGTCTAGGCTTAGTTCAAATATGGGGTTTGTTTTGTGAACATTCTTGTTGACACTCTGGAGACAGCATTTTTAGCTCACCTGAGCTTTGCTCAAGGTGAGTTATTGTGATCGCCTTTTGTCCGGCGTCCGGCGTCCGGCGTCCGGCGTGCGTCGTGCGTCAACTTCTTCTCCTCAGTAACCAGTGGGTCAATTTGGATGAAACTTCACAGAAAGCATCCTCTCAATGACCTCACCAGAATTCCTTCAAATGTTTGGGATCCATGCAAAATTCTGGTTTCCATGGCAACGAAACCGAAAAACTTCAAAATTCATCTTCTCCCGAATTGGTTGGCAGATTTTCAAATAATTTTGTAGAAATGTTCCTTGGATGACCCTCAATCAGATTCCTTCAAGCTGTGTTGATTGGTCGAAAAATCAGGGGGGCGGGGCTATTTTGCCTTATATGGCTAGAGTGAAAACTTAAAAAATCTTCTCCTCCGAAAGTGTAAGGCCGATTTTCAAATACTTTTGTAGAAATGTTCCTTGGGTGACCCTCTATCAGATTCCTTCAAGCCATGTTGATTGGTCGAAAAGCATGGCCGCCAGGGGGGGCGGGGCTATTTTGCCTTATATGGCTAGAGTGCAAACTTAAAAAATCTTCTCCTCCAAAAGTGTCAGGCTGATTTTCAAATAATTTTGTAGAAATGTTCCTTGGGTGATCCTCTATCAGATTCCTTCAAGCCATGTTGATTGGTCAAAAAACATGGCCGCCAGGGGGCGGGGCTATTTTGCCTTTTATGGCTATAATGAAAACTTAAAAAATCTTCTCCTCCACAAGTGTCAGGCCGATTTTCAAATAATTTTGTAGAAATGTTCCTTGGGTGACCCTCTATCAGATTCCTTCAAGCAATGTTGATTGGTCAAAAAAAAGGCCGCCAGGGGGCGGGGGCTATTTTGCCTTATATAGCCAAAGTGAAAACTTAAAAAATCTTCAACATCTTCTCCTCAGTAACCAGTGGGTCAATTGTGATGAAACTTCACAGAAAGCATCCTCTTATTGACCTCACCAGAATTCCTTCAAATTTTAGGGATCCATGCAGAATTCTGGTTTCCATGGCAACGAAACGAAAAAAACTTCAAAATTCTTCTTCTACCAAACTGGTTGGCAGATTTTCATTATTATATGGCTATAGTGCAAACTTAAAAAATCTTCTTCTCCAAAAGTGTCGGCCTGATTTTCAAATAATTTTGTAGACATGTTTCTTGGATGACCCACTTTCAGATTCCTTCAAGCCATGTTGATTGGTCTAAAAACATGGCCGCCAGTAGGCAGGGCTATTTTGCATTATATGGCTATAGTGAAAACTTAAAAAATCTTCTCCTCCAAAAGTATCTGGCCGATTTTCAAATAATTTTGTAAAATGTTCCTAGGGTGACCCTCTATCAGATTCCTTCAAGCCAAGTTGATTGGTCGGAAACTATGGCTGCCAGCGGGCGAGGCTTATAGCTAAAGTGAAAAAAAAAAATCAGGTGAGCGATTCAAGGGCCATCATGGCCCTCTTGTTGATTTGGGTATGCTGAAAGTTTGTCAGAATGTTAGTTTTCTTGAAATCTAGGATAAGTTTGAATATGGGTATTTTGGGTTGAAAACTAGGTCACTTGACCAAATTTGAGAAAAATCTTGTTTACACTCTAAGAGACCCCATTTTTAGCTCCACTGGCTAAAAGCCAGTCAAGCTTATGTCATGGCGAATTGTCCGTCGTGTGTGCGTGCGTGCATGCGTGCGTGCGTTATCTTTTTCCTTTAAACGACTTCTTCTCCCTAACCACTTTGCCAATTTGGTTGAAACTTCATAGGAAACATCCTCTCAATGTCCTCTCTTAAATTCCTTCAATTTTTTTTAAAACATCTATTTCTCCGAAAGTGTCAGGCCGATTTTCAAATAATTTTGTAGAAATGCTCCTTGGGTGACCCTCTATTAGATTCCTTCAAGAAATGTTGATTGGTTGAAAAACATGGCCGCCAATGGGCGGGGCTATTTTGCCTTATATAGCTATAGTGAAAACTTAAAAAATCTTCTTCTCCGAAAGTGTTCATCCAATTTTCAAATAATTTTGTAGAAATGTTCATTGGGTGACCCTCTATCAGATTCCTTCAAGCCATGTTGATTGGTTGAAAAACATGGCTACGAGATTGCGGGCTATCTTGCCTTATATGACCATAGTGAAAACTTAAAAGATCTTTTTCTCCGAAAGTGTTGAGCAGATTTTCAAATAATTTTGTAGAAATGCCTCTTGGGTGACTCTATAAGATTCCTTCAAGCCATGTTGATTGGTAAAAAAACATGGCCGCCAGAGGGCGGGGCTATTTTGCCTTATATGGCTAAAGAGAAAACATAACAAATCTTCTCCTCTGAAAGTGTCAGGCCGATTTTCAAATAATTGTGTAGAAATGTTCCTTGGGCGACCTTTTATTAGATTCCTTCAAGAAATGTTGATTGGTTGAAAAACATGGCCGCCAGGGAGCGGGCCTATTTTGCCTTATATACATGTAGCTATAGTGAAAACTTAAAAAATCTTCTTCTCCGAAAGTGTTCAGCCTATTTTCAAATAATTTTGTAGAAATGTTCATTGGGTGACCCTCTATCAGATTCCTTCAAGCAATGCTGATTGGTCGAAAAACATGGCTGCCAGAGGGCGGCTCTATTTTGCCTTATATGATCATAGTGATATCTTAAAAATCTTCTTCTCCGAAAGTGTTAAGCAGATTTTCAAATAATTTTGTAGAAATGTTCCTTGGGTGACCCCCTATTATATTCCTTCAAGCCATGTTGATTTGTAAAAAACATGGCCGCCATGGGAGGGGGCTATTTTGCCTTATATGGCTATAGTGAAAACTTAAAATATCCTCTCCTCCGAAAGTGTCAGGCCGATTTTCAAATAGTTTTGCAGAAACATTCCTTGGGTGACACTCTACAAGATTCCTTTTAGCCATAGTGGTTGGTAAAAAACATGGCCACCAGGGGGCAGGGCTGTTTGGAGATTTGATTTTTGCCTTATGGCCGTGGAGCGATACTGGCCCTCGTGGGCCTCTTGTTAACTTAACCCTTTCCCTCATATGACAATTCTGCAGCAGACGGCTTTGAACATATTTTGTCAAAAAATGGAAAATCCCTATAATTGAATGGATAACCTATGACTAAAAGTGGAAAACATTGTGTCAAAAGGAGAAATTGCGCGTTTTGAGCAATTTCTTCTTTTGTCACTATGTTTTCAATAAGCAATCTGCTGCAGAGGCTTCAGAAAGCGTCTATCTGAGGAAAAGGGTTAAGAATGTTGAAGTTTTGTCAAGAATGTTTGTCTTGATGATAAGTGAGCCAAGTTCAAATAGATGTCATGCTAGGTCAAAATCTAGGTCACCAGGCATAACTGATAAAATTTGGTTAAACTCAAATGAATCAGTTGACTATGAAATTACTAAAATTCCTATTGAAAAGAGCATAAAATCAATTTTGAATCAACCTTGATCTTTTTCATAAATAGTTACTAATATCTCTTATAAGTAAATGGTATATCAATCAAAACACTGTATTATTTGATAAATTTAGGGTCATCAGCTGTAAAAGCCATAAATTATGAAGGAAAGTAGTAATATATGGAAAATTATGTAAAATATATATATTACGCTATAGAAATATATATGGATATGAAAAATCCTAATGAGAAATAAATACCATGGGATATTATCAATTGCCCAGATTGTATGAAAAGACAGCACATCTCCGTTGCAATACATGTTCTTTTCATGAAAGCGCCATAAACACAGGTTTTTAGATCACCTAGAGTCAAAGGCTCAAGGTGAGCTATCCTGATCACTTTTTGTCCGTCTTCCGTCGTCCGTTGTCTGTCGAAAGCCAGGAAAACATGGGTAGGTGCACTGTCCGCCGTGATATGACCAAAGATGTTGAAAGCGGCGTTAAACTCCAAACAAACAAACAAACAAAACCGTTGTCTGTCGTCCGTCGTTAACATTTAGACATTCAGATCATCTCCTCCTTAACCACTTGACCAATTTCAACCAAACTTCACAGGAATGTTCCTTCGGTGGACCTCTTTCATTGTTCAAAAACAACAGAAAAGGGGGAAATTGCCAAATCTTAAAAAATCTTCATGTCCAAAAATACTGGCCCGATTTGAAAATTATATCGCACTAATGTTCCTTGGGGTACCCTCTACCAAGATTGTTCAAATATTTCCGATCCGTTGAAAAACATGGCCGCCAGGGGGCGGAGCTTTTTTTCCTTATATGTGCATTGTTAAAACTTTAAAAATCTTCTTGTCCAAAAGTACTGGCCTGATTTGAAAATTATTTTGCACAAATGTTCCTTGGGGTACCCTCTACCAAGATTGTTCAAATATTTCCGATCCGTTGAAAAACATGGCCACCAAGGGGCGGAGCTTATTTTCCTTATATATGTATTGTTAAAATTTTAAAAATCTTCTTGTCCAAAAGTATTAGCCTGATTTGAAAACTATTTTGCACAAATGTTCCTTGGGGCACCCTCTACCAAGATTGTTCAAATATGTCCGATCCGTTGAAAAACATGGCCGCCAGGGTTGCTGCGGCATCAGAAAGGGGGCAAAATGTCCAAACTATAAAAATCCAGATTCCAATATAGTTTGGTAGAAATGTTCCTTTGGTGAGCCTCTACAAAGATTGTTCAAGGCATACTGTTTGGTTGAAAAACAATTCAGGAGGCATAAGAAAAGGGGCAAAATGACAAAATGATTTAATGTCTTAAATTGATAAGCTGTTTTGTTTACTGTCCATTCCCTGCAGTTTACATTCACAGACAAATGATCATGTGATCGATGTAGGGCCATCTTGGCCCTCTTGTTTTAATGAAAATATATCATCAATGACAATAAATGTACAATTTATTTACCATTTAAAGTTCCATAATTATGATAATGTTAACCCCTCGCATTTTTAACCTCAAATAACAAACTTTTGAAAACATGCACATAGATATTACTCCCAAATAAAAAAGTTTCATGAATAGAAAATTGAAAACCAAGAACTTTCTCCCTTGGAGCAATTTCTCCTTGCCACAGTGATTTCAAAGTTATCTGCTGTAAAACATCAAATGTGATCTGTTTAATGTAAAGCATTATCAAGATTCAAAACCAAACATTCTTGACTGATGACTGCTTTATGTTGTAAACATAACCCTTTCCTACGTGTTGAAATTAACAATTGTTTTGGTTTGGACTAAGTCTGTGAATGTTTTGAATCGGACACCTAGCCTTGGTACAACTAGTATCCAAATTTGTAATTGTGGTGATTACTTGTCCCACTATTGTTCCAATGATCCTGTCATTCATTCATGTATATAATGTTGCTCCATTTTCCAGCCAAGCAAGCTCAGAACAGAAATCAGATGAAACAGACACTGACATACATTGAAAAGATAGGAGTCACCATTAAGTATGGCTCGCTCAAGGATATAACCAATACTGGTATTATCTATATCTGGGAGAAAGGATCTGCATACAATGGTTTGTATTGTTAGTCCTGTTAAGCATCGTACTTGATCTGCACTATTTCAGGCTTATTAACACATAAATATGCAATATCATTGAGCAACTTTGAATATGTTGATTTTCATTTCATTGCAATTGCATGTTCTTAAAGGAAGCATTTTTATTAGCTCACCTGAGCTTTGCTCAAGGTGAGTTATTGTGATCGCCTTTTGTCCGGCGTCCGTCGTGCGTCGTGCGTCGTGCGTCGTGCGTCAACTTCTTCTCCTCAGTAACCAGTGGGTCAATTTGGATGAAACTTCACAGAAAGCATCCTCTCAATGACCTCACCAGAATTCCTTCAAATTTTTGGGATCCATGCAAAATTCTGGTTTCCATGGCAACGAAACCGAAAAAACTTCAAAATTCTTCTTCTCCCAAACTGGTTGGCAGATTTTCAAATAATTTTGTAGAAATGTTCCTTAGATGACCCTCTATCAGATTCCTTCAAGCCATGTTGATTGGTCGAAAAACATGGCCGCCAGGCGGGGCGGGGCTATTTTGCCTTATATGGCTATAGTGAAAACTTAAAAAATCTTCTCCTCCGAAAGTGTCAGGCCGATTTTCAAATAATTTTGTAGAAATGTTCCTTGGGTGACCCTCTATCAGATTCCTTCAAGCCATGTTGATTGGTCGAAAAACATGGCCGCCAGGGGGCGGGGCGGTTTTGCCTTATATGGCTCTATAGTGCAAACTTAAAAAATCTTCTCCTCCAAAAGTGTCTGGCCGATTTTCAAATAATATTGTAGAAATGTTCCTTGGGTGATCCTCTATCAGATTCCTTCAAGCCATGTTGATTGGTCAAAAAGCATGGCCGCCAGGGGGCGGGGCTATTTTGCCTTATATGGCTATAGTGCAAACTTAAAAAATCTTCTCCTCCAAAAGTGTCAGGCCGATTTTCAAATAATTTTGTAGAAATGTTCCTTGGGTGATCCTCTATCAGATTCCTTCAAGCCATGTTGATTGGTCAAAAAACATGGCCGCCAGGGGGGCGGGGCTATTTTGCCTTATATGGCTATAGTGAAAACTTAAAAAATCTTCTCCTCCGAAAGTGTCTGGCTGATTTTCAAATGATTTTGTAGATATGTTCCTTGGGTGACCCTCTATCAGATTCCTTCAAGCCATGTTGATTGGTAGAAAAACATGGCCGCCAGGGGGGGGGTCGGGGCTATTTTGCCTTATATGGTTATAGTGCAAACTTAAAAAATCTTCTTCTCCAAAAGTGTCGGCCCGATTTTCAAATAATTTTGTAGAAATGTTCCTTGGATGACCCACTTTCAGATTCCTTCAGCCATGTTGATTGGTCAAAAAACATGGCCACCAGTAGGCAGGGCTATTTTGCATTATATGGCTATAGTGAAAACTTAAAAAATCTTCTCCTCCAAAAGTATCTGGCCGATTTTCAAATAATTTTGTAGAAATGTTCCTAGGGTGACCCTCTATCAGATTCCTTCAAGCCAAGTTGATTGGTCGGAAACTATGGCTGCCAGGGGGCGAGGCTTATATAGCTAAAGTGAAAAAAAAATAAAAAATCAGGTGAGCGATTCAAGGGCCATCATGGCCCTCTTGTTTCATTTATTTATGTAAGCTGGCATGTAAAAAATAAACTTGACACACCCAATTAGTATTGATGGTTTTACAATCAATCAATCATGTTATGTTATTGTCTTTCACAAATTTTCTAGAACAAGATTAAAATGCTCGAACTATGGACTCGAACACTTCTAGCTGATGTTCATTGTATATTTATTGTAACGTATCTTGTGGTATTTCTGTTACAAAGCAGTAGATCTAATTGGAGTAAAATTCACATGCTATGGTAATGTGGTGTAAAATTTAGAAAAGCCTAAAGATTAAACAAATCAGATTACCTTTTGTATATTTACAGTAAGGATCAAAGACTTTGATTTGTTGAAACAAGCAGGCAAGGATGTACAACAATTATTTATGTCTCATCGTAAGTAGGTCATATTTAGTTTGCCTATTTTCGTAATTGTAGACCCTTATGCAATCCTTGAACAGGAATGATCCTTTGATAGTCATCTTTCAACATTGTTCAAATATTTAAATTCACATGAAGAACCTATAATGCTGCAGCACCCGAAAGGGGGAAAACGTACTATATATAAAATTATTTCCTCTGAATATGCTTGTCTGATTCCAAGATAATTTGGTAGAAATTATCCTTGAGTGACTTTCTTCCAAATGGTTTTGAACATCTCTGTGACTAATGAGTCATAAGTAATTACGGATTCTGATTTTAAAATCATGGATGTCCTGGGTGATCTGAATCTTCACTACAAAATGTTATGTGATTTAATTTCTTGAGCCAAATCTCGGGTACAAGACGGAATTTCAATTAATGGTAAGTCCATTTAGATTATTTCAAATTATTATTCCAATAAAAGGACACAGTTACATGTTATTATTCCAGTCTGGTGCAATAAAAACAATACCAATTTAAAATTGATTTTCCAAAATACACATTCTGTAACATATTAAACTTTTTGATTTTAACAAACAATTTAGTAAGTTATAGAATTTTTAAAAGTGTTTATCTTATAATCCAACTATAACGACTAGGTATGTATCAATAATTTGAATAATTACTACCTTCAATGATTAACATTCATACAAACGCTTTGGAAATGGAAAGCAGAATAAAACAAAAGTATTTCAACACAAATTATCAAAGAAAAAACATGCTTAGATACCCTCAATTTCTATATAGACAAATGGTACAAGGTAAAAACATATCCAACAGGACGTCACAGCAATGTAAATCTTGTGACAAAAATAATTGATAAATGTTTTATTGACAATTTTTAGCTCACCTATGCACGAAGTGCAAGGTGAGCTATTGTGATCACATTTTGTCCGGCGTCCGTCCGTCGTCCTTCGTCAACATTTGAGCTTGTTAACACTCTACGGGCTACATTTTGCATCCAATCTTCATGAAAGTTTATCAGAACGTTCATCTCCATAAAATCTTGGACAAGTTCGAAACTGGGCGATATGAGGTCAAAAACTAGGTCACTAGGTCGAATTGAAGGAAAATCTTGTTAACACTCTGGAGGCCACATTTTCAACTTGAGCATATTGAAACTTTATCAGAATGTTTGTCTTGATGATATGTAGGTCAAGTTCGAACATGGGTCACGTTGGGTCAAAAAGTAGGTCACTAGGTCAAATTGAAGGAAAATCTTGTTAACACTCCAGAGGCCGCAATTTTTGCTTCAGCAGTTTGAAATTTTGTCAAAATGTTTGTCTTAAAAATATCTAGGTCAAGTTCGAATATGGGTTATGCCGGGTCAAAAACTAGGTCACTAGGTCAAATTGAAAGAAAATCTTGTTAACACTTTTGATGCCGCATTTTTTGCTGCAGCAGCTTGAAATTTGGTCAGAGTGTTTGTCTTAAATATATCTAGGTCAAGTTCAAATATGGGTCATATTGGGTCAGAAACTAGGTCACCAGGCCAAATTGAGGGAAAATCTTGTTAACTCTGTAGAAGCCGCATGTTTTGCTTCAGCGGCTCGAAATTTGTTCAGAATATTGAGCTGAATGATATCTAGGCCAAGTTCGAATATGGGTCATGTCGGGTCAAAAACTAGGTCACTAGCCCAAATTGAAAGAAAATCTTTTTTACACTTTGGATGCCGCATTTTTTGCTTCAGCAGCTTGAAATTTTGTCAGAATGTTTGTCTTAAAGATATCGAGTTCAAGTTCAAATATGGGTCATATTGGATCAGAAACTAGGTCACTAGGCCAAATTGAGGGAAAATCTTGTTAACTCTGTAAAAGCTGCATTTTTTGGTCAGAATGTTTGTATAAATGATATCTAGGCCAAGTTCGGATATGGGTCATGCCGGGTTAAAAACTAGGTCACTAGACCAAATTGAAGGGTAATCATGTTATTACTCTGGATACTGCATTTTTAATTTCAGCATGATAAAACTTTATCAGAATGTTTTTCTTGATGATATGTAGGCCAAGTTTGAATATGGGTCATGCTGGATCAAAAACTAGGTCACTAGATCAAATTGAAGGAAAATCTTGTGAACACTTTGGATGCCGCATTGTTTGCTTCAGCAGCTTGAAATTTGGTCAGAATGTTTGTCTGAATTATATCTAGGTCAAGTTCAAATATGGGTCATATTGGATCAGAAACAAGGTCAATAAAGGAAAATATTGTTCAAACTCCGGAGGCCGCATTTTTACTTTGAGCAAGTTGAAACTTAGTCAGAATGTTGTCTTGATGATATCTATAGTCCATGTTGGAATATGGGTCATATCAGGTAAAAAATATAGATCACTAGGCCAAATGAAGGAAAGTATTGTTAACACTGTGGAGGTTGCATTCAGAATAATTGTCTTGATGTGTTTTGCATTGCAGTACATTGTATAATTAAGGTGAGCGATCCAGGGCCATCATGGCCCTCTTGTTTTGAATATGGTCAAATTATTTATTTGTTTGTAGATTAATTTGTTTGAACTGTAGTTTCGAAATTAAACTTTATTAGAGAAATTTCAAAGTTAAATGTCCGCTTTCAAAGAAAGTACAAGATAAATATATATAAAGCTTTGAACAGATTGCAAAACTATCATGGAAACAACAGATGATGCAAAATACATAAAGTGGCAAACTCTTATTTCATTTGAACAGTGACATCACTCAATGGATATACACATTATGATATTTTCTACACACAGACTTGTACTTTACTGTAGTGTTTTTGAGATGGTATGATATTCTCTTTCTCTAGTGATTTCGACATATAGAAATATTATGAATAATCATATTTGTTTGGATATACATGTAGTTACGAATGTTCAAATCAGTTTAGAAGAGAGAAAAGCAAAAGAATGTCCCTCAATTTTCGTATCTACCCATTGTCTTGTTTACATTACATATATTTCTATTCAAATATGGCTTTGGATTTACCAAGATGTAGGGAACATAACTATCTTTCTATACCACTTTTAACAACGTGTTATAGACTGTTGTAAATAATCTTGGCATATAGGTATATTACATGTTCTTTACCATTTCATTTGAGAAAAAACGTTGGCAAAATTCATGTGCTCCAACCACAAATTGAACATTGAAGTTAGGTAGACATGCTGAAATACAGAGAGAGCTTCGGATTTGCCTGTATTGGCTAATACAGACAGATCAAGAAGTTTTGGAAGATGAATACCATGCGTTTTTTCATTGTACGAGGGTATGAAATGTATCTACTTACCCACTCATCTGTGTTCCAACAAGTCTTTGGACGCCTTTTATAGAAGTATTGGCTCAAATAACCACATAATTTCTGTATATATTTACCATTTGTTAAACAAGCGAGAGAATTGTTGGCCTAATAAGGCATCCGTTCAACGATCGGTGTGTTCTTGGAACCCGCAATGCGGTATGGAGCAAATAGTTGTTTTTCGCCCGATACATGCCACTCGCTCCAACCAAATAATTTGAGTTATGTTTGCCATGGCAGCTGAAAACACTTTGGAAATCTTTTTAGATCACCTAGAGCCAAAGGCTCAAGGTGAGCTATTCTGATCACTCTGTGTCCGTCGTCCGTCGTCTGTCGTCCGTCGTTAACTTTTAGCTTTAAACATCATCTCCTCCTGAACCGCAAGAACAATTTCCACCAAACATCACAGGAATGTTCCTTTGGTGGTCCTCTTTCAAAATTGTTCAAAGATTTAAATTCCATTGAGAACTTTGGTTGCTGCGGCATCAGAAAGGGGACAAAATGTCCAAACTTTAAAAATCTTCTCCTCCGAATCTGCCTGTCAGATTCAAATATAATTTGGTAGAAATGTTCCTTGGGTGACCCTCTATAAAAATTGTTCAAGCCATACTGATTGGTCGAAAAACATGGCAGTCAGGCGGCATCAAAAAAGGGGCAAAAAGACAATACTTTAATAAAGCATCCTTATAAAAATGCTTGTCTGATTTAAAGATAGTTTTGTAGAAATGTTCTTTCATTGATCATCTACATACTTTGTCAAGCCATATTGATTTGTTGAAAGGCAAAGCAACCAAGCAGCATCAGAAAAGGAGTAAAATTAACTTTTTGCTTCAAATGACATATGGTTATTACATTGATGGTCTAAGGGAGGTAACACTTGGCAGAGTATTATGCAAGGGCAATCTCCTTCGCAGAGTTGTCTTTCTTTACACTCACCATACACTATCAATCAGGTGATCGATTTAGGGTCATCTTGGCCCTCTTGTTTCAAAAGCTGTTTGCTTCAAAAGTGTAAAAGATCGTTTATTTCAGTGAAACAGCTATAAACACAAACCTATTTATCTATCCATTAGGAGATAGCAAGGAGAACAGAGAAACACTACTAACAACCCCTGGTGGAGACCTATCTGCTGTACATGCCATCATACATGTATTTAGTAAGGATGATGTCAATAGTATAAGGGAAGCCTTTAAGGAAGGACTTCTTGCAGCAAACTATATGAAAACAGTTTCTGTGTTTTTCAATAAAGCGAGTGAGTATTATTCCGAATAATAAACCAGACCTGATTTTTCTGTCATAAAATTATTGTTAGAGTTATATACAAAAGGGAACTTTCTATGACATTCTGAAATAACTAAAACAAATAATATTAATTGAGAAAAGAATTTGTCTAGGACTGGACGTGCTGTGCCTGCTGTATACTTTATTTAGCAGCCATTACAAACTTTGCTATTTGGATGCTGATAGTACAATCTGTATGTATTTATACGTGTACATTTATGTTTATATTATTCTCAATCTCTTATCCCTTGACACCTAATCAACCATTATATAGTCATGACATTTGTGAATTAATAGATTTTGAACCCACTTTTTTTTTAGCTCACCTATGCACGAAGTGCAAGGTGTGCTATTGTGATCACATTTTGTCCGGCGTACGTCCGGCGTGCGTCGTCAACATTTGAGCTTGTTAACACTCTACAGGCTACATTTTGCATCCAATCTTCATGAAAGTTTATCAGAACATTCATCTCCATCAAATCTTGGACAAGTTCGAAACTGGGCCATATGAGGTAAAAAACTAGGTCACTAGGTCAAATTGAAGGTAAATCTTGTTATCACTCTGGAGGCCAGATTTTCAACTTGAACATAGGTCATGTCAGGTCAAACAGTAGGTCACTAGGCCAAATTGAAGGGTAATCTTGTTAACACTGTAGAGGCCACATTTTCAACTTGAGCATGTTGAAACTTTATCAGAATGTTTGTCTTGATGATATATAGGTCAAGTTCGAACATGGGTTATGATGGGTCAAAAAGTAGGTCACTAGGTCAAATTAAAGGAAAATCTTGTTAACACCCTAGAGGCCGCAATTTTAGCTTCAGAAGTTTGAAATTTTGTTAGAATGTTTTTCTTAAAGATATCTAGGTCAAGTTCAAATATGATTCATATTGGGTCAGAAACTAGATCACTAGGCCAAATTGAGGGAAAATCTTGTTAATTGTAGAAGCCGCATGTTTTGCTTCAGCGGCTTAAAAACTCTGTTGTAGCTGCTTTTTTGACTACAGCAGCTTGAAGTTTAATCAAAATGTTTATCTAAATGATATCTAGGCCAAGTTAGAATATGGGTCATGCCGGGTTAAAAACAAGGTCACTAGGCCAAATTGAGGGGTAATCTTGTTAACACTTGGATACTGCATTTTTAACTTGAGCATGATGAAACTTTATCAGAATGTTTTTCTGGATGATATGTATATAATGTTTGAATCCGCTGTGGTCGAGTTAGCGTCGTAAGTCAAGTTCGATCATGGGTCATGTTGAAATTTTATCAGAATGTTTGTCTTTAAGATATCTAGGTCAAGTTTGAATATGGGTCATATTGGGTCAGAAACTAGGTCACCAGGCCAAATTGAAGGAAAATCTTGTTAACTCTGTAGAAGACGCAGCTTGACATTTAATGAGAATGTTTATCTTAATGATATCTAAGCCAAGTTCGAATATAGGTCATATAGGGTCGTAACTAGGTCACTAGCCCAAATTGAAGGAAAATCTTTTTAACACTCCGGAGGCCACATTTTTACTTTGAGCAAGTTGAAACTTTGTCAAAATGTTGTCTTGATGATATCCATGTTGAAATATATGGGTCATATCAGGTAAAACAATATAGATCACTAGGCCAAATGAAGGAAATTCTTGTTAACACTGTGGAGGTTGCATTCAGAATAATTGTCTTGATGTGTTTTGCATTGCAGTACATTGTATAATTAAGGTGAGCGATCCAGGGCCATCATGGTCCTCTTGTTGAAATACCTATTAAAATTATTATGGATTACAAGGTCTGAGATCTGACACTGACTCAAAATGTTCTTTTTGTAACAAGATCTTTCTACGTCTGACAAGGTGGTTCTGTTCTATCATTGTTTGAATGGACTTACATTGTCAATAATCTCAAAATGATATGGTAATGCAATATTTAAATTGTAATTATGAGTGCCTTTTCCTATTTCATTTTCAGGTAAATTCCTACGATATGGCACGTCTGTTGTTGATGCTTTTATTGAGTCTATCCAGGATATACAGAGGAATCAAACAGGACTCCGTAATGTTCTGATGATTGTAGAAAACAAAACAGTGTCACAGGATTGGTTAGATTATTTAAATAAGAGTAATCACTGTCAAGGTAACTGTTATTAAAGAACAGAAATACAATTTTTACTAAAAATCTTGTGGGTGATTAAGATGTTTTGGCTAAATCATCTCATATCATGGATAGGAAGCCATTGTGACCTTGCTTGAGAACATACTTTAGATCTACATTGTCAAGGCGACAATTGAAAACAATGTTTTGAGCCTTAATGGTACAAATGTCTATCTGAAACATGCCCTAATACCAAGAAAAGTCAGATAAATATTGCAACTCATTTGTAATGAATTATTTAAAATGCTCTTGCAAATTTTCCTTTTTAATGTATTCTACTTTAGAACCAAGGATTATTGCTTGAATAGATTCTGAGCTACCTTTTTATGCCCCCGGAATCATAGATTCGGTGGGCATATAGTTTTTGGCCTGTCTGCACGTCTGTCTGTTTGTCTGTCTGTCTGCACGTCTGTCTGTCTGCACAAAAAAACCTTTAACCTTGACCACTACTTTTGAACCATTACAGGTACGGCTACCATATTTCACATGTGTATTCCTTGTGACATGACCTTTCTGTCAGTACAAACATTTTTTGACTTTGCGACCTTGACCTTTGACCTAGATGTTGCCATTCTCGAAAAAAACTTTAACCTTGGCCATTACTTTTGAACCATAACAGGTACGGCTACCATATTTCACATGTGTATTCCTTGTGACATGACCTTTCTGTCAGTAACAACATTTTTGACCTTGCGACCTTGACCTTTGACCTAGATGTTGCCATTCTAAAAAAAAAAAATAACCTTCACCACTACTTTTGAACCATAACAGGTAAGGCTACCATATTTCACATGTGTATACCTTGTGACATGACCTTTCTGTCAGTACCAAAATTGTTCACCTTGCGACCTTGACCGTTGACCTAGATGTTGCCATTTTCGATAACAAATTTAACCTTGACGACTACTTTTGAACCATAACAGGTACGGCTACCAGGGTTCACCCTGGCTCATTTTTCCTTTGCGCCAACACTTTCGCCGAATTCAAAAAGTTGGTGCCATTTTCAAGACATTGGAGCCAAAATGGAGCCAGACCATTTTTTTCTTAAAAACCTAAATTAAGAGTACTTTGGGAAATACTGGTACCCTCAATTTCAAGTTGTTTATTTATCATGGATTACGGATTATTGGGTAGTATTAAAAACAATACACATAAATACCCTTTTTAAAAAATTTATTAAGCATAAAATATATTATATTTCTTTCTTTTTTTTATATATATATTAAATCTCTTTTTCAGGCACATTTTCAAGCACAGTATTGACTATTAACACTTATTGTTTATATCACTTTAAAATTCTTCGTGATTTCATTGAAGCCCAGTGCTTGAATGAAAGTTTAAAATTAAAAACATCTATATCTGGCCCATCAATATGAATTCTCATAAATTGTTCCAAAGTGTTCACTTTCATTCTATTCCTGATTGCTGTCTTAATGAGGTAGACACTGGGAGTAGTAGAAATCTTCTGGCTGCTTCAGCAGTGGCAGGGAACATGTTCTAAAAAAAATAAAAAGAAATGTTAACATTTTGTTCATGACTGTAAACTGAATAGTGTATTGCTATAAACCCTTTTTATCATTGACTTTTGAAAATCATGATATAACTCATCAACAAACATTTTCTTTTAAATTTTACATAATGTTTTCATTATAATTTATTTGTAATTTAGCTATCAAGACTTGAAGTGATGTAAATTAATTTATAGGCAATTACCTTTGTTTTTGGCCTGTTTAGTCACAGACTCTTTCTTCAGAACAAAGCAACCAGTTGTGAAACTATTAGAAATCTGACATTTCAAACAGACATCACAGTACATGGCTTTTACATTTGATTCATATCTTAACAGCTATTTCCATTTTTCCAAGACTCTTTGAACAGTCGATTTTCAGATATTTTAACTTTCTTAGCAGGTGGAAAATCCACGGACTCAAGAGATTGCTTAGCCATTCTTAGAATTTCTAAAGTCTGACTGACATTTTTTAAAAAAACTACGGGTCTTATATACAGCCTTGTCGATACTTCAAACATACTGGGATATATTTTTAAACAATGTAAAGTTTGTAGCTATATCTAAAAATACCCCTGAAAGACAAAATGTTCACAAACAGCTACAAAAATGCGAGAGAATACAAAGATTTGCACTGTAATTAAGTATTAAACTTTCCCGTTAAAGACATCTAATTAAATCTCGCATCAACATATAATTGATACATAACACGATGCCGATATACACAGGAACGTGTCATCGCTAACAAACTTACCGATTAACAGATAAACTGATCGCCAAGGTGTGAAAAACAACCATTATCGTATCGTAAAGCTATCGGACATCGATAAACAGTGCTGGTACTCGCTACACGCGTTGACTGATAAAGCCGTATCGCTGAATGCGGGAACCAGTCAAAATGGCCGACTCGATTCGATCGAAAGTTGATGTAAAATAGGTTGGCGCCAGCCATTTTCGCCGAATCTTATTTTCTGGCGCCACTTTCTTATTTCTTGCGCCATTGGCGCCGTTTGCGAAGCCCAGCGTGAACCCTGGCTACCATATTTCACATGTGTATACCTTGTGACATGACCTTTCTGTCAGTACCAAAAATTTTCACCTTGCGACCTTGACCTTTGACCTAGATGTTGCCATTCTCGAAAAAAACCTTTAACCTTGACCACTACTTTTGAACCATAACAGGTACGGCTACCATATTTCACATGTGTATATCTTGTGACATGACCTATCTGTCAGTACCAAAAATGTTCACATTGCGGCCTTGACCTTTGACCTAGATGTTGCCATTCTCGAAAAAAACTTTAACCTTGACCACTACTTTTGAACCATAACAGGTACGGCTACCATATTTCACATGTGTATTCCTTGTGACATGACCTTTCTGTCAGTACAAACATTTTTTGACTTTGCGACCTTGACCTTTGACCTAGATGTTGCCATTCGGGGGCATCAGTGTTTCACAAACACATCTTGTTACTTAAGAATCAAAGCTACACTTTTGCTTGTGGATACAATGTAGTACTTTTACTGGTACACTGTTGTTATTGTACTGGTATATACACTGTTGAATACTAGTGTACTGGTAGATACAATGGTGTTATTGTACTGGTAGATACACTGGTGTTATTTTACTGGTAGATACAATGGTGTTATTGTACTGGTAGATACAATGATGTTATTGTACTGGTAAATACAATGTTTTTATTGTAATGGTAAATACAATGTTATATACAATTGTACTGATAGATACAATGTTATATACAATTGTACTGGTAGATACAATGGTGTTATTGTACTGGTAGATACAATGGTGTTATTGTACTGGTAGAAACAATGTTGTCATTGTACTGGTAGATACAAGGGTGTTATTGTACTGGTAGATACAATGGTGTTATTGTACAGGTAGACACAATGGTGTTATTGTACTGAATGCTTGACACGCTCGAATGATCAGTGTGGTAGGCCACTCCGAATACACGCATGATCTAACATTGCAAAAGAAATCTTGGTATTCCCTTTTCCTTATATGTAATTGTTAGAGTCAATTGCTTTGTAATCCTCAGAAAAAACCCATAGTGTCAATAATTTGGGGAAAGGGGACAGATCTCGTATGAGCCATTTCTCTTTTTTTCATCGCGTAAAAGTGTAACGAGGATAACGAGGATAACGAGGGGTATTCAGCTCTTTTTAGCACAATTTCTATTTTAATATTAATGCAAACCCTGAGACGATTCTTTTGAGTACCCACACCATAGGGTCAAATAAGCATTTTAGAACGTGCAAAACGCCACGTATCTAGAGCTCTATGATATACAATACATCTGAAGCAGATTACTTTGAAAACATCTAGGAATAGCTATCGTAATTCTAAATTATGGAAGTTAATTTATTGAGTTGAAAACACTATGACAATAGTAGAAATCGCTAATTACCAGCAATTTCTCCTCTTGTCATAACATTTTCAAAAGTCGTCTGCAGCAGATGCGCCAACACGTGTCCGAATGTACTGTGGGAAGGGGTTAACCCAGAGACCTAAAATAACTCAGATATATGCTACATGACGTCAACAAAGAATAAAAGTCACGCGTTATCTGATTCGGCAGGTGCGCGCATTTTGTAAACAAAACCAGAAGTGGAAAAACCTTCTTTCGTAACTAACGAAAGTATAGCAATAGAAACGAGAATATGCAGTTAAGCAGTCCTTGATTTAAAGTAAACCAGATTTATTTTAATTAAAAAAGATTGTACACTGAGACCTGATATTGTATGTGTCCACAGACGCTGTACCCCGAAACCGTTAGTCTCGCGCGACGCGCACTTTCGAGACTTCGCCGGGCGAATTGACGAGGTTACGACATGTAGCATATCTGTGTTATTTTAGGTATCTGGTTAACCTGATGTTGACGGTAGTTTTTCCATCGAATAGTCTGCGCCCAACACGTTTTTAACGTTACGTGACGTCACAATTCCATGTGTACACAATGTCTCAGTAACGTCGATCATAGCATCTGAAATATACAAACGTCAGTGAGCAGTTTTAAATTGGATTAATCAAAGTAATGGAACATGATAGATGACGTGAACGGTTGGTTACCAGCAAAAATACGACGGCAATTTTATTATTATTAATGGTATTATAAATTTAACCTTTTCCCACATACAACAAATCTGCAGACGACTTTAAAATTTCTACTTTTTTCACAATGTTTTCAAATTTCGTCTGCTTCAGAGGCATCATAAAGAGTCTGTAGGTGGGAAAGGGTTAACAAACCGTTTCCACAACTACGAACTTTCCCAAACACAGACACGCACACGTTTCAGAGACTTTGCATCTATGTACTCAGGAATATACGAACTTTTAACAATCATCTTATTCTTTCAGAGGTGGACGCAGTAGACGGAATTTTGCGACTCGAGTATGGAGATTAGAAACGGTCACACAAAAGTACGATTTGAGCATTTTCAAGGTGTTGTCAATCACTATTAAAATTGATATCCAATAGGACCATGGCCATATATCTAAGTGCTTAATAACCTCATAATGCTAATGTATAGGGGACTATATACAGATCTTCCAAACCGAAGAAAGTCAGTGAAACTCAGTAGACCTAAACTATTAGCCAACACCAGAATGGACTGTACACTTTCGGTGTTTTTTTTTAATCATGATAAAGACCAAAGTGGTCAAAAATTTGATAGAGTTTTATTCACATAAAGAGTGCTTTAATGACTGTTTTCCTTTTGGAAGACTTAATAAACAAAGATTTTGCAGATCTATACAGAGTTACAGTGTATTGGGCTTCATTTTACGTGTGGTTTTTTTGTGTGTGCAAATAGTTAGATCTAGCACCTTTAAATATATTATTTTCTCAGAAAAGAAATAAAACCATGTCCTTACCCACAAAATCAGTCTGCCCCGAATCAACAGAATTTATAATCTTTAGTACGTATCCAAATGGTGAGATCTTCCGCACATTCCTAAGTGATGATACAAGTGACACTCTGACGTAAATGTTGACGTCATAGCAACTTTCAAGCGTCTTTTGTTCCGTTACATCCAAGGCATAAAGGCGTTGTACTATGTCCCCTACGTCTTCTTTTGACACTGATGCGCGTTCCATACTTGTTAAGTTCGATTTTAATGAGTGTTTGATTAAATTGAATAGATATATCTAATTCAAAACATCTGAGATAAATTATTATGAAACCTAAGATTTGCATACTATCGATCATCATAATTTTACTTTCCGGTACAATACACATCTACATAGTGATCATTTTTGCTTCATATTTACTAGGTAGACATACCCGGTAATCATGTTTTGTACATTTTCATGACTTGCAATTGACTGTTTTTTCAACATTTACTGCCCAAATAGTTTTAAACTATGTATTACTTACTTTGTTGTCACTATTAGCAATATTTGCACAAGTTTCACAATTTTGATCTCAATCTGGAGTTTAGCACCTTTAAAACCAAATACGCAACGTTGGGTTATACACACACACAAATCAAGTCTACGTTTTCCTTCATTGACAGCAATACTGTATATTTTGCTAACCGACGCCGAATACAAAAATCATCAAATGTAAAATAAACGACACACGTATTTACATATCACGTTTTAAGGACAGCAACGTGCTAACTTAAATATGTCTCTTTTTGATATACAACAGTCTTATATACACTATCCATGCGTTGATTTCACTATACAAGTAACGATTCATATACCTTTTGACATGGTTGGATACACATGACTCATCCCTACATGGTAAGTATGCCTTGCTTTAATTAGATGTAAGATATAGAGTTGAAAATATTGTGGCAAAAGGAAAAATAGCTCATTGTGAGCAATTTCTCATGTTGTTGCAATGGTTTTTTTTTAAAAATATGTCTATTACAGTATTGCAGAGACGTATGTAATACTATGTCCCGTGTATGAGATAACATATTGCACAAACCCCACATGAAAATGTGGAACCTTTGTGCTCGAAATGAGGGAAAGGGTTAAATGAATCAACTTGTTTAAATTTATTACAATTTGGAAGAAAGTTTGTATGTTGTTTGTGAGAATCATTTGAACTGACAAGTCCTATAACTATATATCAGATTTTGACATAATTATGCCCCTTTTCGGACTTACATATATTGGTTAAAGTTTTGCATGCAAGGCTTTTTCTCAAAAACCACCAATGCTATTGCTTTGAAAATTCACGACCTTATTGGACATCATCAAATGACCTTGCAGGACAAGTCCCAATACTCTATATTATATTTTGATACAATTATGCACCTTTTTGGACTCCGAAAAAATTCTGGTTAAAGTTTTGCGTGCAACTACATTAAAAGTCCATATCTCTGTAATTACTCGATGCATTGCATTGCATTGAAACTTTATACAACACTTCTCAACCATCACACCTATGTATATTATTAAGTTAGATAACTATATCCTGCATTTACTGCAAGTTAAAGCCCTTTTTGACTTAGAAATTCTGGTTAAAGTTTTGCGTGCAACGACATTAAGAGTCCATATCCTAGTAATTAATTGATGCATCCCAGTGGTGACAGTGAGGCCGAATGTTCGCATCCCAGTGGTGACAGTGAGGCCGAATGTTCGCATCCCAGTGGTGACAGTTAGGCCGAATGTTCGCATCCCAGTGGTGACAGTGAGGCCGGTTAGTGAACCACCGCTTTGAAAGATGATTTGTATGGAATGTCTGACTGCCTTACAGAAGGTATCAGCTTCAGGATGTACAAGTATCTCATAAGTCGGAAATGGACTGATCTTACAATAGTGGGGTCATTTTAACAAACAGACGCTTTACTTTATATACTTTACTTATGGCTTAAAGGCGTATGCTACAGTGTTTTTACAAAAAAATTCCCAATCATAGAATTTCCTTATTCTTTGTATTTTGTTAGTACATACACTAACTTGTTGAAATAAGAAAAAAAAAGAGTCATCGATCTAAGAAAAAAGTATTGGCCAGTCAAAGACATGACCAATTTCATCAAAGGCACAAATATAGGCATTTTGGCCGAAAACCTAAAACACACACAAAAAAATAATGAAAACTACAAATCATGTTAAAGTTCATACATAACTTTATATATAGAATGTTAATCATTATAAAAAAGGAATTTGTGAGAAAACAAGCAAATTCATGAAATTTATATCCCCCGCTTGCAGGAAATATTGTAGGAAAATGTTGAGGTTAGGTTTAAACATGTCAGTAGGCAGTTATTGCACGGAAACAGCAAGAAACAGCTTTTTTTGTTAAATAAGGGGCCATAACTCCGAAAAAAGTCCACCGAAAGTGACGATCGAACTTGGCCTAGCCCTTAAGGCAATTAACCTTGTAACCAATTTTGAAAAAAAAATATTCACATTTGTGGCAGTTATTGCACGGAAACAGCATGAAACAACATTTTGTGTTAAATAAAGGGCCATAACTCCACTAAATAAAGTCCGCCGAAAATGACGATCAAACTTGGGCTAGCCCTTAAGGCATTTAACCTTGTTACTAAGTTTGAAAGAAAACGGTTCACATTTGTGGCAGTTATTGCACGGAAACAGCAAGAAACAACATTTTTTGTTAAATAAGGGGCCATAACTCCACCAAATATAGTCCGCCGAAAATGACGATCAAACTTGGCCTAGCCCTTAAGGCATTTAACCTTGTTACTAAGTTTGAAAGAAAACGGTTCACATTTGTGGCAGTTATTGCACGGAAACAGCAAGAAACAACATTTTTTGTTAAATAAGGGGCCATAACTCCACCAAATATAGTCCGCCGAAAGTGACGATCGAAGTTGGCCTAGCCCTTAAGGCATTTAACCTTGTTACCAAGTTTGAAAAAAAATTATTCACATTTGTGGCAGTTATTGCACGGAAACAGCATGAAACAACATATTTTGTTAAATAAGGGGCCATAACTCCACCAAATAAAGTCTGCCGAAAGTGACGATCGAAGTTGGCCTAGCCCTTAAGGCATTTAACCTTGTTACCAAGTTTGAAAAAAAAAGGTTCACATTTGTGGCAGTTATTGCACGGAAACAGCAAGAAACGACATTTTTTGTTAAATAAGGGGCCATAACTCCACCGAATAAAGTCCGCCGAAAATGATATTCGAACTTGGCCTAGCCCTTAAGGCATTTAACGTTGTTACCAAGTTTGAAAAAAAAAGGTTCACATTTGTGGCAGTTATTGCACGGAAACAGCAAGAAACGACATTTTTTGTTAAATAAGGGGCCATAACTCCACCGAATAAAGTCCGCCGAAAGTGATATTCGAACTTGGCCTAGCCCTTAAGGCATTTAACCTTGTTACCAAGTTTGAAAAAAAAAGGTTCACATTTGTGGCAGTTATTGCACGGAAACAGCAAGAAACGACATTTTTTGTTAAATAAGGGGCCATAACTCCACCAAATAAAGTCCGCCGAAAGTGACGATCGAACTTGGCCTAGCCCTTAAGGCATTTAACGTTGTTACCAAGTTTGAAAAAAAAAGGTTCACATTTGTGGCAGTTATTGCACGGAAACGGCAAGAAACAACATATTTTGTTAAATAAGGGGCCATAACTCCACCAAATAAAGTCCGCCGAAAGTGATATTCGAACTTGGCCTAGCCCTTAAGGCATTTAACGTTGTTACCAAGTTTGAAAAAAAAAGGTTCACATTTGTGGCAGTTATTGCACGGAAACGGCAAGAAACAACATATTTTGTTAAATAAGGGGCCATAACTCCACCAAATAAAGTCCGCCGAAAGTGATATTCGAACTTGGCCTAGCCGTTAAGGCATTTAACCTTGTTACCAAGTTTGAAAAGAAACGGTTCACATTTGCGGCAGTTATTGCACGGAAACGAAGTGTGACGGACGGACAGACGGACAGACGGACAGACAGACGGACGGACGGACAAACCGAAATTAATAACCCCCCTTTTTTTCTTCGAAAAAGCGGGGGATAAAAAGGAAAAAGAATATATTAAGCTGATTTTCAAGGTAGAAATAGTGTCACATTTTACCTCCTAAAAAGTTAAAATCATAGAAATTTTCCATTCTACATAATAGAATTTTCTTCAAGGAAAAAGTCGATTTACAAGAAAAGGAGTAGGGTGACCTATCTTTTTTTTTGCATTTTTTATTAAATTAAACGATGTTCAGTGATCATGGATAATTACAGAAAATTCTATTATGTAGAATTGTAAGTTTCTATGATTTTAACTTTTTCGGGAGTAAAATGTGACACCATTTCTACCTTGAAAAACAGCTTAATATATTCGTTTTCATATTTTACTCACAAATTCTCTTTTCATATTGATTTAAATGCTATATATAAAGTTAAATATTAACTTAAATATGATTTGTAGTTTTCATTTTTTATTGTGTGTGTGGTTTTTTTTGTGGGTTTTCGGCAAAAATGCCTATATTTGTGCAATTGATGAAATTGGTCATGTTACCATGGTCATCAGGCCAATATATTTTTTTTAAATCCATAACATGAATATTTTTTTTCTTATTTCAACCAGTTATTGTATGTACTAACACAATACAAAGAATAAAGAAATTCTATGATTAGGAATTTTTTTGATAAATAACTGTAGCATACGCCTTTAAGTGTTATTAATGAAACAGTTTAGGAGAAAAATGGTTTGATTGCTGCCCCTTACCCTTTCCCACATACAGCAAGTTTGCAGCAAACGACTTTGAAAACGTCTAGTCAAAAATATGGAACAATTCTCTAAATGTAGGTATAATTATTGAAAAAGATTGCTTTGCGGCAAATGAAGAATTTGCTCTTTTCTGAGCAATTTGTCGCAATGTTTTCAAAAGTTGTCTGCTGCAGAGGCGTCAGAAAGCGTCTACACGTGGGAAAGGGTTAAACATAAGTTGAATGATAATACGATTCAAATATATTACTTATGACAAGAAAGTATACATAAGCCGTCCCGCGAGAAAACCAACATTATGGCCTCTACGTTATGTATCGATCCAGATCAGCCTGCGCAGACTGATCCGGGCCGACACATTCCGTCTCAGGGGGATAGAGGTATAGACTAATGATTCATGAAACAGCCTGAGAAAATCTACAGGATGCGAAAAGTGTCGGTTCGGATAAGCCTACGCGGCATGCTTATGCTGATCCGGGTCGATACTTTACGCAGAGTCCACAATGTTGGTTTTCTCGCGGGGACGGCTCATATCAATATATCTGCGTAATGTATCGACCAGATCAGCCTGCGCTGTCCGCGCAGACTGATCCGGCCGACACATTCCGTCTTAGGGGGATAGATGTATAGAGTAGTTATTCCTGAAACAGAAAAGTCACAGAAGGCGAAAAGTGTCTATCCGGGTAAGCCCGCGCGGCATGATTAGGCTGATCCGGGTCGATACTTTACGCAGAGTCAACAATGTTGGTTTAATCGCGGGACGGCTCAAATATCACATTATTACCCTACACGCCTTTGTGCGATACCGTCAAAGACATACAACTAAACTAAACAAATTGCCATAGATATAATTACTTTTTTTGGAATTTATTAAACATTTCATATTTGTCGAGAGTAAATTGCAAACGACTATTTAATTCCTCCTTTGATAGATTACAAAGCTGTCTAGTCAACGTCCATCCTATGTTTGCTGTGTCAAGATATTGAAATTGTGATGTATTTTTCTTGTAATTTAACTCGCCATGAACAAGCGATATTGCCAAACGGGCGCATATACATTCTTTCAAAAAGTCGAGGTCAAATCCGGGAAGGTCATATTCCTTCAAGTAACCTGCGAGTATGTGCCCTGCTGATTCGAAAGGCTCGATTGCTTTGCTGTCAAGCATGATGTAGGTCATTGCTATGGCGACTTCAAAAATGACGTAGGAATTTTCCATGTCACCAAAATCAATTACTGCGTTTACTGTGATCTTCTCACCGGTCATGTCTGCGTTTGTCATCTCCGTTTTCAGTAGAATGTTTGCCGAGTTAAGGTCTCCATGTATCAAACCTATGGAAACATAAGACATATTTTAGCAAATTGGCATTTAGTCTATCCAGCTATAGATAACTATTTGAGTGAATGGACGACTTTGAAAACATATTCACACAACAAGGGAAAATCTTTACAAATAAAGGTACAAGAGTTAAAAAGAATGTAAAAGAGTCGTCTGCTGGAAATGTGTAAAAACACGTCTGCATGTGGGAAATGGTTAACTGTTAGTTTGTTAAAACATATAATGTATTGAAGAGCTTAAGCTCTCTGATTTTGTCCAGTACATTATATCTGATTGTTTGGTGTCTTTAGAGTATTACGTTTACATGGATGAGACTGAACCCTTTTCCCTCATATAGACGCTTTCTAACGCTTCTGCAGCAGACGGATTTTTGAAAACATAGTGACAAAAGAAGAAATTGCACAAAACGTGCAATTTCTCCTTTTGCCACAATGTTTTCCACTTTTTGCCATAGGTTATCCATTCAATTATGGAGATTTTCTATGTTTTGACAAAATACGTTCAAAGTCGTCTGCTGCATAATTGTCATATGAGGAAAGGGTTAAATACAATGAACTAACATTACATATGTGAACGTAATGGTATACTTTGAGGAATGGAAGTTAATTACACTGTAACGTACGTACCTGACTTTAAACGACAATAATTCACAGCTACACTGTCTTCGTATTCAGATATAACATTCTTCACCAAGGCTTTGTTGTCATCATTGTCTACGTAATGAACAAGCTCTATCAGATTTGGAACTGTATTCGTGGACCATTCACTTCGCCTGTCGTCCATTGCGGAGTTCTGATAATCCTTCAAGATGATAGAAAATAGACCATAAGTTTATTTACAACACAAGCATATTAGCGCATTGTGCATAACATACCTAATGAACATACATGGTAATGCAAATTGTTATCATTCTATTGATGGTTTTCAAACAAAGTAAATATATGTTTTAGGTCGATACATGCTATTAAGTTGATGATTATTGAATAATGAATCTAGGTTGGGCAAACTAGACAAATTATGATTAACATACATGCATGACAGCATATTAATACAATTTTGAAAATTACTAGTTTAGATGGTGATAGAGTATAATTCAATATATATAATACAAATCTAAAGAGTTATTTGTATTCGACATATATTGGTTTCTTAGATTAAAAGCATATTTACAATAGAGAGCAAGTTTGGTTAGGATTTTTTTATTTGTAGAATTAATCAGTTTTGTAAATTTAAACACATTCGGTAGATTTAAGTAATATTTTTAAATGTATTGATTCCTTATTTGGGCACAAAATGAACAAATCATAACAAAGTGGTATTTATTTTCTAAACGCTCACGTTTCCTATTGTTTCTATCAATTTTTCTACGTCTGCCACTGACTATACAGTAGACTCAAGCTCAATCGAAGTCGAAACGGTCCCGTAAACTACTTCGAGTTATCGATTTTATCGAGGGATCCCTCGATTTATGCTACAGTCATACATCAGTGGCCCGGTGGTCTAGTGGTTAACACGCCGGACTGTCAATGCAGAGATCTGGGATTCAAATTCCGGTCCGGGTTCCGGATTTTTCTGAGATGCTTTAAGTGTCTCCCACCCAACTAGAGGTCAATAACTGGTCCTTTCCTCGCGTGTGTCGATGCAATACACTGAGCACGTTAAAGAACCAAGGGGGTCTATTCGGAAAGTGATAGGGTATCGCACCCGGATTCTCTTGTATCTAACTCTGTCTCTTGGACTTATCTGCACCTGTTAGACGCTTGTACATGATAAAGAAGTGTGTACGCTATCAAACGTGCCTTAAGAAGCCAAAATGTTTATGCTCATTCAGCAATTGGTCTTTATAATAATTACACGGTCTTTTTGTTAATTAGAACGTGGACATATCGCCGTTACCGACGATTTTTGGTAGGCTTGCGCATGCGCAGAGGCTGCCATAGTCATAGTGAGTTTGAAGTCACGTGATGTATATGCCCTTCACCACCAACAATTAAGTGCAATTTTTGGTTTGACTAATTTACGAATGCTCACAAAAGCAAACATAGAGTAACGAAAACAAATCCGATTATTCAAGCTTATAATAGAAAATAACAAGTCTTGTAAGTGTAAATATCATATTTAAAGTGTACACAATTATTTAGATATCACTACGCCAATATAGCACTGCACCGCGCAATTACCCTTTGTAAATTGTAACCCTTTTTTCACTCTCGGCAGAGATGTAAACATCCACTCGCCCGCTAGCATAAGCGAGTGGAATGAAGGATCGGCTAGTACGAAATTCTAGGCGCTAGTCCATACATATTCGTTCATGTCCTTATTCATAAAGATAGTATGCATTACTAAGCCTTTCCTTTCTCTTTCTCTCAGTCCATCTATTCCTTCGACAACGATTAACGATGACTTGCATTTTGGATAGGTGCTTTCGACAAGGTCCGCGTCTAAAGAAACAAATTTCATCAAATGATTTGAGTGCTTTAAATCACTTGTTTATAAAGCGTTTAGAATACTTTGATTATAATAGGCAGAACGAATAACGAACAAATCTTGCAAGAAATCGATCATTTCTTTCGGCCAAAATCAGGTAAATGACCCGCGGATATTGGTTGTTACAACATAACTGATTCATCCTTTTATTCTAAATTTGTATTACACAGTTCAAAATTAGATTTTGACAGTTTGTTCGTTATGATTTTGACGCGATTCAAGATTTTGACGCGATTATTTCGTTCATAGAGTTGATTACTAACAGATGACTAAGTTGATGATGGAAAGAACATTAACAAGTTAAGTTAAGCTAAAACATGCACAGGCAGGCGAGTGTTTCATTAGGATAAGTGCAACACTCAATTCCCAATCCTGCTTGCCCTTTAACAAATCACAACCCACCCCACAATATAAAAACTCTGCAGCAGACGAATTAAAAAAAAATCTGAGCAAAGATACAGAAAATCACATTTATTGGAAGTGTAATCATTGAATATAGTTGAAAACATTGTTGCAAAAGGAGATAGCTTGTTATGAGCAATTTCTTCTTCTGCATCAATGTTTTCAAAAGTCGTCGGCTGCAATTACGTATGCAAGTGGGAAAGGTTTAAATAAGAAACACTTTTTCAAATGATAGTCAGTTGGCTATTCTAGTATATAATGTCCGTCTTAAATAATAATGACAAAACTTTCAAAAAACAAGAAAAAGATTTTTTACAATTTAATTGAAAACATATTTAATCAAAGTTGGGAAAGTTGTCCCTTTCCGTGCTTTTTTTATGAGAGTTCAAATCACAAGCAAAACTTATGGGACAGAGTTGACAAATAACACATTGACACAATTTCAGATTTAGGCTTTGTTTCTGTCAAACTGCTGAAGAAGACAACACTGAGACACACATTTTGATTAAAAGTTTATTTAAAAAAAGGAATACTTTTATTTATGATAAACAACATTACAATGATGGTGTAGAAAATACATGTCAACAATACATTTTTCAATTTGTACATTCATTGCACAGACCAAATCTTAGCAAGTTTGAAATTATGGACCTCTCAGCACATTTTTTTCTCAATTCATTACTTCTTGGCAGGATTTTACTGCTAAAATTGATGATTTTTTTTTTTTTTTGGCCGGATTGCTCTAGCAATTCCGGTCTATAGATGGGCGATGTCTGTCTCTCCGTCTGTCTGTTCGTCAACATTTTGGTTAAAGTTTCAGGTTGAGGCAAAATCTCAGCACTGGAAAGGGTTACATACTTGAAACTTTGCCTGAAGGTAATCAGTAACAAGTTCTATTGATTTATATGGTTACTTTGACCTTGACCTTGGTTTGTCAATTTTCAAGGTCAAATTGCCGACAAAGTTTCAGGTTGAGGCAAAATCTCAGCACTGGAAAGGGTTACACACTTGAAACTTTGCCTGAAGGTAACCGGTAAAATAAATATTCATATATGCACTTCTGTATCTCTTCTTAAACGATCGCAATTCTACCTTCAGTACTTTGTACTTTGATTATATATTCATTATGAAAAGGAAGCTAGTGATAAAATTATATCAAGAAAACAGGACAGCTGCAGTTCCTGAAATGTTTAGCTCGTGTTAAATGATATATTCAAATTATCGCATGGTCGAGATATCGCAAATTAGTTGTGATTTAGATATGCTACATGAACATTATAACCAACTTGGGTATTTCTTTACTCATAAAAATGTCCATCTAGCAAAGATGATGCAAATAGACCATGACTTCTGAATTGCCTGGATACCTTGTGACTTATCGGCAACCAGTGTAAAGCCACATCAAACTGGGATAAATATTCTCCTAAATTTTACATTACATTACATAACGGAAGTATATGTCTATTTTTCATATCACGGCGGCCAGTTCACCTATTAATGTGTTTCCAGGCTACTCCACACAACATACTTTCCAAACAACTGGCTGCTATTCCACATAGCATTTTAGCCCATTGGTGGAAGACGAATGACGCTGGTCACAGTTACTTTTATCAAACGTCAGAAAGAATGTTGCCCGAGCTGGGGTTCGAACTCACAACCCCTTGATTGACATCACGCGTCGCTACCGACTGAGCTACCGGGGCTCGGCTCGAAAGTTGGAGGACCGTGCTGAATGATGGAATCGTGAGGCTACTTTAACCTACGAACGGAGTGATGAGGATAAGTAAATCCTGATATGATAACATATGTACATTCGTTGAATCCGCCGTGGCCGAGTGGTTTGCGTCGGTGATTTGGAACCGTGCATCCCGGGTTCGATCCGCGTTAATGTTCATGGGGGCGTGCTTTAGGGCAAGGCACATTTCCTAGCATACTACTGGGTATTTGTGGCGATTGGTTTGACAATCGCCACAATGATAACTGAAACAACAACAACAACGAAAACATTTAGATTTAGATATTCAGTTTTGAACAGCCCATTGACTTTTTATTCCTTACTGCAAACCAATTAACCTACATCCGTTAAACCGCCAAATATATAGTTCCATCAGTGATGCAGAGACACGATTAATAATAATCATGTTTGTGCTACTTTGGTACCGGATTGATACTAAGATTTGAGATTTATTGAGATAATATCTACATAGAGTTAAATTATGTAAATATTTTCTTTCTTCATGTTTGGGCAGATAATAAATATCATTGCGCGTTCTATAAGGCGTCTGGAAATTCCAAAAGGTTCTATAAAAAGCTCGTGAGACTGGTTATCGATTGTTCTTAAATCTCAATATAATAAACGCTTTATTTTATAGTTGTTGCAATATATGAAAGCGTTTAGATGATAAGACTGGTTTACAAAGGTTTAAATGACACGATGTCATGCAGTGTACAAGTTAGACTCGTATGTACGTTCTAGGTCAATAAGCAATCAATGCTTATCTGTAGCCGAATTGAGTTTGAGATCGAGCATTATCGTATATGCCTATACATATTGAAAATTGCAAGGCCTACACCAAGATACTGCTTGTTACTTTGCAGGATTTTCTACACGATCTACTGTGCAATCGGCGCTTTGATTTACCCAGGGATCATGAATAAGTGAAGTGTCGACGTGATGTAAGTGACAACGAAGTGGTGAAAACAATGCGACAGAAAGCGTCTTTTAGTATAAAATACCTTTAATATTCGGTTTATTCTCCCCGCCATTTGTCCTACTTGATAACTTATGTCCGCTGTTACAGGCTTGTTTGTTAACGTTTCTCCGGGTATATACTCTAGCAAACGTACCAGGAAGGAACAAGTTGAATCTACTGTAGATAAAGACATCTATATTGAATCAAGTCACGCAAAAACAAACCTTTTCGGAAATTTACAAACAGTGAAGGCCCTGATCAGTCTACATATAAGCGTAGTCTGATCAGCACCATCGCTGTTCGTAATCGCGTCACACAAGCATCTTCGTAACTTTTGACAAACGGTCATGTCCAATAAACGTGTGCTATTTGATCACTATCGTTATACATGTACATCGTAAAAACCTCGGAAAGTTGGTTTTCTTGTGCCAGGGCTATATAATTTGTCAAGTCAAATGTGGACCCTGTGACCCTTTAGTGTGAATATTGAAAAAGCGTTCATTTTTTGGATTCAACAAATAAGTCTATTTTGATTGCATCCTTTTTTTGTTAAAATCGGTTTATATCGGTTTTAACTCTCATGTTTTGCAAGTATGTACTCAGGCGATGAACCACTGTGTTCGATCAATACAGGTAAGTAAATCATTAATATAACTGCCATCATATACGTATCTACATTTTATAGACATCGATTTCGTTTAACACATTACGTTCCAAACTTTGAGAGATACAGTATAACAGCCTCACACAAATTATACACGTTAACCCTTTCCCACCTGCAGACGCATTATGACGCCTGCAGACGCATTGTGACGCAATAGCAGCAGACGACTTTTGAAAAGATAGAATTGTGTGGCCAAAGGTGAAATTGCTCATGAGCAATTTCTCCTTTGGTCACACTGTATTTCAACTTCATTTAACAAGTAAGCCATATTTTATGATATTTTTTTCAGGTTTTTTTCTAACTATGTTTTCAAAGTCGTCTGCTGCAGATTTGTTGTATGTGGGAAAGTTAATAAACACACGGCTTTAAAATGATCATATTAGGTCAACGGTTGAAAGATCTCCGATCTAGGTTATCCTTCCCAATCTTTACCTTTTATAACTGAACCCGTACTATGTGGACAATTATTAACTTGCAGTGACATGTAACGAAAATTGTGTTTCATGAAAATCAAACATACTACACGGAAATGAACTTGATTTTCACGTAACTTGCTACAATAAGAATGCCTATTGACAGTACAATCGAGGGGGGACGTTCATGGTGCCAGTGCATTGAAATTTTAGCGTTATTACCTCTTCATGTTCCGCATGTTCGTTTCAACATACACATATATATATATCGAGCATCCAGGTGTGCATGTTTGACACGCTCGAGTGATCAGTATGGTAGGACAATCCGAAAACACGCATGATCTACCACATCCTCGGTACCCAGGCTATTCATAAGATATATGCTACTCTGGGCATATTGGCTAGCGAAACTTCGCAAATCATGCACCACGATTTACTCCGTAACTACACTGTAATGTTCGTATCGCATGAGGTTTATGTCATGCGGCCAGTCAAGCGGATGCATTTCACCTCATAAATTATTCATGAGTACGAGATTTTTACAGCCAATTTGCCCCAGGGTATCATATATTGTATGAATAGCCTGGGTACGGTACAAAGGATGGATCTACCATTGCAAAAGAAATCTTGGTATTCCCTTTTCCTTTTCCTTATATGTAATTGTTAGAGTCGATTTCTTTTTAATCATCCGAAGAAACATAGTGTTTATAGTATGGGGTAAGGGGGACATGTCTCGTGTTAGTTAATATAACTCACGTTCCCATATAAAACACATCTGAAGCAGACGACTTTGCAAACTTCTAGGCAAAAACATGAAACAAAAACAAGATGAAGGTATAATAATTGAAAAAAAGTTGAAAACATTGTGACAAAAGGAGAGAAATTGCTCGTTTTAAATAAGCAATTTCTTCTTTTGTCAAGTTGTTTCAAAAGTTAGTCTGCTGTAGAGGCGTCATAAAGCGTCTATATGAGGGAAAAGGGTTAAGATAACTCACCTTTCCCATATACAATACATCTGAAGCAGATTAATTTGAAAAACATATGGGCATAGTAATTCTAAATATGGAAGATAATTTATTGAATAGTGTTGAAACATTATGACAATAGTAAAAATCGGCAATTAGTCGGTAGCGGGATGGGGTGTCAATCCAGGGGTTATGAGTTCGAATCCAACTCGGCCAACATTTTTTCCGACGTTGAACGAAAGTCATTGTGACAAGCGTCATTCGTCTTTCACCAATGGGCTTACAGTCGTTATGTGGAAAAGCAGCCAATTGCTTGGAAAGTATGTTGCGTTGAGTACTGGTGTGAGAAAGCCAGGATAACGCATGAGTAGGTGAACTGGCCGCCGTAATATGACTGAAGAATTGTAGAGAAACGACATTAATCTACAATTACTCAATCCTTTTGTCATAACATTTTCAAAAGTCGTCTGCAGCAGATGTTCCAAAACGTGTCTGAATATATTTAACCTGATGTTGACGGTAGTTTTTCCATCGAATAATCTGCGCCCAACACGTTTTTAACGTTACGTGACGTCACAATTCCATGTGTACACAATGTCTCAGTAACGTCGATCATAGCATCTGAAATATACAAACGTCAGTGAGCAGTTTTAAATGGATTAATCAAAGTAATGGAACATGATAGATGAAGAGAACAATTTGTTACCAGCAGAAATAGGACGGCACTTTTATTATTATTAATGGTATTATAAATTTAACTTTTTCCAACACAAAACAAATCTGCAGGCAAAACGTCTTTGAAAACAACAAGGCAAAAACACAGAAAATCTCTAAAAATGTAGGAATAATTACTAGAAAGAGTTGAAACATTGTGGCTTGTTTTGAGCAATATCTACTTTTGTCACAATTTTTTCAAAAGTCGTCTGCTGCAGAGGCGTCATAACGCGTATATATGTGGGAAAGGATTATAAAACATTTTCCACAACTACGAACTTTCCGAAACACAGACACGCACACATTTCAGAGATGTTGCATCTATGTACCCAGGAATACACGAACTTTTAATTACTGAATCATCTAATTCATTCAGAGGAGGACACAGTAGAAGGAATTGTGCGACTCGAGTCTGGCTTAGTCCAGGTTTCTGTACAAGGAATGCGATTTTTTATTTTGACTGTTCGCATCCTAGTACAGGTGCCATCACCAAAAAAATATGAGACATTTGCGCACGGATTTTGTGCGCACTTTTAACGGTCGAGTTCTTCCTTACTTTACATCAAAATGACAAAGCAAACTTACCGATCGATAGATTATTCAATAATATATCCAAATAAGTAATATATGTCCATCTGGGTGACTGAATATAAGAAAAAAACTAATTTGAAAACAGCAGCCCTAAACCTGTTTAAATTTTGCTTCCATAATGACCGAGTAATCCAAATCGGTAGGTCAGGTAATCACGAGAATCCTATAAATAGAATAGAGGTATAGTAACACTATATTGAATGATGTACGCGGACTTTTAATTGAATTGAGCAAACACGTATTTCGCATTTTTTTCGGGTTTTTTCTATGTTGTTATTCTCTGTCTCTCTATATATGTCTCTCTCTCTCTGTCTCGCTGTCTCTCTCTGTCTCTCTGTCTCTCTGTCTCTCTCTCTCTC